>CP126890.1:189345000-189945000 GCA_030440675.1 Furcifer pardalis | reverse complement strand
AATGTTATCTGATGCAATTCTTCCCCCCAGATTCCTTAATGTTATGCGATTTTAGTGTTATTCGATACTAATCTTATATGAGGTATTACATCATTGGTTCTCTTTGGAAGTTGAGGCAGCAGCTGAGACGAATAGACATGATGGCTCTCCAGATGTTTTTGGACTGCAGGTACCATCATCCCTCACCTATTATTATTCTGCCAAAATGAAGCCACCTTTTAGCGAGTTTGTTCTGCAGTTTCTTTCACCTGGCCTAGTGTGAGAAAAACTAGCTGGCAACACAAGGTGACTGTTACCAGGGTACACCCAACTGTGGTTCAAAAATCTTTGAGGAGGTTCTTTCTGTGTACCCCATCCCTTTCCTGTTATAACCATACTGGCCAGGGAGTTGGAGCCCAATAGCGTCAGCCAGCCACCATCCCAACAGTAAGGGTCACCCTTGCTTGTGCAGTATCTAGCCCTAGGGTCCAGTGCTCATCTGTTTATAGCCAAAGAGCCAGCATTGCCTGCACCTGTAAACTTTTCCATGGACACGTGGAAGGCATGATTAGGCATCAAAGAGCACAGCATGTGGTTGCCTTTCCAACCGAAGTGGCACCTATTTATCTACTTTGAATTTCTTTTGAAACGCTGGGCAGGAGCTGGGACAGAGACGGGAGTTCACTCGTCGTGCCTCACTCGGGTCTCGAACTTCCGACCTTCCAGTCCAACGTGTTAACGAGTCCCTGGTATATCATCCCAAGAAGACACAGATACAAGTAAAACCTCATATAACACTAAAACCTGGTTCCACAAGTCTTGGTGTTATATGATTTTTAGTGTTATCTGATCCTCTATGGGATCCATAGAGATACATTGTAACCACACAGGCTTTCGCGGTTGTTATCTGAAGCATCCCATAGGATCTTAATGTTATCTGATGCAATTCTTCCCCCCAGATTCCTTAATGTTATGCGATTTTAGTGTTATTCGATACTAATCTTATATGAGGTATTACATCATTGGTTCTCTTTGGAAGTTGAGGCAGCAGCTGAGACGAATAGACATGATGGCTCTCCAGATGTTTTTGGACTGCAGGTACCATCATCCCTCACCTATTATTATTCTGCCAAAATGAAGCCACCTTTTAGCGAGTTTGTTCTGCAGTTTCTTTCACCTGGCCTAGTGTGAGAAAAACTAGCTGGCAACACAAGGTGACTGTTACCAGGGTACACCCAACTGTGGTTCAAAAATCTTTGAGGAGGTTCTTTCTGTGTACCCCATCCCTTTCCTGTTATAACCATACTGGCCAGGGAGTTGGAGCCCAATAGCGTCAGCCAGCCACCATCCCAACAGTAAGGGTCACCCTTGCTTGTGCAGTATCTAGCCCTAGGGTCCAGTGCTCATCTGTTTATAGCCAAAGAGCCAGCATTGCCTGCACCTGTAAACTTTTCCATGGACACGTGGAAGGCATGATTAGGCATCAAAGAGCACAGCATGTGGTTGCCTTTCCAACCGAAGTGGCACCTATTTATCTACTTTGAATTTCTTTTGAAACGCTGGGCAGGAGCTGGGACAGAGACGGGAGTTCACTCGTCGTGCCTCACTCGGGTCTCGACCTTCCGACCTTCCAGTCCAACGTGTTAACCAGTCCCTGGTATATCATCCCAAGAAGACACAGATACAAGTAAAACCTCATATAACACTAAAACCTGGTTCCACAAGTCTTGGTGTTATATGATTTTTAGTGTTATCTGATCCTCTATGGGATCCATAGAGATACATTGTAACCACACAGGCTTTAGCGGTTGTTATCTGAAGCATCCCATAGGATCTTAATGTTATCTGATGCAATTCTTCCCCCCAGATTCCTTAATGTTATGCGATTTTAGTGTTATTCGATACTAATCTTATATGAGGTATTACATCATTGGTTCTCTTTGGAAGTTGAGGCAGCAGCTGAGACGAATAGACATGATGGCTCTCCAGATGTTTTTGGACTGCAGGTACCATCATCCCTCACCTATTATTATTCTGCCAAAATGAAGCCACCTTTTAGCGAGTTTGTTCTGCAGTTTCTTTCACCTGGCCTAGTGTGAGAAAAACTAGCTGGCAACACAAGGTGACTGTTACCAGGGTACACCCAACTGTGGTTCAAAAATCTTTGAGGAGGTTCTTTCTGTGTACCCCATCCCTTTCCTGTTATAACCATACTGGCCAGGGAGTTGGAGCCCAATAGCGTCAGCCAGCCACCATCCCAACAGTAAGGGTCACCCTTGCTTGTGCAGTATCTAGCCCTAGGGTCCAGTGCTCATCTGTTTATAGCCAAAGAGCCAGCATTGCCTGCACCTGTAAACTTTTCCATGGACACGTGGAAGGCATGATTAGGCATCAAAGAGCACAGCATGTGGTTGCCTTTCCAACCGAAGTGGCACCTATTTATCTACTTTGAATTTCTTTTGAAACGCTGGGCAGGAGCTGGGACAGAGACGGGAGTTCACTCGTCGTGCCTCACTCGGGTCTCGACCTTCCGACCTTCCAGTCCAACGTGTTAACCAGTCCCTGGTATATCATCCCAAGAAGACACAGATACAAGTAAAACCTCATATAACACTAAAACCTGGTTCCACAAGTCTTGGTGTTATATGATTTTTAGTGTTATCTGATCCTCTATGGGATCCATAGAGATACATTGTAACCACACAGGCTTTAGCGGTTGTTATCTGAAGCATCCCATAGGATCTTAATGTTATCTGATGCAATTCTTCCCCCCAGATTCCTTAATGTTATGCGATTTTAGTGTTATTCGATACTAATCTTATATGAGGTATTACATCATTGGTTCTCTTTGGAAGTTGAGGCAGCAGCTGAGACGAATAGACATGATGGCTCTCCAGATGTTTTTGGACTGCAGGTACCATCATCCCTCACCTATTATTATTCTGCCAAAATGAAGCCACCTTTTAGCGAGTTTGTTCTGCAGTTTCTTTCACCTGGCCTAGTGTGAGAAAAACTAGCTGGCAACACAAGGTGACTGTTACCAGGGTACACCCAACTGTGGTTCAAAAATCTTTGAGGAGGTTCTTTCTGTGTACCCCATCCCTTTCCTGTTATAACCATACTGGCCAGGGAGTTGGAGCCCAATAGCGTCAGCCAGCCACCATCCCAACAGTAAGGGTCACCCTTGCTTGTGCAGTATCTAGCCCTAGGGTCCAGTGCTCATCTGTTTATAGCCAAAGAGCCAGCATTGCCTGCACCTGTAAACTTTTCCATGGACACGTGGAAGGCATGATTAGGCATCAAAGAGCACAGCATGTGGTTGCCTTTCCAACCGAAGTGGCACCTATTTATCTACTTTGAATTTCTTTTGAAACGCTGGGCAGGAGCTGGGACAGAGACGGGAGTTCACTCGTCGTGCCTCACTCGGGTCTCGACCTTCCGACCTTCCAGTCCAACGTGTTAACCAGTCCCTGGTATATCATCCCAAGAAGACACAGATACAAGTAAAACCTCATATAACACTAAAACCTGGTTCCACAAGTCTTGGTGTTATATGATTTTTAGTGTTATCTGATCCTCTATGGGATCCATAGAGATACATTGTAACCACACAGGCTTTAGCGGTTGTTATCTGAAGCATCCCATAGGATCTTAATGTTATCTGATGCAATTCTTCCCCCCAGATTCCTTAATGTTATGCGATTTTAGTGTTATTCGATACTAATCTTATATGAGGTATTACATCATTGGTTCTCTTTGGAAGTTGAGGCAGCAGCTGAGACGAATAGACATGATGGCTCTCCAGATGTTTTTGGACTGCAGGTACCATCATCCCTCACCTATTATTATTCTGCCAAAATGAAGCCACCTTTTAGCGAGTTTGTTCTGCAGTTTCTTTCACCTGGCCTAGTGTGAGAAAAACTAGCTGGCAACACAAGGTGACTGTTACCAGGGTACACCCAACTGTGGTTCAAAAATCTTTGAGGAGGTTCTTTCTGTGTACCCCATCCCTTTCCTGTTATAACCATACTGGCCAGGGAGTTGGAGCCCAATAGCGTCAGCCAGCCACCATCCCAACAGTAAGGGTCACCCTTGCTTGTGCAGTATCTAGCCCTAGGGTCCAGTGCTCATCTGTTTATAGCCAAAGAGCCAGCATTGCCTGCACCTGTAAACTTTTCCATGGACACGTGGAAGGCATGATTAGGCATCAAAGAGCACAGCATGTGGTTGCCTTTCCAACCGAAGTGGCACCTATTTATCTACTTTGAATTTCTTTTGAAACGCTGGGCAGGAGCTGGGACAGAGACGGGAGTTCACTCGTCGTGCCTCACTCGGGTCTCGACCTTCCGACCTTCCAGTCCAACGTGTTAACCAGTCCCTGGTATATCATCCCAAGAAGACACAGATACAAGTAAAACCTCATATAACACTAAAACCTGGTTCCACAAGTCTTGGTGTTATATGATTTTTAGTGTTATCTGATCCTCTATGGGATCCATAGAGATACATTGTAACCACACAGGCTTTAGCGGTTGTTATCTGAAGCATCCCATAGGATCTTAATGTTATCTGATGCAATTCTTCCCCCCAGATTCCTTAATGTTATGCGATTTTAGTGTTATTCGATACTAATCTTATATGAGGTATTACATCATTGGTTCTCTTTGGAAGTTGAGGCAGCAGCTGAGACGAATAGACATGATGGCTCTCCAGATGTTTTTGGACTGCAGGTACCATCATCCCTCACCTATTATTATTCTGCCAAAATGAAGCCACCTTTTAGCGAGTTTGTTCTGCAGTTTCTTTCACCTGGCCTAGTGTGAGAAAAACTAGCTGGCAACACAAGGTGACTGTTACCAGGGTACACCCAACTGTGGTTCAAAAATCTTTGAGGAGGTTCTTTCTGTGTACCCCATCCCTTTCCTGTTATAACCATACTGGCCAGGGAGTTGGAGCCCAATAGCGTCAGCCAGCCACCATCCCAACAGTAAGGGTCACCCTTGCTTGTGCAGTATCTAGCCCTAGGGTCCAGTGCTCATCTGTTTATAGCCAAAGAGCCAGCATTGCCTGCACCTGTAAACTTTTCCATGGACACGTGGAAGGCATGATTAGGCATCAAAGAGCACAGCATGTGGTTGCCTTTCCAACCGAAGTGGCACCTATTTATCTACTTTGAATTTCTTTTGAAACGCTGGGCAGGAGCTGGGACAGAGACGGGAGTTCACTCGTCGTGCCTCACTCGGGTCTCGACCTTCCGACCTTCCAGTCCAACGTGTTAACCAGTCCCTGGTATATCATCCCAAGAAGACACAGATACAAGTAAAACCTCATATAACACTAAAACCTGGTTCCACAAGTCTTGGTGTTATATGATTTTTAGTGTTATCTGATCCTCTATGGGATCCATAGAGATACATTGTAACCACACAGGCTTTCGCGGTTGTTATCTGAAGCATCCCATAGGATCTTAATGTTATCTGATGCAATTCTTCCCCCCAGATTCCTTAATGTTATGCGATTTTAGTGTTATTCGATACTAATCTTATATGAGGTATTACATCATTGGTTCTCTTTGGAAGTTGAGGCAGCAGCTGAGACGAATAGACATGATGGCTCTCCAGATGTTTTTGGACTGCAGGTACCATCATCCCTCACCTATTATTATTCTGCCAAAATGAAGCCACCTTTTAGCGAGTTTGTTCTGCAGTTTCTTTCACCTGGCCTAGTGTGAGAAAAACTAGCTGGCAACACAAGGTGACTGTTACCAGGGTACACCCAACTGTGGTTCAAAAATCTTTGAGGAGGTTCTTTCTGTGTACCCCATCCCTTTCCTGTTATAACCATACTGGCCAGGGAGTTGGAGCCCAATAGCGTCAGCCAGCCACCATCCCAACAGTAAGGGTCACCCTTGCTTGTGCAGTATCTAGCCCTAGGGTCCAGTGCTCATCTGTTTATAGCCAAAGAGCCAGCATTGCCTGCACCTGTAAACTTTTCCATGGACACGTGGAAGGCATGATTAGGCATCAAAGAGCACAGCATGTGGTTGCCTTTCCAACCGAAGTGGCACCTATTTATCTACTTTGAATTTCTTTTGAAACGCTGGGCAGGAGCTGGGACAGAGACGGGAGTTCACTCGTCGTGCCTCACTCGGGTCTCGACCTTCCGACCTTCCAGTCCAACGTGTTAACCAGTCCCTGGTATATCATCCCAAGAAGACACAGATACAAGTAAAACCTCATATAACACTAAAACCTGGTTCCACAAGTCTTGGTGTTATATGATTTTTAGTGTTATCTGATCCTCTATGGGATCCATAGAGATACATTGTAACCACACAGGCTTTAGCGGTTGTTATCTGAAGCATCCCATAGGATCTTAATGTTATCTGATGCAATTCTTCCCCCCAGATTCCTTAATGTTATGCGATTTTAGTGTTATTCGATACTAATCTTATATGAGGTATTACATCATTGGTTCTCTTTGGAAGTTGAGGCAGCAGCTGAGACGAATAGACATGATGGCTCTCCAGATGTTTTTGGACTGCAGGTACCATCATCCCTCACCTATTATTATTCTGCCAAAATGAAGCCACCTTTTAGCGAGTTTGTTCTGCAGTTTCTTTCACCTGGCCTAGTGTGAGAAAAACTAGCTGGCAACACAAGGTGACTGTTACCAGGGTACACCCAACTGTGGTTCAAAAATCTTTGAGGAGGTTCTTTCTGTGTACCCCATCCCTTTCCTGTTATAACCATACTGGCCAGGGAGTTGGAGCCCAATAGCGTCAGCCAGCCACCATCCCAACAGTAAGGGTCACCCTTGCTTGTGCAGTATCTAGCCCTAGGGTCCAGTGCTCATCTGTTTATAGCCAAAGAGCCAGCATTGCCTGCACCTGTAAACTTTTCCATGGACACGTGGAAGGCATGATTAGGCATCAAAGAGCACAGCATGTGGTTGCCTTTCCAACCGAAGTGGCACCTATTTATCTACTTTGAATTTCTTTTGAAACGCTGGGCAGGAGCTGGGACAGAGACGGGAGTTCACTCGTCGTGCCTCACTCGGGTCTCGAACTTCCGACCTTCCAGTCCAACGTGTTAACGAGTCCCTGGTATATCATCCCAAGAAGACACAGATACAAGTAAAACCTCATATAACACTAAAACCTGGTTCCACAAGTCTTGGTGTTATATGATTTTTAGTGTTATCTGATCCTCTATGGGATCCATAGAGATACATTGTAACCACACAGGCTTTCGCGGTTGTTATCTGAAGCATCCCATAGGATCTTAATGTTATCTGATGCAATTCTTCCCCCCAGATTCCTTAATGTTATGCGATTTTAGTGTTATTCGATACTAATCTTATATGAGGTATTACATCATTGGTTCTCTTTGGAAGTTGAGGCAGCAGCTGAGACGAATAGACATGATGGCTCTCCAGATGTTTTTGGACTGCAGGTACCATCATCCCTCACCTATTATTATTCTGCCAAAATGAAGCCACCTTTTAGCGAGTTTGTTCTGCAGTTTCTTTCACCTGGCCTAGTGTGAGAAAAACTAGCTGGCAACACAAGGTGACTGTTACCAGGGTACACCCAACTGTGGTTCAAAAATCTTTGAGGAGGTTCTTTCTGTGTACCCCATCCCTTTCCTGTTATAACCATACTGGCCAGGGAGTTGGAGCCCAATAGCGTCAGCCAGCCACCATCCCAACAGTAAGGGTCACCCTTGCTTGTGCAGTATCTAGCCCTAGGGTCCAGTGCTCATCTGTTTATAGCCAAAGAGCCAGCATTGCCTGCACCTGTAAACTTTTCCATGGACACGTGGAAGGCATGATTAGGCATCAAAGAGCACAGCATGTGGTTGCCTTTCCAACCGAAGTGGCACCTATTTATCTACTTTGAATTTCTTTTGAAACGCTGGGCAGGAGCTGGGACAGAGACGGGAGTTCACTCGTCGTGCCTCACTCGGGTCTCGACCTTCCGACCTTCCAGTCCAACGTGTTAACCAGTCCCTGGTATATCATCCCAAGAAGACACAGATACAAGTAAAACCTCATATAACACTAAAACCTGGTTCCACAAGTCTTGGTGTTATATGATTTTTAGTGTTATCTGATCCTCTATGGGATCCATAGAGATACATTGTAACCACACAGGCTTTAGCGGTTGTTATCTGAAGCATCCCATAGGATCTTAATGTTATCTGATGCAATTCTTCCCCCCAGATTCCTTAATGTTATGCGATTTTAGTGTTATTCGATACTAATCTTATATGAGGTATTACATCATTGGTTCTCTTTGGAAGTTGAGGCAGCAGCTGAGACGAATAGACATGATGGCTCTCCAGATGTTTTTGGACTGCAGGTACCATCATCCCTCACCTATTATTATTCTGCCAAAATGAAGCCACCTTTTAGCGAGTTTGTTCTGCAGTTTCTTTCACCTGGCCTAGTGTGAGAAAAACTAGCTGGCAACACAAGGTGACTGTTACCAGGGTACACCCAACTGTGGTTCAAAAATCTTTGAGGAGGTTCTTTCTGTGTACCCCATCCCTTTCCTGTTATAACCATACTGGCCAGGGAGTTGGAGCCCAATAGCGTCAGCCAGCCACCATCCCAACAGTAAGGGTCACCCTTGCTTGTGCAGTATCTAGCCCTAGGGTCCAGTGCTCATCTGTTTATAGCCAAAGAGCCAGCATTGCCTGCACCTGTAAACTTTTCCATGGACACGTGGAAGGCATGATTAGGCATCAAAGAGCACAGCATGTGGTTGCCTTTCCAACCGAAGTGGCACCTATTTATCTACTTTGAATTTCTTTTGAAACGCTGGGCAGGAGCTGGGACAGAGACGGGAGTTCACTCGTCGTGCCTCACTCGGGTCTCGAACTTCCGACCTTCCAGTCCAACGTGTTAACCAGTCCCTGGTATATCATCCCAAGAAGACACAGATACAAGTAAAACCTCATATAACACTAAAACCTGGTTCCACAAGTCTTGGTGTTATATGATTTTTAGTGTTATCTGATCCTCTATGGGATCCATAGAGATACATTGTAACCACACAGGCTTTAGCGGTTGTTATCTGAAGCATCCCATAGGATCTTAATGTTATCTGATGCAATTCTTCCCCCCAGATTCCTTAATGTTATGCGATTTTAGTGTTATTCGATACTAATCTTATATGAGGTATTACATCATTGGTTCTCTTTGGAAGTTGAGGCAGCAGCTGAGACGAATAGACATGATGGCTCTCCAGATGTTTTTGGACTGCAGGTACCATCATCCCTCACCTATTATTATTCTGCCAAAATGAAGCCACCTTTTAGCGAGTTTGTTCTGCAGTTTCTTTCACCTGGCCTAGTGTGAGAAAAACTAGCTGGCAACACAAGGTGACTGTTACCAGGGTACACCCAACTGTGGTTCAAAAATCTTTGAGGAGGTTCTTTCTGTGTACCCCATCCCTTTCCTGTTATAACCATACTGGCCAGGGAGTTGGAGCCCAATAGCGTCAGCCAGCCACCATCCCAACAGTAAGGGTCACCCTTGCTTGTGCAGTATCTAGCCCTAGGGTCCAGTGCTCATCTGTTTATAGCCAAAGAGCCAGCATTGCCTGCACCTGTAAACTTTTCCATGGACACGTGGAAGGCATGATTAGGCATCAAAGAGCACAGCATGTGGTTGCCTTTCCAACCGAAGTGGCACCTATTTATCTACTTTGAATTTCTTTTGAAACGCTGGGCAGGAGCTGGGACAGAGACGGGAGTTCACTCGTCGTGCCTCACTCGGGTCTCGACCTTCCGACCTTCCAGTCCAACGTGTTAACCAGTCCCTGGTATATCATCCCAAGAAGACACAGATACAAGTAAAACCTCATATAACACTAAAACCTGGTTCCACAAGTCTTGGTGTTATATGATTTTTAGTGTTATCTGATCCTCTATGGGATCCATAGAGATACATTGTAACCACACAGGCTTTAGCGGTTGTTATCTGAAGCATCCCATAGGATCTTAATGTTATCTGATGCAATTCTTCCCCCCAGATTCCTTAATGTTATGCGATTTTAGTGTTATTCGATACTAATCTTATATGAGGTATTACATCATTGGTTCTCTTTGGAAGTTGAGGCAGCAGCTGAGACGAATAGACATGATGGCTCTCCAGATGTTTTTGGACTGCAGGTACCATCATCCCTCACCTATTATTATTCTGCCAAAATGAAGCCACCTTTTAGCGAGTTTGTTCTGCAGTTTCTTTCACCTGGCCTAGTGTGAGAAAAACTAGCTGGCAACACAAGGTGACTGTTACCAGGGTACACCCAACTGTGGTTCAAAAATCTTTGAGGAGGTTCTTTCTGTGTACCCCATCCCTTTCCTGTTATAACCATACTGGCCAGGGAGTTGGAGCCCAATAGCGTCAGCCAGCCACCATCCCAACAGTAAGGGTCACCCTTGCTTGTGCAGTATCTAGCCCTAGGGTCCAGTGCTCATCTGTTTATAGCCAAAGAGCCAGCATTGCCTGCACCTGTAAACTTTTCCATGGACACGTGGAAGGCATGATTAGGCATCAAAGAGCACAGCATGTGGTTGCCTTTCCAACCGAAGTGGCACCTATTTATCTACTTTGAATTTCTTTTGAAACGCTGGGCAGGAGCTGGGACAGAGACGGGAGTTCACTCGTCGTGCCTCACTCGGGTCTCGACCTTCCGACCTTCCAGTCCAACGTGTTAACCAGTCCCTGGTATATCATCCCAAGAAGACACAGATACAAGTAAAACCTCATATAACACTAAAACCTGGTTCCACAAGTCTTGGTGTTATATGATTTTTAGTGTTATCTGATCCTCTATGGGATCCATAGAGATACATTGTAACCACACAGGCTTTCGCGGTTGTTATCTGAAGCATCCCATAGGATCTTAATGTTATCTGATGCAATTCTTCCCCCCAGATTCCTTAATGTTATGCGATTTTAGTGTTATTCGATACTAATCTTATATGAGGTATTACATCATTGGTTCTCTTTGGAAGTTGAGGCAGCAGCTGAGACGAATAGACATGATGGCTCTCCAGATGTTTTTGGACTGCAGGTACCATCATCCCTCACCTATTATTATTCTGCCAAAATGAAGCCACCTTTTAGCGAGTTTGTTCTGCAGTTTCTTTCACCTGGCCTAGTGTGAGAAAAACTAGCTGGCAACACAAGGTGACTGTTACCAGGGTACACCCAACTGTGGTTCAAAAATCTTTGAGGAGGTTCTTTCTGTGTACCCCATCCCTTTCCTGTTATAACCATACTGGCCAGGGAGTTGGAGCCCAATAGCGTCAGCCAGCCACCATCCCAACAGTAAGGGTCACCCTTGCTTGTGCAGTATCTAGCCCTAGGGTCCAGTGCTCATCTGTTTATAGCCAAAGAGCCAGCATTGCCTGCACCTGTAAACTTTTCCATGGACACGTGGAAGGCATGATTAGGCATCAAAGAGCACAGCATGTGGTTGCCTTTCCAACCGAAGTGGCACCTATTTATCTACTTTGAATTTCTTTTGAAACGCTGGGCAGGAGCTGGGACAGAGACGGGAGTTCACTCGTCGTGCCTCACTCGGGTCTCGACCTTCCGACCTTCCAGTCCAACGTGTTAACCAGTCCCTGGTATATCATCCCAAGAAGACACAGATACAAGTAAAACCTCATATAACACTAAAACCTGGTTCCACAAGTCTTGGTGTTATATGATTTTTAGTGTTATCTGATCCTCTATGGGATCCATAGAGATACATTGTAACCACACAGGCTTTAGCGGTTGTTATCTGAAGCATCCCATAGGATCTTAATGTTATCTGATGCAATTCTTCCCCCCAGATTCCTTAATGTTATGCGATTTTAGTGTTATTCGATACTAATCTTATATGAGGTATTACATCATTGGTTCTCTTTGGAAGTTGAGGCAGCAGCTGAGACGAATAGACATGATGGCTCTCCAGATGTTTTTGGACTGCAGGTACCATCATCCCTCACCTATTATTATTCTGCCAAAATGAAGCCACCTTTTAGCGAGTTTGTTCTGCAGTTTCTTTCACCTGGCCTAGTGTGAGAAAAACTAGCTGGCAACACAAGGTGACTGTTACCAGGGTACACCCAACTGTGGTTCAAAAATCTTTGAGGAGGTTCTTTCTGTGTACCCCATCCCTTTCCTGTTATAACCATACTGGCCAGGGAGTTGGAGCCCAATAGCGTCAGCCAGCCACCATCCCAACAGTAAGGGTCACCCTTGCTTGTGCAGTATCTAGCCCTAGGGTCCAGTGCTCATCTGTTTATAGCCAAAGAGCCAGCATTGCCTGCACCTGTAAACTTTTCCATGGACACGTGGAAGGCATGATTAGGCATCAAAGAGCACAGCATGTGGTTGCCTTTCCAACCGAAGTGGCACCTATTTATCTACTTTGAATTTCTTTTGAAACGCTGGGCAGGAGCTGGGACAGAGACGGGAGTTCACTCGTCGTGCCTCACTCGGGTCTCGACCTTCCGACCTTCCAGTCCAACGTGTTAACCAGTCCCTGGTATATCATCCCAAGAAGACACAGATACAAGTAAAACCTCATATAACACTAAAACCTGGTTCCACAAGTCTTGGTGTTATATGATTTTTAGTGTTATCTGATCCTCTATGGGATCCATAGAGATACATTGTAACCACACAGGCTTTAGCGGTTGTTATCTGAAGCATCCCATAGGATCTTAATGTTATCTGATGCAATTCTTCCCCCCAGATTCCTTAATGTTATGCGATTTTAGTGTTATTCGATACTAATCTTATATGAGGTATTACATCATTGGTTCTCTTTGGAAGTTGAGGCAGCAGCTGAGACGAATAGACATGATGGCTCTCCAGATGTTTTTGGACTGCAGGTACCATCATCCCTCACCTATTATTATTCTGCCAAAATGAAGCCACCTTTTAGCGAGTTTGTTCTGCAGTTTCTTTCACCTGGCCTAGTGTGAGAAAAACTAGCTGGCAACACAAGGTGACTGTTACCAGGGTACACCCAACTGTGGTTCAAAAATCTTTGAGGAGGTTCTTTCTGTGTACCCCATCCCTTTCCTGTTATAACCATACTGGCCAGGGAGTTGGAGCCCAATAGCGTCAGCCAGCCACCATCCCAACAGTAAGGGTCACCCTTGCTTGTGCAGTATCTAGCCCTAGGGTCCAGTGCTCATCTGTTTATAGCCAAAGAGCCAGCATTGCCTGCACCTGTAAACTTTTCCATGGACACGTGGAAGGCATGATTAGGCATCAAAGAGCACAGCATGTGGTTGCCTTTCCAACCGAAGTGGCACCTATTTATCTACTTTGAATTTCTTTTGAAACGCTGGGCAGGAGCTGGGACAGAGACGGGAGTTCACTCGTCGTGCCTCACTCGGGTCTCGACCTTCCGACCTTCCAGTCCAACGTGTTAACCAGTCCCTGGTATATCATCCCAAGAAGACACAGATACAAGTAAAACCTCATATAACACTAAAACCTGGTTCCACAAGTCTTGGTGTTATATGATTTTTAGTGTTATCTGATCCTCTATGGGATCCATAGAGATACATTGTAACCACACAGGCTTTCGCGGTTGTTATCTGAAGCATCCCATAGGATCTTAATGTTATCTGATGCAATTCTTCCCCCCAGATTCCTTAATGTTATGCGATTTTAGTGTTATTCGATACTAATCTTATATGAGGTATTACATCATTGGTTCTCTTTGGAAGTTGAGGCAGCAGCTGAGACGAATAGACATGATGGCTCTCCAGATGTTTTTGGACTGCAGGTACCATCATCCCTCACCTATTATTATTCTGCCAAAATGAAGCCACCTTTTAGCGAGTTTGTTCTGCAGTTTCTTTCACCTGGCCTAGTGTGAGAAAAACTAGCTGGCAACACAAGGTGACTGTTACCAGGGTACACCCAACTGTGGTTCAAAAATCTTTGAGGAGGTTCTTTCTGTGTACCCCATCCCTTTCCTGTTATAACCATACTGGCCAGGGAGTTGGAGCCCAATAGCGTCAGCCAGCCACCATCCCAACAGTAAGGGTCACCCTTGCTTGTGCAGTATCTAGCCCTAGGGTCCAGTGCTCATCTGTTTATAGCCAAAGAGCCAGCATTGCCTGCACCTGTAAACTTTTCCATGGACACGTGGAAGGCATGATTAGGCATCAAAGAGCACAGCATGTGGTTGCCTTTCCAACCGAAGTGGCACCTATTTATCTACTTTGAATTTCTTTTGAAACGCTGGGCAGGAGCTGGGACAGAGACGGGAGTTCACTCGTCGTGCCTCACTCGGGTCTCGACCTTCCGACCTTCCAGTCCAACGTGTTAACCAGTCCCTGGTATATCATCCCAAGAAGACACAGATACAAGTAAAACCTCATATAACACTAAAACCTGGTTCCACAAGTCTTGGTGTTATATGATTTTTAGTGTTATCTGATCCTCTATGGGATCCATAGAGATACATTGTAACCACACAGGCTTTAGCGGTTGTTATCTGAAGCATCCCATAGGATCTTAATGTTATCTGATGCAATTCTTCCCCCCAGATTCCTTAATGTTATGCGATTTTAGTGTTATTCGATACTAATCTTATATGAGGTATTACATCATTGGTTCTCTTTGGAAGTTGAGGCAGCAGCTGAGACGAATAGACATGATGGCTCTCCAGATGTTTTTGGACTGCAGGTACCATCATCCCTCACCTATTATTATTCTGCCAAAATGAAGCCACCTTTTAGCGAGTTTGTTCTGCAGTTTCTTTCACCTGGCCTAGTGTGAGAAAAACTAGCTGGCAACACAAGGTGACTGTTACCAGGGTACACCCAACTGTGGTTCAAAAATCTTTGAGGAGGTTCTTTCTGTGTACCCCATCCCTTTCCTGTTATAACCATACTGGCCAGGGAGTTGGAGCCCAATAGCGTCAGCCAGCCACCATCCCAACAGTAAGGGTCACCCTTGCTTGTGCAGTATCTAGCCCTAGGGTCCAGTGCTCATCTGTTTATAGCCAAAGAGCCAGCATTGCCTGCACCTGTAAACTTTTCCATGGACACGTGGAAGGCATGATTAGGCATCAAAGAGCACAGCATGTGGTTGCCTTTCCAACCGAAGTGGCACCTATTTATCTACTTTGAATTTCTTTTGAAACGCTGGGCAGGAGCTGGGACAGAGACGGGAGTTCACTCGTCGTGCCTCACTCGGGTCTCGACCTTCCGACCTTCCAGTCCAACGTGTTAACCAGTCCCTGGTATATCATCCCAAGAAGACACAGATACAAGTAAAACCTCATATAACACTAAAACCTGGTTCCACAAGTCTTGGTGTTATATGATTTTTAGTGTTATCTGATCCTCTATGGGATCCATAGAGATACATTGTAACCACACAGGCTTTAGCGGTTGTTATCTGAAGCATCCCATAGGATCTTAATGTTATCTGATGCAATTCTTCCCCCCAGATTCCTTAATGTTATGCGATTTTAGTGTTATTCGATACTAATCTTATATGAGGTATTACATCATTGGTTCTCTTTGGAAGTTGAGGCAGCAGCTGAGACGAATAGACATGATGGCTCTCCAGATGTTTTTGGACTGCAGGTACCATCATCCCTCACCTATTATTATTCTGCCAAAATGAAGCCACCTTTTAGCGAGTTTGTTCTGCAGTTTCTTTCACCTGGCCTAGTGTGAGAAAAACTAGCTGGCAACACAAGGTGACTGTTACCAGGGTACACCCAACTGTGGTTCAAAAATCTTTGAGGAGGTTCTTTCTGTGTACCCCATCCCTTTCCTGTTATAACCATACTGGCCAGGGAGTTGGAGCCCAATAGCGTCAGCCAGCCACCATCCCAACAGTAAGGGTCACCCTTGCTTGTGCAGTATCTAGCCCTAGGGTCCAGTGCTCATCTGTTTATAGCCAAAGAGCCAGCATTGCCTGCACCTGTAAACTTTTCCATGGACACGTGGAAGGCATGATTAGGCATCAAAGAGCACAGCATGTGGTTGCCTTTCCAACCGAAGTGGCACCTATTTATCTACTTTGAATTTCTTTTGAAACGCTGGGCAGGAGCTGGGACAGAGACGGGAGTTCACTCGTCGTGCCTCACTCGGGTCTCGAACTTCCGACCTTCCAGTCCAACGTGTTAACGAGTCCCTGGTATATCATCCCAAGAAGACACAGATACAAGTAAAACCTCATATAACACTAAAACCTGGTTCCACAAGTCTTGGTGTTATATGATTTTTAGTGTTATCTGATCCTCTATGGGATCCATAGAGATACATTGTAACCACACAGGCTTTCGCGGTTGTTATCTGAAGCATCCCATAGGATCTTAATGTTATCTGATGCAATTCTTCCCCCCAGATTCCTTAATGTTATGCGATTTTAGTGTTATTCGATACTAATCTTATATGAGGTATTACATCATTGGTTCTCTTTGGAAGTTGAGGCAGCAGCTGAGACGAATAGACATGATGGCTCTCCAGATGTTTTTGGACTGCAGGTACCATCATCCCTCACCTATTATTATTCTGCCAAAATGAAGCCACCTTTTAGCGAGTTTGTTCTGCAGTTTCTTTCACCTGGCCTAGTGTGAGAAAAACTAGCTGGCAACACAAGGTGACTGTTACCAGGGTACACCCAACTGTGGTTCAAAAATCTTTGAGGAGGTTCTTTCTGTGTACCCCATCCCTTTCCTGTTATAACCATACTGGCCAGGGAGTTGGAGCCCAATAGCGTCAGCCAGCCACCATCCCAACAGTAAGGGTCACCCTTGCTTGTGCAGTATCTAGCCCTAGGGTCCAGTGCTCATCTGTTTATAGCCAAAGAGCCAGCATTGCCTGCACCTGTAAACTTTTCCATGGACACGTGGAAGGCATGATTAGGCATCAAAGAGCACAGCATGTGGTTGCCTTTCCAACCGAAGTGGCACCTATTTATCTACTTTGAATTTCTTTTGAAACGCTGGGCAGGAGCTGGGACAGAGACGGGAGTTCACTCGTCGTGCCTCACTCGGGTCTCGACCTTCCGACCTTCCAGTCCAACGTGTTAACCAGTCCCTGGTATATCATCCCAAGAAGACACAGATACAAGTAAAACCTCATATAACACTAAAACCTGGTTCCACAAGTCTTGGTGTTATATGATTTTTAGTGTTATCTGATCCTCTATGGGATCCATAGAGATACATTGTAACCACACAGGCTTTAGCGGTTGTTATCTGAAGCATCCCATAGGATCTTAATGTTATCTGATGCAATTCTTCCCCCCAGATTCCTTAATGTTATGCGATTTTAGTGTTATTCGATACTAATCTTATATGAGGTATTACATCATTGGTTCTCTTTGGAAGTTGAGGCAGCAGCTGAGACGAATAGACATGATGGCTCTCCAGATGTTTTTGGACTGCAGGTACCATCATCCCTCACCTATTATTATTCTGCCAAAATGAAGCCACCTTTTAGCGAGTTTGTTCTGCAGTTTCTTTCACCTGGCCTAGTGTGAGAAAAACTAGCTGGCAACACAAGGTGACTGTTACCAGGGTACACCCAACTGTGGTTCAAAAATCTTTGAGGAGGTTCTTTCTGTGTACCCCATCCCTTTCCTGTTATAACCATACTGGCCAGGGAGTTGGAGCCCAATAGCGTCAGCCAGCCACCATCCCAACAGTAAGGGTCACCCTTGCTTGTGCAGTATCTAGCCCTAGGGTCCAGTGCTCATCTGTTTATAGCCAAAGAGCCAGCATTGCCTGCACCTGTAAACTTTTCCATGGACACGTGGAAGGCATGATTAGGCATCAAAGAGCACAGCATGTGGTTGCCTTTCCAACCGAAGTGGCACCTATTTATCTACTTTGAATTTCTTTTGAAACGCTGGGCAGGAGCTGGGACAGAGACGGGAGTTCACTCGTCGTGCCTCACTCGGGTCTCGACCTTCCGACCTTCCAGTCCAACGTGTTAACCAGTCCCTGGTATATCATCCCAAGAAGACACAGATACAAGTAAAACCTCATATAACACTAAAACCTGGTTCCACAAGTCTTGGTGTTATATGATTTTTAGTGTTATCTGATCCTCTATGGGATCCATAGAGATACATTGTAACCACACAGGCTTTAGCGGTTGTTATCTGAAGCATCCCATAGGATCTTAATGTTATCTGATGCAATTCTTCCCCCCAGATTCCTTAATGTTATGCGATTTTAGTGTTATTCGATACTAATCTTATATGAGGTATTACATCATTGGTTCTCTTTGGAAGTTGAGGCAGCAGCTGAGACGAATAGACATGATGGCTCTCCAGATGTTTTTGGACTGCAGGTACCATCATCCCTCACCTATTATTATTCTGCCAAAATGAAGCCACCTTTTAGCGAGTTTGTTCTGCAGTTTCTTTCACCTGGCCTAGTGTGAGAAAAACTAGCTGGCAACACAAGGTGACTGTTACCAGGGTACACCCAACTGTGGTTCAAAAATCTTTGAGGAGGTTCTTTCTGTGTACCCCATCCCTTTCCTGTTATAACCATACTGGCCAGGGAGTTGGAGCCCAATAGCGTCAGCCAGCCACCATCCCAACAGTAAGGGTCACCCTTGCTTGTGCAGTATCTAGCCCTAGGGTCCAGTGCTCATCTGTTTATAGCCAAAGAGCCAGCATTGCCTGCACCTGTAAACTTTTCCATGGACACGTGGAAGGCATGATTAGGCATCAAAGAGCACAGCATGTGGTTGCCTTTCCAACCGAAGTGGCACCTATTTATCTACTTTGAATTTCTTTTGAAACGCTGGGCAGGAGCTGGGACAGAGACGGGAGTTCACTCGTCGTGCCTCACTCGGGTCTCGACCTTCCGACCTTCCAGTCCAACGTGTTAACCAGTCCCTGGTATATCATCCCAAGAAGACACAGATACAAGTAAAACCTCATATAACACTAAAACCTGGTTCCACAAGTCTTGGTGTTATATGATTTTTAGTGTTATCTGATCCTCTATGGGATCCATAGAGATACATTGTAACCACACAGGCTTTAGCGGTTGTTATCTGAAGCATCCCATAGGATCTTAATGTTATCTGATGCAATTCTTCCCCCCAGATTCCTTAATGTTATGCGATTTTAGTGTTATTCGATACTAATCTTATATGAGGTATTACATCATTGGTTCTCTTTGGAAGTTGAGGCAGCAGCTGAGACGAATAGACATGATGGCTCTCCAGATGTTTTTGGACTGCAGGTACCATCATCCCTCACCTATTATTATTCTGCCAAAATGAAGCCACCTTTTAGCGAGTTTGTTCTGCAGTTTCTTTCACCTGGCCTAGTGTGAGAAAAACTAGCTGGCAACACAAGGTGACTGTTACCAGGGTACACCCAACTGTGGTTCAAAAATCTTTGAGGAGGTTCTTTCTGTGTACCCCATCCCTTTCCTGTTATAACCATACTGGCCAGGGAGTTGGAGCCCAATAGCGTCAGCCAGCCACCATCCCAACAGTAAGGGTCACCCTTGCTTGTGCAGTATCTAGCCCTAGGGTCCAGTGCTCATCTGTTTATAGCCAAAGAGCCAGCATTGCCTGCACCTGTAAACTTTTCCATGGACACGTGGAAGGCATGATTAGGCATCAAAGAGCACAGCATGTGGTTGCCTTTCCAACCGAAGTGGCACCTATTTATCTACTTTGAATTTCTTTTGAAACGCTGGGCAGGAGCTGGGACAGAGACGGGAGTTCACTCGTCGTGCCTCACTCGGGTCTCGAACTTCCGACCTTCCAGTCCAACGTGTTAACCAGTCCCTGGTATATCATCCCAAGAAGACACAGATACAAGTAAAACCTCATATAACACTAAAACCTGGTTCCACAAGTCTTGGTGTTATATGATTTTTAGTGTTATCTGATCCTCTATGGGATCCATAGAGATACATTGTAACCACACAGGCTTTAGCGGTTGTTATCTGAAGCATCCCATAGGATCTTAATGTTATCTGATGCAATTCTTCCCCTCAGATTCCTTAACGTTATGCGATTTTAGTGTTATTCGATACTAATGTTATATGAGGTATTACTGGGCCTCTACCCTCCCTCTTAGCAGGGAGAAGCCACGTCGGCAGCGTGAACCATTTTCACACTGAGAGACGTCGCCTCCTCCCTTCCCTTTGGAAGGCAATTGGGAGGGGGGGAAAAAATTCCGCCATGGGATTTAGCCCCGCCCAGGCTCCCGTCAACCAATCGGGCACCGGCGATTGGGTCGCTGCTCTCCTAGCAACGGCCTCCCTTACTCCGGTTGGAGGACAGGAGCGCGGAGGGAGGATCCCTGTGAGTCCTGCTCCCGCCCACCCTGGCATTGGGGAGACGCTCATTGGCTGGGCTTGCGGTCAGTCAGGCCCCGCGCCCGCCTCCCATTCTTCTCGGGCAAGCTGCAGACGTGGTCAGGGATGGGGAGGCGGCGGTGACCGAGGCGCCATGGGGCAGGCCCGGCTGCTGTGGCTGGCCTGCCTTGCTCTCTGGAGCGGCCCTTGGGACGCGAGGCTACCAGGCGCCCAAGCCAAGACGGTCCGAGGCGGCTTCTCCGGCGCTGCCGCCAGAACCAGGGCCGGTCGGGCGGTGGCGCAGTTCCAGTTCCACGGTAAAGCGAGGGTGGGAGGAGGGTGGGGTGCTATACCCTCATAGAGGGACTGTGGTGGCTTAGGAGGGGTTAAGAGACACTGAAGCTATGACTACTGGAAGGACTGCAGGTCAGCAGTTCGAGACCCGAGTGCTGCACGACAGGGTGAACTCTCGTCTCTGTCCCAGCTCCTGCCAACCTAGAAGTTCGAAAGCAAGGAATTGCAAGTAGATAAACAGGGCACACTTGGGTGGGACGGTAGTGGCGTTCTGGTGTCTAGTCATGCCTGCCACATGGCCACCGAAATGCAGACGGCACTAGTTCTTTGGCTAGAAACAGAGATGGCCACCGAAATGCAGTCGGTACTAGCTCTTTGGCTGCAAACGGAGATGAGCACTGGATCCTAGAGATGGATACTACTGGCTTTCAAGCAAGGGAGTCATTTTTTTTTAATTTATTTTAGGGTTTTTACAATATTAAAAATAAACTAACAAAACAATCTACAAAACATAAAAGAAACAATTACATACAAAAAAAGTAGTTCCCACGTACATCCTACAACGTTAAAAAAATGAGAAGAGGAAGAAAGAAAAAAAATACATGTCAATATAATATAATGTAATCAAACGTTATTTTTTATACATTTGCTATACTGTATATTTTCATCTTTATATCCACTCTCCTCTTTAACCACCATATTACAACTTTAATATTTTGTACATGGTTCCTACCACCCAGTGCACTACAGTCCTTGAGTCTACCAGCCACTCCTTTTACAACTCATTCATTCTGCCAAAATTACATTGTATTCGGAGCAGGTTTTTCTCCTTTATTATCCATCAATGTGTGTTGCAAAAAAGGCTTCCAAATGTCCCAAAATCTATTTTGTTTTATTAACCCCCTTTTTATATTTAATTCCCATGTAAGTTTTTCATTTAATGCCATGTCCCAAACATCAACATACCATTTACCAATTTCTAAATTCATATCACCTTTCCAAAGCAAGGGAGTCATGTCGCAAGCATGACTAGATGCTGGGATGCTGTTACCTTTCCCACCGAAGCAATACCTACTTATCTACTTGCAATTTCTTGCTTTCAAACTGCCAGGTTGGTAGGAGCTGGGACAGACAATGGGAGCTCACTCTGTCTTGCAACACTCGGGTGCTGATCTGCTGACTTTCTGGTCATCAAGTTCAGCATCTTAACCACTAAGACACCAGAGCCCCGGCAGCTGGACATGCCTACTCTAAAATAAAATGCACCCACCCACCCAGAGAGGTGTTCAGTAGCCTTCCTGCTTTCTCAGGTGGTATCCCTTATCCTTCAAGTGTAACAAGCTCAGGTTACAGGAAGCCAGATATAGGCTGAATGACAGGAAGTCACTTCCTAACTGTTCAAGCAGTATGATGATGGAATCAGTGACCTTGGAAGGCAATGAGTGCTCCAGCGTTGGAGGCATTCAAGAGAAAATTGGACAACCACCTGTCAGATATGCTTTGACTTGGGTTCCTGCATTGAGCAGGCGGTTGGACTCAATAGCCTCATAGGCCCCTTCCAGCTCAATTATTTATTATGTGTCCAGACTCAGGGTCCATCTTATCTGCTTCTGTTCAATTGCCACCTTCCATTTCCACAAGTCTCCAGGTGTCTGGGCCTTTTTCAGACCAGGCTATGGTGCTGTCACTTGACTAAGGAAAACAAAATTGATGAACGGTACTTAATCTATTAATTGTCAATAAAGATGTTTCTCAGTTGAACTATAGCTTTGTTAGAAGAATATATTACATATTGTTTTTCAAGAGGTGCACATTGAGGCACACAGTTGTCAACTTGGATCTGCTTGATTAGAGAGAATTATTGTTTTTCAAGGGGAATCTCACATCTAACAGAAATGGCTCGAGGTTATAACTATGACTGTCAAAATGCTTGCATCTCCATTCATCTGATGAAGTGCCCTATACTTCTTAAAAGTTCATGCTATAATAAACCCATTTGTGTTAATGGTGGAGTGTTCATTATTGTTTTTACCAAAATGTATAGTCTTTATGCTTTGGATACTAGCTGCTGCAGTCTTCTGGGTATTCCATTTAGATGACTGGTTGCACTAGTTAGATCATAGGGAAGTTGCATGGCAATGTCTGTGTTTAATATTCTACGCAATATTCCTCAGCTGTGGGTGGGGAGGACAAGAAATGCCTTGTCCTAAAATCAGCTGCTGGTTTGCATTAAGATCTTGTATTAAAAATAACCAGAATAATGAATGTGTGTTTTTAAAAAATGGTTGGCCTTTAAAACTAATGAGGTAGCATATCTTTTCAACTGATTCTGCTAGCCAAAGGGCAACAAATGCCAACTGGAAAAATGCATCTGGATCCCATTCCCTTCCCTCAGTCTTTATTGCATTGAATTAAGGCTAGCCACCTGGAATAGAATTCTGAGTAGGACTGCAGTGGCTCAAGGGGCTAAGACACTGACTAGAAGGCGGGAGGTCAGCAGTTTGATTCCCAAGTACTGCAGGATGGAATGAGCTCAAGTCTTTGTCCCAGCTCCTGCCAACCTAGCAGTTCGAAAGCAAGAAATTTCAAGTAGATAAATAGGGGCCACTTCTGTGGGAAGGTAAACAGCATTCCATGCGCTCCAGTGTCTAGTCGTGACTGCCACATAACCATGGAAACGTCTGGAGAAGCAGACAGCGCTGGCTGTTCGGCTTTGAAACAGAGATGAATACTGAACCCTAGAGTCGGATAGACTCACTTTCAGGCAAGGGAAACCTTTACCTTTACTAGGAAACCACCCAGTGAAAAATTCATCTGACATTCAGTAACCATGTATTCATATCCTGGGGCAAGTTAGTTCTCATTGTGAAAAGACTGGGGAGGAAACCTTCAGAAAAATGGTACTTCATGTTAAGAGACACTTCTGTCAGCATAGACAACCTTCTACTGTAGGTATTATCTTTCTTACTTGTCTTGGATTTTTTTCCTGTGTTACAGCGTTTGATTTCTTTTTAAATATCAAGGTGACCATGCTCTCCTGTATCTCAGAATCAACAATGTAGCAACAGCTGCAGGAAAAGAAGCCAAGCTCCATCTGTTTCAGGCTCAGGAGTGGTTAAAGCTGCAAGAATCCTCTCGGGACTATAGCTGTAAAGAGAAATGGTCCAAAGCTCAGCTAATAAGTGAGTATGAGATGCTGGAGGGAGGTCAGTGTATTTGGAAGCTTCATAGCCTCAGTTGATTGTTAATAGGTTTAGGATTTGGAGCAATTCTAACCAGAATTTTATAAATGAAAATTGCAGCAAAAGTATTCCACCTTAACTTGAAGCCACACAGGTTACAAATACCTTATAGAAGCCTGGTGACTAACCTTGGCACTCCAGGTGTTCTTGGATTTGAATTCCCAGAAGCCCAAGTCAGCCTTCCTGCTGATCAGGGTTTCTCGGAATTGAAGTCCAAGAACACCTTGAGTGCCAAGGTTAGCCATCACTGTTACAGAAAATCCTTTCCCATCCTGATGCCTTCCAGATATGTTACACTACGTCTTGATCACAACCAGTCCATTCTGACTACAGTTGGTAAGATCTGTAATGTAGCATGTCTGGAGGACACCGGGGTGGGAATGCCAGTAGTCTCATCCGCTGTATTGGGTACAAGTTGGCTCTTATGTGTTTGTTGTTTCCTTAGGTCTTTCAAGCTAGGGTTTTTTTCCTGTAGTGGGCTGTGGTTAAACATAGCAGCTTTGTACTGTAATGAATTCAATAATTTGAATAGTGAGCCTTCACATGCAGTAAATGGACATTGAAAATGTATATTTGCTTGATTGATTTCTATACTGCCCATCTGGATATTGTACCCACTGTGGGTCGTTTACAGACTGGATAAAAGGTCACAGCCAGTCTTGATAAGTTTTGAAATTAGACAATGTTCCCAGTAAGGCAGGTGCAGTAGCTTGTCATATACTAGCTGCCAGCAGCCTTTCCCCTTTGCAGAAAATATACATTGCTGCAGACTACAATTCCGAGGGTAGCTCCTTTGGTGTTTGTTTGTTTGTTTTGGGGGGGGTGTATGTCAACTTCCACCTGACTATAACTTGGGAGAGATTGTTTTTAAGATTGAAAAAAATGCAGTGGTTAGGATCATAAAGTAAATTAGAGAAAACTTGTTTCTCCATCTCTGCATCCTACAACCACTTTCAGTACCCTAAAAGCTCCTTTTCTGGGGATCTGAATAATATGAGAGAACATGAGCTGCTGCTGCTAGGAAGAGGAAAAGAGCCTTACTTCCATGAACTTCCTGAAGGTTGTAACCAGGTACCTACTTACCTGGGAACAGGCCCTATTTAGGTCCAATAGGAATTACTTCCAACTGTGTAAATAGAAGAATACGCTGTATGATAACTAACTTTAGGAGTCAAGCTACTATCGAAACTTCCTCTTAATAAAGTGAGTAGTGAAGTGACTTGCCTTTTGATTAGTCATATTAGTTTCAGAGAGTAAACAAAGCTAAACATGTTGATATGTAGCTCTTGTTACAAATATGAATGTATCACATGCTTCAAAGCCTGTGAATTACAAAGGTTTACCAAATTTGTAATTGGTTTTAGTATAGAGTATGATGTTTCAGTTAATATGTTTCATGTACTGTATTTAATTTTTTTATTCACCTTGCAGTTACTTGGCTTGGGCATGTTTCTGAATGGGGGGGGGAGCTACAGTCCTATACATTCTTCTCTGCAAGTCAGTCCCACCAAAAGTTTGCATCAATGTAGCTTGTACTGCGTATTATGTTTATTTCCTTTATCTGAAGTGGCATTGCATTTTCTTTTAAAATGCTGTCTCTTCGTACTAACTTAAACCTGAACTGGTCTTCCTGTAGTCAATTTGGAAATCAATGTCTTTTCGTCAATTATTGTGCAATTACCTGATTGTATTTGAATACCTTGAGAGTTAATATTTGAACTTATAATTATGTTAACACAGGGGGAAAACAGTGTTGTCTGGTTTTTAGAAAAATAAATCGGTCATCTCAGGTTGGTTCAAGCACCCTCCTTCACCTTCCAGTTACAGGCTTATTTAAAATTAAGATGAGATTTAAGGGTTCAAATTTAATATCATTTCCATGAAGAACAAGAATTTGAAGTACAAAAATCAAGGAAATTCCTTTATAATAGTTATCAAAGAGAAGCTAATCAAGATCATTCTTTTATATATGATCAGAGTAAAGATGTGGAAATGGAGTTTCAGAAGAGTATGAATATCCATAATTAATGGTGAAAAAGAGAGAAACGGTAAAGGTACTATTTAGTTATTATGCTTTGGAGTCTTATTTGAGCACTTTTATTTGAAGAATTTTTTTCTTTATTTCCTAGTTACACATAATGAAGCAACTAAATAGACTTTAATACTGTATTAAGATGTGAAGGCTTCATTCTGCACAGAGACATAGAAAGCTGCCATTGTTTGTCTAGCTTAGTAATTTGGAAAAATCAAACATGGCCAATTGATTGTAGACTGTGGGAATTGTACTTTAGAAAAGCAACTTCCAGTTTCTGCTCGTAATAAACTAATTGGATTGGTAGTAACTTTCCAGGCTTTCAAGCCAGGGCCTTTTCTGTACAAGGGATTGCACTTTGGGTTAGCATATGTTAGTCTGTTTGGCTTTTGTAGCAAGGAGGCTGCTAAATTAATATTTGAATTGGACTAAATATTGTGTCAACATCCAGTCGTATCTTACAGTTTTAAAATCCCATTAGTTACAGAGTAAGTTAAAATATGTTCACCTTTGTCACATTAAAATTAATGGTATGGTACTGAAGAATTTTGAATGGATTGTCCTATATGCTTATTAAGAACTGTTCTCACATTTAAAACAAGTAGTCTACATGGCTTATGAAGCCACACTGAAAAATATCTGTTTCATATGAAGTTGTTGTTGTTGTTCAGTCACACAGTCTATACTCCCCTAATCTCAAATCAAGATTAACTTTTTCTTGTGTGTGGATATGATAAAAGTGTATGCATTCTTTCCCTAGATGCAAAGCTAAGATGTGTATTACTTGTTAGTATTTTTCCCCAAAACAAGAACATCTAAATGTACTAATTATAGTCTTTCTTTTTGAAGTGAACATGAACAGCACTGAACAGAATTTGACGCTGTCCCAGATTCCCTATCCAGACACATGGTATGTGTTTTATGTCGACAAGTTTACCTGTGTGGAGAATTATGAGAACTCTGAATCCGAGGATGTTCAGTTTGAACTGGTGTTGCTAAACCCAGATGCAGAAGGGAATCCGTTAGATCACTTTAGTGCAGGGGAATCGGGTAAGATGTTTTTCTTGACATTAGGGGGCAAGGGTATCTAGTATGGCAGAATGACAATAAAAATTATAAAGTATTTCATCTCTTAGAAAGCATTTTATTTGACATTGTGTTGGTTTTTATGCCCACTATTGTAAGGTAAAACAAGGTCTACTTGGAAAAGGGAAATATATCTGATTGCTTGAATTACAGTCAAACCTCGCATAATGAATGCCTCGCATAGCGAAAAACTCGCATAATGAGCAGGCATTCCACAAACTTTTCCGACTTGCATAACAAAAATTTTCTTTATCTGAAACTTTTGTTATGGAAGTTTTTCCATAGAAATTTTTGTTATGCGAGTTTTTCCATAGGAATTTCCGTTATGTGGAAAAAAAACCTCGCATAACGAAAAACTCACATAGCAAGCAGCCTCGCAGAACAAAATATTTTCATTATGCGAGGTTTGACTGTATTACAGTAACTTGTTTAGGTCAAGGATTTGTTTCTCTCCTCTTTGCAATCATAGAAAGTTGAAATATCTGTTCAGTTTGTACAACTGTCGGAGAATAGTGAATTACACAACAAAATAAATATTGTTAATTCCATACGTGACTCATCTGGTTGGACAGCTCATTGGGATAGGTATCTGGTTGCAGAACAGATGTTGGGAGTTGAATTCCCACTCTTAATCTCATAAAAGTCATCCTGTGTGGCCTTGGGCAAGCTGTACAGCCCCATGATGCCCCCAGAAGAAAAGAATGGTAAACCACTTCTGAATACTCACTACCTAGAAAATCTTGTAAAATGTTATTATAAGTCCGAATTGTCTTGATGGCACTCTGTTATTATTATACAGTCAAACCTCACATAACGAGCGTTTCGCTTAGTGAAAAACTCGCATAACGAGCAAGTTTTTTACTAAGCGGTCTGACTCACATAACGAATTTTTCGCTATGCGAGTTTTCCCCATAGAAACGCTCATTATGCGTGTTTTTCCTTAGGGAAAAGTCCGACTCGCATAGCGAAAAATTCATTATGCGAGTCAGACTCGCATAGCGAATTTTTCGCATAGCGAGCAACCTTGCAGAACGAATTAAATTCGTTATGCGAGGTATGACTGTACGTGATTCAGCTGTTTTTGACTCATTTAAGTTAGGGCTGGCAGTTATATCCCTTCCAGATGTTTTGGATTGCACCTCTCGTGAGCCCATCTCAGTGAAGCCAGTAGTTATAGGAGATGTAAGCTAACTTTTTTTCTTTGTTGCAATTTATAATTTATGTAGTTAATTTATTATTCATGTCTAATTTTCTATTGTAATTTTTAAAAAATATA
Organism: Furcifer pardalis; assembly: GCA_030440675.1. Lineage (NCBI taxonomy): Eukaryota > Metazoa > Chordata > Lepidosauria > Squamata > Chamaeleonidae > Furcifer > Furcifer pardalis. The sequence continues at coordinate 189,916,762 of CP126890.1, read as the reverse complement.
TTGTAAGCCACTCAGAGTGTGAAAATATCCCAGATGGATGGTATATAAATATAATAAAAAATAAAAAACATCTGGAGAGCATCAGGTTGGCTTCACCTGCCTAAGATAATCTAATTACTCATTTATATAATTAAGACATTGGGCCCCATTTGATAATAGGTACAGCATCCCTTTGCCAACTTCTAGCATAAAACATTTTTGAAAAAATTTCTAGGTACAGTATTACAATTTTACAGTGTTAACTAAGATGAATGAATATTTTTATGGTAACAGAACCCAGATAGTGGTTGAAATCCTGTTGCTTTGTATAATAAATGACATAACTCACTTTTTCCTAGATGGCAAGTAAAAAATTCCAGCTGGGATTCTTGAGCACACAGCAAACCTGAGAGTCATAGTAGCAATTGTTTACTTGCTGGTGGTAAAAAGTGAAAGTTAAACCTTTCATTATGCAAACCAACAGCATTTCAGCCAGTATATGCAAGTAAAGGAAATACTTGCATTTAAAAAAACAGAGGGTCTCAGGTTTTTTAACCAGTTCTATTGTGATGCAACATTGGTTGAAGAATGTAGAACATGTGCATAATGCCTTCAAAAATGAAAGTTGACCCATGCTTTTAAGTGGTATACGGTCAAACCTCGCATAAAGAGCACCTTCCTTAAAGAGTAACTCACTTAAAGAGCAGAATTTTATCTGAATGTTCACTTCACTTAACAAATAAAACCAACCAAAAACTCGCTTAATAAAACAATCGGGGTTTGCAATCCCCCCCACCAGAAGTCACAGTGGGTCACTTACAATGGTGTTTTGCTTAAAGAGCAAACTCTCCTAAAGAGCAATCCTGTGGAACACATTGTGCTCTTTAAGCGAGGTACCACTGTATAGACTTCTTATGAGTATTTTTTTAAGTATGGCAGCAGTGACACCAAGTGGTGAGACAGGTATACCACAGGTATTTCATGTTGGATTTCTCTGGTTGTGTTAAAGTAAAATTTGAGTAACTCAAGTTTAGGATGTCAAACACAAGAGGGAGTTCCTTCACACAGTGTGGAAAAGATGTGTTATTTTCATTGGAGAATAGGATACTAACTCTCTTAAGTAAAGGAGTGTGTGGTAACAGGATACTTTTCTTCATAGGTCTACATGAATTCTTCTTCTTGCTTGTCCTGGCATACTTTGTCACTGCTTGCATATATGCTCAGTCCTTGTGGCACACTATTCAAAAGAGAGGACCGATGCACACAGTGTTAAAGGTGCTGTCAACTGTTTTGCTTTTGCAAGCAGCTTCAGCATTTGCAAACTACCTGCATTTTTCAAGGTAACTTTAAAATCCCATTGTCTAGCAGCCCTACTCAGATCACACCATTGCTCATCTGACCTAGTTTGTCTGCTTCTTCAAATGGCAACAGGTGTAGCAGAATTTAGAGGGGTTAGTTTCTGGACCACCACTCCCAGAATTCGTGTGATTATGCTGGCTGGAGGAATTCTGAGAGACATTATTTAGAAAAGTGGATTGGCAAAATTAGGTTGATGCCAAATTCATTTGATGTTTGGGATTGAACCTGAAATCTCTTTGGAAGGTTACCCCTCAAAGGTAGACAGAGTTCCTCCCTTCACCCCTTTCAAGGAAGAAAAAGGGGAAAGCAGTGTGTATAACAGGGGTTCCCAATGTTTTCCCGCCAGAGGCCAGTTCCCGCCACCGCACTCAACTGTGGGGGCTGGAGACATGGCTGCACTCACTACTAATGTTTGCGGCAGCAGCAGGAATCGTACCATTTTAGTGAGTTTTTGGATAGATTCTGCCGCTTACTAGGGTGGCAGGAGGCTTTTCGGAGCATGTCCACTCTGGTTTGGGATTTTTGTGATGGTTCTCAGCTGCACTTCGGCAGTTAGATTCCAACTGTGGATGACTTCCTGGTTCTGCGCTGAGATCCCAGGCACTGACATTAACTCTACCTGGCACTGGAAGTCACCCACGGTCACACTCAAGCTGCCAAAGCACAGCTAAGAAGCATTCGGAAAATCCCAAACCAGAGTGAACATGCTCTGAAAAGCCTTCCAGTGTCCTAGGAAGCGATGGAGCCTGTCCAAGAACCCAGAAAAACATTGTGATTCCTGCTGCGACGGTAAGTGATGTATCGTGGTTTCCAGTGGTGAGGGACAGGTCTAAAGGTGCCCTGGGTGGCCACCATGTTCCAGATTAATGATATGCATGGGCCTGATTAGGTCTGTGGGCAAGACAAGAATGCTGTGGCACCTTAAAGACTAACTGCTGTATTTTAATATTAGCTTTCGTGGATCAAGTCCATTTCATCAGATAGGTTTATTAATCCTTTATAAATCTTGTTCATTCCATTCTAAGCTCTACATTTCGAGGTTCCTAAGTCTGCACAAGTAGTGTTGGATGAGTGATAATATTACCTCCTTACCCTAGTTTGTTTCTTTGTTTGTATTTCCTTTGTTTATATAAGGAAAGGATAGAGAAACATGAAGTCTGCTATAAAGTAAATTCCAGATTTTTGTCTTTCAAAGATGTTGTTTTTTATTTTTCCTCATAAATCTTTTATTTTCTCTCTTCAAAAAATAGACTTAAAATTAGGAATTTTATAGTTTGTATAAAATGTATGAGGATGCTGGGGGAAAGCGAGGATGCAAATTGAGGCAGCAGTCTTTATTAGGCCCCAGGTATATTTTTTAATTTTTGAGACGTTAAAATTCTACTTCAAGGAAGTTCAGGTTTTCTCAAGAATAGCACTATTCTGTAGTAGCTGTAAAATGCACAAATCTTTGAATATTTGACTGTATTTCCTTCTTGTTCCACATATGTGATGGGGCTTTTTGAAATAGCTAATTGTATTTCAAACATGGTATAAATTTTATAGTATTTCCAGTGATACAATTGATTGTAATTGTAATATGAACAATGAAGAGGTTTCAAAATGAAGTTTGAGTAACTTGTCAATTATTTTGTTTTTGTTTCTCATAGTTATGCTAAAGATGGAGTAGGAGCACCATTTATGGGAAGCCTTGCAGAATGTAAGTATGTTATTTAATTGATTATAAATATGAACAAGGGCCTGAAAAGCTTGTTAAACAAATGTTACCATATTCTATATCGCTTTACACAACAAACCAGCTGAAAAATCATGGCTGAATTAATTATAGAATGTAGGCAGGCATCTGTTCAAATAACCATGTACATGATTTTAATCACAGAAGTAGCTTGCTATATTTGGAAGGATGTCCATTGTACTACCAGTTTGGTGACAAACACTCCCTAAACAGCACAAACTGATTGCACAATTAGATTTGCATACATAGCTATTTCAACAGAATCTGGCCATAATTTTAAAGCCCAGTTCATTATCTGGCTGTTGCTTGCTATAGCTAGCAGAGCTTGTTTGTCAAAAAGATGATTTTCCCTCCCTAAGTGGTGCCAACAGTGCAATCCTTTGTGTCTGTAATCAGAAATACCCCCCCCCCCCATGCTCAATGCATGAGACTTGCATCCAAATAAACTTATGTCTGATGAAGTGGACTTGCTCCACAAGAACTCACAGTTAAATACAGGAGTTAGTCTTTAAGGTGCCATAACATTGGGTTTTTTGGGCACATTTAACATGCCACAACATTTTTTGCTGTTTTTTTATTTACTCTCAGATCTAAATAAATAGTTGTATGACATTGTTCCCTTATCGATAAATTAGCCAGTTAGGTTCAGTCCCTATGTCCTCAGATGCCAATTAGTTTAGTTTAGAACACTGACTTTTTGGGGTTTTAAAGACTAAAGTGATCTATCAATCTGATGTGATTCAGTCCGCACCCTTAGCTCCTTTAATAATGCTCTCCTGCTGGTCCCCAGATCTCCTTTTATGATCTGCTCCTGGGTTGCATGGCAGCAGAGAAAAGGGGTCAGTTTTCCAAAGTTCTCAATACACATACAAACATATGCATACATCATGGAAATGTTGCTGTTTTCTGGATTTCAGTGGAGTTTGATTTTATATCAGTTTTTTTTCTCTCTCTGTGTGTGTGTGTGTGTGTGTGTGTGTGTGTGTGTTAGAGAGAGAGTGATTAAGTGATCTAGTGCTAAACTAATGTAGCAACACAGTAATCTAATGCTAGCCTCCAAAATTTGTTTTTTAAAAATAAATATTTTCAGGCAAAGGGAGGAAGATTGTGAGGATGGGTGACTATCCTGAAACATCATACCCCAATTTATTGCATCATTAGAAAATCATCCAACGTCATTTATTTATTATTTATTTATTTAAATTTCTATACCACCCTCCTCGCTGTATGTGACCCAGGGCAGTTTAACACATCCTAAAACACATAAAAAGGCTAAAATTCTAAAAGTTATCAAAAAACCACAGTTAGAACCAATTAAAACTAAAACTAAAACGTTATATGATTTAAAACTTAAGAACTTAAGGGAGCAGGGGAGGAGGTCAAACCAGCCAGCAGGCTGAAGTTGTTGTGCCTCCAGTACCCCAGACCTGCCCTGCCAGCCAGGTTTTTACACCCTTCCAGAAGGACAGCAGCTCTGCCTGGAGGCACAGCTCAGTTGGCAGGAGGTTCCACAGGGCTGGAGCAGACACAGAAAAGGCCCTCCTTCTAGTGCTAGAGAGATGTGCCTCTCTAGCTGATGGTACAACCAGAGAGCCTCTGCGGTCCACTCTAGTGTCATGCCTTTTCAGTCCTTTTGGAGAATGAAACAATCACACAGGCAGAACAGCATTTGAATCATTGTAATTAGGGGGGGGGGGAGTTGAAACTCCCAGTGGCAGACTAAGAAAAGACCAGGTTGCAAGGAAAAAAGGATGGGATGAGTTGCGTTGATCTTAATGTCATATGATCATCGAAAACTACTTCAAATTCACCTGTCCTGATTTCAGAGCAAAAGTGTTCTCCAGTGCTGTTTCATGCACAGTTGTGCAGTGGTGACATGGGGATCAGAGTGTTATGTGCTTAAGATAAAAGAACATGATTCTCCCAAGCACTAGAGTCAGATATCACTGCTGTCGAGCAAGGGTGACCTTTACCTTTATGGGCAAGTCCATCTAGATTCATGTATTCTTCTGTCAATTTGGCAACTCCATTCAAAGATGTCACATGAGGAATACTTTCTCTTAAATTAATAAATTTCACCTTCATTTTTACTTTTTTCCTAGCATGCACCACAGACTCTGTTTATCACCATACATGTTTGGAATTAGAAAAACTGCACTATTTCAAAACATAAATTATGGGCATGTATTTCCAGGCGGCTGTAGTGCTTTATGACAAGAATAGCCTATGCAAGCACTCTTGTGTTGAAACTGCTGTTTCATCACAACTGTACCTCCAGCCAGAGTTTCCAGTCAAATAATTTTGCTCCTTATCTATTAGGAATGTGTCCTTGATGCTTTCTCAACATCAATGACCCAGCTTTTCGTCTTTTTCCTATTTTCCCTTTCCCTGCTTTGCTTGATGAAGAGTTTTAACGGACTCAGAAAGCTTATTAAATATATTGTGATGCTTATTTAGTTGTAAGGATAATATTGCTCAACTGGAATTATTTTTTTGTCCCTTGGAAATCTAATGCAGCCTATTATACCTGTGCAGTGAGGAAATGTGAGATGTACCTGTAATGTTATTGGAATACTATTATGTGGAACATGATTTTTAAACAAATATATATTTTTCTCTGAAAATGGTCACATTACAGAACAGGTTTATTCTTTGTGAGACAGGTGGTTTTTAAAAAAGAAAAAAAAATACTGTATTCACCTACCTTTTACCTGTGTTCCTCCATTTTCAAGCAATACTTTTACTGTTTTTTATTTGTGGTGCAAATCTAATTCCAGTTGCTGATGCCAACTAGAGTAGAATGTCATTGAGTTGATGAAAAGTGAGTTAACACTTAGCTAAATCCCATTGATTTAACACATCTGCTTTTGCCAGGATTGCCAGTTACATCTGAATCAAAGACTGCCCTCATACAGATTTTCTTCTAGTGACAGGACTAACCTTTCCCATTTGATCAGTGCAGTAACAACACCAGAAGGGCCATAGGCCATAAGTGCACAGCCTTCAGGTTCAAGGTTGCATATAACACAGCTGTGAGCAGTACTTCCATCTGTGGCCTGACTTGTGCTAATTCCTCTCCTGCCAACTTCCAGCTGGTTCGTTCAGATTTCTCTTCCACTTTGAAAAATAAGGACAGAGAAAAAGATTTCGGCTTCCTTCTAGCAAGGAAAGAGGATCACTGAGAAGTGTGGATATATTTCAAGCTAGCTTCTTGGATGCTATTGAAAACGTTGCACAAACCTGCTGTAAATAGTGAAAATAGTACTCCTCCAGAAAGGACATTCTGCATATCGGACGCTAAGAAGATTGTTTGCAACTCTAGGAATTCAAATTCACGTATACAGGAGTGTTAGTACTGGAACATCAAGGGACAAAATCTGTATTGAGTCTGAATATGGCAAGAGTATTGGATAAAAGTTGAGTTAGCTTCTTACTACACCTGGTTATACTGTCATTCCATCAGTGGTACTAACTTTGTTTATGCATGCGTTATAAGGCAAGTTTACACAGTAATTATTGTTAGTGCAATAATTTATATAATTTATTTGTGTCAACACTCTTGTTCTTCCTGTTTAGTGTGTGACATAATCTCTCAGATGCAGATGCTGTACCTACTGCTGAGTTTATGTATGGGATGGACACTAGGCAGAATGAAGAAATCCCAGAGCAAACCTCTGCAGTGGGATTCTACTCCAACATCCACTGCCATTGCAGTCATTGTGGTTGTGACACAGGTCTGTTCCTCCATTATATTGTGGATATGCTAAAGTGATGATTATTTTAAATTAAAACTGACATCATCACATTTGGTCTTTTTTTTTTTTAAGAAAAGGGATCTTAAGGATAAACAAGTTAAATACAATTTTTTAAAAAATTACCATGCTTGATTTTCTGTGTTTTATAAGGTGGTTGCAGGGTTTGATAACATAAAACATGCTGGTGTATGTGGAACACTTTGAGTGCTTGAGAAAGGCAATACAGTAAAACCCCGTTTTACAATCTTGGTCCGTTTCAACAGCCTTTGTTGTAAACCAAAAAAATCATAAACCATAGCACGTTTTCCTATGGAGTGTATTGAATTTTTTAAAAAATGGTCCCAACTGGACCAAAAATAATAATAATTTTTTTAAAATACAAAAACCCATTAAAAATGCCAGGCACGAATCCCAGCTGGTATGGGACTAGGGTGGAGAAAAGGGAGTGTTCTACTTATATAAGTGAATAGCCAGAGGCTAAAAACTGATTACAAATATAGATCAGTGATACAAAAATCAACTGTTTAATTAAACTGTTCAATCAACCATTTAAACTACATCTCAAAGAAATGGACAACTGCCAATATAAGCAAGAGCTGTAGGATTCTGGGAATGTTAGTCCAAAACAGTAACTTATTCCATTGCTTAGCATAAATATGTCAGAATGGTAGCTAACTAAGTTTTAACTGCATGTGGCGTAATTAAACATTAAGAATGGAACATGTCACATAGTTCAGTCCTTATTAAGGCAAACAAAAGTTTGCTCACATTTGTCCAAAATTGTGTTGAAGAGGTAGGAAGCATGAATCAAGCTTCTGGTTACATTGGTTCTTATTACGTCTTTCTAACTAAAAATCTGGTTTATTGGAAATTTATTGACTTAGTTCTTCTCTCCCACTCTCCTGTTTTCCTGTAGACCATCAATATAGGGTCATATTCTGTTGTATTTGTAAATATAATTATTTGAGAAATGTTTGCTCTAGGTATTAGCTTTATTCCAAATGTGTTGCTTGTGTTTTGCAGAGCATTTTGCTAATTTGGGAACAGTTTGAAGATACTAATCACCACAGTTACCATTCATACCAGAGTTTAGCAGGTGGACTGCTCAATGGCTTGAGAATTTGTCTAACTTTGTCATTAGGCTGTGGCCTTTATCAAATTATTCGAAATGAGAGAAGTACACTGAAAAGAGAATTCTATATTACCTTTGCAAAGGTATGTACAACTTCGCATTGTACGCCAGTTACGTCTGGACCGGGACTCCTTGCTCATGATCACACACACTTTGGTCACCTCCAGACTTGACTATTGTACAGTAATACCCCGGATAACGATTGCATCGGATAATGCTAAAACTGCATAACGACGACAAATTTGGGGGGAAGATTTGCACCGAATAACGTTCTTTTTAGCGTTATCCGATACAGTCGTTCTTAGCAGCAGGGTGGCTGGAAAGCTGAACGGGGTTCTCCGTTCAACTTCCCAGCCACCCTGCAGCTACGGAGGCAGGGGTGGGGTGACTGGAAAGATGACGGGGGGCTCCCCCGTCGGCTTCCCCAGCCACCCCACAGCTGCGGAGGCAAGGGCGGGTGGCTAGGGAAACCGACAGAGAGTCCCCGTCAGCTTCCCCAGCCACCCTGCAGCTGTAGATCAGGTCCTCTGATCTCTCTGGAGCAGGCAGGGGACCCGATCTACAGCTGTTACTTGGCTTCCCCAATGTCCCCAGCCAGTGGAGCAAGCCAAAACGTCAGAGTTCAAACCCTGACGTTTTGGCTTGCTGCACTTGCTGAGGATGTCAGGGAAGCCCAGAAACAGCTTGGATCAGGTCCTCCCACCTTCCTGGACCTGGCAGGGGGGTCAGGGACCCCAAAATTGGTTTTTTAAAAAAGGACTTTTTTTTACCAATTTTGGGCTCTGTGACCCCCCTGCCGGGTCCAGGGAGGTAGGAAGACCTGATCCAAGCTGTTTCTGGGCTTCCCCGACGTCCCCAGCCAGTGGAGCAAGCCAAAACGTCAGGGTTTTGTGGGGTGCAGGCCAGACAGTCACCTCGGCCGGCTGGCTCTTTTGACCCCCACCTCTCTCCCTGTTATATTTTCTTGCTAGAGTCCAGAAGGAAAATGTGAGTTTAACAGTGCTTTTATGCATGCTTACTCAGAAATCGCAGTTTTGTTCTTTGAGACTTCCAAGTAGAGTGGAATCTCATACAACAGTCACCCTGTATAGCAACGAAATCGCATAACAATTAGGTTTAGGGGGGAAATGGCATCCCACATAGCAACAATTGTTCAATGGGAAAACCCACTTAGCAAAAGAAAAATCGTTGTGCGATGCATCCCATAGGGAAAATCGCTATACGATGCATACATTGTATAGCAATTGTTTTGTACAACAACAAGCCCCATGGAATGGATTAAAATCATTGTATGAGGTACCTTTGTAATTGCGTATTACAATATAGCCGAGATGAACATGGTGACGATTATATTGATATCTGCTTATAATTTCCTGTAAAAAATTAATTAAGAAAGGTTTTCAGAGAGGTAGTAATATTAGTCTGTTTCAGCATATAAAATAAAAATAAAGCAGAAGTACAGACAAAAGAATTGCAACATTGGAAAGAGTGACAGATTTATTTTGTGGATTATCCACAAAATATGACAATAAAATAAATTGTTAAATGCCATAATATTTTTGTTTGTATTTTTTTTCCATGCTCGTTAAATGCGTTAAGAAAAGGAGAGTTGTCTCATTTTGTTTACATCAAATCCTTTATGCTTGTCTATGGCTTGGAATGAAAAGTGGTTGGTATGTTGCAGAATGTTGCAGTTTGATATGTGATATAAGAGGAAACATTTAAATAGTCTATAATTTAGTGTTGGCTAGAGGAATAGGTAACAGCCAGATGGGTTTGTCTCTTTCAGGGTTCTGTTCTGTGGTTTTTGTGTCACCCAGGTCTTGTAGCTATATCTCTACTCTTTAGAGATTATCAGCAAGAAAAGGTATGTGATGGCAACATAAGCAAGGCACTTCTCAATATTTTGTACAAGTTACAATTTTTAAAAATGTACAATGTTTATTCCTCTGTCTCACTTACTTACACGCACGCACACACACACACACACATTTCTGAGCTACAAAAAACAGCTTACAGAGATCCCAAATGAAATTTACTATAGATTTTTGCTCCACCATGTTTATAAAAGAAGATCCAATAAATGGCCAAGATAACTCTATTGAAAAAGCCCCCTTCTGGTAAAAAATAGTTTTATTGTTTTAACCTTTTAATTTGTTCTTAACTTTACTTATAATTAATATGCATGCATAATTATACATTGTGTATTACTTTGACACAAAGAAAGAAAGAAAAAGTATTCATTTCTAAATAGCCTTTAAATTGTTTTTGGAGATATCCCCCCTCTTTATGAGGGATTAGGGTGTGGCTTAGAAACTTTTGTTCAGAAAGGAAAAACTGAGGCTTACTAAAGTAAACTCGAGAGCATTTCAGAAATATAAATATATTGAGCTCATTTTTTGAAAATATCTTCCAAAGTGACAAGATGTACCAAAGAAGTACAACCAGTATTAAATTATTTGCACACTGAGCATCCCTTAAATGTTAATATTGTAACTAAAAGGAGACACAGATTATTATAACTTCCTTGTTATTTATTAAGAAACAAACTAATGATGTAGCATATGGAATTTTTCTTAATGAGAGAAAACACATTTCCCCCCACAAGTAAATTATTTAATGAATGTCTGGGAAGTAGTGATCAATAGCATACATCACACACAGAGACATCTGCCCATGGAGGGGAACACTGGATACCAGTTTCCTAGGGCTGTGATGGCAAACCTTAGCACTCCAGGGATTCTTGGACTGCAATTGCCAGAAGCCCAAGTCCAGCCTTCTACCTCTGGTATTCTGCCCAAATCAGAGTTGGGGGGAGGGATTTTCTGTGCTTGTCAGGCCATTTTCTCTGTTGTTAGTGCTAAGTGTCACGATCTTCCTCATCAAAACTGGATGCCATTATAAATCTGTTGGTCTTTTTATGGTGTGGGACGCTTGGTTTATTCTTGTGACTATAGCACACTAATGTGGCTCTTAATAGCCCCCTACAAATTATACTTGTTGTAATAAATGAACTACCTTAGGGAAAATGAAAATGTAGTGTAAAATGTCTGTGTTGGTAATTGCCAAAACAAAAAGCAGAAAATCAGATGTTCAAAAATAAAGGACATTTTTAATGGACACAGGCTAAGGTAGTTATACCTTAGACCCATTATAACTGGTTAGTATCACATTGGTTTCAGTGGAGGTATGAAAAATATACTCTGGATCTAAGCCGTTATGTGTTTTTAATGGAGTACGGTGGATTGCTACATCAAATTTTCATTTTATACCACATAAAGTTGTTAAACTTTTACTTTAAGAGCCCCATTAATCAACAAACATATACTTGTGCTTCTGATTGTATACAATGAATTGTAAAGGGATTGTGCTGGAAAAAATTAGCTGTTCTTATGAAGTTCTCTCCCCCCCCCTTTTCTTTCCCTTATTCCCCACCCACCCAGATTATTACCATAGGTGTCATCCTGTGCCAGTTGCTGTCCATGGTTCTTCTGTATCAACTGTTTGTTTCCCATAGTCTTTATTGGGAAGTGTCTTCTCTCTCTGCAGTGACGTTGCCTCTAACTGTAGCATCTGGACATAAAAGCCGGCATCATTTCTGAGATGGTTTTAGAAGACTTGTTGACAAACATGCAATAAAGACTCCGACGTTGCGGCTATTTTCAACATTCATCTGCTGCCATAGGTTGAAATTGCCCTCAAAGAGCTAAATACTTACAATGCAATATTTCAGTTTGACTGGGTAATAGCAAGCATAGGAATTAAATTAATTTTGTCAGCGACAAGGACGAAAATAGTGACAGGCACAGACATGGTGATTCTTACTGTTTTGACTGAAGACAAAACAAAGTGTTAGCCTCAGTAGTTTCACTCCATAACTGCCTCAGAGTTTAAATTGAATGCGCAGGACAGACTTGCTATTTAAAATAATAGGTTGTTTTAAAGTTTATTTAAAGCATTTGTGCAAAAGTTTAAAGGGGCTTGAAAATTAGATCCAGGAAACCAGTGTAAAATGTTTACAGTGAACTGTAGTTCTCGTTCTGTGTAATTTTTTAATATATAAAGCACTTTCTTGCCTTGAAGTTTGAGGATAGTTCAAACTTTAGCTTTATCACCAGTTTCTTTTTATATTCTGTGGGCAAATAAATAGGTCCATTGGAGTCATTAGGACTTCTGTTATTAGGACTATTAAGTCATTTCAATGGATCTCTTCTAGTAGCTGATACCAATGGATATAGCCTATACTTTGTGGCAAAAAGTTTCAAAGGAATAAGAGTGATGGACTAACAACTGCAGAGTTGCCATTGCTGTTCTTTCTTAAGTTTCAACATTGAAATTAAAAATAACAAAAAAGGCTTGTGTTTCCGAGACTGAAAGGAAAGGAAAATGGAATGTGTGAGACAGCATTAGAATTTAATCCTGATATAATTCATTACTCTTACATTGAGGATTCAGTCTAATTAAGCCATATTCACAGATTAAATTAACAGAAGCATTTCAAATGTTAGTTTCAGTCATCAATTACTTATAAATTCCTGCCCAAGGATACTTAATCAGGATTAAGTTTTCTTTGAATAATTGAAAAACAAAATACTTTCTGGATTTGCTATAATCCATGTTGGCATTGGGTTCTAAGTGGTTGCCATTTCCCACCCATGTAGGAGAACCAGGTTTTCAAAGGATGTCTAAAATTCAGACTGCCATTGTAAATATCTACCTTTATTGAAGTGCCTATTTATTATTCAAGAATCAAATTGTATGGAAAATTTTTGCTCAACGAATAAACATTCCTGTTAAGTACATGACTTTTATTTCAGCGTTTTGCCATATTTTAAAATAATAGTTGTTGCTGGCATTTTGAAGGCTGTGCTGATCTAGTTTTAAAATAGGCTGCAGTTTCTTTTCGGTTATTGATGGAAGACTGCCTATGCTGGGCTTGTACTCCCATCAGAAGCAGGCATGAAAGCTGATTGATTTATGCTTATTTGCTCTTCCTGCTTGTTTCAAGGCAATAGGTATTCTCACTGTGCCGATCCATTTGCGGGAAAGAAGAAAAAAGATAGGATACAAAAGCTCCTGCTATTCACTTATCTTACCTTCCTTCTCAACTCCACTTTTAACCAGGACTAGCACCAGTGGGAGTACTGCTATTGCAGCGTTATCCTCAAAGAATTTGCTGTTGGGGGGAAACCTTAAGAGAGCCTGAGGCTACTATAGCCTTGCCCACTGTGCAAGCGTGAACATAATTTTAGGAATGCAGCCTTGAAAAATTACAGACCACCTGGTTTTCAAAAATGCTGTTCCAACACAAGTGCTACTAAAGTTAATATGTCTTTCTGTTGAGTGCTTTGCAAAGCAGTCCCTTCATTTCATTTTGTAGGTAATGCAGATATTTGTCTGTGACTGGGAAATGACAAAATTGTCCCTCAAACAAGCTCACTGGCAGCTCCTTGTAATTCAGGGCAAGCAGCAGGTTGAGGCTGGAGGGAAAAACTGAACTACTGTAATTTCACGCCATCAGCAGAATGATTGAAAAACTAATTTTTGCATTTTTCTGTTAACCACATCAAAATGTTGGTTATGTTTATATCTGTTCATATTCAAAACAGAAAGGTACTTTTTCTGGCACACACTTTTACAATCCAAGACTGCATAAATCTGATTTTCCTCAGGAATTCGTATTTTGTTTGTCCCAAGAGCTGGGCACTGTGCCAGCTGAGAACTTACATAATGACAATTGACATTTGTTCAAAAAAGGTACGTGTAATTGATCCAGGGAATAACTTTGATTATTTCTGTAAAGCAATTTCTTTCATGTGGTTGGATCCCATGTTGTATAAGTAACTGTTGAAATAACACTGTCTGTGAGGGGGCCAGGCAGATACTACACCTCTTTTTCCATCTTAGTGCCATATCTCTGTTATGGCATGTGAAGTTGACATTTGAAATACTGTACCCATGTTATTGGCAAGTCCTGCATGGCCTATTCAGAAGGTAACTGTGCCAGTTTTAATGATATTATTCGGACAGAACAATATGTTTCTCAAGTAAATCTGTCCTTTGTACTTCTTGTGTCCCCCTTGTCCCCAGAATAAAGCAATTCTTTATGGCAGGGATTCTCAACCTGTGGGCCAAATGCGGGCCATGGCACCATTTCATGTGGCCCTCCACTGCCTCCACCAAGCCCAGAAGTGCCATGTGGTGAAGGAAAGGCAAACTGGCCGTCCTGCCCCCATAGCTGTCTGAGGGAGCGTGAACTGCCCCCAGCTTTAAGAGGTTGAGAACTGCTTTATGGTGCCCTGAGACTACAGTGAAGCAAGTTATTAGACAAAGTGTGGCCCCATGTTGAATGGAAGTTTTATTTATTTATTTATTTATTCTAACTTATTATCCCGCCCCAATCAGGAGAAACCCCAACTCTGGGCGGCTTACAAAACAGGTTTAAAATACATAATTAAAACTACCAATCAAAATTCAATTCCCTAGTAATAGTTAAAAATATAAATTAATACAATATTAAAAGATAGGCTAAAAAGAAATTAAACATCTTCAGTTAAAAATCACAAAGATTATGAAAGGAGACAAGTACAGGAGTAAGGAGGTAAGAACAGAGGGTGGCTGCCTCAACCGATCAGCCACCCAACATGCGATCCAGCATTCTTTGATCCCCAAATTTGTCCTGCCAGCCAGGTTCTAAGGCCTTTCTGGAAGGGCAGGAGCTCTGTCTGTTGTCGTAGCTCAATTGGCAGGAGGTTCCACAGGGCCGGGGCGGTCACGGAGAAGGCCCTCCTTCTAGTGCTAAAGAGGCGAGCCTCTCTAGCTGATGGAATTACAAGAGAGCCTCTCCGATCCGCCCTAGTGGGACGGGCAGACGTTCTTGGGGTGACACGGTCTCTGAGATATCCTGGCCCACTACCATATAGGGCTTTAAAGGTAATAACCAGCACCTTGAATTGCACCCAGAGACATACTGGCAGCCAGTGCAACCACCGAAGCAGTGGTGAGGCACGAGCATAGCGCCCACACCCCATCACTACCCGAGCAGCTGCAGTCTGGGCCAGCTGGAGTCTCCGAATGGTCACCAAGGGCAGCCCCATGTAGAGCGCATTACAGTAATCAAGTCTGGAGGTGACCAGTGCATGTGTGACCCTGAGCAAGGAGTCCCGGTCTAGGAGAGGGCGTAACTGGTATATTACACATTGTGCAAAAGCCCACCTGGCCACGCCTGCGACCTGTTCTTCGAACAGTAGTCGTGAGTCCAGGAGGACCCCCAGATTACGCACCGGATCTGTTTGGAGCAAGACTGTTCCATCCAGAACCAAAGCTGGAAGCTCCCGAGATAACACAGGGCCCCTTACCCATAGCCACTCAGTCTTGCCGGGATTCAGTTGTAGCCCGTTTTCCCCCATCCAGACCCTAACAGCCTCCAGGCACCTGGTTAGGACTTCCACTGCACCGCTTGGGTCCCCACGGGCCGAGATGTACAACTGGGTATCATCAGCATATTGGTGATACCTTACCCCGTGGGAACGGATGATCTCACCCAGTGGCTTCATATAGATGTTAAACAGGAGAGGAGAGAGTACCGAGCCCTGAGGCACCCCATATTGGAGGAGCCTAGGGCTGGACCTCTCTCCAGGCATACCGTCTGGGTCCTGCCCCTCAGAAATGAGGAAAACCAGGCCAACACAGTGCCCTGGATCTCCAATCCTTGGAGCCTTCCCAAAAGAATGTCGTGATCGACGGTATCGAAGGCCGCTGAGAAATCGAGAAGAGCAAGGATAGAAGGGTGACCTCCATCCCGCTCTCTCCAGAGATCATCCACCAAAGCAACCAGTGCAGTTTCAGTACCATATCCGGGCCTGAATCCTGACTGAAAAGGGTCCAGATAATCTGCTTCATCCAGAACTTCCTGTAACTGCTGTGCAACAGCCTTTTCCAGCACCTTACCCAGAAAGGGTAGGTTAGATACTGGTCGGTAGTTTGCAATTACCGTAGGGTCAAGTTCCTGTTGGGCTAGCTAGTATTTTGTCTAGTCTTATATAGTGGGATCCATTTCTGTTGCCCGAAGACATGGGCACCAAGTCAGCTTCACTTTGTTGCTCCTTGCCTTATTAAGCCAAGACAATAGGAGTAGATAGGGTTGGTTGGTTGGTTGGTTATTAAACTTCTATCCCGCCCCTCTAGCAAAAACTTCCCTATTCAGTAGCTAACAGCATAAAACTCAATAATACAAACAGACACAAATAGGTTCTGGGTGTGGTCTACATATGTTAGTGTGGCAGGTTTCACCTTGTGTAAGATACATACTGTGACTGCTAAGGCTGGCTTGGCTGTTATCAAGAATGGGGTGGTTGCCACACACTTCTGGGAACTGGGAGGGCCACCACAGTTTTGTCATGCCTGCCCTGTTTGTCTGCCTCTCTGCTGGGCAATTGTGTTCCCCTACTGCCTTGGGGCTGATGATGCTTGAGGCAAAGCATTATCCACTTAGCTGGGTGGAAAGCAGGCAGAGTATAGAGGGCAGCAGCAGATGGAAGGAAGGGGTGGCCACTGACTGCTGCCTTCTCCCTTGAGTGTTCCACTGTCCTCAGGCGGCAGCAGGAGAGCTTAAGCCAGTGTCGGTGACTCCACTTTTTTAAAGTCCACGCTGGGTTCTAAAGCATGTTCTAACTCACCAACTCACAAATGCACTTTGTAGGGCATAAAGCTTCAAGAGAGTTGTGTTGGACAACCTCAGATATTCTGTTTCGGTCTGAGCTGAGGCTTGTTTTGTGACTGAATTGGCCTTGTTTGCCCCATTAGATGGCCTTTATGGACCGAAAGACAAGGAGAATTCCACTGAGTTGCTTTTGCTAAAGATTTCCATGGCTTTTTATACCACTGGCTGTCATAATCTTCTTGAATTGGCCATTACATAAGTATTGGAGGCATTGTTTTTGGTGGTTCCTGACCTATCAGCAGGGTTGGTTTTGCAGAATGACACGGTTGGGGTGTTCATCAGGTCCCTGGCATTTCTGGGCCAAAAGGCTGTGGTCTACATTATATGTGTACAAGGGTGGTGATGTCAACAGGTGAGAGGAGGGAAGATATTTGGGAATTAAAAAAATTACATTGTTGCTCCTCTGACTTGTGTGTAATCAAGTCATGAAAGATCTAGTATGAAAATGGGGGGAGAGGTTCCTGAAAATTTCCACCAGCAGTGATATCACCATCCTTGCACAGGTGCAACAGAATTTGGACATTTCAATTTGAAACAAGCTCCCCTGGTCAGAAGCACTTTGTTGTATTCATCTCTTCTTAAACTTGGAAAACACCACTTTTTAAAAGCACAATTATTAACCCTGATAGGGTAGCATGGAATTCAAATGTCTCTAATTGAAACAAAGATGGAATAACGTATAATTTGGCTAACCAGGATTTTTGTCTTGGATCTTTAGACACATAACACCTCTACTGTGGAAGATAGGCTGAAAAACCATCTGACCCCTCCATATCTCCATATGGAGAGAAAATGAGGACTCTGTGATTGGGTTTCTTCTAGAAAAACACATACATAACTCAGTTTACACCAAGGTGTTGTCAATGTATAAATGGAAAGGTTCACCAAAAACAGAATGGAATAGAATAGAATGATATGGGAGTTGTGCTTCAACAACAACTGTAGACCTACATTTGGGAAGAAGTGTTTTAAATGCAACTGTCCTTCAATCTCCAGATCGTCATACATTTGGCAATTGTGTCATGTTTGTGTTGGCCTCATATCTGTTTTTTTGGGTCCTGCTGATGAAACTACCACGCAGTGATGGTTCCTTACACAGGAATCCATATACAGTAATGGCTCGCATAACGAGCATCTTGTATAGCGAGTAACTCGCTTAACGAGCAGACCTTTCCCCAAAAGGTCTGCTTCGTTGAACGAGCAAAAACTCACTTAACGAGAAGCTTCGCATTTGTGGGGTGTTTCAGAATGCAGCATTCCAAAACACCCTGCAGACTAGAGCGTGCCAGCTGGGTGTTTTGGAACGCAGCGGGGAGTCCCCCGGCCGCGTTCCCAAATGCCTAGCTGACAGGTGGCTAAGCTACAGGATGTTTTGGAACGCGGACGGGGACTCCCCACTGCATTCCAAAACAACCTGCAGACGCATGGCGCGTGTCAGCTGGGCGTTTGGGAAGGGTGCAGGGATCTTCCCAGTACCCTGCCCAAAGGCCCCGCAGGCATGCGTGCATCAGCGGAGGGTTGGGAAGGGTATGGAGAAGATCCCCAGACCCTTCTCAAATACCCCGCTGATGCATGCGCTGCAGCTGATGCGCACGCCCATTCAACCCGCCACCCAAACCCCCATCGCAAAGTTTGGGCACCCATTCTTACCCCTGATCCAAGTGCTGATCGCAATGTGCGACTGGCACTTGGGTCGGGTTGTACCGGCGAAACACATTTCCCCTTCGATGCATTCCTATGGGGAAATGTGCTTTGCTGAACGAGCAACTCACTGAACGAGCAAACATGACACGCATTTTGCTCGTTCAGTGTGGTATTACTTGTAAATGCAGAATGACAAAATGCAGAAGTTGCTTTACCCCAGATGATGCTATTCTCAATACAGTTTAACGTAGTGTTATTGTCCATTTAAAACTGTTATTGCTCCCATAAAGTAAACTACTATTATGTTAGTAATAGCACCTTTCCACTGATATATTGACAACCCCTTGCTGTAAACCAGTGGTTCCCAACATGGGCTCCATGTCCCACAAGGGAACGTCAATTCCCAGAAGCCTAAGTCAGTACATTGGCTGATCAGTGCCTTTGGGGAATTGATTTAGGCTCCTGGGAATTTAAGTCTAAAAACCAAAGGTTGGAAACACTGTGGTAAATGAGTTGAGTTATGTATGTGTTGTTTTTCTAAAGCTTTTCTAGAGGAAACCCAGTCACAGAGGAGACCTCACCCTCTCTCCATATGGAGAGATAGCCCTTCTCTTTGTCACTGGGAGGAGGATTATAGGGAAGGAATAAAAGCCCTAAAGGATCCTTACAGGGAGAGCATCCATGCGAGAAAGTATCTGCTTTTGCTTCCCCAGATTGGCCTACATCTGACCTGGTTGAACAACCACAGATTGCCCCATAGCTTGAGGAAATCCAGTTTCCACATTGACCAATTACTAATTATAGCCCACCACTTCAGTCTCAGTTTTATCCTGCACAGTTTTATCCTGCAAATGTTTTTTGCTTGGCAGTAGGTTCCTGAAATGGGTTAATCTCCAAGTTCTAAGGACATCTGTACATTGATATGGCAAAAAAAAAAAAAAATGCCATCCTAACAGTATAAGAGGATACGCTAGACCACTCAGCATGATCTTATCCCTGATACTTTCTATTGATCTAGTGCAGGCATCCTCAACCTATTGTCTGTGGGCCGGATCCAGCCCATGGCACAAAATTATATGGCCCACACCCTTGCTCCAGCCGCCAGTGCTGCTGGAACCAGTCACAGCAGCCACGGGTATGTTTATGGCAGTGTTTACATCAGGGGACCACCAGTCCCGGTCCCCTCAACTGAGGGAGCATGACCTGAGCCCCAACTTTAAACGGTTGAGAACCCCTGATCTAGTGCTTCAGAAGTCTGCAAATACTTAGCCAATATTATTTTTAAAAATCAGTAACGATTCAGGCAACAGAATAAGGAGTTAGGTACAGAGAAACAGCCCAGTCAGTGATCCTGTTACTGAACAGTTTAATTCAAAAGATTTCATGAGTAATGAACATTCTGTCTATTTTTCTATGCTAGGAAAATGTAAGACTTATAAGTGGAATATCAAAAAAAAAATTCTGATACAGATGAACTCAAAAACACTAATAGGAATACTGATTTCCCATGTGATTATTATAGCACCAAATGTCATCGCAGAATTTCAGACACGTTTCCTGATTCTGTTCTTCATTGGAATCTGTTATTAGAACATACTTGTCCCCTAAACAAAATGGTTACTGCAGGGTACTATTTTTTGTTCTTATCAAACATATAATCCAGGAAGATAGTAGCTCAGTGAGTTCAGTATCTGGCTGTAGAACCAGATATTGGGAGTTCAATTCCCCATTGTGCCTCTTGGTCAAAGAGGCAGCCTGTGTGCATTGAACAAGCGACACGTTCCCAGGACACCCCCCAGAAAAAAGGAATGGTAAACCATTTCTGAGTGCTCTCTGTCTAGAAAATCTGGAAAAGGGTCACCATAAATCAGAATTGATTTCATGGCATGTTATTATAATGAGCCATTCAGATTAAATGGGATTCAATGGGAGGAGGAAAGCTGTGTTTAAGGACTCCACACAACACCTTCGTTCTTCCAGTGACTAAGAAGAGAAGAACGAAGTCTGCAAAGCAAATAACTCACAATGTATATTTGCTTAATTTGATTTGATTTCACTTGTGCCAAAAAGCCACACCCTTTGCAAGGATAAAGTAGATATAGAAAGAAGACTTCAAATTCGGGCATATTGTAATAGCTATAAATAGAAAGCATGGTTTCTCAAGATCCATATTGCGCCCCTATTTCACATGCTTCATGTGGTGAATGCCCTATTGCTGTAATCAGGAGCGCAATCTGGAAAGTTAGTACATGCAGTCCAGTTCATAGAAGTACTATGAAAAAGAACCCAGCTTGAATCAGGTGTGGAAAGCTAGCATCATCTGACTAATAAACAGCTAGCAACTTGTACATATGCTTTACTCTGCAGTACAATTTTGGCACGGCAAAAGACAATTTGAAAGTCTAGAAAAACACTGAATTAGATCAAACTGTTCACTTATACCTAGTCTTCATTCTTTAGTTTTCCATTTTCTACAAGCACAACTTCTTCAAGTGCCGTATCTGATTCCAAATTTTGGCTATTCTCATAGCAATCAGCCATATAGTATTTTGCTCACTCACTCCTGCTCCCCTCTGAATGTACACACAAGAGTATACCATAGGGGTACATAAAAAGAGCCTCCTTGAAGATTGTGGTATTGTTGAACCACAACTGGGCATACCCTGGTAATGGCACCCTTGTGTTGCTGGCTAATCTTTCTCAAACTAGGTCAGGCAAAAGGAACTGCAGAATGAATTCACCAAAAGGTGCCTTCATTTTGGCAGTTTCACGTCTGGCCTAGACACGGAAGAAAAAAAAAAGTATATCATAATTGACATGACAATTGTACTTAAATGTAAGGACTAGACTGAGCTGAAGCATTAAGCTAGCTGATCTGAAGTGTACACAAGCCACTACCTAATACAAACAAAGTGCTGGAAAAGTACACCTCAGCAGGCTCTCCGACTCTTATTTTCCCACTTCAGGATAAAGTATTAAAGAGTGTGCTTAGGCTGGTTAATGAGTATTTCACGGTACACTAACAATATTCACTGGGGAACTAAGCAAACAGGCAGTCTCAGGAGGCTATCCATTGGCTTGTTTGATGTGGTAGGCAGAGCTGAGAAGAACAAGCAGAATAGTAAGTCAATTGACAAACATCCCACTTGGCCATGTGCTCCTCCTTAAGACAATTGAGTTATGAATCTCAATCCATAAAATGAAAGCATACAGTTGAGTCAAAGGTGGGTCAATATTTACAAAAGACCTCTCTTCAGTTTCTTCCACACGAACCTTCCCTTCAGGCTAGAACTTGCAAAACAACATTCAAGCAAACATGAGGGAATGTTTTCATTTGAAAGGGAAAAAAAAGAAGCCTATTTCCCCTCAACTTATGAATACCTTAAATTGTGTTTATAAAAGATGGGGTGGGGTGAGGGTTGCTTGGAAGCATGCCATTTTCATTTGCATTTTGGTGCTGCAATAAATTAAAGTAGATTAGATTTTTTTAAAAGAATGAAAAAATTGGCAAGTGATTAGTCAGTTACATGATTTTACTGCTTTGGATATTTTGAAATTAACAAAAAAGGGGGGATATCTTTTACTTTGAATAGCGCTTGTTACAGACATGTTACAGCCACTTTTCTAAAACACAGGAGGTTTTCTACCGAGTGTATGCTGAAGGTGCTGCTCAAAGCTCAAATATGCACTTGACTGATAGGCTGTAAGAGCTACACAAGAGTAGCAAAGGTCAGTGGGTGGCTGCTAAATAAAAAATATTCAGAGAAAATGGCAGTAAGATAAGGGTATGAGACCAGATATAATCTAAAATACAGTTAGCAAAAACAACAATGGAAACACTTGTGTGGCTTATTTTTATGCAAAGAATAACTTTTAAACTTCAGAGCTTCTCAGGAATTTTAGGTGCATACAGATGAGAACAACTTTCTTAGCTATGGTGTGTAAGCATCCAGGCAGAGACTCAGATACATGTGGATCTTCATAGATCTCACTTCTCATACAGCCTTTACTAATTATGATGTTCCTTTCCAAGCTCTCTGCTTTTCTAAGCAGAGTACTCTCAGTTGGACGTACATATGTAGATGGCATTTACCAAGTCATTTTTTTGTTGTTCAGTCACACAGTCGATTCTGACCCTTTGCGACCCCATGGACCACTGTCCGCCAGGCGCTCCCTCCAACATCCCCCTCAACTCGCTCAGCTCCGTGTCCATTGTGTCCACAATACCATCTAGCCATCTCATTCTAGGCTGCCCCCTTCCTCTTTTGCCCTCGACCTTTCCAAGCATCAAGGCCTTCTCAAGTGAGTCTTCTCTTCTCATTTGATGTCCAAAGTACTTTAGCTTCATCTTTACTCTTTGCCCTTCTAAGTAGCAGTCACTGTTGATTTCTTCTAAGATTGACCTATTTGTTCTCCTCGCTGTCCAGGGGACTCTCAAAACTCTCCTCCAACACCACATCTCAAAGGCATCTATTCTTCTGCACTCAGCTTTCCTAAAGGTCCAGCTCTCACAACCATACATTGCCACAGGGACTCAGCAGACATCAGCAGACTAAATGGCTTTAGAAATACATGTCCCCTGATTTACCTACCCTTTTTGCACATTTCTGTCTGTGCTGACCATGAAACAGATAACATTCTAGATAACCAGAGTACAGATGCTATCATGGAACATCTGCTTTGGCCTCCCTGATAGTTCTGAAATGACAAATCAATCTGCATTCCTTCATGCACCACCTCCCCATTAAAATAAATGGGAGCAGCCCACAAATGAAAAGGGTCTACATCTGCATCTAAGCATCTGCAGATTTCAGGATCGGAGCTAAAATGCACAGTCATTACATTAATTGTACTCAAGTCTTATATTTATCACTGGGTACTTTTATTTCATTTTTGTTTCTTTTAACTGCTTATATTTTAATTTCTTCAACTTTTTCTTGGTCCTTTGGATATCATCAAGGTTATTTTTTTGAACATAGCAACTCTACCCAGTTCTGTTGTGCTGCATTCAAACCTGCCTTCCAGATTCTTTAGCCAACATGTTATCCTCCTTTCTTCCTTCATTTCCTGCTTGATTTACCTTGAATGGTCAAGTTGTAACAAACTATACTTCTAGCTTCTCATTGCATGATCCAAGTATTTTATGGTGGAGGGGGATTTTTTTTGGGGGGGGGTGATTAATTTTAACTATGGATGACTTTCTAAACAGAGTTTTCACTGCTACATACAAGTTTGCACCATTCCAGTGTCACAGTTGTATTTGCCGTTGTGCTTGAATGATTTATCTTTCTGCTTTGTCATAGATTTTATTAATATTTAAATTTTCATTTATGTCATGTTGCACATTTGTTGAAATAATTACCCTTACATGCATACATGTGTAAATAAAAGTCCCATGGAATTAAATGATAATAATGTCATAATTTTTTTTCTAAATCACTACCAATAGATTGCCTCCAATATTAGAAGCAGTATGGTCTTCAGCACTAGCCCCTGGGAAACCCATAGTGGAGTGTACTGTTGCATGCATAGTCTGCTTATGAGATCTAGTTTGTATCTGGTTGGCCACTGTGGAACAGAATTCTGTGGTTTGCTCAGCACACTTTTAAAAATATATCAGAAGCATTTCTACAGACATTTCTCTACTTCAATGTTTCCCAACATTTGATTTTTGGACTTCATTTCCCAGAAGCCGAAGTCAATTACCCAAAGCACTGATCAGCCAACATACTGTACTGACTTAGATCTTCTGGGAATTGAAGTCTCCCAGTGGGGCGTGTCCCCCATGTTGGGAACTACTGTCCTATTTGATATTACTCTTACTATAAATGGAGGTCTGTTTGCTTGCATCCTGTTGACTGCAATTTGAATAACTTTTAGGATGTTAGTGACTTGAGCACATCAGTTCAATGCTTTCTCTCCACCCATTCCCACCACAGGGGTCCATGTTTGAGTTGTTCATATCATTATGCAGCTTCTTGCTGTTAATGTTTTATAACTTTACAGTGTATTTCTGTGTATCATAATATCTTCCATCTATGTAAAAGGTATCTCATTTTCCAGTGACTACCATTAGCTTCCAAGATGATATGTGTTAAACCACCAAATGTTAGTAGTCAGGGTACTAACATACAGTATATCAAGCCAAAATGAGCACCTTTTTGATACTGTATACTCAATGGTTTTAAAAACAAAAAAAATCTTGGCTGATTTAGGGCTGGAGTTAAGGCTATTGCATATTGTCTCAAGCTCCATAAAGCCAAAACCCTGGAAGCTGAGGCTGATGCCTTGATGAATGACACCCAATGCTACCTCTGCACCATGCCCGTTGCAATAGATATAATGCTGGCCAAAGCTAAGGACTGGTGATGTATTGTGTTTGTTTGTCAGTGCAAGACCTCACCTTCCCCAGCTACATTTGAAAGGACAAGGCGGGCATTAGTATGTGCCCTAGACCAGGACCTGTGCGGCTGCAGAAAAAAGATACGGCTGCTAGATTAGAAAATGACTTGGCCTTTGCCTGTTGGTTGCTGATGCAGAGCTCTGCCCAAACAGCTCACAGGGACCAGGTAAAGCAGCTCTGGATTCTGCTGGACAGCTCCCCTGCTGATCCAAGCTGCTCCTTCCCCTGGTCTATTTGATTGCTAGTGAACTCTGGTCTACTCCAAAGTGGACAGCAAACTAGATAGAACTGAGTGGAAACAGCATTTCTAGATAAATATAGAAGACCTACAAAACTACTAGTTTCCATTATCACTGAGAAACATCTATATACCATTTATATAGTGCACTGTAATGAGAAAATTTGCAAAACTGGAACCCAAGGAGTAACCAAGCATTGTTTCAACTATGGGAATGACTGCCTCTTTCATAGAAAATGAGATTTACTCTCCATTCAAAGTCAATATTGTTGTCAAAGTTCATTTATACAATTACAATATTTTACTGTTTCTGCTGTCATGTTAGTCTTGTGCAAGCATATACAAACAAATACAAAAGTGTAGTGGCAACTTAAAGGCTGTTATATAAATTGATTTAGCCACAAAAACTCCCAATTGACCAAAATCCCGTTGCTTAGCATAGTGAACTGCACTAGAGTGCAGTTGAGTCAGTGCAGATATGATGAGCCAACTCATCATAAGTTCCATTGATTTGAATGGGTTTATTCTACTGTGACTTTAACATAGGGATTCATAACTAATCTAGGCTCTTATGGATCAATTGAAATAACTGGGGATTTGACTTGCCAAATCCCTATTAAGCATCAGGATTTTGTCCATTGAAATACAGTATAACCCCATTTTACAGGGAAAAGTCCATTACATAGCTTTTTCTGTAATAGGTTTTTATGTAAAACAAAGCAAACCTATCCCATAGGAATGCAGCGGCCATTTATCCCTCCCCACAGGCACAATGAAACTCTGGGTAATTATATTCCATAAAATGGGACATTTCCATGAACATTTCCATAAAATGGTATGCGTTTTGGCAAAAATCCTTTCTGTAAAATGAATTATCCATAAAATGAAGCATCATTAAAACGGGGTTTTACTGTATAACAGTTAGTCTCTAATGTGCCACTGCATGTTTGTTTCTGGTTTCTTTTTGTCTTGTAAAGACTAATGGGGTAAAGGTAAAGGTTTCCCTTACTCAAAAGCCAGTCATATCCGACTCTAGGGTCCAGTGATCATCTCTGTTTGAAAGCACTGTCTGTTTTTGCAGACGTTTCCATGGTCATGTGGCAAGTATGACTAGACACTGGAGTGCATGGAATGCTGTTTACCTTCCCACTGAAGTGGTCCCTATTTATCTACTTGCAATATCTTGCTTTCGAACTACTAGGTTGGCAGGAGCTGGGACAAAGACAGGAGCTCATTCCATCCTGCAGTACTCGGGAATTGAACTGCTGACATGCTGCCTTCCAGTCAGCATCTTAGCCACTTGAGCCACTGCAGCACATAATAAATTGGATGGATGGAGAGACAGAAGGAAACAGAGAAGTTGTTAAGCTGTCAAGCATCTGTAAGAAGAACACCTGAATAGCTAGGCATGTTGATAATTGCAACTTGTCTAAAGAAACATGGCAAATGATGTCAACAAGTGCATTATAAAGTGCATGTTTGCCTCTTATATTAGCATACATACTTATTACAGACATCATTTCTCAGTCTTTTGGCTAAGTTCAAGTCTAGTATTATAGACATGCTTCGTACAGACATTATATTGGACAAGAAGCATTAGCCATTTACTGTTACAGTATAGCTATTAGCTACTGCACATAAAATTAATTCTTTGTGCCACACAGAATATGTTTCCGGCCCACTAGCCTATATGGTAGTGGGCCAGGATACCTAAGAGACCGCATCATCCCAAGGAGATCTGCCCGTCCCACTAGAGTGGACCGGAGAGGCTCTCTGGTTGTACCATCAGCTAGAGAGGCACATCTCTCTAGCACTAGAAGGAGGGCCTTCTCTGTGTCTGCTCCGGCCCTGTGGAACCTCCTGCCAACTGAGCTGCGCCTCCAGGCAGAGCTGCTGCCCTTCCGGAAGGGTGTAAAAACCTGGCTGGCAGGGCAGGTCTGGGGTACTGGAGGCACAACAACCTCAGCCTACTGGCTGTTTTGACCTCCTCCCCTCCTCCCTTAAGTTCTTAAGTTTTAAATCATATAACGTTTTAGTTGTAGTTTTAATTGGTTTTAACTGTGGGTTTTTGAGCACTTTTAGAATTTTAGCCTTTTTATGTGTTTTAGGATGTGTTAAACCGCCCTGGGTCGCCTTCGGCGAGGAGGGTGGTATAGAAATTTAAATAAATAAATAAAATATTACATTTCAGTGCTTTCTGACTTCACCCATGATTCTGGCATTCTGAAAGCCTGAGAAAGCAAAAGCAATCACACTTATATACCTCCCCATTGTGCTTAGTGCACTCTCTGGGTGGTTCACAAGTTAATTAGCATTTTGCCCCCAACATACTGGGTACTCATTTTACTGACCTTGGAAGGATGGAAGACTGAGTCAACCTTGATTCCTGGTCAGGATCAAACTCACAACCTTTTGATTGCAGTACATCAGTTTAACCTCTGTGCCACCAGATATATTGTTTGTCTCATCCCTGGCAGCTTCTAAGAGTTATCAGTGTTCTATAATGCATATTATGTTTTAATGTAACTTTTATGGGTTCCATTGGAGATGCAAACATTTTCTTTTTGGAGAAAGAACTTTTATTAGCACAGAGATCTGAAGTCTCCAAGCAGAGCCACCATCAGAAACAGCAGCATCTTCCCAAGCTGGATTTGGAAGACACATAGCTCCTCTTGCAAGCTTAATTTACACATTATCCCAGCCAATACTGCACATACAACTTTATCATATACTGGGGAGCACAGCTCCTGAACTGCTAGCTTTTACTGATGCCATGTAGTCTCACTCCAATCTCTGATGAAGTGGACTTGATCCACAAAAGCTAACATTAAAACACAGCAGTTAGTCTTTAAAGTGCTAAAATGTTTTTTGTTTTGTTTTGTTTTATTTATTATCTGATACGCTTGAAATACAGACTAACACAGCTACTATTCCAAAAAAATTATATCTTGTATTATGTTATTCACATGAGTGCATGTAACATACATTACTGCTGCCAAACATACAGTATTGTTTTCACAGCACACAGCTATACATCTGCCTGGGAGAATCTAGCAATCTTCCAGATCAAACAGACTGCAACAAGACTTCTCAGTTTTTCCAGATTGCTAATTCACTCCACCGAAATGATATGGATAACAAAAAATGTTTTCATAGCATTCTGTGCTTTGGTGGTAACAGAGGGTGGAACTAGGAGGCCTGATTATTCCAAGCTGGATCAGTCTAAGTCAGTGGTTCCCAACAGTGGGCATACAACCCACAGGGAGACTTCAATTCCCAGAAACCTAAGTCTTAGTATATTGGGGGGAATTGACTTAGGCTTCTGAGAATTGAAGTCCAAAAACCAAACGTTGGGAAACATTAGTCTTAAGTTATACTAAAAAGGGTCACTTTGAGGTATGATATGTCATTTGGGTTGATCCTTGCATTCTTATGCAAGTATTGGCAACACTGCACCTCAAGTGACTGTGTTTTGCATGGTCATTATAGCACTTATGGCCTATTTGCCATAACAAAAAAAAATGTACTTAGTGTCTCCTGTGAAAATGATTACAAAATAGTGATACCTATTTTCAGATAGCATTTCAACCATTTATTCACTGCATATTTGACCTAGACAAATGGCATTCTTGGTTCTTACCAAGAGAATGAATACGTTAATGAACCACCACACAGATGTTCTGTGAGAATAAGAGCATTGCATTCAGGGGCGTAGCTACCGCCGTATCTGCCGTATCAATTATACGGGGGCCCCGGGCGACGGGGGCCCCCTACAGCAAAAATTAATAAAAACTTCCCAATTTTTTTTATTTCACAAGGGCCCCCCAAACAAATTTTTATACGGGGCCCCGTTAAGGCATGCTACGCTTCTGATTGCATTCATCTCCAATCTTAGTCACAGAATAAATTTTCCTTTCTCTTTCTCTTTCCTTTCTTTTTTTCTTTTTTTGATCAGTCGCAAGAGGTCAATGGTGAAGGCAAGGGGCTGCAATGGCTCAGTGGTTAAGAAGCTTGCCTTGTTAGCTGGAAGGCTGGAAAAGTTGGTAGTTCGAGACCCAGGCACTGCATGATAGATTGAGTGCCCATCTCTGTCCCAGCAACTGGGGACATGAAAGGAGCCCCATTTGGGTGTTCCATGAGTGGAATTTCTTCTGCAAAAATCCTTCCAACCCAGAATAATTTCTGACACAAAATTATTATTATAACAGTAGAGCCTCCAACTTAAGTGTTTAAACACTTCTGAGCAAAACAGATTGCGGCATTTTATCTGGAATCAGGGCTATGAAAATATTTGAAATAAATTATGTATCTCTTTTTGTATAGATAAAAAGGACATCGTTTACATGATCTAAGAGTGACACACATGAAAGAAGAGTAGCAGAATAATAGATTGAAACAATACAAGTCACTTTACTCAGTTCGTAATCAGAAATTAAAGTGATAGGTTTGCTATGCCATATGTGTATATAATAGAATCTTCACCTTTTCAACCTACAGTCATTTCAACCAGAATTTTGCAGGTACTGTAACTATTTGTGTACTTATAGTGTCTCAGGAAATACCACTAGGGGGATTGTTAACCCATTTCTGCGTGTGGGGAAGAAAACCTGAATTGAATGTCTGAAAACGACGGTTTTAACGCCACCCGCATCGGTCATTAGCCAACCCCAAGCAAGCGCATCCTGAAAAGCTCAGAAACGCAGCTTTTATAAGGAAATTCTGTGCTTGACGCAAGCTTTTTCGCCTTTTTGAAATTGCGTTAAGGTAACCCTTCAAAAGCAAGAAATTGCAGGTAGATAAACAGGGACCACTTCGGTGGAAAGGTAAACAGCTTTCCGTGTGCTCCGGTGTCTAGTCATGCCTGCCACATGACCACGGAAACGTCTGCAGAAACTGAAGCAGACAGCGCTGGCTCCTCGGCTTTGAAACAGAGATGAGCACTGAACCCTAGAGTCGGATACGACTGGCTTTCGAGCAAGGGAGACCTTTGCCTTTACTTTAAACCTTCGCGAGAGCCGCAACTTCTCCTCCAACACCTGCTTCCCAGAGCGAAGCGCCCCGGAGGAAGCGAAGAGATCTGGACCCGCTCCCCGAGTTCGAGCCTGGGCAGCGCCTTTCCCAGCGTTTGGCGATCTTTGGGCCAAAAGCCAGGGGAAGGAAGAGTTGGGGGGGCTTGGGCTGGAGTTGAGGGTGGGGAGGATGATAGACGTGTCAGGATGTCCTCCTTTCCCATGTTGATGGATTGTGTTCAGTGGTGGGATGTCAAAAATTTTACTACCCCACCGTGATGTCATCACAGTATGGGAGGAGCTAACATCATGATGTCATGTCATGGGCAGGTCCAAAGAAAAAAATACAAAATAATAAAAATAGGAAGCTTCAGGCTATAGGGAGCTTCAGGCTAGCAGCTTCTCTTCCTCCTCCCTGTTTGGGAGGACAGCAAGGAGGCCGTGCATATGTGCCAAGCACTAGGCGTGCATGCACACCAAGTGCTTGGCATGCATGCGCAGTGGGGGAACCAGTGAAAAGGTAAGCCCCGAAGGTGGTTCTCCCCAAAAGCTACTACAGGTTCTCTGGGACACGGGGAAAAGTTACTACCGGTTCTGGAGAACTGGTTAGAACCTGTTACATCCCATCACTGAATTTGTGTTGGGGGGGGAGGGCCGGAAGAACGTTCCCGTTCCTTTAAAAGCAGAGGTAATTAACGTTGCGTTCCATATATAAAAGAGGACCCGTCCTTTGAAACAAGCGACGCTTCCCTTGCAAGACGGCTCTGAAGGAGCCCCCCCGCCCGTGCAGGAATCTACCCCAAAACAACGCTGTCGTGGGAATGGAGGAGAGAAACCCAATATTTTATTTTAAACCTACGTACAGATGTATATCAATAAATATAGATCGGAAATATTGCGCCTGAATTTGAGAAAATTCACAGTGATCCTTTTTCAGAGTTCAGACAAATAAATTAAAAGGAAAAGAAGAACTCAAGTGGTTTCTGGAAGAGAGATGAGGAAGGGGAGGGAGCAAATGGGGGGGTCATAGGTGTTCAGAAAACACGCGTGTTTTCCCTGTCATAGAAGGATGTGTCAAATTCTTTTCTTCCTTTTTTTTAAAAGAAAGGTACGCTGAAAGGAAAATTCTTCACAGGATCTTAAAGAACTTTTTGACACAACAGCTGCAAAATCTATTTTCTAAACAAAGATTTATACATATTTATATGAGCTTAATCCCGATTTCTTTCTTTTTTAAAAAAAAATAAATCATTCTCAGAACTGCAGAGGTAAACTATATGTAAATACCTCAAGTAATAGGCTTGTAGTGCAAATCACATCATTTTATCTTCAATTTTGCATTCGTTTTTCTGGCTTAAAGGTGCATCAGAGATATGCATTTTAGCATATTCAGAACACGGGGCGTGAAATTAAATGTTTGACAGAGTGAGAAAAATATACAGACTTTGGAGATGCCTTAAAAATAGTAATTTATGCAGATCTAGAGAAGTGAAATCATTTGCAATGAAGTGACCCTCTCTCCAGGAATTTTTTGCTCACTGTTCTTCTCTAATCTCCTGCTGTATCTTCATTTTCATTGAACTAGCCAGTTTGCTGCGAAGCCGTCTTGTAGATAAGGGAAGTGCTAAAAGAAGGAGAAAGAAGACGCTCACTGGGTCCGTTTCCATTGCACTTTTACCCAAGGCAATGGGCAGAATTTAACGGATTCCTTCCAACATATGTTTTTGCCAGATAAGTAAACAGTGTGTGTCGGAAATGAAAAAGCATTTGCAATTTAATGACATTACAGCTCTCAGCTTAGGCTGGCGTGCTGCGAGGCGAAAAGCAGAAAAAGAGAGGAGAGTAGAAAGAGAAAAAGAACAAAGTTCATCTTCCCTTTTGTGCATTTTTATCAAGGAAAAATATTACTTCTTTTCCCCCTCTTGTTCTCTTTTCTTTTTTCTCTTTGCTTTTTTTGTCTCACTCATTTCCATTTGCTTCTCCCCCCCACACACACTTTCTCTCTCTCTCTCTCTCTCTCTCCCCTTCTGTTCACTTTTACCTCCCTCCCTTTGCTTTTACACTGCCCCGCACTCACTGCCTTTCAGCGTCCCCCCCCCCATTTGTGGGGACTTTTATTAATCTAGGGGGGGTTTCAGTTTTCTTTTAAATATGTTTATCCTACAACGTATCTTCTTTTGGCTATATTGTATCCGTGCTTTATGAGGAGGACACCACCACCCCCCAGCAACAGAGCTGGATGAAGAACAGCATTGCCACAGTTAGCCCAATTTGCCCCCACTTCCATCCCTCAGTTTTGTTCTTGTGGGACCAATGGCAGGAAAGATACACAAACTCACACTTAGACGTGAAGGGAGAAAACAAGGGAACTAGAACTGCCTTGACTTCATGGTGGAGGAGTAGCGTTAATTCACCCAAGTCTGCCTTAAAGGGAGGGGGGTTCCTATAAATGATTTTTCCCCTTTAGCTGGGGGGTCCCCCCCCCCAACACCACATAGATTTCAATGAGAGGACGAACAACTTCTCCTGTTATCAGCCTTGCCTTCTATCCAGCTGATGTGTGCATGTGTGTGCATGTGTGTGTGTTTTTATTATTATTATTATTATTATTATTATTATTTAGATTTATATGCCGCCCTACTTGGCAAAAACCAACTCAGGGCGGCTTACAACATAAAATCGAATACAATACAATATAACAGATCAATAGTACAAAATCACAGCATCCCAAAATACAGCGCAACAAAATAAATATAAACATAATATAATCAAAATACAGTCCGTAACAATATTCAGTACAAATAGACAGTAAACAATATATTCACAATACGGTTCATATTGTCTCTGTGTGGCAGGTATGTATTTTGTTTGTGTGGAGTGGGGGGATGTTTTGAACACAGTGAAAAGATGCGATTGCATGAATGAGAGGAGTGTACTATGGATGACACAAGCCTATTTGCATTGTGGTGGTTGGGGTGGGGGTGGTAAGTGGTAGTAGTTGGGTGAGCAATAGGTGTCTATTTTGAGGTGCGGGTATAAGCCAGGAAAAGGATTTGACAAAGATGAGGATGTTATAATGAACGTAAGTGTGTGAGATCTTTTCATATGTAAGCAGATAGAACCAGCTCCAGTTTAATGTAGGAGGAAGAAACAGAGAAGGCGAGAGGCGTTAATTAGGTGTGGTGTGAATGTATTTACATTTATGTACACTGCAGTACATGGTACATTGTGTACCTGTCTTCCCTTAGAAACGTGAGGTGATAAATGGAGAAACATGAGAAAGTTCAGGTTGAACATGGGATGAGTGTATAAAATCTGAAGAAATGAGAGAATCTGGATAGGTGTGTACGGGTATGAATGCAATATATTTCTACGTGGCTTAGGTGTGTGTGTGGACATTCTCCTGAGAAACCTCAAAGGGCAGGGAGAGCTTTTTCAAGAGAGAAGAGAAGTGACTTGAATGAGTTCTTAATTTCAATTAGGGGTGAATGTGAACACATACATATCTGGAGGAGGCTGCTTGTAGGCTTACCAAAAATGTACTCCTATTTGTTTATGACACACATATTCTGTGTGGCCCCAGAATGTTGTAGAAAATCTAGGGAGATGTATGTACTTTGAGAAGAGTGTGAAAGCTGGAATATTAGTGCAAGCATGAGATAGAAAATATAACCCAAGCAAACCATTCTTCCTGGAAATATGAGGGGTCAAGAACAAGACTTTGTCCAGTAGTTTTTGTTCCTATGCAGGATTTGTCTTTGTGGACCAGGAAATTTATCTGAGTGTAATAGGTATAGCACAGTCCACTTGAGTATTCCTGTACTGTACTTTTATATTTGTGCATACTTGTACATTGAGTATCCCTTTTGTGCTTGTATATTTGTGCATACTTATTCCTTCTAGACCCAGATTTGCACATGGGGTTGAGGAAGATGTTACAAGCATGTGTTTTTGATTAGTCCAGTATTCATAATCTATGTCTCTTGGATTTGCATGTGTGTGTTTTTTATTTTTCAATTGATAGGAGAAGATGGTGCCCATCCAAGTTTTCAGAATTATTGCTTTGGATTTTTCATGGCAAAGGATGCTGTGCCAGTCAATTACCAAGAGATTCTGTTCACCAGAAACCGCAAATTGCAATATGCCACAATACCTTGTTTGATCTGTATTATTCCCTATTCTGTAAACTAAACTGTCAATTCTAATGAGTGAAACCTGATTCAAACCCCATAAGATTGTTTTGTCATACAGTAATAAACTCCATAGGGACTGCAGTGGCTCAAATGGCTAAGACGCTGACTGGAAGGTCGCAGGTCAGCTGTTCGATACCCAAATCCTGCAGGACAAAATGAGCTC
This sequence comes from Furcifer pardalis, assembly GCA_030440675.1. Lineage (NCBI taxonomy): Eukaryota > Metazoa > Chordata > Lepidosauria > Squamata > Chamaeleonidae > Furcifer > Furcifer pardalis. The sequence goes on along the minus strand of CP126890.1, from coordinate 189,882,430 downwards.
CCATCTTTGTCCCAGCTCCTGCCAACCTAGCAGTTCAAAAGCAAGAAATTCCAAGTACTATAGATAAATAGAGATCACTTTGGTGGGAAGGTAAACAGTGTTCTGTGTGCTCCAGTGTCTAGTCATGCCTGCCACATGACCATGGAAACATCTGCAGAGGCAGACAGTGCTGGATCTTCAGCTTTGAAACAGAGATGAGCACTGAACCTTAGAGTCAGATACAACTGGCTTATCTTTAGTAAACTCCATATAGTATTTTTCTGTGTTGCTACCATTCCATGTCGCACCATCTCCACTGTACGTTTTCTAAATACGGTGAAGTCCACAATTATTGAAAGACTGGGCCATGTTAGCATGGATGTTTGTATGTCATGTTGACAGGGTATTTTCCATGCCATTTATACAAATAATACGAAGAAGGACAGCTCCAAGTTACAAGAACAAAATATATTGCTGATGCTCTTTGCCAAGCCTGTGTGAGATAGTAATATCAACAGTGACAGTAAAATGTTAACAGACATTCAAGAAATTACTGGGAATCCATAGCTATGTTCAACAAAACACTGGAGGTAAAGGTTGCCCTAAAAGTGAAGCATGGTGGTTACCACTTTTTCCTCTAAAGAGAAGAAATCTACATTCAACCTAGTCTGTTCTTTTAGGTATCAATTTTGGCGTTAAAACTGCATAGCAAGTACCACACTATGGGAAACAACATTGGATATGGCCAGTGCATGCTACAAAAAGTACATAATGGAGCAAATCACACAAAATCCAGCAAGTGATGACATGCCTTTTGAGCCCCAGTTACATGAGGGGAGGGAGGGAGAGAAAGATTGAGAAGGTCATATTGAAATTTTGAAGTTTGATGTCAGATTTTTAACCCTAATTATCTTTCAGTGTCACTATATGAAACACATCCTTTAGCCTCAGGTCAGCCTAGAGGTTGAATATAATTGAAAGTCCCCCTAGTCAGTTAGAAGCCCTATCTTACAGGCACAGAGTAAAAGAAAAAAGATGCTTGGAGGAAATCTTCTTGTCTAAAGACATGTGCATGTTTTACCATTAAATTACATCTTCCACATCTTCTAGATTCAGTACTCAGAAAGTAGAAAAGGAAATCAGTTTGGACATAAGGAGGTAAAGTAGCTGGAGGTGGTAATTTAATCAACCAAGGATATATTTCAATGTGTTTTCCCCCTTTGCTTCCTAAGCATTAGCACTTTAAATTCATTATGTCTGTTTGACAGATATATGCAGCCTTAAGGATCTAAAAATGAAATCCAAGAAGTATAGCCTGCTAGAGGACATATATTCAAGTTAAGAGATTAAAACCATTGCAAACAGAATGGAACATCTCATTCCTCATAAGCATAAGCATTTTGCAAATGTTAAATACAGTCTGCTCTAATTATTTTTTAAAGCTTCACTCATGAGCCAAAGTTTTCTAACTTCTGATACTGATGGAGCAGATATTAGAAAGACAATACTATTAGCTGTCGTGCAGTCAGAAGCAGAAATAACAGTTCAAAGTTTTGTGGCAGATTCTTCTATCAATAATTTCATAATGAGGATAATGCTGCAGCTGTTGCTTACTACAGGCTTTGAAGACTGAGGAGTCACCCCTGAATTTACTCCAAGACCAAGAACAGGGGGAAACCAATCCAGAAAACCCAGTCCCTGTCTAACTGGAACAATTAAAGACTTCTATGTCATTACAGCCACTTAGCAATGCTAATGATCTGGAATATTAATGCATCATCCTTGAAAATGAAGTGTCATCTTAATTAAAATGTATTAAAGTAACCATTAGGAAGTCATATAAAGCAATTGTAACAGATACTAGGGAGGATAAAGATACTCATTACAACCCAAATCTCTCATCCCCTTAACAATTTCAACAAAAGAAGTTGGGGTTACAGGCAAAAAGCTCGTTGCTTGAGCTTCAAACATTCAAAAGGAGGAGGAGGAAGAAGAAGAAAAGTGCAGCTTGACTGCAAAGCAATAGCATATATTGCATGACATTTATCAATTCCTTTTATCTATAGCTGTAGTTTAACACTTTCCACACAGCAAGGTTGTATTAGGTATGAATTTAAGATATACCTTTAAATTCCTTAGCAGGAGGATAAGAAAGGAAAAGAAAAGGTACAATCTAGTAAAATACACATGTGTCCAGACAGACTCTCATAAGATTAGGGTCATCTTTTCAAATCACATTTCGAACCACATTGAAAATGTACCCTTTGATATTTCCCTTAAACTAGTGATACTGTAATGCTTAAACATAAATCCAACTTGTCTGTCACCTGATGTCTGATAATCTCTTAATTCTCCATGCTGCCAGTTTGAGTTCTGTGCTAAAGATGAACCATTCTGGTGGAAATTGTGTCAGGCCCAGAAGAGATAACAATACAGCAAAAATGTGGTATCTGGCACAATATGAAGTCATAACAGTGACCTAAAAATCACATTAGATTGTGCATTGTGTTTAATGCTTTAATAAAGAGCACAAGAATGGCTTCTGCCCAGATCTTTCAATTAAACTTAGTTTCATTGTGTTTCATCTGTTCATTAATAAAGGGAAATCTCTTCAAATTGAAATTAGCATTAGAAGATGGTAGTGATATGAGTAAACCTTATTTTATATTGTGTGATATTGTTCAAGATATGATTTATAGCTATTAAAACATTCTAGCCAACAAATTCATGTCAGCTAAACCATTGTTTATAAGTCATTGGCCAGGACTGTATTCTGCTGCCTAAACTTAGAGCAGAAGAGCAATTATCTTCACACTCCCCCATTCTATCAAGTATGGATACATGTCCAGAAGCATATCAGAGCAAAGGACACACACTAATGCAGTTGCTCCTCAGTTTTGCATCCAGGCTCATGATAGCGAACCTTGGCACTCTAGGTGTACATGGACTTCAATTTCCAGAAACCCAAGTCTCTGTCAATCCACATGAATGGATTTACTGTGCGTACAGATTGACAGAGATTTGGGCTTCTGGGAATTAAAGTTCAAGAACACCTGGAGTGCCAAGGTTCACCATCACTGATCTAGGCAATAGGAGGCAGGTTATTTTGCACTAGTCTTTTACAAAAGAATTCTGCTAAAGCTGTGACCCCTATTTTCTGCTTCTTCTAAATGCAATATTCCTTTAAAATATGCTTAGTATGTACCCAATTAATTTTACTAATTATGTATGTAAATAGCATCCCAGTTCTACCAAAGGCCTTGCTACTGTGTTGTTCTAGTGTTAAGTGGCTTGACCAGGTCTTCTGGATATAATATATATATGAGTTGGTTTTACCAGCCAGTCTTGACTGAAGTTGTCAATTTTGTTTGTGACAGTTTTGTTAGAACAAGAGGGATGAATAAATTAGAGATGCACACTACATTTGGCTGAATGCCAAAATACTAACTAGATCTGGACTATTTGTGCATTTCTGAGGTAAATGTGGGGTGGAGCAAAGAGCCCAAGGGCACTCACAGATCCAAGTGGTACCACCCACAGATCCTTTGAATGAAGGATCATTCATCCTCATGAATGAAAGATTAGCTCAATCTTTCATTCATAGGCTTAAAAATCTTTTAAAAAAGATTTTGAGGCACATATTGAAAACTGGGAAAGGGAGCAAAACTACCACGTTATAAGCAACATAACAATCTAGTAACTCATGAAGGCCAAGACTTCTTCTGCAAATGCTAATTACTGAGGCAATGAGAATAGTCTCTGAAAGAAGCCACCAGGCTGTAGCAATGAATCTTCATATCATTCATTCATTCATTCATTCATTCATTCATTCATTCATTCATTCAAACTACAGTGCAAAGCAAGATATTTCCATGAGGATAACATATTGCTTAGGCTTTGCACTTCCCCCTTTTGTTTAAGATTTTGATTTACTACTAAGATTACGTGTGCATGTGTCTGCATGCAGATAAATGTCAGCATTCTCGTGCGGTCAGAATGACCACCTTTTATTACTCTTCTATTGATATAATAGTGTCACTGCCAAAGTTCGCAGCATCTATTTCCTGCTCCTCAGTTTACTTGTGCTCTATAGGTGGGTAAATACTTGTGCCAGAAATAATTCCGATAGTGCTAGGAAAACCTACGGACATCTTAAGACATAGCTGTTGCCATTTCCCCATCCATAAGACAACAATGGAATCAAGAGTTTTTGCAAAAGGGGCACAGAATGGGTTAGGCAACAGGTTAGTCACCAATTTCTGTGTCATCGTTCAGACATGGATCAAATCAGAGGGAGAGGCAGTACACATCTCTAGAAACAATACTAATGTAAAGGTTAAATCCATTCACTTCAATAGTGCTTCTTTTTTTCATCTGTCCCCTATCAGAGGCAGGACATCTTCATGGTGTTCTGGTTTTGGACATTGCGTCTCTGAACAGTGATGTTATGATGCATGCAAAACAGCCTCCAACAGTTTTTCAGCCAAGCTGTCCTCTTCTTTGTGTATTTTTCTTATTTATCTATTCTGAATGATCAGCAGTAGCAATCTATACTTTTCATTTCTTATTGTATGAGCTTTCTGCATGTCATGTGTTTTATGGTCTTTATTCATCCCTCTTTACTACTTTTCTGTTGATCACCATGATCCTAAAGATTCTTTACAACAAATTCATATTTCAGATATGTGATTTACACCTGAGTAAACTCATATAGGATTTAACTGTTATTTGGCAGTAAGCTTACTTATGAGATTTCAATAGAACTTGTTTTCACATGAACTTGTGCCTCAATTTTACTTAGTCTTATTTAGGAAAAAAATTCTGAATAGAATTACTTCAAATCCATTTTTGAAAAGCAAAAGTCTGCAATTCTACTTAGTTTTGGCTCCATTATCTTCAGCACTGTACTTAGTTTGGGTACCACCGTTTAAAAATAAAGTTGTCAAACTAAAAGAAATTAGGAGGAGAATTACAAGGATACAAAACTTCTCGAATAAAAGAGCAATTGAGCAATGATAGAATAAACTCTCTTAGAAAACTGATATAAGATTTGAGTGTTTGCCAGAGATCTCCTGAGGAAGCCTTCAGTCTTTCTCAAGACAAGGCTGTCAAACTAGTTGGCCCATTGGTGAATCCTTGATTTTTAGCATCATAGTTAACACTGTTAAATTTCAATTCATGTACTTCACAGTATTTTGTTAATAAATTACCCTAAGGGTCATCCATCATAGGAATAAGTGTTAATGGACTGTTTTGTTTCCTTAAGTGTAAATTTTCTACCCTGTCTGATGCTAGGCTGCCAGCTTATGTGTGTGATGGTTTTATTAGGTCCTGTGTCTTTCCCAGCAGTTTATCTATGCTTAGCCCCATTTGAATTAAGAACATCAGTTTTAATTTTCTCACCACATGCTTTTGTCTCTGGATTGCGTAGCCATTTGCCTTTGTTGGATTACTTAGGTGCACTTATGTGTTTGTCTTTAGTCAATACATAATGTCATCAAACCTTTCGTCTATCATGAAATATATTGTGACAATATTCACAATCTTATTCAGATTCAATAATGATCAAGGCCAAAGAATGCCCATTACAATTAAGATAATGTACATTGAGAAAAATCATAATATTTTGCCTTTAAAAGGAAATTTTAAGAGGAAGTTTTAAAAAGTAGGGGGAAAATAGAAATCTATTCCAGTGCAGATTTTTCAAATTCTTCCCTATCCTTTTCAGAGATTAAACAAAAAAATGTATTTATTCCAAAACATTTGAAAGAATTTTATTGAATCTAAAGTGGGAAAGTATTTTTTGAAATACAGAAAATAATGGAAGCTGGTAAATGATATCCATCCAAGTACTCAGTCTATGTCACAAGCAGAACAATGTGAATGAAGACAGCATACTCTGTGCCATTCTTCTGTTGAAAAAGGTAGACAGCAACAATACACATTAAACATATGTCAGGCATTTGCATGCTTCCACCTGTACATATCAAGGAGAACTTTCCAAACACACATTAAAATATACCCTGTAACTAATTCATCTTGAATTCACTGACTTATGTATGTTGACACATTTAGATGTGAAAAATTAAATGAATAAAATAAGCACAGAACATAGCATTTATGCAGTGCAATATTGTCAAAAGCTCATTGTGGTTCAGAAAAAGGCCTTCTATCACAGCTAAAACTCAGCTCTTTTCAAAATCAAGCATAATTTTGGCGAGATGGGCGGTATAGAAATTTAAATAAATAAATAATGATAATAATAATTTACCTGAGAAATTTTAACTGCCTTGGGATATTAATGAGGCTTCTGAGCATGCTTGGCCAACTTTCAGAGATCAGAGTTGGATGCCTTCAAGATAGCTTTTTAATCTTGCTGTAAAGCAGGGGTGCCCAAACTACACCCTGGCAGGGCCAGGATCCGTCCCCCAACGCCAATTCATCCGGCCCACAAAGCCCTCGTCACTCATGGAAGCGGAAGTAAAATGCACCCAACGAAGGCTAGCTGGCAGCCTAGCATCAGGCAGGGTAGAAAATTTACACTTAGGGAAACAAAACAGATAAATTGGCATCGGGGCCCGGATTTGGCCCCGGGACCATAGTGACCAACTCCCTGAACCACATGACCAGCCCGCAGCCCAAAAAGTTTGGGCACCCCTGCTGTAAACTATGTGTCCAGAAGATCAGCTGATCAAGCATCCCTTTATTGATAAGTAACTTTTGCATTTCAGTCAATTCTATGAGTCATTACTTGCAAGTGTTTTTTGTGCCTGCTGTCATCTCATCCTAAAACAGCCCTCTCTCATTGCTGGAGGAGTTTCTTCTCAAGGTGGGATGGTTAAATTTAAAATGTCTCTCTGCCATGACTATAGGAACTCCACCTCACCCAACATTCAAAGTCCCAAGCAAACTTCCAGAATATGTATGCATCCTAGGCAGAAATCAGGCTGTTGGGGTATCACTAATTACAACTTAATTAGGTTTGTGTTAGGATCCACAATAGAGGATCCCATTGGTTTTGAGGTATTTACTCAGTAAGCCTAGAAATGTAGCTTGTACCAAGCACGAGAGCTTAACCACATTGTGGATAAATAAAGGATGTAAAAATATGATTTCATATTATATAATAGGGTGTAATTGCATAAAATATTTAATCACAACACATATTCAGACCAATCTTTCTGTTTGTGTAAATGGACTTACATAATGGGATCCTCAGACTATCAATATCAAAGTTTTATTAGTGGTGCATTTAATAAATTTATTTGAAGCAGCTATAGGCCACCTATACAAACATGTATTCCCAACAGAATAACAATACTGTACAACATAATCCCTTGCAAGCAACAAAAGGCAGAATAAGAAACAACTCTTTGAAGGCCTTTAAAAACTTTGGGGCAATGAAAAAGGATTGTGCTTTTGACTAGTACCTAAATGTTCACGGTATAAACACTAAACAAGCCTTCTTTGCAAAGAGATTTCCCAGATATCTATTGGCAGCGCTGATTGTTGGGTTCTGGGAGTTGTTGTAAAAAAAACCCTGAACATTTTAACTTTTGCTGTGCAACTTCTTAGAGCTAGGAAGTAGTACCACTCCAAATGGTGCTCAGAAATAGAATGAACAAGAGAGAAGCACTCTAAGTGTGGATGGGATGCGTTCCAAAACATTAGTTCCGGCTCACAACCAAGTGGCTGGATTCTGATCTCACTGCAAGTTTCCAATAAGTTCTCAAAGCCAAACACAGACTTATATGTTGCAGTCATAGTTTTGAATGTTATTGGCTAAACAGATGAGGGGTTTCCACAGTCACATCTACTGGATGGATGGTATTTGGCATTTTAGAAAGATGCAAAATGTTAAGTGAATTTATAGAGGGGTGAATACAGATCTTCCACAAGATGTCAGCTTCTGACCAATTTATACACCCCTTCAGTGCCAGCATATCTGAAACTGTTTCTCTCTTTTAATTAATATTTCAATTGTGTTATTTGCATTGCCTAGAGCAGTGATGGCGAACCTTGGCATTCCAGATGTTCTTAAACTTCAATTCCCAGAGCCTTGATCAGCAAGAGTGCTGACTTTGGCTTCTGGGAATTGAAATTCAAGAAAACCTGGAGTAGTGCCAAGGTTCACCATCACTGGCCTTGACAGACAGACCACTTGCCTATATCACTGCACAATATAAAACCTCTTTCAAGACTTTGCTAAGACCCTTGAAGGAGTCTAAATATGCCTGCTATTTGGGACCTTCTCCTCTCTTTTTTCCATTCAGTGATATGGATCTGGTAAATTTCTCAAGCCCATCATAACCACTCCTCCAGCTACAGTGCACACCTTACCTGCATCCTACATATGTCCTACTGCATCCACTGAGACTTTCTTCCTAAGTAGATGTTGCTTGGATTACAACCCTAGGGTACAATCCTATTCGTGTTTACCAAGGAGACATCCTATTGAAGTTACTGAGACTGTCCTTCTGTGAGTACCAGTCACACACAAGCACACACCAAGCGCAATGGGAATCACGTACAATGAGGTTTAGTCTGAAGTTTATATATACACATAGACACATATCCAGAGCATACACTATCCTGCATGTGCTAACATTTCTTCAAAAATAATTTCTTCCCTTCTAGCCCAAGACCATAATATGGTCTGAAATATTTTTCCCAATCCTATTCTTCTATTATAACCATGTTATTTATGTTCCAGCTAAACTACTTTCAATGGCATTTACTTGCGTGTTCTTACTTCTGCAGCAGTGTTCTACTGGTAGGTATGCTTTTTGCCATGAGACATTCAGTAGACTTTTGGGTCAAAAGGTTGTGGCCGACTACAAAGAGATCATTCAAAGGGTCCACTCTTCCTCCTCTCCCATTTATCAGAAAGGTACAGCAATGTGTCCAGATTTCTCAGCGCACCTTATTTCCAACTTTGCAGAGGCGATGTTTGGGAGTTTGATTCCTCCCTGTACTCTCCTTGACAGGGACGGGACTTGATGATCCAGAGGGTCTTTTCCAGCTTTGCAGTTTTACGTTGTTGTTATTGTTATGGTTGTTAGTAGTAATATTGTCTTAACATGTGTCAAAGCTGCAGAACATTCACAAGACTTGTTATTATATCCAAAAATATTGTTTTAACAGTGATCACATCCGGTCACTACTAACAAACATGTTATGTGAATCATTATCTGAAAAGATGCCTATACTGTATATCCAAGTGCCTGAATGTGATTATTTGCCTAAAATGGCTATGAACTTGGAGGGTCCCCCCCCCCCAACTGAATATCTGTGCTGCCTCTTAAATATCCTTTCAAGGTGGCTCATAACTCAATTCACATTCGTTGGGATTATACAAATATTTCAAAATGCCTCCAAAATGTCCAAAGAGTATAAAAACAATATGTAAAGGATTAACTTTATCCCAATCCTAGAACATCATCAGAAATAAATCTTATTGTGTACAGTGCTTCTTTGCACACATTCATAGTGGAGCTTTAATAAAAGGGGTGAGCAGATTATTACATACTAGGTCCCATTGAACATTCATTGATCAAAATTATTTTGCTTTGGTCTTGCTCAAAGGTAAAGGTAAATATCACCCTTGCTTGAAAGCCAGTCATATCTGACTCTAGGGTCCGGTGCTCATCTCCATTTTCAGCCCAAGGGCCAGTGCTGTTTGTGTCTGCAAACATTTCCATGGACATGTGGCAGGCATGACTAGACACCATGGTGCACAGAATGCTGTTTACCTTCCCACCAAAGTGGTACCTATTTATCTTCTTGCAATTTCTTGCTTTAGAACTGATAGGTTAGCAGGAGCTGGGACAGAGATGGGAGCTCACTCTATTGTGCAGCACTCAGGTCTTTAACTGCTGACCTTCCAGTCATCAAGTTCAGCATCATAACCACTAAGCCACTGCAGTCCCTGCTCAGATGTGTAAAAATTGCTTTAAACATCATGCATTCTTCACTTCTCCAAAGAATACTTACAGATCAATAGTTCCATCAGTTGTAAGAACAGAGGTGGTTGCAGAGCAGAATCTGAGAGTGTTACTTTTTGGGCCACAACTCCAGAGCATACACACCAGTATTCTACTCTCTGGGGGATTTAAGGAATTGTTAACAAGAAATTTTAAAATGTCAGTTTTTTCAAATTTTGTCCTGAAGTACATGTAATTGAAAGGACTTTGAGAAGAGTTCACCAACTGGACAATGGAAAATTACAAGGCAGGGATGTAACCTAGAATCATTTTGTAACTTTTAAAAGCATGACAGTGTGTGTGTGTGGGGGGGGATTTTACCTTCCCAGGTACCTTGAAGTAGATCCTATTGAACTCAGTGAAGATTTGTACATTAAGGTACTGAGAAGGTCTTATACCTTATACATAACCTGCACTATCTGGTCATTAAAGGGTAGTCTAAACTGCTGGGTATATATTTTTAAATGAACTTATTTGTTGTTACAAGTACAGTACTTGCAATCTTCTAAACTAGAAGGGGAATGGAATGTAGCATTTGTTCTGATGAAATTAACTTAGAATGCAGAAGTTCAACTCTCCAGAGAAATTACCATTGTTTCAATTTGTTTACTTGGTTAGAAACATGAAGGAATACCAGATTACCGTATATACGCAAGTATAAACTGACCCGAATATAAGCCCAGGTGCCCAATTTTGACCTTGAAACCCAGGAAAATAGATTGACCCAAGTACTGTATAAGCCGACAGTGGGAAATGCAGCAGCTGCTAGTAAGTTTCAGTAATTAAAATACAGTAATATTAATTATTTGAATGATTTTTTAAAAAACTGTTCTTGCACCATCCACCGTGGTGGGCATCAGCAGGTTCGCACCAGTTTGCCAGAACCGGTAGCAGAAATTCTGGCTGGCCCCCACCCATCCAAGTTTTGAAATAAAGTATTTCTAATTTGGGTGCAATGCAAGGCTTTCCCCCTGGCCATGCCCACCATACCACACCCACAGTGTGGTAGTGATTTTTTTTGAGTCCACCACTGACCACCCACCAGTGGTGGCGCTTCAGGTAAAGTGGGTGGGCAGGTCAATTACATTGAGGCAGGAAGTGTTGCTCTAGCCTAGTCTTTTGCTCCCCCTGCAAGGAAGGAGAATGGCTTCCTCCCTCCATCTTGGACACATGGAGCAGGGACAAAGGCATGAATGTAAGTAAGTAAAATCCTTTCTTTTTCCACAACAGTTTGGAAGGGGGACACGATTGCATTGTAGAGCTTCTTTCCTCATTTGCGGTTTTCCATAGGAATTAGTTGAAAACAAACCAGAATAGGTGAACCTGATTTTTAATGTATTCTAATGGAAAATCACAATTTTGCCATCTTGTGGCCAGTAGTGTAATTGCGCCTCAGATTCTTTTGCCGCGAAAGTCCCAAGACTTACTTTTAAAGTGCTGAATAACTTTAAAAAAACCCATATTTTTAGCCCTCATGGTTGTTGACCCGTGTATAGGCCGAAACCCCTTTTTTGGACCTCATTTTTGGGGTTAAAAATCTCGGTTTATATTCGAGTATATACCACATGTAATTTGCCATTTCTTTAGTTTGTTCTCCATTTTCTCCTCCTCCTTAAATTGGTTTTGCTTTCCCTTTGCCTGGTAATTGATAGCAGTTTCTCAAATTTCACTGTGAGCAATCACAAGAAATTCCAGTAAGAGAGAAAGCATGTCCAAGCATTTCTAAAAGTAGAGCTAGATTTTTTTTAAAAAATCACTGGGAATTTTGGGGTAACCCATGAGCTAACACATCCACCTGTAGTCTGTCTCTCTTTATGAGAATCTTCAATTGTTTCTTGTTTGTTCTATTTGCTTTCAAAGAGCAAGATAGGAGGTCCTCTCCCCCCCCCCGTTCCGATTTTTGTTGCTTTTGTTTTTGTAGTTGTTATGAATATGTAAGAACTGATAGGAGGTTCAAGTGCTGGCTTTTGTTGTTTGACTTTCCTCCAGAAAGCTGTTTGGTCATACAGAATGAGAGAGTTTCTATGTCATCCAGTCAGCCAGTTGCCAGCCTATCCTTTTTATCTTGTTATCCTGGGAGCCCAAATCTTTCCCCAGCAGGTAGAAAACTCCACTGAAGGAAAACAACCACAAAAATACAAAATCAAGCCTAGTGTGGAGCCTGACACACACACATCCTCCCTTTGCATTTGATAAACAGGAGGGAAAACAGCAAAGGAGAGCTGCTTAAAAGCATTTACTGGCAGCCCAAGTCTTAAGTAGAAGTGTTCTTAAACTATGGAGTAAATGGAGGATTTTCCCCAACAGAATTTTTGTCACCAACTGGTTTTCTCCTTCACCTCTCAGTTGATGCCTTTTGCTCACAGGAAGGTTTCTTTCCCATCACCAGCAGGGAATGTTTGTAACCAGGAGCTCACAGAACAGAGTACAGTGGTACCTTGCTTAAAGAGCATAATGCGTTCCACGGGAGTGCTCTTTAAAGCGAGTTTGCTCTTTAAGTGAAACACCATTGTAAATGACCAATTGTGACTTCTGGTGTGTGTGTGTGTGGGGGGTGGCTTTGCAAATCCCGATTTATTTGTTAAATGAGTTTGCCTTTGCCTTAGCTGTCATAACAACCTTGTGATAGATATGAGAGTGAAAATTTAAGAATAATCAATGCAAATGGAGGTTGAAGAAAGGATTGTCTTTGCCCCTCTCTTTGTCACCCATAAAACTCAAAGTACTTCTGTGTATAATCCAGAGCAGAAGGTCCCATCACACCCTGGGAATGCCCAAGACAATGGATGTGCACTGGGGTTCTTCCATTTGTCAAACAGGAACAGAACTGATTTTCAGTGACTTACATTAAACATGGATGGAGTGAGAAATGGGACAAAATCTTGTAAAAATTATTAAATAAATTTATTAGAAATACAGAGAAAGATTGATCTTCTTTCTCATACCTTTATCCATTGTTGTCATCACTGATACTATATAGACTTTAAAACTATAGAAAATATACCCTCTTGTTGGTATTACTCCACCTAAGATCAGGAGAGAAGTAGCAGCCGATGCTGAGAGAAGTAAGCAAGAGAATGACTCTCAATACACTCTGAATGGATATGAGCCTCATGTCCACCAGCTCAGATGCAAACCTTCTTGAGAATACACAAGAGCAAAACCAAATTAGAAGATGGAAGAAGGTGCTCACTGGGCAAGGAACAACATTAAAGGTGGATATAGCTGAAGATCTCAATCTCCCCTATGTCACCTGGAGGACTTTGAATAGACGGTTGGAGTCCCTAAATGCAAGACCAACAAGCGGGGACTGCTGGCAGACAACAACACATGGTGTGAATGTGGAGAGACACAGAGTCTGGCCCACTTGCTGGTCTGCTGGTTGCTGCCAGAGACATGCACTGATGAGGACTTACATTTGGGCAATGAGAAAGCGAAGAAGGTGGCTTCATTTTTGCAGTCCAGGGCTTGATCAGGACATGAAAGAAGAAGACTATATAGACTCTGTGAGCATATACTCATTGCTTCCTTGTCTCCCTCTTGTGAAGAAAGCTGTATAGTTAAATAAAATGGAGGGAGGGGTCACAATGGCATCTAAGATGTTGTATGGTGATCCTAGATGCAGCAGTCTCCATTCACTGAGAAGGTGTATTCCATAGCAGCTTCTCACAGAAAACAGTAATTTCCACTGTAAACTTTACACCCATGTGGTTTAGGCAGGATGCAACTCATATGCAATTTGCAGGCCTAGTTCATACTTCATTTTTGACATCCAGTGATAGTGTGCATCTGTGAAGGGGCCATTACCTGTAGCACTCAAAATGGCACTATCATTTGGCCATCATTTTAATACCGTAGTCATTTTACAAATTCAGTTGCCTGTCATCAAGGGCTGGGTCACGTATGCCAGTACATGACTTGATTTCTGTATTGGTAACTAAATCTAGCTTCTTCATTTGAGGTTGTGTGGTGGGAGAAATGGATATGCTGCTCATGCTCGAATTATACCTGCAATGGTATTTGCAGTCACTGATTTTACAGTAGAGAATATGAAGGTACAAACTGGACCAAATCATTTAGCAACCCAATGTAAATCAATCAGACCATGTAAATGCACATGTGAACAAGGGCATAATCTGTGATTGATAAACATAAATCATGGAGCTGCCCAACAGACAAGATTTCTAGATGGAGATTTCCCAATGACAGTTGCAGCAGTAAACAATGGAAATTATCTCATTTCCATCAGTGAGTGTTATCCTCATCATTTTGTTGACAAAATGGTACCATGTAACAATAACAACAACAGTCTTAGAACTGTAGAGCTGGAATAGACACTGTGGATCATCCAGCCCAGCCACTGTTCATGTAGGCAGAGTGGGAAATTAAATCCAGCCATGTGCCTAAATCACTGAGCTACCCAGCAGTTCTGAATGGGGTACATATTTGTATGCATACACACTTCTACATGATAAGGATGTTTAAAACCACATATTTGACTGCAAATACAACTGAACTGACTCGATAAAGCCATAATAGTAGCCACACCATTAGCAATGGTAAAAATGCATAATGCCATCCTATGCATTTTTACTCAGAAGTCAACATGCCAGTGACTTCAACAGGACTTACTCTCCTATTTTGCAACCATTTGAAAGCCATTTGGGGCAGGCTTCATAGCAAGTCTGAATAGCAACCAGGATTTTCCATTATTGTCAGATGTAAAGAGCTATGATGCTACTTTTCTATTAGGCTGGCCAGCCATTCTGTACCTCTGTACCTGATGTGTATAAATTGATGCCATGAGGTTTAACTCTTATGTCTGATGAAGTAGACTTGATCCATGAAGGCTCACATTTAAATACAGGAGTTAGTCTTTAAGGTGCCAAGCTTTTTTGTCTTATTTATTTCAGTGTGACTAGGATTGCCATTATAATACGTTATATCTCACCTTCTCCCCTCCTCTAAGAGATTTTCATCCATTCTTCCCACTTTTCACCTTCCAGTGCCAAGTGATGCACTGCAAGTGGATAATTTCTTTTGTTTATGGCTGGTGGAAGAAGAAAAAGGTGGATGGGCATGACAGTAATATCTCTTCCGGAGAAGTGGTTCAAGCTGTCTCCTGCAATTTCCCATAAGTATTCTGGTTATACGAGTTGATTTCAATAGGAATATTCTTTGCCTAGAGCAGGGATTCTCAACCTGAGTCCCACGGACGGGATGTGGCCTATGGCACCATTTTGTGTGGTCCCCCACCGCCTCTACCACATCAGGAAGTGACATGAGGTGGAGGAAGGGCAACATGGCCATCCACCCCCCACCCCACCCCCAAAGCTGTCTGAGGGAGCATGATTTGACCCCCGGTTTAAAAAGGTTGAGAACTCCTGACCTAGAGACACACCATGAGTTTAATACAACTTCTTTGCTAATATGATAATAATAAGCACATTCAACCCCCCCCCCCAAAAAAGGCTAAAAATAAAAAATAAAACACTGATGTGTTTAGAATGATGAGTCAGAAACCACCATCCTATTTCTGAGCCTAGCAAAAGCCAACTTCCACCAGCCTTGCTTCCAGGAAGAAGAAATACATATATGCCTCACTCGACCTGCTTCGAAAGCTGTTGGCACAGATTCCTCATAGGTTCCAAGACCTGGCTGGCTTCTTAATGAAAGGAGAGGGCAAACCAGGCTAAGAAAGGCAAAGGAGAAAGGTAGAAAGTGCCAGGTCCAGAGGGAGGGGAGGGCTGCTTATGGGGATGTTTGCATGTGGTACCACCACCACCGCCTCTCTTATAGGGGAGGGAGAAGGGGGAAAGGAGGGGAAGGCTCATCAGAAAAGAACAGCCTGAAATTCAGAGGCAGCCAGCTGGCAGGTCGTTGGAGAGGCAGAAAGGAAACTTTTCATACAGCGATGGAATGTGCGTTTTCCCCAAATTTATAAAGAGGAGGAAAAAGAAAAAAACAACCCTTATGGAAATATGCATATTTAAAGGAGATCATTGATTATAGTATCCTTGCAAGGCATGTTAAGGGAATATAACTAGGAAGCATGCTCATGAGTTAATTTGAGGAGGGGCAGGGAGGTGTTATCTGGTGTTTCACACATAAGTATTGGATTGTATATATCCTTTTGCAAAACTGATTTTTAATACCTTGGTTCCTGCCTCAGCTGCATTTCATATGTTTACCTGGATTTAAGACCAAACTGACTTCAATTGGATGTGTTTCCAGTTGTTTTAGGACTGTAGGGACAGGAGCTTTTTAAGACCTTTAGTCCCTGAAAGAAGATGAAGCGGGCAAGATAGATATACCGGTAGGTATATATTGATCAGGATTTTTTAATGGACAAAAATGCCCAAAAATGAGATCCCACAGAATTCAAGTGAGGCTAATTCATTGGCTAATTCCAAAAGTTTCAATTGATATCAGCTCAACAGGTGTGTGTTTTGTACAAAGGTGTGTGCTTCTGCCCACCCACAGACCATTTTTATTTTCAAGGAGAGAGAAGAGCAGGCTTCGCTTGGCAGGGAAAAGTCTCAGAGCTCAATGAGCTTCCAGGGCCACCTTCAAAGCAATCCTCTCTTCCTTGTTACAGTCTTGCTAACACTCCTTTCAGATTTACACCTGCACACACACACACCTGTTACCTTACCTTAAAAATCAGGTGAATTCACTAGAAGTCAGTTACTAGCTCCTAATACTCTCTTCTTCCAAGCATTTCAAACAGCCATACCCTCAGTGCAAAAAAGAATGTGATGTGTTTAGGTTAACTTGTGCTTTCTTTGGAAGATATTAAGATGGAAAGTGATAGAAAAGGAAACTTTGGGGAAACAAATTGGGAAGTGTTCTTTCTTTCTTTCTTTCTTTCTTTCTTTCTTTCTTTCTTTCTTTCTTTCTTTCTTTCTTTCTTTCTTTCTTTCTTTCTTTCTTTCTTTCTTTCCTTCCTTCCTTCCTTCCTTCCTTCCTTCCTTCCTTCCTTCCTTCCTTCCTTCCTTCCTTCCTTCCTTCTTTCCTTCCAACAACTAGTCCTGCCGAAAGACAAGGTGGTGAGGAGAACTGGGAATGGGGTGGGGATGATGGCATCAGGGAATCGAAAAAGCCAGGAAGTGCAGGGTTTTGCCTTCTCTCCTTCGAATACACGTGAACTCCAGAAGGCATAAGCCCCGTTCACTCGCATCGATCTTCTGCGGAGGAACCCCTGCAGTCCAAACCCCCAGAATCACAATGATTTCGGTCGCCTGGTAGACTTTTTCCTCCCTTTCACTATTTGTAGTGGAAGCAGAAGGAAAGGGACGAGGCTCCCGCTAGCTTCCAAGCAGGGACATCTGCGGAAGATCATTTCCTCAGCAAAGGCTAGGAGGCATTTAGCCCCGTTTTCCTATCAGCCACCTCTAGGGTTCGCTCCCTGGATTCCGAATCTGACGACGATTCGCGGTATATTTCCCTCTTCGTTGATGGAGGCGAGGCTAACTAAAGATGCCCTTGTTTCTCAAATCGTACGGGATGGGGCAAGTAATGCGACCGTTATCTTCCTTCGCATCTCCTTCCAAAACACAAGATTTAGGGCGGTTATAGATGCCATAAATACATTATAAATGCTGACTGTGTGGAAAAACCCGTGCCAAATCGGGAAACCCGAATCAAAATTCTGAAGTAAAGTTCTGTTGTGCGTATATGTATACAGTAAAACCTCATATAACACTAAAACCTGGTTCCACAAGTCTTGGTGTTATATGATTTTTAGTGTTATCTGATCCTCTCTATGGGATCCATAGAGATACATTGTAACCACACAGGCTTTAGCGGTTGTTATCTGAAGCATCCCATAGGATCTTAATGTTATCTGATGCAATCAGATTCCTTAATGTTATGCGATTTTAGTGTTATTCGATACTAATGTTATATGAGGTATTGTATATGTGTATATATATATATATATAGGGAGCGTGGCGTGAATACACTTTATCCACACGGCCGTGTTCTGTGTAATACTGTGACATTATGTACATATAGATTGCGTATAGGATAATTGTATTATGTTATGCTTTTATGATGTTGTAAACCTCCCTGGGTCGCCCCGGTGAGAAGGGCGGTATAAAAATGTGAATAAATAAATATATAAATAAATAATATTTTCTCTCCTCAGCAAACAGTACGCAAATCGCTCCTATTCCTATAGGGTACATATCTGTGCGTGTAGGGAGCAAATTTTATACATGTCCTTGCATATATCCGCATTTCGTAGCTTGTGTGTGTGTGTGTGTGTGTGTGTGTGTGTGTGTACACTCTACTCATTTGCATACCTTCATTTTTACCTTTTTCTCATTCAGTCTTGCAAGAAGCGTATCTATTCAGCGCCATTGCCAAAAAAAGAAAAAAAGATCTATTCAAAGGGCATTTAGTTTCTTTCTCTCTTGGCCGGTAACCCTATTCATCTATTGTTCGGTCTTGTCGATGGCATTCTAATGCTAATCTAGCGTGTTAAATATCTTTTTTGTTCCCCTTTCACCGTTTTGTCATTCAGTTTATCCAGTTTTGGTCACCCATTTTATTTATTTATGCGCCTGTTCCCATTCAGGGGCTCATGTATTTTTTATTATGTTGTTTCTCTGTCATGCAGTGTCAACTTAGTCTATTCAAAGGGGGCTACTTGAAGGGCCGGAGGGACAAAGCGGGTACACAATTGCACCGCTATTCAGTCTGGCCAGCTGGAACGGTTAAAAAAAAAAAGGAAAGGAAAGAGAAAGAGGAAAGGAAGAAAAGAAGAAGAAGAAGCAGGCTTGTGAAAAGAACTGCCTCACAATGGCCACAGAAGAAAAGCACAATGCTAACAGTTTTCCAAATACCACTGATTGGTTTCTTCACAAAGAGGAGAAAGCCGGCGCTTTCTCTTAGCTCCACTTCAACAAACAACACCCTCACAAAACCTCCCAACCCTTAGTTTTGTTCTTGCACAAAAAAAAACCCTCGACAGTCTAAACGCTCCCAGCGTAGAACAAAAAGAGAGCGAGAGAGCTTTTCACGATTTCCCTTATGGGAGACGTGAAGAAGGCGCTTTTTAAAGGGGGAGGGGAGTAGAAAAGGCGAGGGAAGGAGAAGGACCTGGAAGAGGGAAGGGAGGGAAAGAGGGAAATTGTCAGCGAATTAATAATATCAGTCTTTGAAAAAAGGAAGTAGTGACCTTTGAGATAAATCGGGCAGGAGGGGGAAAAGGGAGGAGGGAGATTAGTAAAGTTTCCAAAGTACTCGCTGCGCCTCGAAGAATTTTGATGGCAGGGCAATGAGATTTGGGGGAGGGGGGAGGCGGCCTTTTCCCCAGCTAATTTGGGGCAAATACTCAGAGAGACACCCACTCTCGGCTCCACTTTAGAGGCCATCCTTCCCAGCAGGATTGGTCACATTACTTCGACCCCCACGGCGAAGTCCTGCTGGCGGTCGCCTTGGCCACTCTCTGTCCTGCCCCTGGAAGGGGACTCTGATGGAATCTTGGGGCCTCCGGCGTTCTCTGGTCGAATCTTGAGCTCACTCTTGGGTGGAACCTTCGCCTCCCCGGCGTTCTTTCCTGGAATCTTCAGACACCTTCGAACGATGAGTGTCGCCCAAGACCAAAGGGCGGAAGCAGAGAAGAAAGTTCCGCTAGGAAACAAGTTGCCCATTGAAGAATATGAGTACAGTAAAACCTCATAGAACACTAAAACCTGGTTCCACAAGTCTTGGTGTTATATGATTTTTAGTGTTATCTGATGCATGTTAAAATCCTATGGGATCCATAGAGATGCATTGTAACCACACAGGCTTTAGCGGTTGTTATCTGAAGCATCCCATAGGATCTTAATGTTATCTGATGCAATTCTTCCCCCCAGATTCCTTAATGTTATGCGATTTTAGTGTTATTCAATACTAATGTTATCTGAGGTATTACTGTATATAGTAATCCCATATCTTATTCGGGCTCTTTAGTACAGGCCAAATAGAAACCCGGTTTTCTCAAATAAATAAATAAATAAATATTGCTGGTGTATTTTTTGCGTCGTTCCACCACTAAATTGTGGGATCTTATTGTATCCCCATTCTTGTCCAGAAAACACACGCACGCACATTTGCATTTCTCAACTCTAAGCCCTCCAGTCTGCTTTGCCTTCTCTTTTGAGCAGTGAAGGTTATAACTTTACAAGGAGGAATGTTGTCTCTGCAAAAAGCCACAGATTTCCTGGACATATATTTGACTATCAAGTCTGCCTCGGGTGCAACGCAAAGAAAGAGAGGCCGATATTAACATAGTGTAATGTTGCGATATTACACACACATAGGAATAAATCTCCCTGAACTAAATGGGACTCACGTCCGAGTAAGACAAACGTAGGATTTTATTGCTGCTTGGTAATAATTCTTACTAATGAGATTTCAATAGAACTTATTTCTGCATAAAATTGGGCGTAGCAAAAGATTTGCTGCCCTGATCCTTAGTTTCTTCTCCGTTTCGAAAAGCTGTGTCTCTAGGAAGCATCACACATAAAATAAACCAAGGGAATTGCTGTAGGAGGTGGGGGAAGGGAGGGAGAGATTCTCTTGAGCTACAATTTTGGGCACATTTTCACACCAACTGTACATTTCTGCAAATGTGAGCAGATTTACAGGGCAGATTGATTAACTTGGGACAATATCCCAGGTTATGAACTCATAGCCATAGAGGGGTATAAGAAGCGCCACTACTTCAATTTGCAGGCGAAAGCTACTTTGTTCATTATGATGTTTTGCTTTGAGAGGTGAGGGGGAGAAAGCTATCCCTTAAGCAGTTTGGTGGAGAACATCATTCACAGAGGTTCCATGCCTTGAACAACACAAAAACCTTCACGTTGTTCAACACGGTTTGCTAGACGTCCGGTGAAAATTCGGTACAGGAATTTATGCGGAACAGCAGGAAGTTCCATGTTGAGAAATGATCGGCTGCCACGAAACGGGAAGGGAGGGGGAGAGAGCGAAGAGGAGGTGGAGATCCTGAAAGGATTTAATTAAGCGTGTCAGGGCTAATTACCTCTGGACTGTCCGAATTAGTTTTGCATAATCGCTCCGAGCCATATGAATTTACTTAGGGTCTTGCAAACGCGCTGGAGGAAAGACAAAAAGCATCGCTTTAAATAGCCGAGCCGGGGCAGAAAAGGCATCGTCTCGCACATATATATCCCCCTTTTTAATTTCCATGCCCCCCCCCCCCAAGGAAACCGAAGCAGCTATCCTACCCGCCCTGGAGTTAAGATTGGGCTCCAAGAATTGCTACGGTGAAGAGGAGGGGGTGGAAAGAGAAGGCCTGAACTGTCACCCTTCTCTTTGGAAGTAGGATCCCTTGCCTTCGGAAAGACCTAAAGAAATATGGAAAAAGCAAATACTTTACAGGAAGGGGAAAGAGTGTGTGGGATATTTTATAAGTGCGAGGAGGCGGAAGGGAAGAGGCCCGGCCCAGGAGGCAGGTAAACGTGTGTGATTTTGAACAGGCATGGATTTTCTAATTTTCTTAAGCTCCTGTCTTAAGAAAGCAACTTAAAAAGCCTTCCTTCCTACCTTCCTTTCCAAAGCCATGAGACCAATTGGCCGATATTATGAGCTCTGAATGCCTTAATTCCTACTCCCAAATCAGCCTAGCTGGAAGCCAAGGTCACACACGTTTACATCCAAATGTTGGTGTAAGAAGATCACCAACACACCAGGTGTCACCTGATGGCAGGTAACGACACAATCAAAGGTGCACAGAGTTATTGATGGGGTGGTGGTGGTTAGAGACATTGCATTAGAACCGATGGGACTTTAAACTATGGTGCCCACACGTTTGCTCAGAAGTAGGTTCTCCCACCCCACCCCGTACTCTATGAGGGTATGATTCCAACCTGAAACTTCTGCCGGCTTTCCATGGAGTTTGTTGCCTTTTGTCCACCTTTCTGGAACACCGAAAACAAGCAGATCCTGATGTCGACCTGTTTTTGTAATCAGAAGTGTCTCACAGATGCCACAGCAGACTGCACACACATTTGAAGCAGGGCAAGCTTTTGAAAACCGGGCACTCTTTCATAACCCAGAGCTGCTAAACAATTTAGTGCTCTGAAAAGATTACCTGGGAAACCAACACAGACTTCCCTGAATATCCAGTGAACATGGGAAAAGTACTTTTTAATCTTCCTTTCCTCTCTCCCAATAGAACTATTTATCCGGAGTTTGTTTTTTAAATCTTCTTTCCTATTCACGATTTCCAATGCGATAAATCAGGTTTTAGTTCTACCTTACAATGGCCTGATTTAGATTCCTTAGTCAATCTATTCAAAAGCAAAACAAAGACTGTCTTTGGAGGATACCTTACACTTCACCTGGCCTAGGCAGGTAAGGGCAATTGAGATTAAAATCTTATAAGTAACTCAACAAGAAATAGAGGATTTTCTCTTTTCCCCTGCTTCAGGTTTTTATTTAAACTCTTTGTTCCAAAATGAACAGAGTGGTAAGTTGGGTTCTAAATATACAGATATAGTTTAGACGTCTAATTTTAAATTAGAACACACCAGCAAACTCATTTATACACGTTGAATGTTAAAGCCAATACTTAAAAACTTTTTTCTTCCAAAACCTTATATTACAAAAAGACAACCAAAATTTTTTTCCAAACTAAATACAGGTTAGCCAACTTGATTCACAAACATTAATCCAGATATACACATTACAAAAGTAAAGAGAAATTGTAGTGATGGAAGAGAGTGTTTAAAAGTTTCCTCCCTCCGCACTCCAAAATCATTCTCTGCAACTGAATAGGTATGGTTTCATAAGAATAAGGCTAATGATAAGAACAAAAATATTTCTCCTGCCCCACATGGAAGGACTCGAGGTCTTGTTGGGAGAAGGGGGTGGAAAGAAAGTAGGAAATAAGGTCTTCTCCTGTAACATACCGGTTTGGGACATAGCTCCATCATAATAAATATATAATTATCTTTCAGACAAGAAGTCTGGTTTCTTCTTTTTCTTCCTCTTCTGTTTCAACTCTAGATATAATGGCGAGCAGGAAAAGAGGACTCGCAATTTTTCGAATTATACCTTCGGTCGTTTGGTTTTAATGCCTTTCCCCTGCTGGTTTGGACTCTGGCACACGCGGACTTGGAAAGAAGTCTCACTGATAAACAAGGAGACCTGTTACCAAGGCAGTGTGTGCCTGGGATGGGGGCCAAACTAAACGATTCAAATAACAGAGCGAAACCATCTCACACCTCAAGTTCCCACGGACATTTACACATTTACACTCTTTAAGTGAGATTGGGGAGGGGTGGGGGAGAGGCCGAGAAAATGAGCGGCGGGGTGTTCCGTCTCCCTTCCAAAACGAGACACTTCCTAAAGATTCCCTGTGGGACTGCGCTGGCATAGCGGTTAAGACGCTGAACTTGACGACTGGAAGGTGGGCCGATTTGCAGTTCGAGGCCCCGAGTGCTGCGTGATGGAGGGAGCTCCCATCTCTGTCCCAGCTCTTGCCAACCTAGCAGGGTCGAAAGCAAGAAACTGCAAGTAGATAAATAGGGACCACTTCGGTGGGAAGGTAAACAGCGTTCCGTGTCTAGCCATGCCTGCCACATGACTACGGAAATGTCTATAGACGCAGACAGCGCTGGTTCTTGGGTTGTAAAGGGAGATGAGCACCGAACCCTAGAGCCGGATACGACTGGTTTTGGAGCAAGGGCGACCTTTACCTTAAGATTTTCTGCACCTTTAAAGGGAAGATGTTTTAAATGGTAAAATGAACCATGTTGGATCTTAATTCTCATTATCCGCGCAAAGGTAAGAACTGGGACTAAACCAGGAACTGGGAAGGTGTTGGGGAGTCGTCTGGTTCTTTGCAAGTCACGTCAATGAAAAATGCCACCCCATCTTTCTTCTCCCCAAGCTAACGTCTCAGATTCTGGGAGTCTGTGCTGTGAATTAGACTTGGGGGGGTGGGAGATCGAACACACAACCCCAAGCCAGCCAGGACACAAGAGGTGGAAGTGGCGTCCAAGTTGGCAGCTCCTGGCGAGGCTATTCGGAGGGGACCCCCGTCTTCCTCCAGCAGATCCTTAGAAGGGAGTGGAAGGGGCGGCGAAGGGATCCCCCAAACCATCCCCGCCCGGAGGCGGGAGGAAGCGCGGCGTCTCGGCCGCGGCCTGTCCCGGGAGGAGAAAGGCGGGCGAAGGAAGGCAACAGGTTGCAGACACGGGAAGGGCTCCTGAGACCTCCTCGTCGAGGAACCACCGCCGGAGCCACTGGGCGGGAGGCTCCTGGGGACCCCGCCGCGCGGGGAGGGCTCTGTCCCAGCCCCCCGATGTGGCTGTGCTTCCTCCGCCCCAGAGGGGCCCCAAGGCCCGGGCCGGGGGTCATAGGGCCGCCGCGTAGGCCGCCGCGGGGTAGGGGTCCAGCTGCGGTTTGCCCATCCCCGGCAGGAGGATGTAGGCCAGCGGCGGCTGGAGTCCCGTGCCGGGCCAGGCGCTGCAGTTGCACGGGATCATGTAGCCCGGGTTGCCCGGGGACGGGTGCGAGTGAGTGTGGCCTCCGCTGGCGGCGGCGGCAGCGGCGGCGGCGGCAGCAGCGGCGGCGGCGTGGAAGGCGCCGCCCGCCGTCGGGTAAGCCAGCGAGGAGGCGGAGTAAGACAGGCCGGTGGAGGAGCCGCCGCCGCCGCCCCCCGACCCGGAGCCGCCCGAGCCCGCCGCCGAGGAGGAAGAGATCTCCGCTGCCATCTTGGAGCCCAGGTCGAGCAGCGAGTAGGCAGCTGCCGACGGGGGGAAGAAGACCCGGGCGGCGGCGGCGGCAGCAGCGGCGGCCGCTTTTTCTGGGTTGCCGAGCAGGGCTTCGTGGCCGTGGAGGGCGCCGGCCTTGAGAGCCGGGTGGTGGTGGTGATGGTGTGGGGGACCCAGGTGGTGGTGGTGGGCGTGGAGGTGGTGGTCGGCGGTCACGTCGGGGCCCAGGCCGTAGGGCACGACCGGGAAGGCGAACTTGTCCTTCTTGAGGAGGGTCTTGGGCTTGCGGCGCGGGCGGTACTTGTAGTCGGGGTGCTCCTTCATGTGCATGGCCCGCAGCCGCTTGGCCTCGTCGATGAAGGGCCGCTTCTCGGCCTCGCTCAGCAGCTTCCACTCGGCGCCCAGGCGCTTGGAGATCTCCGAGTTGTGCATCTTGGGGTTCTCCTGGGCCATCTTGCGCCGCTGCGCCCGCGACCACACCATGAAGGCGTTCATCGGCCGCTTGACGTGGTCCACCGGCTTGGCCATGCCAGCGGCGGCGGCGGCAGCGGCGGCGGCCAGCCCGTCGCTGCGAGCCACGCGCAGGAAATCAATGGTGGATCCTCCGCTCCGGGCAGCTCCCAGAGGTCGCCCCTCCACACACTAACACACACACAGACGACGAGGTCCCGGCTCGGCAGCTCTTTCTTCTGCACCTGGGAACGCTCCGACGGCTCGGCGGGACCCTCTCCTCGCCCTTCGGGCGACTCAATTCGGGGGAGGGCAGCGCGCGGAGGCGAGAGCTCGGCGGAGCGACTGAGTCCGGCCCGCGGCTCCTCTCGACGGGAACCGGGGCATTTCACAGGCGACGGAGGTGTGGGGAGAGCCCAAGCGCTGGCTGCCGGCCCCGGCAATGACAGGCGGCCCGGGAGATCCGAGAAACGTTAGCTCCGGCGAAATAAACGGGAATCAAAACAAAAAAGCCACTCCGGAGTCGATCCGGATCGTAGGGGGGGAGGGTTCCGTAGGGATACCCCACGGCCGGGCCTCTTCTGCAGCCGTCCAGCTCTTTCGCTCGGGGAAACTTTCCTCCTACGTGGTGGAGACGAAGCCACGGTCTTCCTCGCCTGCCATCCTTCCTAGCCAGTCCTTTCCTGGCACCCGGAGAGGAACCGTCTTTTTTTCTCTCCGGATCCTAGCCTGGATCCCCCCCACCCCCGGGACTCAGCGGCTCACCCTGCCTGCTCGCCAGGGGCCTCCCCCGGTGGTGGTGGGGAAACAACCCCGGACGACGCGATCGCTCGGCTGGCTCCGCTAGCGTGCCGGATGTTCTCCCGTCTTGCCCGTCGGGGGCCGCTCTTGGGCGATCGGCTGCGCCCCCAAACTTGCGGCAAGTTCCCCGCGGTTCCCCAGGCAGCGGGGAGGGGCCAAAGGTGGCTCGGATCAGAAGGGAACTTTCCACGCGGCGGGACGCGAACCCTCGACGGCGGACGCCTCTCTCGCTAGTCCGTGGAGAGGCAGGTGGATCGACTTCCGCCCTGGGCCGGCCCTCCTCCTCTCTCCGAAAGGCAGGCGCAGCTACTCCCTGTGCGCTCGCCAATGCATTAGACTTGTCTATATGGTGGCGCACGGCCGGTGTGTATGGCTTGGGGCAGGGGCGGGGCGCCCAGGCGAGTGGGGGCGGGGCCCCTCTTGGCCCCTCCCCCTCGTCTTGGGGTCCATTGATTAAAGTTCGCCTATTTCCGCCTCTCATTCACTCCTCGGCGGGGTGGGCGGGGGCTGAGGGGCGGCCCCCAGAAGGCGCGCCTGCGCAGTGGAGACACCCTCTCAGCCCCGTTAGGAAACCCGAACCCTGGTCTGAGACGCCGTCGGGTCGCCTGGGCTTGGCGCTTCGGAAGGTGGCGTCTGGCCGAGGGCGAGGATGGAAGGAGGAAAGGCGGCAGGGAAAGACTGCCCTTCGTGGCTGGGGGAAGCAAAGCCTGTCCAGAGGGGGCACGACACTCTCTCCCCCCCCCCAAAAAAAGGGGGGGGATGGATGGAGGGGCGGTCAGGGATTGGAGCCTTTTATTTCCCCTGGGTCCCAATACTCTGTATACCGAGTACGGTGGCTTATGGTTACGACGGAGTGAACTTCCGCCATCGGTCCCAGCTCCCACCAACCTAGCAAGACATTGCAAGTAGATAAATAGGGAACACTTCGGTGGGGAGGTAAACAACGTCCCGAATGCTCTGCGGTGTCTAGGCAAGCCTGTCCCACAGCCACGGAAACATTTGCAAACTCTTTTGGCTATAATCGGAGATGAGCACCGAACTCCAGAGTCGGATACGACTGGCTTTCGAGCAAGGGAGACATTTAGTAAAGGTAAAGGTTTCCCTTGCTCGAAAGCCAGTCGTATCCGACTGTAGGGTTCAGTGATCATCTCTGTTTCAAAGCCGCTGTCTGCTTCTGCAGACGTTTCCCTGGTCCAGTGGCAGGCATGACTAAACACCGGAGTGCATGTAGTGCTGTTCACCTTCCCACCGAAGTGGTCCATATTTATCTACCTGCAATGTCTTGCTTTCGAATTGCAAGGTTGGCAGGAGCTGGGCCAAAGACGGGCGCTCATTCCATCCTGCAGTACTCGGGAATCGAACTGCTGGCCTGCCGCCTTCCAGGCAGCGTCTTAGCCACTTGAACCACTGCAGTCAAGGGAGACCTTTACCAATACTCTAAGAAATTGGGGAGGGGGCGCGGAATCGTGTCCATTTCTACACCCACCTGTTTTCCCGTCGCTCCATTCTTGACTTTCTGGAGAACTTTTGCACCGGGTTAGGTCGCTGTTGACACGAGAGGAGGCGAAAGGGAAGCCACGGTGCTTCCTAACCCGGTTACTTTTGCAGGTTTTTTTAGGTCCAAACACGGACTGATCTCCTTTTAATTCGCTTCCCCATCGCAGATTATTTTTCTTCCTTGTCTAGGCCAGACCTGAAACTGCCAAAATGAAGCCACCTTTTGGTCAGGTCCACTCCATAGTTCCTTTCGCCAGACCTCGTGTGAGAAAGATTAGCCGGCACAACAAGGTGGCCGTTGCCCAGGCTATGCCCGATTGTGGTCCAAAAATACAGTACCACAATCTTCGAGGGGGCTCTTTCTGTGTATCCCGGCTGATCTCCTGAAGCTCGACGCAGTTCAGCTCCGAAGCACTCACATACGCGCCCACACATGCTCGTCAATTTACACCTCGGCAGGTCTGAAACCAGGCTGTAGCACAGAGGCGATCTTAAGCCCAGCTACTTGAATGGGTGGGTGAGAAACGAAGCAGGGGGGTTTGGACTTCCGAACGTGGATGCTTAAGATGGAAGAGGCTACAGCAGAAGTCCTATACACACTTCCCTCGGAGTAAGTCCGCAGCTTCGCTTACTTCGAGGAAGAGGTGCACAGGGATTTCTACTCTAAATCGATTTTACTACGTGACATCTTCCAGGCCCCAGCGCCAGATAGAGCACTCCGATTTCAAAGAATGACATCGTACTCTCTGATACGAGTCCAACAAGTTAGCCTTCCACCTGACTGCCAGTCACGGCATCATCTTCTACCTAGCCTTTGATTTCTTAATCAAACTTTCCCCAAAGTTTTTTTTTTTTTTTGAATAGTAGCCGTGTTAGTCTGTGGTTCAGGCATATCAGAAAATAAATAAATAAATAAATAAATAAATAAACACTGTAGCACTTTAAAGACTAACTGCTATATTTTTATTGTTCGCTAAAGTGACACTCCCGATAAGGAGCCTCGCTCTGAAGTGAACGCGACTTAAACCGTCTCTAAGCCAGGCTCAAGTCAAGATAGGTCAGTTCAAAGTGTTCCACCCATCTCGTTCAAGCGTTGGGCTTGAATTCAAGGACTCAGTAGAAGGTTGGGTTGGGATGTGACTGTGCCTTATCACACTCCTCCTCCTCCTTTTTCAGAGGTGCCTCCTCGCACAGATACCCCTCAGCAGGCGGGGGGGGGGAACGACCCAATTCGCCCTGATCTTTGCAATATAGAGATGAAGGGACACCCACCCACCTCCCTACTTCAAACGACATTAATCCTTTGTGTTTCCAGGCCTTATGTGAAACCTCGTTCCATCTCACGTTGTTGGGCTTTACCTACACGTTGCGTGAGTGGAACAGAGACAGAAGTTACAACTAGCTGGTTAAAAACTTAAAATACCGACAGTACAGAACGCAAAAATAAAGAGAGCAGCATATTCTATTTCGATTCCGGAGGACTGCAGGACGGAATGAGCTCCTGTCTTTGTCCCAGCTCCTGCCAACCTAGCAGTTCGAAAGCAAGCAAGCAATTGCAAGTAGATAAATAGGGGCCACTTCGGTGGGGAGGTAACAGCGTTCGGTGCCCTCCGGTGTCTAGTCATGCCTGCCACATGACCACGGAAACGTCTGCAGAAGCAGACAGCGCTGGCTCTTCGGCTTTGAAACAGAAATGAGCACTGAACCCTAGAGTCGGATACGACTGGCTTTCGAGGAAGGGGAACCTTTACCTTTACTATATAGAAATCAGAGGATGGAATCGGGGAAGAAGAGCGGCATTGGTGAGAATGCGGAGAATCTGACACGCATCTCCGTATGTTTATCTCCCCCAGAGCGATGTTGCCCCAAACACTACAATTTCCATGATCCCTCATCAGCTGGTGCTGCTCGATTTCTCTCTCACACCCCCCCCCCCCCCACACACACACACAGACAACCATATACACCAGAAGACACCAAGGATTTGTGTCAGGGCGTTTCTTTCTGGGAGTCGAACTACAAGGCAGTGTCAAAAGTGTAACACCAGGCCAGGTGGTGATGGTGGTGGGAGTGACTCTTTTTTCTAGGACAAGCGACAGCGATCCACTTGGACCCTGTCCTTTATTATTATTATTATTATTATTATTATTATTATTATTATTATTATTATTATTATTATTATTATTATTATTATTATTTAAATTTAATACCCCGCCCCAACTGGAGAACCCGACTCTGGGCGGCTTACATCCAAAATAAAAACAAAAATAAAACCCAACACTAAAACGTCAGAGTTAAAACCATCAGAAGTTAAACCCTTCTGGTTGGTAAACTTTTCCCCCGCTGGGCAAAGGCAGGACTGCAGCCCTAAACTCTGGACTCCCAGGGGCCGATCTCGGTGTTGTCAATGTCTTAAAGGGACCACCAAGGAGACCTTTGCTAATCATGCCACCGTGTTGCGTGTCGCCTTAAATCGATTCCCAGGGAATTCTCGGGCTGCTTATATCTGAGGTTAAAGAGGAGGGGGCAGACTTTTTTTTAACCCACTCCTGGAGATCCCCCGCATGTAATCTTCCGAGTCATTTTTGTCACAAAGAGAAGGGTCTTTCCCCCCCTACAATCTCTTTCTTTCTTTCTTTCTTTCTTTCTTTCTTTCTTTCTTTCTTTCTTTCTTTCCCCCAACCCCGCTCATCTAATTTGTATCCCTCTGTCTTGGGGTGGGGGGCACCCACCGCCAGCCCCCGATGCCCAGAAGACGAAGGGTCGACTAATCCCCTCGCCCCAAGAGAGCTCGGTCTGGAAAGGACCAGCATATGGCCAAATGCTAAACCCTTCAAGAGTCAAGAAAAGACCGACGATTAACACCCCCTTCCCGCGGCCGCGGAATGAATGGACGTGTCAGATTGATTAATGCGGACACCAGAGGAGCGATTCCGCTTGTGTCATTCGCTTTGGCTTAGTTTACAATAATAATAATAATAATAATAATAATAATAATAATAATAATAATAATAATAATAATAATAATAATAATAATAATAATAAATAATTAATAAATAAATAAATAATAATAATAATAATAATAATAATAATAATAATAATAATAATAATAATAATAATAATAATAATAATAATAAAAAATTAACGGGGAAAGGGAAGCAAGAAGGTGGTAGACATCCCTTTACGTTGTTAAACCAATTGCTATCGACAATGGGATTTGGAGCCTGCATTCATATTTAGGGACATCGGGCAAATTTTGAAAGGGGACATCCATCCATCAGTCCGTCTGTCCCGGAACTTCTTTAAAAAGTGAGCTTTTGCTAGACGGAGAACACTTTAGTTTTCAAAAATAAGAGCAACGTGAAAAATTATTGTCTATGATTGCTGTTCAAGCTACTGCAACATACATTGCTGTGAAAGATAAGCAATGATCACCCCAAAGGTGTGCAGAAGTGTTATTATTGTTGTTGTTTTCTCTTATATTCCTCGCCCAAGTGTTAAGCACTCTTGGGTAAGCACTTATCTGACAGCAACTCTCAAAGAACAGAGCCTACTTTTGTGTGTGTGTGTCTGGAAAAAAAAACCCCAAGCAAACAAACAGAGAGAGAGAGAGAGAGAGAGTTGCCCAGAAGAAGATTTGTAGTGCAATCGTATTACAGTAAAACCTCATATAACACTAAAACCTGGTTCCACAAGTCTTGGTGTTATATGATTTTTAGTGTTATCTGATGCATGTTAAAATCCTATGGGATCCATAGAGATACATTGTAACCACATAGGCTTTAGCGGTTGTTATCTGAAGCATCCCATAGGATCTTAATGTTATCTGATGCAATTCTTCCCCCCAGATTCCTTAATGTTATGAGATTTTAGTGTTATTCGATACTAATGTTATATGAGGTATTACTGTATATGTTTGGATAGAGTTAAAATTAAGGAAGGATATATTCCTCCTTTACTGGCTTACACTATGATCCTTCTAACCATGCTTATAATGAATTCCACTCTAATAGGCTTAATTTCCCTTAAGGTGTATGCAGGATTGTAGCTTTTAGTCAGCAGTATTATTTCCTACCATCTTTCTTACAAACTGTGAAATCTTTCTTATAACCAATCAAAATGAAAAGTACAAGGCGATTGCACTGTTCACTGACTAGTTTTAAAAGGACAGCAATACCATTAATTGAGCTGAGAAGAGTGGATTGTGAATTCTCCTTCTCTTGTATTATTTATTTATAATTGTATCAAAAACTCTTCTATATTTAGTTCAAAGGTATATTTTAAAAAACATCCCACAACCTTGTCACTGGTGTTGATAATTTCACAATTTCTTCTCCTATCTGGAAGGCTTTTGGATCAGTGGTGGGCTCCAAAAAAAATTGCTACCACACTGTGGGCATGGTATGGTGGACGTGGCCAGGGAAAAAGCCCTGTGTTGTACCTGAATTAGGACGTACTTTATTTCAAAACTTGGATGGACAGGGCCAGGCAGAATTTCTGCTACTGGTTCTAGCGAACCAGTGTGAACCAGCTGATGCCCACCACTGGGTTGGATGTGGAGAGCAGAGGAAGTCTTCTACAAGATCTCAGAGGCACGCTGTATGACTCCTTGACTTTTCAGCATTGCTGCTGCAGATTTCCTGGTGACAGTCATTTAATAACTGGGGTCATTTATCATCAAGGCCATTTAATCTGTTCCTCGTTATAACTAACATCAGTTTTATTATCTCTAGCAGTTATTGAATTATCCCCTTCAGGTTTCATTGTATTCAGGCAGGCATTACATTTGGGGTTCTGAATTACAAAGCAACTGAAGGTTGTCCTAAAGCTGACTAGTGCAGTGGCTGTCACCCTCCCTTTGAAAGAATGGATTGGTTTTTGTTATCAGCTGTTATTCTAATTAATGTGAAAAGCTGGGTAAGGAATTCACACATTCATTCCCCCCCCCCCATGCCATGCAACATACTTCAGTGGAGAAAGATGCAGCCTGAAGGCTTATTCTGCAGTCAGAGAAGCTTAAGCGTGGACAGGAATACACTTTAACACTACAATCCAAAGTATGTCTTCTCAAAAGTAAGTCCTAAATTGCTGGGTGTAGGATGCAATCTAAATTACCTGGCACTTCTAACTCCTACTCACTGCCATCTCAATTCTATCTCTCCCATCTTTAAATCCTTCTTCAACTCAAATCTTGTCTACAACATCTGTAGTGTTTATGATCTAAATTCACCTGATAATCCCAAGTACAGAAAATCCGCTGAATCAGTTGTTCAGTGGTAAATCAACACTTTCATAAATTCTATAGATTTAACAGCTCTGTTCTAGTTGGGGCTGTTGATTGGATTCAGAGC
Source organism: Furcifer pardalis (assembly GCA_030440675.1). NCBI lineage: Eukaryota > Metazoa > Chordata > Lepidosauria > Squamata > Chamaeleonidae > Furcifer > Furcifer pardalis. The sequence goes on along the minus strand of CP126890.1, from coordinate 189,849,631 downwards.
CAGGAGTCTTTACCCTGTAAAATAAATGTGTACGAGATAATTTTCTCAGCTTTCCATTGTTACACTTTCTTACTGACTTCTGTAATTTGGATTTTCCCTGATTCCACCCTACAAAACCTTGAACATTCCCAATATTCCTCTCAACTGTTTATACTGCTTCAAAGACTACATTAGAAGGTAGTCCAGATCAATGTTGGTGTGTGTGGGATATATTAGAGGGCATCAGTGGTGGGATGTCAAAATTTTTACTACCCCACCGTGATGTCATCACAGTGTGGGCAAAGCTAACATCATGATGTTGTGGGTGCGGCCAAAGAAAAAAATAAATAAATAATAAAATAAAAATAAGCGCGCACACACACACACCCCTCAACCCACCCACCCACAACACAAACCCGTAAATAAATTAATTAAATAAATAAATAAATCTTACATTAAAATACACCCAAACACCCACCCCAAACATAAACCCATCATTTACCTGTTAGTATGAGTGCCTGGGCAGCACCATGTTGCAAGATGGATATGGTCATCTCTAGGATAATATGCCTTAATGTAAATGTAAAACAGCTGTACCTCCTGAAGGGTTCTCTAATTGGAACAGCAATTGGAACAGCACAGGTGAAGCTTATTGATGAGGTAACTCCAAGACTTTGTTTAAAAACCCCAAGCCAAGCCACCAGGCCTTTTTAGAAACTGTGGTAGTACATCAATATAGGTAAAGGTATTAAATACACATTAAAATACACACAGACACGCCACATCCAAAGGTGAGTCACTTACCCTGGGGAGCAGGCTATAGGGAGCTTCAGGCTAGCAGCTTCTCTTCCTCCTCCCTGCTTGGGAGGACAGCAAGGAGACCGTGCATACGCGCCAAGCACTGTAAGCGTGCATGCACACCAAGTGTTTGGCGCGCATGCACAGTGGGGGAACCAGTGAAAAGGTAAGCCCCGAAGGTGGTTCCCCCCAAAAGCTGCTACCAGTTCTCCGGGACACTGGGAAAAGTTACTACCGGTTCTGGCGAACTGATGAGAACCTGTTACATCCCATCACTGGAGGGCATGGTCACAGTGACCAGCCCCCTGAACCACATGAACAGGCCATGGCCCAAAAAGTTTGGGCACCCTTGCTGTAGACCAATATTTCCCAACCTTTGGTTTTCACAGAAGCCTAAGTCAATTCCTCAGAACACTGACCAGCAGATGTACTGACTGAGGCTTCTGGGAACCACTGTTATAGACCAAATTGACTGCTTATATTGGTGTTGCCAAGATTGAGGCTGGCCTTTGCTATATAAAGCTTTGGCATTTTCTCTCTCTTGGCAATATAATATAATATAATATAATATAATATAATATAATATAATATAATATAATATAATATAATATAATATAATATAATATAATATCCTGCCGTCAAGTCAGTTCTAACCCATTCATGGTTTTCTAGTTAGTGTCAAGAGACAGTAGGATGTGGTGTTTTCTGGAAGATTTGGGCTTTGTAGCTGGTGCATGAACTAGCTGGCAAGAGAAACTAGGATAGACTCCACCAGTAATTCAGGGAGAAAAACCTGCACACTTATTAGTGTAAGTGAGGCCTCCAAGAGCAGGCTGGCTCATTCATTGGTACTTCACTAATTAGGAGAAGTGATTTCATCTGTGAAGGGAGAGAAGTAGGAATGGCTTTTATCTTTATATATAAGCACAAACACTGTATTAAAATAATTACTTAAAGGGACAATACTTTATTATATAGTAAGCAGACAGATTTTCATCCACCTCACTAACTTCTCAGCCTGAACTACTGATTAATTCCCCCCCCCCCCCAAATCCTAGATTGGAATGAGCCAAATCTGACCCTCAGAACTCTTTAATTAGATTCCAGTTAGCGTATCAAAAATCTTTAACAATGAGAGGAAAACTGCCTGGTTTGTGGCTTCTTTGGCAGAAGGCATAGTGATTATTAACTATAATTAACCTGGTTAAGTTTACATTGAAAATGTTAAATAGCTGCCATCAGGCAAAAAATTAACAAATTACATTTTAAAGAGTTAAAATCAACACTTTGTTTAAAAGCAGTGGGATATGTGAATTATGTACCAAATTAACTTGACTGACTTCAGGTACTGTACTATGCATTTCGACTGTCAGAGAGGTGGTGAGGATATACTTACCTTGTTGACTCAGGTGGCAGCATCACTTGGCCTGGCTGTTACGATTCTAATGAACAAGGAGGTCCCAGAAGCTAGCATAAAGAGCAATGCCCAAGTAGGGTGTATAGCTGATTAGCTGGAGCTCTGTTGGTTCACGCAAAGTTAGAGAGTTAACGTTTGTTTAGTATTCCACCACATTCCTTTTCTAAGCTGTTGCTGTCTTTTTCTTGCACAGCAATAGGGCTGTTGTTGTTTTTTTGTTAATGCGCTCACTGATCCCACTCTGTATAGCCCATGCAGATGGTTAGTTTGCACCCGAGTGGATCTGTGGACAGTGTTACCTGAAGTGACAATCCTGTGATGTATCTTGTTGATTGTGACATTAAAATAGACAAGAGAGAAACCCATCTGCTTTCATCTTTAATATATCTATATCTATATCTATATCTATATCTATATCTATATCTATATCTATATCTATATCTATATCTATATCTATATCTATATCTATATCTATATCTATATCTATCTATTTTCCCCCAACTGATGCAGTGTGATTCTAGATATAAAATAACATATATTGCTTTATAGTATTGCCATGTCAGATTATTTAACAAAGAGAAAGAGGAGAAGGAGTTGTCACAGCTGTGGCTGCTGCTTCCTTATCCACAAGTAAACCAGGTAGATTCATTTATGAATAACCTGGATAATCTTTAGTTCTGCTGGAAAAAGCAGCTTCCTAGTCCTCATTGTATGCAGATGTCTCTCTCTCTCTCTCTCTCTCTCTCTCTCTCACACACACACACACACACACAAAATAAAGCAGACACACACCACTTGTCTGTCTGACAAGTAGGTGTCTCCCCAGCCAGTGCCTGGCTGAGAAGTGGAGACAAATAAACTCTCCAGAATGCATTTCATTGAAGTCAAAGGGAAATGTTGCAATGATTATGTGTGTGGTAGTAGAGGCGTCAGACGTACAATTCCATGTTGATCCCAATGTTCTATATGTTTCTCAGTTGTGAATCATGTAATCATTTGCATAATCTCATTTAAATTTCCTGGGTCATTACATCTTTGTAGTGAACTGAACCTGTCTATATTGTTTTTTTTATGGGAAAGTTTTGAGGAATGTAGTTATAGTAGAGATGTATGGCGATGTTGTGATCCTGAAATCTGAATTACATTTCTGATGCCTCTCTCTCTTTCTCATACACAGCATCTAGAGAAAGCTTCAAGAGAAGAAGATATGAACATAATTAAAAAACACCTTGTAGCACTGTAAAGACTAACTGCTTTATTTTTATTGTTAGCTTTCGTGGATCAAGTCCACTTCTTGAGATACAGTGGACTTGATCCACAAAAGCTAACAATAAAAACAAAGCAGTTAGTCTTTAAAGTGTTACAGTGTTACGGTTATTTTATTTTTATTTTATTTTGTTTATTTTATTTTGTTTTCTGATATGCCTGAACCACAGACTAACACGGCTACTATTCAAAAAATTTTTTCTTAAAAAACCCTTTTATCTTTACTTTACCATTCTTTCTCTCACAAAAAGAAACAGGATACCATCCCTGTGAGTTATGCAGTGGTTGAAGGGTGTGAGTCCATGAATAATAACTGCAAAAGAAAGTGGAGGAGGGCACAGGAAGGAAAATTTCAATTAATGAACTGGAGACAAAGTGGAACAATTGGAAAGTATTTCTGATCTCCTGGCCCAGGAAAATAAACATGTAATGTGAACAGTAGAAAACCTTGAATGATCTTCAATTAAAGATAAAATTGACCCCAGTAAATATCAGTCTGGACATGGTCTACATTTAGAAAGGGAAGAGAAAGTTGAACAAAGTTTGAGAAACACTCCTTGCAATTATTATGAGTTAGAAAAAAAACTAAAAATAAACAAACCACCAACTAGTTCCTAGCAAGTATTGGGTAAATTTGGATGTTGCCTTTTCCTATTATATTTTTCAATTAAATATGGATCATACGCCAAAGTGAGCTTTTAAATCTTGCCAAGAATCTTGCTCCACCACTGAAACTGCTTTTCCCACCTGCTGATATCTGAACTTGTGATTTCCTTCTTCTTTTAAGGTGCTGACAAAGCTGTCACTGATATCAGAGGGTCTTCAGGACTGCTATCATAGATCATGTTTCCGAGCCACTTGCCACTTTTCATGGTTCCTGCCACCTAGACAACGTGTTCTCTTGCCTTTCTGTGATTTCCCACTGACTTCAGCAGATCCTGATTCCTGTTGTGCTCTTACTTTACTTCATGCTCTTACTTCATGCTCTTACTTTAGACCCTTGAAAAATATTAATTAGAAGAAGATGGATTTTAATGAATTCAGCTACTTTGATGCTAGGTTAATATGCCTTTTATGTGTTGATTCTCATGCTGATGCAATGGTATCGATATAATTAGGGGAATAATGAGAAAGTCATCTTGTGCAAGGCAGCCAATTTGCATTTGAAGTACATGATGCAACCCAAATATAAGCCCATCATTTTGTTTTTTAAGTTACCTAATGAATAGATCATTACCATGTCAAAGATGGAAAAATTAATAAACTCTGTCTGGAAATTGCAACAGTTTATTAGAATAAGTTGTTTCACAGAAGTGGTAAGCACATGAGCTACTTCTGAAATGGCAGTAAGTTCTTAAGAACTAGTTGCATTTGGCTTGGAGCTGAAAACATTTCTCTCATTCGCAACCAAGTCTATTTCATGTCTCAGTGAGGCATATTTGACTGGCACCATCCCCTCCCCTGTTGTCCTTGGGCATAGTTTAAAGAGATCAGTTTTATTATATTTATTATCACCAGCAGCACTCCTGAGCAAGCAAAAACCACAGCCCAATTTAATTTTGGCAATTTGAATGTAATAATAAGTTGGCGAATGCTAGAGATTGTTTTTTCCAACAGCATCAACAAAAAAGTATTAGCAGAGAATGGTGGTTTTCCTGATAGCAATCTGTACCTAATCTTTCTTGCTAACTGAAAAGATGACTCACTTGCTCAATAGACCTATCACTGTGTGCGAGTTCAAGAGGTACTTTGTGTTTCTGCTCCTTTGTTTATGCACGAAAGCCTTTCCATACACTCCCTTCAAAGTTGACATTTTTCTTTGTGCAGTTCTCGCCACCAATTCCATAGTGCTTTCACTTGTCAAAAGTTGCCAGGCCCTTAAACACACTTGCAAAACTGCATTCCTCATTTGTATCATTCTCTTTCTTTATCCTCCAAGTTTTGCGAGCACCACAAGGTTGCTTCGGTGACATTAGCACTGATTTAATGGGGATTCCTGAATTGGAACAGAACTCATTCAAGAGGAGCTCAAGCCATCATAAAGGGCCGCCTTGCTGTCAGACAAAGCAAGACAACTGCCACAGGCAGGAAATGCTGAGAAGGGACAGTAGCCACCCAGAAGCTGGTCTTCCTAACCCCCAAAGCTGTTCCTTCTTTTTTTGGAGGATTGCACTGTGCTCAACTGAGAAAAACTATCCTGCATCCCAAACTAGTATGTTGCCCTCTGGAGTTGAAAAAGGATCTATTCCTATTGCCAACTGAAGTGGGCTTCAGCTGCCCAGACAGGCACATGTGAATGGGCACACTCCAGATCATGGTTATAGACAGCATACCAGTTCACCCTCAGACACAATGATTTTTAGTGGAGTCTTGCCTCATACATTTTGCTAGCAGGTGTCCAAGGAAACTGGGCCACATGTGTATCAATGCTCACTACGTGATACCTGCAGCATTCAGTGGTAACCTCCACAACAACTACACAGTGATCCATTCATACATTCCAGTGTCCCTCACTAGAATGGCTGAAGGTTGGAAGGGAAAATGTGGCTTTTGGCTGATGAAACCTCCATACCAAGCCAGTTGGTAACATGGATGGAATGGAGTGTAACCATGTATCTTGACATTATTGCCCCCCCCCCCATGGTGAATCCCTAGCTTTGTTGCCAAGGCAACAGAGAGGTCCTCAAGGACAGGTGGTACTCTGGGTAGACCTGAGGAAGAGGGTGATATGCCCATGGAAGCTGCATATAACAGTTGGGCATCTGGCAGCCAGAGATTATTCTTATGGTCAGGATCCTAGTGTGTCACACCACTTATATAAACACAATCATCGCCCATGCAGTTGAACATTTTTGCTACCTCTGCAATGAGTCATCCAGGAATCCACTGCACAAACCAAAGATGCATTGGTGGTCGCTGCATTTGCAACACTAAGCAGGAGCAATTTTATATTTCTACATACACTAGCAGGGCTTTTCATTTTATTGGAATTCAAGAAGATGGTGCTTGTATTTCTAAAAGAACTGCTTAGAGGTCTGGGGCAAAGGGTAAGAAAGACAGGTGACAAAAAGTCTGCTTCTCTCCCCCATGTACTTGCATTTTACACATTTTATTTCCAAGATCCAACAACTGCCAGTAACAAAATGAAGAGAAATCAAGTGATAGCCATCCATGTGTAAACACACCAAGAGGTAGCCTTTACAGGACTTAACTCAAATTGTCTGTTGCTTCTTTGATTCCTAAGAGCCCACTGAGGCAAATAAATAAATAAATGTTTTTTTTAATCGGCTGTTGAATATGCCTGTAAGCTAATAGTGGATCTAGAAACCTTCTAACGTATATCTGTACATTCTTCTTCTTCTTCTTCTTCTTCTTCTTCTTCTTCTTCTTCTTCTTCTTCTTCTTCTTCTTCTTCTTCTTCTTCTTCTTCTTCTTCTTCTTCTTCTTCTTCTTCTTCTTCTTCTTCTTCTTCTTCTTCTTCTTCTTCTTCTTCTTCTTCTTCTTCTTCTTCTTCTTCTTCTTCTTCTTCTTCTTCTTCTTCTTCTTCTTCTTCTTCTTCTTCTTCTTCTTCTTCTTCTTCTTCTTCTTCCATGGGCTGTAGTTTGGTCACCCCTGGTTTAAGCAGAGAAAGTGGCAGCTTAAAATCTATCTCATCCTGTTGCAAAACAGATTGCAAGGCATGTTTTACTTCTGCTTCTGGTGGGAGAAACCACGTGATTGGCCTGATGAACCATGTGACTGGCCCGCTGAACCACATGACTGGCCTATAGCCCAAAAAGTTTGGGCACCCCTGGTTTAGAGCTCTCATATTGAATAGTTAACATGTATCTTCATTACACAGTGTACCAGTGTGGTATAATCATGGAGATGTCTGCCAATGCATGCACAACTCCAAAGTATCTAAGGTTATCTGTCAGAGCGTCTCTCCCCTAGAACAACTCCCCACGCCACCCGTTCATCACAGTCTGTGCTGCTCCAGGTGCCACCCCAAGGATGGCTATAAAGTCTTTAACTAGAAATAGAGCCTTCTCGATGGCAGCACCAACACTCTTGGAACACACTACCGGTGAAGTTGTGCCAGGTCCCATCACTGGGTATCTTCCAGAAACGATTAAATACTCTCTTGTTCATGGAGGCTGTTCAGAGTGTTGTCCCTTTGGCTATGAATTAGCCAGTCAGTTGTTTCCCTGTGCCCTCTAACACCAGTTATTCTATTCTATTTTATTTTGGGACCTATTTGTTTAGTTGGTCTGTTTTTCGATTTGTTGTATGTTTTGTTGTGTTATCTGATGTTGTGTGTACACCGCCTAGAGTGGGAAATTTCCCAAATGGGTGGTATAAAATGTTATAAAATAAATACATAAATAAATATAAGGCAAGGTACCGCTTTAACTATTGTGACTCCATTCTGGCACCTGTAAGCTGGCAAGGTGCCTAGAACTCTGTGCTAAAGAGTTCTAGTAAGCACATTATCCTAACCTAAAGCAAAGAATACTAAGTACCTGGGTCAAACCATAGATCTGAGGACCTCTTAATCATGACAGTTAAAGCAGTATCAGTTTGATGGAGCTATGAAGGCAGGTAGACTTCTGAAGAATCAGGAGAGAACCAAAGCCTGAAGAAGTCTGGCATATATTTACATACAGAGTTGTGCTCATCCACAGGCAGAACCAACACCTCTGTTGGAACACTATATGGGAACTTTCAACAACTTCCTCACTGGGCCACCCAAATTTGGGGGCAATTTCCCTATGTTTGGAAGGGATTCCAGCAATTTGCACCCACCCCCAATTTTATTTTTAAATAATTTTGGGCCACTAGAGGGCTCTAGTGTTTTTTCTGGTTTTTTTTTTTAAGGAAAAAAGGAGATGTGGTGGCAGGGGTGGATAACAGTGCTTCAAAGTCTAAGGATGGCATTGTGGAGTTACCAGATCTTTGGAGAATGTCCACCTGTGCTATGTGCATTTATCTGCTCCACAGCATTGAATGGGGGCTATGTCTAGGTAGACATTGTATGATGGCGCTGTTCAGTAAGTGGTGCATGGTCTGAATGCAGATGTTCACCCTGCACTTCTGACAGCAAACAATTCCATGTTTGGCTATTGCATGAATGGGAGATGGTCTGGAAATTTATTATCTACTGTATATCTTTGAGACTTCTTGAAGAAAGAGATAGAATCAAGAAGCATTTGAACAAAAAAGATATCTCTAACATTTTCCCGAATGGCAAAAAGGAAAAGGATTTTACTAGAATCAGGTACTATAAAATAAGTACAATTTGGATATATATATATATATAAACATCATGGCTCTATACAACCATCAGAAGCAGTGCATTTCTCCTTGCCCCGCATACATTTAAGCATGTTTTATCTTATTTTCTCTCTTTCTCTCTTCCTTCCTTCCTTTGATATGATTCTCATATTCTGTTTCTGGCTTACAGTAGGAGAGGTGGATCATTTATTTTGACTGCCTAATCACACACAATATTATGACACAACAATAAACTGAAACAGTCTGCTTTCCTCCGGGCATTTAAAGTTGATTTATTTTTAATTGGGGGGAGAAAAGTACTCACATTTGCAGAATATTAAATTGCTTTTTTAAAAGGTGGGGGTAGGGAGGGGAGGAGAACAAAAAAAGGAGACACTGCAGCTACAATCGGGTCCTTTGCAATTCCTAGTGTAGGTGTTTTATAGAGACATCTTTGCCTGAACATAAAGTCATGGAGGCTAATCTAACCAAATGAGGAAAACAATCATTATGGTAACTATCTACACAGGACTGAACATGACAAAGAAGCTGGAAAAGGCTTAGAAAAAAACCTGGCAACATAGCAAACCCCAGTCTTTAACAGGGATACTTCATGTCCTCTCCTACAACCCCAGTGGGATCAGTTTCTCTCATCACATCACATAAGCCAGTTCAGGTAATCTTCTCTGCCTCACCTCTTTTCTTCTCTGAGGGACAAAGCAAGGAACTCGTGGCACAGTCATTAAGCAAAACTTGCTTACAATCTGAGTTTGATTCCAACAGGCTCATGGCTGCCTCAGCCTAGCATCCTTTTGAAGCCAGTAAAATGAGTACCCTGTGTGTTGGGGGTTAACCACCCAGAGAGTGCTACAAGTGATGTGGGGTGGTGTCAGTGGTGGGATGTCAAAATTTTTACTACCCCACCATGATGTCATCACAGTGTGGGCGGAGTTAATGTAATGACATCATTATGTGGGTGGAGCCAACATCATGACATGGGTGGGGCCAAAGAAAAAATATAAATAAATAAAAAATAATACAATAAAATAAAAATAAGCACACACACACACATACCTCAACCCACCCACCCACAACACAAACCCGTAATTAAATTAAATTAAATAAATAAAATAAAAATACATTAAAATACAACCACCCACCCCACACACAAATCAACCAGAGCTTTTAAACCGAAGGTGGTTTCCCCCAAAAGCTGCTACCGGTTCTCCGGGACACTGGAAAAAGTTACTACCGGTTCTGGCGAACTGGTGAGAACCTGTTACATCCCATCGCTGGGTGGTGTATAAGTATCATTGCTATTGCTAAGAACTAATTAGCTAATCCCCAAAGCCCTGTCATTGGGCAGCCCTACCTTAGGCAGAATGAAGCAACTACTTCAGGTAGCAGATTCTAGAGGGCTGTGAAGGAGGCTCTTAATGCTTTTCCTGGACCTCTGGAGAGTTCCTTCTGTCAAAAAAATAGTAATAGAAGTGTGTTGGTAACAGTACCTCAGCTGGGCCCATTATCTTGGAGTGGTGCTGATGGTGGAATGTACTAGTCCAGTGATGGCGAACCTCAGCACTCCAGGTGCTCTTGGACTTCAATTACCGGAAGCCAAAGTCAGCACTCCTGCTGATCAGGGCTTCTGTGAATTGAAGTTCAATAACAGCTGGCATGCCAAGGTTCATCATCACCGTGCTAGCCCATTGCTCATGGTGAAACAAGTTACAGCTGCCAGTCTACTTGGCTTTTAAATGTAGAACAGGAAGGACACTAGGTTATCCTTCATTTGAAGCAGCAAAAGCTTTTGTTTAGGCTTTTGCCTTTTTAGGGATCTCAGTTGTACAAGCAGCAACTGTGACTATAGCAGGCTCCCCATTCTACACTTTTTGTCTCCTGAACAAAGAGGGCAGCAGAGAGGTAACAAAGCTTGCAGGCAGATCCTTGCTTCTCTTTTAATGTGGCTCTAACTGTACGAAGACAATTCCTGAAGCAGCTGTGTCCTGACAAGGGGTTTCTGGGAATGGTAGCCCAAAAAAGTGATTTCTCCCCAAGCCAGGACAGGTGCACACTCTACTTAAAGTGATCCTTCCACATGCCATGATAGTTCCATGTGCCATCACCATCATGACAACACTCATACAAATGGAGGAAAGAAGGAGGTGGTGGCCAAAATACACTGTGGAGCATTCTTTTGTTGAATTGCCATCTCCAAAATTGAGCCTGATCTCAGCCAGCTATTTGAATCATCCTGGGTTCTAAAGGACATAAACAGCAAGACACAAATGGCTTTCCCCCTCTCTTCTCCCACAACCCTAAGCCCCAAGACCTCTTCAGAGCCAGCCTTTGTACACAGACAGTTGAAGAACAGTTGGATGGGGGTGGGGTGGGGTGTGGTGGCAATTAATAATAATAAATTGGGCTTCAGGGGCCGGTTGGCTCCAGGATGTTGAGCAGGTGGTAGAATTGCTCTGACACTGTCCCCAGTAGAACTCCAGCACATAAGGTAGCCACCCCAGCTAAGCTCTTCATCAGGCCAATCCTGTCCAACCTGTAGCTAGAAGTGTGAGCAACTGTACATAATGAACCCTTCCTTCATTTCTTAAACATAGCCTTTACTTTACTCAAAAATGTGCCTCATCAAGCTTCAATTTACCCTTGCTATGTTATATGGCAGGAAGGGGACACATTCGGATCTTTCAAAGCAGATCTTCAAATCCAATTCTGTCTCCTCCATATTCAGCACTGTGCATAAAAGCATGCCAAACTGACAAAGGTGTTATGGCCATTGGTGGGCTTGAGTCAAATGGCACTCCAGGTGAGGAGTATAATCAGTGGTGGGATGTCAAAATTTTTACTACCTCACCGTGATGTCATCACAGTGTGGGCGGAGTTAATGTAATGACATCATTATGTGGGTGGAGCTAACATCATGACATTGGTGGGGCCAAAGAAAAAATATAAATAAATAAAAATAATAAAATAAAATAAAAATAAGCACACACACATACCTCAACACACCCACCCACCCACCCACAACACAAACCCGTAAATAAAATAAATAAAATAAAAATACATTAAAATACAACCACCCACCCCAAACACAAATCAACCAGAGCTTTTAAACCGAAGGTGGTTCCCCCCAAAAGCTGCTACCGGTTCTCCGGGACACTGGGAAAAGTTACTACCGGTTCTGGCGAACTGGTGAGAACCTGTTACATCCCATTGCTGAGTATAATTTGCATCTCCTTCCTTTTTTCTTTCTTTCTGAGAAATACTTTGTTCTTGTATTACACTTTTGTACTGCTCCATCTAAACAAAAATCCCAATCCCTTTTATTTGTTTGGTCATTTCTTTAAAAACACATCAGCTTACCTGTCTATGTTAACACCAAACTGGAGTCATCAAAGTTTATTCTCAGTTGCCTTGTTGTGACTTATTCATTTTCTCAGTTATTTGTAAAATACAGTCAAACCTCGCATAAAGAGCACTTTGCTTAAAGAGTAACTCGCTTAAAGAGCAGAATTTTCTCTGAATGTTTGCTTCGCTTAACAAATATAACCAACCAAAAACTTGCTTAACAAATAAATCGGGGTTCGCAATCCCCCCACAATTGGTCATTTACAATGGTGCTTAAAGAGCAAACTCGCTTAAAGAGCAATCCTGTGGAACGCATTATGCTCTTTAAGCAAGGTACAACTGTACATATTTCCCACATTGCTGTCAGAGAGTTCATTAGTTGACTTACATTTAGCCAGTCTGTCTTCTCAAGACATAGACTTCTGTCAGGTAAAGATCTTCACACTTATCTTCCAGACATCATTAGAGGTTTGCTCCCTTTGAAATACTTGCTGTCTATCAACGCCCAGTAACATACACCTGAGGAATTGGATAATGTAGCAGGCATAATGTATCATTCTTCAACCTGTATTCATGTATTTCTTCATACAGAAGTTGAAGAACATCTAACACAAATGAATCTTGTTAGGAAGATCCCTCACCAGGAAGTAGCTAGATGGAGAGCCAACAAGACATTTAGCACTAGAAACTTCATGCAGAAGTACTACAAGATCATGGAAATGTTCATGTGTCCCATGCAGAAATAACAAAGAAAGCCGAGGTACACCTCTGTCATTATTTTCATATCTTTTTCTTTTCAGCCCATCCCCTTTAGCTATGCATTGATAGATTTTCATTGTGTCTCAGCCAGATCATTCAAACCCAAGCCCCAACAAGAAACTGGATGAACAGGTTGTAACATCAAGTCAACCAGAATGAAATTCAATTCATTAAAATACCTCTTTATGAATGTAGATATTGTATTTCTGCATTCACTATTTTAAATAACAGGAAATTGCTATATATTGGGTTATAATGTTGTACCCAGATTTCCAGAAGGAAAAAGGATGTCAACGTCAGCAATCAAGATGGTCTACACTACATTCTCTTGTACTCATTAATATTTACACATGTTGAAAAATAGCCATGACAATTGTTTTGTGTTTTGTTGAGAAGTGATAAACTGATGGAAAAGGAGTCAGCTTCTGTGTTTTCCCCTTGCTTGGTGTCTCTATGTGAATGGTATTATTCTGGACCATCTTGATTGCTGCCATTGGTGTTGCTAACATTCAGGCTGGCCTTTGCAAAGTAAAGTTTGGCAACCGTTTTCCTGCTGACAGTGTGGGTATAATATTGTGCAACAACATCAGGCAACTTCTGATGTTTCAAAGATCTACTGTCCATATCACATGATCATCCCCAGGATATGCCATTTCAGGTGCTTACATAAAGAATGGCCAAAGGGGGGTGGCGGAGGAACTAGAAAGAGAGCTTTTTCAATGGCAGTCAGCTCCTTTCGAAATGCCTTGTCTTTGGAGGTGCACAATACTCCCCTCCTTGATATCTTCAAAAATGTTTAAAACCTGAATTATGCAGATTGATTGACATTTTTTTCTGGATCCACAGGTTTGAAAGCTTATGTTAATATACTGTTGTTGGTAGTACAGAGGTTTTGTTTTATGCTTTTCATTTTATTTTAATCATATGAAAAACACCCAGAGTAGTGAATTTTCACTAGATGGGTGGTATGCAAATATAATAAATTAGTTAAGTTGTGGATACAAAACCAACAACAACACCCCACATTCATAAATCATTGGTTTTTAAAAGAATTACATGCCTTGACTTTCTGACTTTTTGAAATGGTTGTTTAAGTATACATACACTACACACAAATTCTGATGGAAACATTCCTCATGTAGAATTACTCAGTGCTAAAAGATCTCAGAAGATGAGCACATGATCCATACTATGGTTGGTGGGAGAAGTCAAAAGAAAGGACAGCTGGAATGTGGCTGTAGTCCTTCTGTGCCAAAATATTTTGAAGGGCTGGTTTGGATTTAATAAAATGGTGAAACAAAGATGTGAGTACGTGCAGCACATAAAACAGAGAAACAGATTCACCCTTTAAATTTTCAGGTAAACTAATGTTGTCATGCGTTCTCCATAAAAGGCAGACTGGGAAATGATCTTCTATTTTCCTTGGATTAGGCAACCTAAGGAAGAAAAGCTATGTCAGACCAAAACTATATGAACATGTTGTGTTTATGCTTTCCATGAAAAAAGAGAGAGATGGCACTAAACAAAGATTGTCACTGGATGCAAAGATCAACATCATCCATACTATGTGAAAGAAACACATTGAAAAAAGACAGGGAGAAAAATCAACTAATTTGAAATATGTTGTTGGAAGAGTCCCTTATAGATACCACAGACAGCCAGAAAAGCAGAAAAGTGGGTGCTCCTTCAAGTAAAATCTGAACTCTTACTAGAGCAAAAATGAATAAATTGGGGCTATCATACTATACACATGTAATGAACTCAGTGAAATTGCAACAATCTAGCTATACTTTGGAACCTTCTATACTGGTAAGTCTGTTCCATACACTTTCTAATAGTCAGTGTTTGACCCTTTTGAAAGGCCTTTAAAAAGAATTAATATTTCAATCCCTCCAGTCAGGATTCCTTCTAAATAAAAAAAAATTCAGGTGAGACCAACCATTCTCCTTCAAGATAAGCAAGATTGGTTTTCCCCCAGCATATTTTATGTTTTAATTCTGGGAAATAAAAAGTCATTTGTTTGGATTTTGTTTGACAAGGTGTGATAAAATTTTAAAACTCTTGGTCCTAACTTCCCCAAATTTGGCACAGAGCAAGAGTAGACTGTCCGCTAACTCTGTGCCAAGTCTGACTGATTTGAATTCCAGTTCCGAAATTACAATTTTTTGTTTGGGATTCTCCCATTTTCAGAATTGCCTTGTAGAACATTGTTTTGCTCTGATGCATGATAACATAACTGCATTCCTGTGCAGCTGCAATATTAACACTGAAACATTCTTGCTTCCAGAATGCATGGATCCCTGTCTCTGTGTTAGCTTTCCTAATGGTCTCCAATTTCTGCTGACTGGATCATGCTGTACTTTGTGGAGGATCTCAGTGGTTAGTTGAAAATATAAGCTTTTTTAAAAAAGATCTCTTTCAAGAATGATAAGTACTATCAAAAAAGGTCATGACTTATTATTCAGTGGCATGAAAGACAGAAAACTTAAAAGCTTCTGCACTGAAAAATGTTATTTCCCTATTGCTTCTATAAAAAAAAATTGGTGCTCTGGGTGCTATGTTTGTAAAGCTGAGATGTTACTACAGACATACAAGTATAAATGCACACAACCAGGCTAACACAACAGCATCTTGTGCACTTGGGTGTTGAGGCATGCCTGCCACATGTCCACAGAAACGTCTGCAGACGCAGACAGCGTTGGCTCTTTGGCTTTAAACAGAGATGAGCACTGAACCCTAGAGTTGGATATGACTGGCCTTCAAGTAAGGGTGACCTTTACCTTTATCTAAACCACAACAGAGGGACAGTCAAGGTATCTTCCTACAATAAATGGCTGAGGTGGTGTAACAGGCCTTAGAATAGTTGAGGTGGTTGGACTGGATGGCTGAAAGGACAGGATGCCTAGGGCTAGGACAATTTGTCTCTTGTGGTGTCGGATGCCTGAATTTCTGGTTCCCTTCTCCAAATAACAAACTATGTTGATGTGAAGAGTACACAGATCAGTGTTCCCTTGAATACCTTCCATTCTGAGCAATGTAATATTTCACATTATCATGGCCTAGCATACATTTTTATTATCAAAGTGGATTAGACTGTAATGGTTGATAGTCTGGATGCAGTTAACTAACCTGAAAACCCTGAGGACTAATGGCCTTGGGTGGCAAAGTCCACAGAGAAGGGTGTTGGTCCCCAAGTGGATTAAATCTCACTTAAATCCATCTTGATGGAGGGGAGCAGCTCCATCAATATCAGCCTGGGACTGATGAGGACTTTGTGTGCCAAAAAGGCTCAGGACCAGAAAGTGACTCACGGAGCTGGATCAGTGGTATGTGTGTCATGCTGTGATGTGGAAGGCAGAGGAAAGACCACTGCATTATATTCTCAGGACAGTCTTCATGACTGATCGCCATGATGATTGCCAATATTCAGAATCTGATACAGCACAAGAAGAAGAAACAAACAGTGGATTGTGCAGGTTGCTATTTTATGAATCACTATGAGCAAAAGGCCAAACGTGCCCATGAAAAAAGCTTATTTATACTGTATCTACTGAGGTTGGATGAACAGCCCCTACATAAGACCTGATTTACGCAATCACTTGTTAAAAATCTGTGTGACTGAACTTTCTAAAAGTGATCTGGGCATAATTGATAGTTTTGTTTTTGAACCTGATTGGCATGTGAAAAAGTCAGAAGAGTTTCTAAACTATTATTATATATATAATTTATTGAATATATATTTATTGAATATATATATTCAATAAATTAATCAGTTCTTTCTTCTGCCATTTCTTGACTAAGGTTATACAGCAATTGCCTCTGGTGTATTCCAATCTGGAACATCATTACAAACAAAAAACAAAATAATTCAATGGACTAAATCATTCAAACACATTTTTAGAGGGGCAGCATTCTTTGAAACCAAAAAAACAATTCTGGCCATTAGAAAGACAGCTCAGTAAATTTGTTGTACCATTGGAAGCTTATAAGCACTGGCATAGCAAGAGGGGTACTTTGGGTGGCACTTTGCGGGGGCCGCCACCACCGCTGCCCTGGACTTCCTGGCGGCCGGGGGAGAAAGTCCACCAAGGGGATGGGCAATGGGACCCTCCACCACCGCTGGCACCCTGGGCCCTGCCCTGGTCTGGAGGGCATGGACCCAATGGTGTGGTGGGGACCAGCGGGCACCCCTCCTTCTATGCCACCCCATTCCCCTCCTCCCCAGGCACCCCCTCCTCACAGTCCTCACCCAGGGGCTGGGGTGGTGTGGTACATCCCCAGCAGGGAGCCCACCGTTGGGGTCCCAGGCGTGTGGCTGCCCCGCCTCTGAGTCCGGCAGCAGCAGCTCATCCGCCTTTGGTGGCAGCGGTGCCCAGGAAGGCGGGAAGTGAGGCTGATGGTCAATGCAGCCCAGTGCCCACAGCCGGAGCAGCACTGGCCAGGCCGAGGACTCCCCCTCAAGGCCTGGCTGGTGCTGCTCCAGCCGCAGGTGCTGGGCCAAAATGACCACTGGCCTTGCTTACCACCTTCCTGGGCACCACTGCCACCAAAGGCAGATGAGCTGCTGCCACAGGGCTCAGAGGTGGGACGGCCACGTGCCTGGGACCTCAATGGCACGGGTGAGGCCCAGAGTCAAGGTCCAGGGGCTGGGGCGGTGCAGCGCGGGCCCAGCAGGGAGCTCACCGTTGGCGTCTCTAAAAGGCGTCTCTAAAAGGTTCGCCATCACTGTGCTAGGGATCCCTGGCTAATGAGTCTTCATGAACACAAACAGAATGAGATTGAGAGAGAGAGAGAGAGAGAGAGAGAGCACATAACATAGTCAGAATCTGCAGTAGGCTATGTTGATGGGGGATTCTGGGGGTTGTCATCCCAAAAATACCCTTTCTGGGTGTTGGAGACATATATACAATGTATGTGCAATGGTGTTCACAAAGATGCAGATTATTTATTTATTTATTTATTTATTTATTTATTTATTTATTTATTTAGATTTATATTGTCGCCCACTCACCGAGGCGACTCAGATATAGATATGAGAACAACATAAGCAATATGCAGTGTTTCTAGGTATCAGTGATATTTACTTACCTTGCAGTGTCATTAACCAAATTTTAATCTCAGTTTTATATTCCCCCCTCTCAACCACACACATTTGATTTGAAATGAAGAGAAATACACAATATAAAGGCTAGAGCAACATTTCTCAGGAATGCATTCTATTATCCTTGTCCATGTCTGTACCTCAGCCTTTGTATGTGCTACATGCAAAGAAAGTGGAAAGGGGGGGGGGAGTGAGAATTGGATGTGCGTGTGTAAGAATAGATGGTAGACTTGACAGTATAATGGAAGGGGTATGGAACTATTCCTTTGTTGTACAGTATTTTTTATCCAAAATTAGTATTTACTAATAGTTCTTGTTTATGACATAGTCATTAGGTTTCTTGATTTCTTTTAAAAAAATGCTCAACAATAATTCAAGGTGTTAGACCTTGCCAAGGTTAGACAGCCCAGCCTATGGATTGTGGCACTTATTCATAAACCAGTTTAGCTCCGCTCTTGTGTTGCAAAAGGATTGAATTATAGCTTTGGTAGTAGATTAGGTTTCTTTGTATTATTCTATTTATATATCTGGTTGCTCCATTATGCATTTTCTTCATACTATCTTATAAACTGATTGGGGCATATCTCCTCTGCTATTGTGTGCCTAAAGTGCCCACCACAGTATGGATTTGAAAGCAAAATTAAATACCCACTGTCGGCAGCTTAGAAAATCATTGGTTCTCAATTGCTCCTTTGTAATTCTGCCTACAGTTCTGCCTACCTACATTAAGCTTATAAAGAAAATGCAATTAAAGACATGGATTGCTGAGAAATGGGAATTACTTTCCATCTAAGTAATGAGTAAACTTTTGCTGTTTAGCTGTTTTTAAGCCTGCATACCATTTTACTGAGGGAAACTTTTGTGTTCTTAGTACAATCCAGTTTATCCACATCTGTCCCCAGTTTACTCAATATCTCGCTCTTGCCTTTTGGTGCTAAAGTTAGACACATAATCTTTATTTTCTTCTTTGTCATGAAAGAAGTAGCTCATATTTATTTTTCTGAGAGTTTAAACACTAACATAGAGATGAGGAATACAGTAAATTTCTAGGCAAGAACTGTTATGCCATTCATTTGTTTCTATATTTATATAATAGCTAAGACCCTCAGGGTATTATTGAATAAAAATGAACAACTTAAAAGCAACAATAATAAAATGAGCCTCACAAGAAAACAGGAGCGTAAAATAAGCTGGAAATGAAAATCAATTGCAAAGGGATTTAAACATGTTTTAAAGCAGATATTAGAAAGGTTTTTTCTTTTGACCTACAAATCCCATCCCCCTTCACTCAGTCATGATCACTGACCATGTTTGTTGGTATAATAATCTACAACCTATTGTACAAAAAGTAAAGTTTCACATTTCTGATTAAAAGCTATGGCAAGATTAAAAAGACCTTGGAAATAAAAAGAAGGATGTCTGGTACCAAAAAGGCACTAAAGTAGCTGCTAGTATTGGGGGACAGTACAGTAAAACCCTGGGTTATGGTTGTGGTTCATTCTGACAGCCTTCATCATAAACCAGATAAATCGTAACCCAAAGCATATTTTCCCATAGGGATACATTGAAAATAAAAAATACATTCCCAACCTCCCAAAAAATAAAAATAATGCCACCACCACCACCCCCCGGGATGTGTGGTAAAGGGGAATATAAATGAGGGAGCTAAGATCTCTACCTTTCCTTACCTTTCCTGGGCTCCAGTGTGTCTTCTTACGGCAGTGGTGTAGGGCGGGTTTCAGCCACCCGGGGCTGCAGGCCAAACTTGCCCCCCCAGGCACAAAAGTCCCACCATGGGGCTTCCTCCCGGTCAGCTTGTGGCAAGGCCCAGGGTTGAGGCCCAGGAGCTGGGGTGGCACGGGCCCAGCGGGGAGTCCACCATTGACATCCCAGGCATGTGGCTGCCCCATCTCTGAGCCCAGCGGCGGCAGCTCATCCACCTTCGGCAGCAGTGGCACCCAGGAAGGCAAGAAGTGATGCCAGCAAGGCAAACCATTCACCTCTGTCCCCTTCTGTGCCTGGATCAGTGTTGCGAAGGGAGGGAAAGGAGATCACAATGGGGTGCCCTTGCCTTGTGCATGCACAGCACTTCTTCCAGAACTCCCACTAAACGCACCAGATTTAAAAGACATCCCGTGATGGGATTTAAAAGACATTTAGTGATGGCTCCCAAAGAGGTGCCGTTAACGTGCAAGGCAAGGTTGCTCAGAGTCCAAAATGGCTGCAGGCAGTGGTGGGAGCCTATGCCATGGACTGAGCCTACGTCATGGGCAATCTTTGATGTATACATCTGCAAACACAGGCAGCACTGGATCTTTGGCTGTAAATTGAGATGAGCACTGCACCCTAGAGTTGGATATGACTGGCTTTTGAGCAAGGGAGACCTTAAACCACTTGCAGGGACAAAACCTGATGGGGCAGGGCAGGGAGGTGGGCATGGCCACCCAATTTTGCTCTCCCCCCCAGCCCGAAGGCCACCCAATTTTGCCACCCCCTGCTCAGAGGCCACCCAATGTTGCAAACCCCCCTCCCGTGTGTGTGTGAACCTGTTGCTGCCACCACTGGCTGCGGGTGATCTTAAATACCCCTGCAGCCATTTTGGAGTCTGGGGAATTCCCGGTCATAAGGCAAAGAAACGTCGCACACCAGGACATAATTTTCTCTAGATTTGCTGTTGTAAAACATGGCAAATGTAAACCAAGGCAGTCATAAGCCGAGGTTTTACTGTATTCCACAACTAGGTTGCCACAACAAAAAGTGTCCTATTATTATTATTATTATTATTATTATTATTATTATTATTATTATTATTATTATTATTATTATTATTATTATTATTATTATTATTATTATTATTATTATTATTATTATATGCAAATCAATCATTTGATTCACAGTTCATGAGTGGAATAAAAGTAACAGTTCAAGCCCTAACCAAGGACCTAAGAACTATTAAGGTAATGTCTGAGTATATTTGCAGTTCCTAGTAGAGTTGCTTTTTGGAGAGTTAGGATGTTCAAGTCTGATGATGATGATGATGATGATGATGATGATGATGATGATGATGATGATGATGATGATGATGATGATGATGATGATGATGATGATGATGATGGATGGGGTGATGGCTCCCCTCAGTGAAGGAAATGCCACTGGAAACCATCTTATTGGGCCCAACAGCAAAAGGAGGAACCACTTTACTATGCTGACTCCCAATGTTCATGGAGGTGGAAGAGGCCATGCCAGTTGAACTGGCTGTGAAGGAACATCTTGTCAATATCCTCAAGGCTGCGGCAGTCCATTGCAGTCCTGGTGTCACATTCTGCATATCTCATTTCATATGTGCTGCACAAGATGGCTCCATGATCAGAGTGTGTGGGTCACTTCTTGGCAAGCTGGGATCCACCTTAAACAAATTCATGTCAGTGGAATCCTTCCTGTTTGTCATTCTTCTTTCAGAGTCCAATGATGACGGGATAAGGAAGGTGGAGGCAGGTTTTGGGTAGAACTGAAGCCTCTAGTTCGGACCTGCACATTGGCAGCAGATGTGTGATGGTCATCTTTCTGAGAATTATGTGGCTACTTAGGAATTTGGTCCTGCATCTGTGTTTGGGAAGACATATTTAGGAGCACCACTGTCCACCCTGCATGGGGAAGGCCCTAGAAAACGTGGGCTAAACATTGGAAGTCACACACTTTGTTTGGCAGGGAGGCCACACCCTGTGGGTCACCCCTTATATGTGGTCAAAAAATGAAGAACAAGAAAATGATAACACTGCACAACAACGACTTTGCTATTGGGAATAACACATGTGATTTACATGACATCAAATGTGCTGATTCCAAATCTGAACTCAGAATTTGCCTATCACGTACATATTTTAAGTTATAGGTATGTTATAGCTGTTCAAATGATCGATAATTGGGTAATGTATTTTTACATGGGAACATATCAGTTGCAGCTACTACTATGCCTGTTGCTGACTCATCTAAATCATGTCCCCTGGTGGTATGCATGTTCCATTAGTGGCCAAGCATTTGGCTAAACTACGCTCCCATAGACTAACCAGTGGTAACAGGATAACGGAAATACAATATGCCAATGATACTGCATCACCTGATCTCAAACCTGATGAGCTGCAACAGTCAGTCAACTGTTTCAAGAATGCATATGATCATTTTGGCATCACCATAAATTTTCAGAAAACCAAGACACTTGCACAACTAGTGTTCAGTATTACCATCTCAGATTCGACACTGGAACAGGTAGATGAGTTTTCTTACCTTGGTAACATTCTGTCTAAAAACTGCACCTGTGAACAGGATGTGATGAAAAGAATCAGTGCTGCCCATTCTGCCTTTGGTCATCTATCATACTGGGTCTTCATGAACAAAGATTTAGCAGTTCATACAAAGCTCACGGTCTACCAAGCTGTTGCTATCTCAATGTTTTTGTATGGCTGTGAAACATGGACCCTCTACCACCAAGGCATCAACAAACTTGAGCGCTTTAACCAACAGAAGCTAAGGTCCATCTTGAATATCAAGTGGGATGACTATGTCACCAACATTGCAGTCCTCGAGAAGACAAATGTAAATAGCATTGAAGCTTCCATCATAGGCTATCATCTTAGCTGGATAGGGCATGTATGCTGTATGGATGGCTCCAGGTTTCCTCATCAAATTCTTTATGGGGAACTTGGCTCCTGTACAAGAGCTCATGGAGCTCATTTGAAGCATTATAAGAACCAGCTGAAACAAGCCATGAAGGTGTCAGGTATAAACCCACAAACCTGGGAGGCAGCGGCCATAGATCACCCATTTTGGTGCCAAACCATCTCTGCTACTACTGATCACTGTGTGGCAATTTTGGATTTTTATTGAGTAATAAAATAATGATGACATGGTGAAAGGCTGCTGTAGTGCTAATCTCAAATTTTAATTTTGTTAAAAACAACAACCTGGACAACAATTGTGAAAAGAACATGGGGGCATGTTCTCCCAATTCTGATCATCATGCCCATCTGCTTACATCACCAAAGCACTACCTACAGGCTCACGCGTGTATGAACATGTGTACGCACACATACACACACTGTCTTTACATGCATCTGCAAAGGGGGGAAAACCTTCCAAATCCTTTCAGTATAAAAAAAGTTGAAGTTTTCCAGCATCACAGAAAAAAAATGTTTTGGGGAAGAAAAGCTATGGATGGATTTGATTCTGCTTTTACATTATTGATGCAGAAAATAAATTCAAATTCATCTGTTGTATAAGTGTAGCAAATCCCAACATTTTTGATAGTGTAGTCAGCCACTGAGCTAGGTATCTGGCTGTGGAGCCAGAGTTTGGAAGTTCGGATCCCTACTGTGCATCCCAGAAGAAATAGCCAGTGGTGGCTTTGCCTCATCTGCAAAATCCCAGAAGTGCTCCCCATAGGAAGGGAATAAACTCTGAAAAGAATTACCATAACTGAAACTGTATTGAGGGGATGGAATTATTACAATTCGAATAATCGAATTGAATAGAATTGAACTATGGTGGTCAAGGGAGTACAAGAGAGTAACGGCAATAATGCTTGCTTTTTCTAGGGCATTTGTTGTCAACTGAATAGAAATCCAGTCAATCTGTGAATAATTTTATCCTAGAGGAAGGGAAGGAACTATGTAAGAGAATAACCAGCAGTGGGTGGTAGTGTATGTATCTCAGCGTTTCTACTAAATGCCTTTTTATGTATCTATGTTTCCATTTGTGTATGCACTTGTGCATCTTTCTAAAATGAATGCAATTTATATGGCTAGACACTGGGAAGGTGAGTATATTCCACCAATAATGATCAGGCGGAAACTGCATAAAATATGGATCTTGTCTAAATTACATGACATTTTATTTTAGAAGATAATGGCCAGAAATATCTTGAGAGTCACTTGTTATAAGATGTGATATAATCACTCATAATCTAGCATTCCCAATAGGATCTTTCTTTTAATTGGTTCAGCCTACAGAACTGATGATGACCCATTTAACCAAAGATATCTCACTAACCTTTGATTACAAAGGTGGCTACTCAACATAAGCTTCCAACTTTGTTGCCAGCTTGGAATGGTCCACTAAATATGGCAAGTGAGAAGTCATGCAGGTTCAATCTATTAGAAGCGAAGAGGCTAAACCTGGTGGGCTCTTACATGTAGAAGGACATTATCTCCTGCTTCGTGCTATTTTCATGTTGGCCACCACTCATTGTCCCTGGTAGATACAAGATTGTCTTTACATTTTAAAGTGCACTGAAAACTCCAAGAGGATAACGTTTGTTCATCCTCCAGTACGACTTGGGTCAGTTCTACCCTTATGCAGTGGTGGGATGTCAAAATTTTTACTACCCCACTATGATGTCATCATAATGTGGGTGGAGCTAACATTATGACATCATGCTGTTGTGGGTGGGGCCAGAGAAAAAATAAATAAAAATTCAAAATAATAAAATAAAAATAAGCGCACGCACGCGCGCACACACACACACCTCAACCCACCCGCACACACACAACACAAACCCGTAAATAAATAAATTAAATAAATAAATAAAAATACATTAAAATACACCCACTCACCCAAACACCCACCCACCCCAAACACAAATCAACCAGAGTTTTTAAACCAGAGCTTAAAGCTTATTCTGGCTAATCTTTCTCACACTAGGTCAGATGGAAGGAACTACAAAATGAACTCACCACAAGATGGCTTCATTTTGGCACTTTTCAACTTTTCAACAGTTAAAGAAGTTAGGTACAGTATTAAGTCTTTGCCTAACCAGTTCTCTAGGATAATATGCCTTAATGTAAATGTAAAACAGCTGTACCTCCTTAAGGGTTCTCCAATTGGAACAGCACTTAGAACAGCACAGGTGTAGCTTATTGATGAGGTAACTCCAAGACTTTTCTTAAAAACCCCAAGCCAGGCTGCTAGGCCTGCTGGCCGCCAGGCCTTTTTAGGAACTGTGGGTGTGCATGCACACCAAGTGCTTGGCACACATGCACAGTGAGGGAACCAGTGAAAAGGTAAGCCCCGAAGGTGGTTCCTCCCAAAAGCTGCTACCGGTTTTCTGGGACACTGGGAAAAGTTACTATCAGTTCTGGTGAACTGGTGAGAACCTGTTACATCCCATCGCTGCCCTTATGGACATCTGAAGTGGCACACCAAAATAATTTAATTGATGTATGGCAATATAGGGACTGCAGTGGCTCAAGTGGCTAAGAAGCTGATTGGAACGTGGGAGGTCAGCAGTTCAATTCCCAAGTACTGCAGGATGGAATGAGCTCCTATCTTTGTCCCAGCACCTGCCAACCTAGTAGTTCGAAAGCAAGAAATTGCAAGTAGATAAATAAGGACCACTTTGGTGGGAAGGTAAAGAGCGTTCCATGCACTCGGGTGTCTAGTCATGCCTGGCACATGACCATGGAAATGTCTGCAGAAGCAAGACAATGCTGGCTCTTCAGCTTTGAAACAGAGATGAGCACTGAACCCTAGAGTCAGATATGACTGGGTTTCAAGCAAGGGAAACCTTTATGGCAATACAAATGTATGAGAAAGGGCAAGGCTACTCTCAGAAGCATAAGGGTGCAAAATGTTTAACATCTATTTTAACTATTTGTTGAACCTCAAATATCTTTCTCATTCCTTTACTTATCTTTCCTCTTTCTATCCTTACCTCCACCATTATCAAATATGGCAATGAGAGATCTCTCAACTAATGATATCTGCTTTTTTCTTGGGAAGAATTTGATATCTAACAGCTCAATGACCTCTTTAGGCATGAACCTGGAATATATTCCAGGCAAATTCTTGTATAAATCCAAGGAGAAAAGCTATATATATATATTACTATAGTCCTTAAGCTTCAAGAACAGAACAGATATAAATTCCTGTCAGCCCAATTTTTCTCTCCCATTACCTACTGAAAAGTGGAGAGTCACTGTGATTAGAAGATACATTTCAATTAATTCTCCCCTTCAACACTTTATCTCTCCAGCATCAAAACCTTTTATACTGTTAAAATTAACAATTATTTAGCTGATGGCTGGCTGTACCCACAAGGGGATCCAGAAAGGGCTTCAGATAACACGACACATATGAATCATTCAGGAGAACAATTCATGAAAGAAAAGTTATCTGTGTTTTGGATGACATTGGAAGAAGTAAATAGGGAGGCAGTGCAAAGAAGGGGGCATTTGGGCTCCATTGTCCACCACAGAGTTTCTTTTCTCCTGTATTATAATTCTGTTGTAAAATGTACATTTTCAAAATTAATTAACCATTAAGAGGGAGATGAATGCCACTTCTTTGGCTAAGAAAACTCTTGGCTCCAGTGGTGAAAGATGATTTCACAGGCTGGGTGCTTTGAAAGAAAGCTGTTGCCAGATAAGGTGGCAACTGTACTTTGGAGAAGAACAATAAGAGGTGACAGACAAGCCCTTGTTTACCAAACTGAATGGAGGACTTGCAGGTTTCCACTTGAGGATCAGTTACATAAAATAGCAAATCAAGTCTGGAGTGTTGTTTCACCAACCCATATCAGTAACCAAGTGGCAAGTGCTGCAGATTATAATAATAGCATGGCATGAAATTTTATTCCAGGCTGTGGCATCTTTGGGGGAGAGGGAGGGATTGCCTTGTATCTTGCTTTCACAAAATAAGGAGAGGAAGATCCACCAGCTCATACATTTTAATAGATTTTCTGAAGTGACCTTCTATTTTTCCCCATTAACAACTGAGAAATGACTTTCATCTAGGACTTGTATGATTGCTGCTTCAATGTTTTGACATTTTGATTTGATAAAATATTGACAAGAAGACTACAGGGAGGGTTCCAGCCAATTGTGGCCTTCAGATTCCTCCTATCATTTCTCCAAAATAAATGGGGCTGAGAGCTCTAATTAATAACTATGTGGTGCCATCAATTAGATGTTAATTCGTGCCAGTCTTTTCCAGGGTTTCTTAGGTAAAAAGTTCCCAGAAATGGTTTAGCAGCCCCGTCTTCCTGTGGCAATCTAGGACTGTGGAGACACAGAAGGGACTCAGATTTCTGGACTCTTGTTCTACACCCAGGTACTCCAACACATTGGGCTTAATCTGTAAATATTTATTAGTTAACATACTTAAATAATTTAACTGGAGGACAAAGTGTAAGGAAATGGTTTTTTTTCTTCATCTGGGTGAATTCTGATTTTTCATAGGCATGCAGCTGATCACCATCAGAAGAAGAATGCTGGGCTAAATGTCTCCAGCAAGGCAATTCTTTTGATGTTTCACCTCACACGTGAGTATCAACAATTAGTAATTCAGAAGAAGAGAATGGGCAAACTGAAGCTAAGAGCAAACCAATACTACAAAGACTACCATTTTAATCATCTTAATTGTCAGTGCTTCCCTCAAAGAGTCCTAAGTAAATGTCATCCTTGCTCGAAAGTCAGTCATATCTGACTCTAGGATTTGGTGCTCATCTCTGTTTACAGCCAAAGAGCCAGTGCTGTCTGCATCTGCAGACATATCCATGGACACGTGGCAGGCATGACTAGACACTGGAACACTCTTTACCTTCCCACCGAAGTGGTACCTATTTATCTACTCACAATTTTTTGCTTTTGAATTGCTAGGTTGACAGGAGCTGGGACAGAAATGGAGCTCACTCTGCCGTGCAGCACTCAGGTCTTGAACTGCTGGCCTGCCAGCCTTCCAGCTGTCAAGATGAGCATCTTAACCCCTAAGCCACTGCAGTCCTTCAAAATATCCTAGGGAGATGTTAATGCTGATAAAGAGTTCAAAATTAAGAATGTTTCTAGTGTTTCTCTTTTCCAATTACAATTTCCTAGATCTTGGGAAATCTATTGCACTGCAAAACCACTTGAAGTCTATGCTGAGGCTCCCCCCCCCCCCACATTAGCTTTCCCCAATCTGAAGCCTTCCACATGTATTACTAGAAAGAGGGCCTTCTCTGTGTCTGCTCTGGCCCTATGGAACCTCCTGCCAATTGAGCTACGACTCCAGACGGAGTTGCTGCCTTTCAGGAAAGAACTAAGAACCTGGTTGGCAAAGCAGGTGTGGAGTACTGGGGATGACTAATAAATAAATAGATAAATAAATAAATATTAGATTACACCCCTTTTCTTAATCCATCTATAGACCAGACAAAGAAATCATAAATCATCACTGAAGAAACAGTTGTGGGAAAGTTGTTTCTGATTTCTTCCATCTCAGTTTGCTCATTGTTTTTAGTTGCCTATTTTATCTGGATGTCATAAGTACTTCATTACTCTCTTCTCTCAAGTACTTTGCAACTGCAGGGTTCCATGCATTGCTTTTGGAGATAATTATAGCTTGATGAATGTTTATAGTATACAGATTTTTTTTTACAGCAAGAACACCTGTCTCTCCACTCTGGATGGTTTTTTTTTTAATTTTACAGGAAGAATATGGCTTTATTTTCAGTCTTTGGAGGATGAAACCTTTGCCCCTCCTCTCCCTCCTATACAATACAAGTGGGACTAGAAACAAAATGTCGCAACATGTGTACTCATCTTCTGAAACAAGCGCTCCTCTTTAGGCTCCAGCCAGCTGTTCCCTTCAAGCTGTTCCACTCCCATATCCCACGTAGAGGTTTTGCCTTATCTTTTCTGTCTGGAGCTCAACCTTCAGTGAGCGAGGCAAGTTGTTTTGGTGGTGCCGAGGGATACAGCTTTGATTATTTCTTTTAAAGTTCCAATCACTTCTGCAAATTTGGGAGTTCTTCTGAGCCTTTCATTTTAGAGCTCAGAAGGTAACATTCAAGAAGCAATTTGTTGCTGTTACTCATTACTAGGGAAATACACTGGCTTCGGAGGAAAAATGTTTACATAGGGTAAAGTAAACAATATTTGTGTGTTCTTGGGTCATCTTCAAGGCAGCTCAGGGATCCCCCTCCCCGTTGTTCTCAGGTTGGTTTACTTTCCCTTAAAAATCACTAAAGTAAAGATAAAGGTTTCCCTTGCTCAAAACCCAGTCATATCCGACTCCAGGCTTCAGTGTTCATCTCTGTTTCATAGCCGAAGAGCCAGCGCTGTCTGCTTCTGCAGACATTTCCATGATCATGTGGCAGGCATGCATGGAATGCTATTTACCTTCCCACCAAAGTGGTACCTATTTATCTACTTGCAATTTCTTGCTTTTGAACTGCTAGGTTGGCAGGCGCTGGGACAAAGACGGGAGCTCATTCCGTCCTGCAATATTTGCGTATTGAACTGCTGACCTGCCACCTTCCAGTCAGCATCTTAGCCACTTGAGGCACTGCATTTGGGGAGTTACAAATGCTGAAATTTGGTGTGTGTCTGTGTGTGTGACAATTATTATAGGAAAACAAGAGAGACCCAATAAATAAGAATCACAGTAGAAAGTGATGGAGGGTTGAAACCGCAATAAAAGGCTTCATTCCTCTGGGAATGCAGATTGCTGAGGAGGGCTCAGACCAACCTCACCAGAATCTATATATGTCCATTGTGATGGGTAGAAAACAAGCCTCAATTTAAAATGCTTGCCGGACAGTTGGTGTGAAGTGTTATCTGTTTGATTAATTCCAGGAGATAGGAAAGTGACCATTGGAGGTCATTACTATCTGACTGAAAAATATTAGTATATGAGAGGGAAAGAAGGAGTGAAAAGGACAGTCATTTTAAGTTAGAACCTGAAGGGAGTTAGCACTTGAAGAGAATTCATTAGAACCTAAAGAGAATTCATTAGAACCTGAAGCCAGTTTAAATTAGAACCTGGAGATAGTCAGTTAGTTAGAAGCTGAGGAGAATTAGATGGAATATAAAGAGAATAAGTTAGAATATGTTTTATTTTAAAGGGATATGGGAAATAAAGGATTGTTTATTCTATTTGTAACTGTTGTTCTGATACTTTATGCTCTTTGGACATTTCTTTGTTTTTTTAAAAATACATTTTAAAATATTTTTATAAGTATAACTTTTTGAGGTAGAAGGGTTGGGGTGCCTAAAGAAGATGCCTTGACAAAGAGGGCCAAACTCTACCTTTATTAGTTCAGATTTTGTCCTATTGAATTACCTAGTCTGGCTGTTGTGTGTTATTTATAGGAAGAAATAATGTTGGACAGTGCCCAGTCAAAACTCCAAAGAGCAATTTCTCTAAGTCATGTAAATGTTTTCGCAATATTTTTATAATTTTTATGATGTATATTGGGGCTTTATTCTACTGTATTATATTTTATGATATCTTATTGTTTTGTATTATTGACATGTTGTGACTGTTGCTAGCCGCCCTGAATCACATAGTTGAGTGGGCGGCATACAAGTCTAATCAATCAATCAATCAATTTACACCAAAATTGTGTAATACATACATTACACTATGCACTTTTAAGTAAGTGTGAAGAGAAAGTCCATCTGGCCTACAAAATTTGCAGTATCTGGGAATCAGTGGCATAGCCAGAGGTCTGTATACTATGAAATTACTAGAAAACACCCATTGTCACAAGAAACAGGGCAGCTCTTCTGTTAGATAGAATGAGGGAAGCATGTCAGGCAGCAGATTCTGGAGGTCATGAAGGGGCAGCCAGCTGTTACTTAATTTATTATTATTAATTTTACAGTTCGGATGGTTGTCATTTCATGTGCCCCACATGGGGGAAATTTGATTTTTTTAAAGGGGGCAATTCAAGAATGAGTTATTAACAATGAATGGCTTTTCAAGTTTGCTCCATGTGAACAGGAGTTCACTTTTTGAATAATAAGAATTATATGTCATGGAGTGGAAGGTGGGGCATCAGGGTTTTAGAGATGCTTAGGTGGAGCATGGGGAAAGAAAAGGTTGAGAACCACTGAGCTAGAGCCTTTAAGCACCTCACGTACATTCTGGCCATAATTCTATTGAGGGAAACCATGCATATGAGTGCAATTGTGCACTGGATGGTCACCACATGTCCCATCTCATGACCAGTCATGCTATCAGTTGGGCAATCAGAGGAGAACTGCGTACATGACACACAGCTTGGAAAATATGTCTTACGGTTGGTGCAATTGCTATTAACTCAGTAGAATCTGGCCTTTGTTTATCACAGGAACACCAAGATCTAATAACTCAGGTTCTAGTAAAGAGAGGGGAGAATTTGCTTTAGAAGGAATGTCACAAATAACATGTGCTAAGAAATTTGTTCCGAGCAACAACATTTGGCATATCTCACAGCAATTCTACATACAAAAAAGTCTGATTCTGGTTGCCTCCACCAGTGCCCAATGGTGAAGGATAGTCTAAAGGGAGGTGCACTTTGCCTCTCCATGACTCAGTCTATTGTTAAACATTACTCAACATGTTAACAACAACTGACCAAGAACCCCAAGTGTGCATGGAAATATTTGGAACAATTTAACAGGATAAATAACAAGACAGCAATAGCAATTATATACCACCCCATACTGCTTAATGCACTCTCTAGGCTGTTCACAAGGTAATAAGCATTTTTCCCCAACATGCTGGGTGCTCATTTTACTGACCTCAGAAGGATGGAAAGCTGAGTCAACTTTGAGCCAAGTCTGGATAGAACTTACAATGTCAGCAGTTTTGGCTGTGATACAACAGTATTAGCTGGAAGGGCAGCAGGTCTGCAGTTCAAGACCTGGGAGAGCATCCATCTCTGTCCCAGCTCTTGTGGACATGAAAGGAGCCTCATTTGGGTGTCCCATGAGCAGAGTTTCTCCAGCAAAAATCCTTTCAACCCAGAATAATTTCTGACATGAAATTGTTGCTGCTGCTGTTTATGATGATGATACAGCTGTTTAACCACTACTCCAAAATCCACTCACAAAATACATGAAAATTTACAGGGAATGGTATGTGAAATTGTTTTGTCCAACTTTATAATCCCATTTATTTGTATTTTACACTTGTTAGATATATTGGTATAATGGATGATAATATTAATTTAAAAAAATATTTTTAAATGAAATTCTTGCCAGTTAACTGGGTACAATTCACCCAAAGATCTTCCAGTAGATTCAGATCTACTCTATGCATGTTTATCTTCTCACAAGTAGATAACACAAATTATATCGCCTCAGTGCTGATCATACCACAATAATAAGCTAGATAACTGACAATTTATAGCTTTAATGATCAAATCCACAGCTGGTCATAGACTGCTCCCCTTGCATGATATACATACCTTCCATTTCAGCCCAAACACATATTGAAACCTGTACTAGGGTCTTTAATTTATACTGAGGTAATTCCATCGCCCTGAGATATGGGCAGTTGGAAGATAGGAGAGTTTTTCTCTCAGCCACCCTGCTCTGTGGGTGACCTTCCTGAGGAGGTCATCTGTATCAACGTGACCTTTGTAAGGAGAGCATCTGTATCTCTCTCTAAATTTATCTTCTGACCATCCCTTTTCTGTTTCTCTGATTAATACCACTTTGAGTTGGGGTTTATAGGACTCAGAGTGGCAATGATGTTGAATTCACCATGCCTTTTAATGTGTTTTTAGCCAAGGCAAAGACCATTTCGTTAGAAGGCAGGTCTTCATCTTCTTCTGTGGCCTAGACAGTTCCCTTTGTCTGACCTAGTGTGAGAAAGATGAGTTGGCTATGATAAATATGTTACACAGCATGCTACTATATTTCTACTCAGAAGTAAGTCCTACTGAAGCTTTGCCAGGGATCCAAGAAAGAGTAAAGCCCGAGCAGAGATAGAATTCTAGTCCCATCTTCTTCCTGTTATTGATGGCCAGGAGAGGAAGAGAAGTCAAAAGCCCAGTTATATGGAGAGAGCCTCTATTATGTCAGATACTCCCCCTCCCCCGATAGTCCTTCTCACCATGGAGATAGCAACAGGCAAGGAGACAGACCTAGATTTCTTTTTTAAATGTAAATATGTGTATGAGGTTTGAATATGATAGGATTCTACTCTTAAGTAAGTGGCTGTAGAAGAGTAGGCACCATCAGACATGCAGATGAGTAATGGTAGGGGCAGTCTTGAATTAGGGCAACAGTTATTTTGAGGAATGCTTGATAGAAAATGTAGATATGAATAAACCAGTATGAAAATACCCAGACAAATCCACAGAGGTATGCTTCAGTATTCCCAAAGTATGTGGATCTTTGGAGAAAGGACAAGGTGACATTTGAATAATTATTATTCTTCCATATCTAGGCCAGACGTGAAACTGCCAAAATGAAGGCACCTTTGGCACCTTCTTCTGTAGTTCCTTTCACCTAACCTAGTGTGAAAAAAATTAGCTAGCAACACAAGGTTACCGTTACCAGGGTATGCCCAATTGTGATTCAAAAATACCAAAATCTTTGAGGAGGTTATTTTAAAAACCCCAATACAACATGATACAGATCCTACCAAGTATTTAATCGAATTAGGAAATAATATTGAGTATAACTACCTTATTGGAAAATAATAGGACAACATTATTGGGTATCTATGCCAGGGTATATCACTAGATTCAGTGGACTTCTCTCTCAATAGACTAATGAATTCCATGGGAAATGTTTTCTACATTGTAATCGATTTTCCATTATTTCCATTATTTCTTTGTATTAGGAAGGCTATTTTAATTAATGTCAACACAATGAAAGGCTTGGGTAACTGTGCAGTTATTTCTTCTGTCAAAAGACCTCATAATTGAAAGTAAATTCATTTAACAATTAATATGTGACCTCGCTTATGGCTTTTGCAACGTGCAGCATGCATAGCAGCTGGTAATACTGTAATGAACAACATTCATCATCTTAGTAATCATTTGTTGTACATAATTTAAAAAGGGATTTTGATAACTTGTGCAATGCTGCTAAAGTAATATCCAGGATTAACTTTTTTGCAAGAGCCTTAACCCTGCCTGAAAAGATGAGTAACTAGCTTAGAGTAACTCCTTTCTTTGTTGGCTCTCCTGTTGTCATAATCTTCTTATAGTTAAAAAGTTTTCTCTAATATTTAGCCTAGATCAGCGGTATTCACTCTCAGACTGTAGACCACACACTGCATATAGTTGTCCTAGATTCCTCTTTTCTCTTCTTTTGTTCTTTCTGTCTTTCTTTCATTGCTTTTATTTTTTGGTAGCAAAGATTATAGTTTCATCACACTCCCTTACAGAGAGCAAAGATTTTAAAAGAAAACCCCCACAAACTTGTATACTGTACTGTACTTCAATGCACACTTCCCAATGAACCGCATTTAGCAGGGACCATCCTGTGGTATTTATCCCCGGTAAATCATTACTCAAATGTTGCTTTTTTGTAAACATTTTCTTACAGTTCACACATGCACAGAATCAGTGGTTGGATGTCAAAAAATGTACTACCCCACCGTGACATCATCACAGTGTGAGTGGAGCTAACATCATGATGTCATGATGTGGGCGGGGCCAAATAAAATAAAATAAAATAAAAAATAAGCACACACACACCTCAACCCACCTACCCACTCACAATACAAACCCATAAATAAATAAAATAAATAAATAAAATAAAAAATACATTAAAATACACCCACCCACCCAAACACCCACACACCCACACACCCCAAACACAAATCAACCAGAACTTTTAAACCAGAGCTTAAAGCTTATTCTGGCTAATCTCTCTCACACTAGGTCAGATGGAAGGAACTACAGAATGAACTCACCACAAGATAGCTTCATTTTGGCACTTTTCAACTTTTCAACAGTTAAAGAAGTTAGGTACTAAGTCTTTGCCTAACCAGTTCTCTAGGATATGCTTTAATGTAAATGTAAAACAGCTGTCCCTCCTTAAGGGTTCTCCAGTAGGAACAGCACTTGGAACAGCACAGGTGTAGCTTATTGATGAGGTAACTCCAAGACTTTGCTTAAAAACCCCAAGCCAGGCCGCCAGGCCTGCCAGCCACCAGGCCTTTTTAGCAACTGTGGTAGTACGTCAATATAGGTAAAGGTATTAAATACACATTAAAATACACACAGACACACCACATTCAAAGGTGAGTCACTTACCCTGGGGAGCAGGCTATACGGAGCTTCAGCCTAGCAGCTTCTCTTCCTCTTCCCTGCTTGGGAGGACAGTAAGGAGGCTGTGCATACATGCCAAGCACTGTAGGCATGCATGCACACCAAGTGCTTGGTGCGCATGTGCAGTGGAGGAACCAGTGAAAAGGTAAGCTCCGAAGGTGGTCCCCCCCCCCCCCAAGCTGCTACCAGTTCTCCAAGACACTGGGAAAAGTTACTACCGGTTCTGGCGAACTGGTGAGAACCTGTTACATCCCATCACTGACAATACTTGCCATTCTTAAGGTTTTAATTGCCCCAGTTCCAATCATTGGGATCTCTAGTAGTTACATTTCCAAAAAGAGGGTAGCAAACTCATTTTAATTTTAATACTGCTGTGGTTTTAAGATTTTTTAATGCCATTTGTCTGTTCCATGTGTTTTTTCTTATGTTTTTATATAAATATATAGTAAAGGTAAAGGTTTCCCTTGCTCGAAAGCCAGTCATATCCAACTCTAGGGTTCAGTGCTCATTTCTGTTTCAAAGCCGAAGAGCCGGCACTGTCTGCTTCTGCAGATGTTTCCATGGTCATGTGGCAGGCATGACTAGACACCGGAGTGCACGGAACACTGTTTACCTTCCCACCCAAGTGGTCCCTATGTATCTACTTGCAATATCTTGCTTTCTGTGTGTGCTTCTTAACCACTGAGCTACTACAGTCCCGAAGATGGTAATGTAGATCATGATGAAGCATTCATACCTCTCCTTTCCAGCCAGTTGGGTCCAAGGCAATGTAGAAGAAAACAAATAACAAAAAATAGCAATCAAATCATTTAAGCATTATTATTGTATAGGTATTTTCAACATAGACTAATCCAGTTATTTTAATGAGAACAAAAATACAGGAGGCAGAGTAAAATTTTGACTACCTCTTCATTCTGCACATCAGAACAATTTACAACATAGCCCCTTCTGTGTTATTCTAGCACTATTCATGACTGTACTCTGAACAGCCCCAGCAATTTTACCTAAGGTAAACAATGAGAACAAGAGAAACATCGATCCATATCATGGCCAGAATGATTCGACTCTGGTTTTCATTGAACAATACAAGTAGATGTGCTAAACTCTAACCTTAGGCTTTTCTATTCATTTTATCAGTCTCATCACTTTTCTGTAGCAAATGCCATTGGATTTCTACAATTTGGTAAACTGAATATACCTGTCCTTATATTTCTATCTATACAAACTGAATAAATAAATAAATAAATAAATAAATCTTACTGAATTTTCACAGAAGTTAAGTAAACTACAGTTTAGTGCCACAAACAATGAGAGACTTCTAAAAAAAGGATGAAGAAACAAAAAACCCCTTATGAGTTACATTCAATCTTAGTTCCACCTACAGTGGAGTCAATCAAAGGTCCTTCTGTTAGTTTTGACAAATAAGTAGGGTTACCATACTCCAGTTTTCTAATCTGGCTGGTTTAATTTGTATATTAAGCAACTATACTATGCTTAGTTGCATATTATGCAAATTAATCATATTAATAATTTTAGTTTTTGTTATCAATTTTAGCATTGACTTCATTTGTCTAACAACCACTAAGTAGTGTATTAAGTGTCATAGTT
Organism: Furcifer pardalis; assembly: GCA_030440675.1. Taxonomy (NCBI): domain Eukaryota; kingdom Metazoa; phylum Chordata; class Lepidosauria; order Squamata; family Chamaeleonidae; genus Furcifer; species Furcifer pardalis. Next base: position 189,813,061 of record CP126890.1, on the reverse strand, counting down.
GGAATAGAGACAGCCAAGTTCAAATCCTAGCTCAAATCACAAAACTTGCTGGGTGCCTTGGGTCCATTGGCATGTATGCTAGGAGGGAAATCACGTAAAGCAGACATGTATGCTACTGGAACAAAGAAATTACAAGACTAGGCTCCAGAGAGAGACAGTAGAAATAAAATACATCCATCTGTTGGACATCCATCACAAAGGTTTTAATATTAGTCAAGGGTTTCTGGGACATTATCAAATTTGATTCACAGATTGTTATATGATGCTATATATATTGTATATTATATTTTGTTATATTATACCATCTTCACAAACTTTTTTGTAAAATTATCTTTCACAACATGGGCTGTCTCACAGAACAAAGGATGTGCTCACACAGCAACACAAAGGTTAAATTCATTAGCAAATGTTTAATGCCAGCTGTTTGTTTTGTATCTTCCCAATATTTGCAGTTGAAATAGTATCTTCCCACTCTTTCCACATTTGCAATTGAAAAATAGGGTTTTTTACAGCTACTGAAACTCAAGTACTTTGGCCACCAAATGAGATGAGAGGACTCACATGAGAAGGCCTTGATGCAGGGAAAGACAGAAGGCAAAAGGAGAAGAGGGCGGCAGAGGATAAGGTGGCTAGATGGCATCGTTGATGCAATGGGCATATTCCTATGTGGGCTGCAGAGAATGGCAGAGGATAGAGGAGCCTGGCATGCGGTGGTCCATGGGGTTGCAAAAGGTCAGACTTGACTGTACAATTGAACAATAACAACAGCTAATCTGAATAACAAACAGAGATAATCTGTCATTACCAATTGTATGAAGCCACATTGATTTGTATGCTTATTTGTTATGCTAGCGAATCACTCTGTACCTCTGTACCTGATGCATATAAATTGATGCCATCAAGTCTCACTCCAATGTCTGATGAAGTGGACTTGATCCATGAAAGCTCAAATTGAAATATAACAGTTAGTCTTAAGTGCTACAGCATTTTTTTTTTTGGTTTATTCTCTGATATGCCTGAAACACAGACTAACGTGGCTACTATTTCAAAAAAAATCAACTATGTATGCTACTGTTGGACATAAACAAAAAAATGATGGTATTTCCTCATGTACAGGGTTTTCTCTTGATGTTTCTCATGTAGTCACCCTCAATTTTTACCACCCCTCAGATGCAAGACAATATCACAGGATTGTCTCGTAAATAACATAATGTCTGATCGGCAGGGGAAATGCAGGGAAAATTGGAAGGCAAACTGCAGAAATCACTGGGGGAGTGTACAGGGTATTATTTCCTGCAGAGATGCAGATCAAACGTATTAGTAAACCTACAAAACATCCCTGTATATTGATACTTTCTGTACTTTTTATTCTCCTTTAATTTGAATTGTGTCCTGACTTCAGTATTTGTGCCTACAGTTCTTCATGACTCTTAGATATTTCATAACTTTGAAGAATACTGTGCTTATAGAAGCATTCTAAAGAAATAAAGCTAAAGTTAATAGACAAGCTGATGTGGTCTGAATTATTGCAACAATGCAAAGTACTTTAATCTTTATACCCAGGTGAATTTTGATGTGATTGGAAATGATTGTCTATTTCATTCTGCAATTTAACCATTCACTGGGATAATTGTCAGCTGTGGCCGACATATGCTTCCGAGTTTCCTCTGGGGGTTTACAATTCATGTGGGGCTCTGAGAATAGCCTCTGATCAGGTACCAGTCATCTGACCTTGACAATCCCAGAATAATTTTCTTTGTCCTATTTTACTTTGGGCACATTTGCCCCTTTACCCTTTGAGCAGCTAGCCTGTCAGTATTCTGCATTCCCAACTGCTAGCTTATCAGTGTGATAGTCTGTGCTAGGGAGATATAATGTGCACCTGTAAATTGTTCTGTGCATTTGCGATAGCCAAGGTTATGTTTGGTGACTTGACTGAAAAACTGAGGTAATTTAAAACCATTTAAAACTACATACTGGTCAGGCAGGATGAACTCCAAAGGCATTGGGGATGAGCCATGTTCTGACATGAAGCTGAAATAAAGTCAGCATCAAGGTCTTGCTTCCAGGAGGAGAACCTTCCATAACTTGGCACATCACAACAGAGAAGGCAATCACATGCCTTGAAAGCCTCCAATGTAATACAGTCAAACCTCATATAACACTAAAACCTGGTTCCACAAGTCTTGATGTTATATGATTTTTAGTGTTATCCGATGCATGTTAAAATCCTATGGGAGCCATAGAGATACATTGTAACCACACAGGCTTTAGCGGTCGTTATCTGAAGCATCCCATAGGATCTTAATGTTATCCGATGCAAATCTTCCCCCCAGATTCCTTAATGTTATGCGGTTTTCGTGTTATTCGATACTAATGTTATATGAGGTATTACTGTATATGACTTTTGGTAGTGAGTTGCAGAAGAGGGTCCCTCCAGCAAGGCACTCCTTCAAGTAGGAAGGTCCTGAGCTTTTTAGACCTTTAGATGTTATCATCAGGCCAATGACTCAGGCAGCTAGAAAAAAGGAATCACAATAAACACAGCAACATGCCAAGACTTTCTTAGCAATGAAACATGTCCTGTGGTTTTTAACTGGTGACTCAAAACTAAAGTATGTCCTATACCTGCTCTATTTATCTGATCATTCCATTTTTTATCAGATAGGATTCCTGTACCTTACACATCTGGATTATAAATAGGTGATACATTATCACATATCCCCACAACAGAAAATGCTGGACTTTGTGGATTTTTCTGTGTCATATGTTGCCTGAAAAGGTCTGTGCCAGAAGACATTGCAACTATGGCAGAGTCATCATGATAGCAAGAATGGTGCCACAGCAATATCCACTGTGTTCCTGCCAAGCATGTGATTTGTATCCATGTACTTGTGCCCAGGCCTGCCTCAGTGTCATAAGTTGCAGTCATTGATACTTAATATGGGACACTCCTTGTTTTCCACTCTGTGTCCCTGGAAAATCAGTGTGCCCTTTGATGTTGGCTGTTGTTGTTTTTAAAAATTGGGGATGATACAGTCAACTTGCAAAAGTGAAACCAGAAATCCTCCAAGTGGTTTTACTGGACTACAGCTTCCATAATCCCCAACCATCTTCTGCATATGATGAGAGTTGGAGTCTAACAATATCTAACACTTGACAGCTTGCCCTGCTCTGTAAAGAACTCTTCTTTGAGAAAGCTGCTACTCTTGCTTCTCTTCCACTTAGTTGATGGGATGCCATTTCACCTGCTGCAGTTCATAATGTTCCACTGAAAGGGTTGATAACCTTCTATGGGGAAACTGCATTTAGTTTCTAAACAGAACATCTTTAACCAGATCTACTCTCGGCTTTTCAGCTGGTGGAGGAAAAGGAATGAAAAGTGAAGGGACACAGCATAGACAGTGTTAAGGAATCCATGTTTCTTAAGAAGCAATTGGATTTCAACTCCCAGTCTCCCTAGCCAACACCACAATGCTCAAAGGTGACAGACTGTAGTCCAAAGGGTGTCCATTTTTCCAATGCTGGACTCTATACCGAAGCTTAGAAATGTTCTTTTTATATATATAAAAAAATTACAAGTCACCGTATCTATACTGGTTGTGGAAGCCTGGGGGTTGACAGCAGCAGCAGAGTTTGAAAAAGCAACTCAGCCAAGTTCTGGTCAATGCAGATATCAGCCATGTGTCATTAGGGGGAGGAAGGACAATATGAGAAGGAAAGATGAAGGGTTACTCCTGCTGCATGAAATCAGCAGGCAATAATGAAAATATTCAGGTGTCTTCAGATTACTAGAGCCTATCTCCACTGGATTCTCTGATGATCAGAAGCAGGAACTTCACTAAATTTCGGAATAGTAATTTTAACCTTAGTAAAGGTAAAGGTTTCTCTTGCTCGAAAGCCAGTCATATTCGACTCTAGGGTTCAGTGCTCATCTCTGTCTCAAAGCCAAAGAGCCAGCGCTGTCTGCTTCTGTAGACATTTCTGTGGTCATGTGGCAGGCATGACTAGACACCGGAGCACATGGAATGCTGTTACATTCCCACCAAAGTGGTCCCTATTTATCTACTTGCAATTTCTTGCTTTCAAACTGCTAGGTTGGGAAATATTCATTGTCGTTGTCTCCTCCTCCTCCTTTTTCTCTTTTACCACTCCAGGTGTAAAGGGAGAAACAAAATAGTGTAAAATCAGGAAATACAGTAAAACCTCACATAAAGAGTGCCTCACTTAGAGAGTAACTCACTTAGAGAGCATAATTTTCTCTGAATGGTCACTTCACTTAACAAAACCAACCAAAATTGGGATTGCAATCCCCCACACCAGAAGTCACAATTGGTCACTTACAATAGTGTTTCACTTAAACAGCAATCCTGTGATTTCTTTTAAGATCATCAGGTTAGATCTTGGCTACAGTAAGAAAATAGATTTCCAGACGCACAATCTTAGCCATTATACTCCACTCAAATGTGTTGACCAGAGCGCCAAGTTGATCTAGCACAGTAAATATATCATGTTAGGGTCAGAAGACATTGCAACTATGGAAGAGTCATCATAATAGCAAGAATGGTGCCACAGTAACACCCACAGTGTTCCTGCCAGGCATAGCCCCTTACCCACCCATCCAGAGGAAGCAGGAACACCTGGGGAGGGCCAGTGTCTGTTTAAAAAGCACTTGCTGCTGGACGTTGGCCCCTTACCCACCCATCCAGAGGAAGGAGGAACGGCTGGGGAAGGCTGGTTGCTGATTCAGGAAATGATTGTCCCTTTGCCTCAGTTGTCAATGTATATGTTGGTCTTTTACATTTTATTGCACTCTTACTTTTTATTGTATTGTTATATTTTATTGCATTATTTTTATTGTATTGTTATATTTTATTGTACTGTAATGTTTGATATGTTGTGATTTTTGCGAGCCGCCCTGAGTAGGCGACATACTAATCAAATCAATCAATCAATCATAAAAGATTGTCATCCATGGCAATGATACTCTCTATGGAATGTATGCTTCCTTCTTCCTAAAGGTTAGGAAATGTACACATTTGGATTGTAGGTGTCAAAAGCAAGTGAATTGCAATCCAAAGAGCTAACCTTTTTAAGTTCTTGTTCTTCTGCCTTTATTACTACTAGCATCAGCACTGTCATCATCATTATAATAATAATAATAATAATAGTAATGGTAGTTATATTCTATTTTTCTAACAAATTCACTTTAACATATATGGGATTCTCCCACACCCCAACACTTACCGGTACTAGGTTCAAAATCTTCAGTGCTACTAAACTAGATGCTATTAGACTGGGATCCAAAATAATTCTTCCTTATTCCTGAAACTGTGCTCTGATGTGAAAGTGCTATTGAGCTCATAAGGTTCACTATCTTGATATTCACATGTTAATAATGTGTCGAAGTATAATTGACAAAGAGACATGAGATGTTCCTATCATTTACATTTCAAAGGAAGCCAAAGACAATATACAGTTCTGAAGCAACTGCTTGAACTTGTTTATCTCAAAGATTCACAAGAAAAGAAGGCAGTTGAATTATGGAACTTCATTATGTCTATCTAGGTGTGGCAAATTAACTCCCTTTTTTACGTAACTTGTAGACATTATCAGACAACATTATAATTAAGGTGCATTGATATGGCAATGAACTTACCAAATAGTGAGTCAGTTGGGAATCTTGCTCCTGGCCTCCTGCAGTGTAGTAGATTCTCTGCCTGAGCTCCTTGAGGCTATCACAATGATGGCATTGGAATTCCTTGGACTCATGGTTCTGGGGGACTTCAATTTGCCTTCATTGGGGGCTAGGTCTGAGAGAGCATGGGAGTTCATGGCTACCATGGCAGCTGTGGGCCTGACTCAGGTAATTCAGGGCCCAACCACGAGCACTGGCCACACACCAGATCTAGTTTTCTTGTCGGAGCGGTGGTAAAGTGATCTGAAATTACAGCGACTATACATAACACCTGTGCCATGGTCAGATCACTATCTGGTGACTCTGGACTTTCTGGGGGTGATGTTCCATCATAGGGAGACAGGGCCACTTAAATTGGCCCGCCCCCGGTGACTGATGGATCCTGAACGATTCCAAAGGGAACTGGGGTGTTTTCCTCTGGATTGGCTACATGATTCGCCCAAGGCTCTCATTGACCTCTGGCATGGAGGTGCGATAGTGGCCTTGGATGTGATCATGCCACTATGGCCTCTCCGTGCACATGGGCTCTGTTCATCCCCATGATTCTCAGAGTAGTTGAGGGGGCTCAAATGTGCAAAGAGATGCCTAGAGCACCATTGGGTGAAGACCCAGAGTGATTCCAATTGAACACTTGCTAGAGGTGCTATTAAGGCCTACCTTGTGGCAATAGAGGTGGTGAAAAGTCAGTATTCCACCACCCTTATGCCTCTGCAAATAATCACTAAGTAATCCTCTTCCAGGTAACTTGGTGGGGGGAGGTCAGCTGATAATTTTGCTGATTATCTGATGGAGAAAATCGCTCAGATTTGCTCGCTCTAAGGTTAAGCCTAACATGGATATTGGGGGATCTGGAGTTGACTGGACCAAAGTCTTTCCATGTTATCTTGGATCGGTTCGATCCTGTTGTCCATGAGGAAGTAGACAGGTTCCTTGGATCTGTTCACACCACTGCCTGCTTATTGGATCCCTGTCCTGTCTGGTTGGTTAAAGCAACCAAGGCGGTGTCAGGTGGTTGGGTCAAAGCAATAATTAATTCTTCACTGTGGGAGGGGTGTTTCCTGCATCATTAAAACATACATTGGTGTGCCCCCTCCTGAAAAAATATTGCTCGATCCAACTATAATAGCCAATTTTAGACCTGTATCTATCCCCCCCCCCCTTTTTTAGGGAAGGTGTTGGAGAAGGCAGTTGCACGGCAGCTACAGGGGCTCCTGGATGAAGCAGATTATCTGGACCATTTTCAGTCAGGATTCAGGCCCAGATATGGTACCGAGACTGCATTGGTCACACTTTTGGATGATCTCTGGCTCTTCTTGACCTCTCAGCGGCTTTTGATACTGTTGATCACAGTACTCTTCTGGAATGGCTCCATGGACTGGGGATCCAGGGCACTGTGTGGTCCTGGTTTACCTCATTTCTTAGGTGTTGGATCCAGTCAGTGTGGTTGGAGGATGAGTGGTCCAGCCCTAGGCCTCTCCAATATGGGGGCGGCGGGGGTGGCTCAGTCCTCTCATGTCTCCTGTTTAATAAATACATGAAGCCTCTGGGAGAGATCATCCATTCCCATGGGGTGAAGTATCATCAGTATTCTGATGATACTCAACTGTTCATCTCAGCCCGTGGTGATCTAAGTGATGCAGTCAAAATCCTATCCAGGTGTCTGGAGGCTGTTAGGGTCTGGATGGGGAACAACGGGCTACAACTGAATCCCGGCAAGACTGAGTGGCTAGGGGTCAGGGGCCCTGCGTTATGTTGGGAGCTACTATCTTTGGTTCTGGATTGGGCTATTTTGCCCCAGACAGACCCGATGCGTAACATGGGGGTCCTCCTGGACTTGTGACTACTGCTCAAAGAGCAGGTGGCAGTCTTGGTTAGGAGGGCTTTGCACAACTTTGTGTGATTTGCCAGTTACGCCCGCTCCTAGACCGGGACTACTTGCCCATGGTCACTCACGCTCTGGTCATCTCTAGACTAGACTACTGTAATGCGTTCTACATGGGGCTCCCTTGATAACCATTCAGAGGCTGCAACTGATCCAGAATGAAGCTGCCCAGGTGGTGATGGGGTGCAGGCGTTATGCTTGTGCCTTGCCACTGCTCTGGGAGCTGGGTGCAAGTCAAGTCCTATGACCTTTAAAGCCCTACATGGTAGTGGGCCAGGATACCTAAGAGATTGAGTCACCCTAATAACATATCTCCGTCCCACCAGAGCAGACCGGAGAGGCTCTCTGAAGGCTCAACTCTCTAGCACTAGAAGGAGGGTCTTTTCTGTGTCTGCTCCGGCCCTATGGAACCTCTTACCAACTAAGTTGTGCCTCCAGGCAGAGTTGTTGCCCTTCAGGAAAGAACTAAAAACCTGGCTGGCAAAGCAGGTGTGGGGCACTGGTGATGTGGTGACTCCAACATGCTGGCTTTTATAATGTAGGCCTCTCCATTCTTTTAGTCATTCTTTTAACCATAATTTTTAAATAATTGATGGGGAGGGTAATCTTTAAGATCTGTTAAGGGTTTTTAAGGGCCTTTAATGTTGTATGATTGTAATGTTTTCACTCTTGATATGCCACCCAGAGTCGCTTGTTCGATTTGGGCGGCTATATATAAATTTGAATAGTAAACAAACAAATAAAATAGATATTATGGAAATTGATTGGCTGATTCCCAAAGCAGAAAGACATAACAAAATAAGAGTGACAGGACATTAGTCAAAGAATATCTGAAGGACTGCACTGCTGCTTACCCAGAGGGCTGCTTGGTAGGGACCTCAAGTTTAAAGAAGAGTTTAAAATTTTGATACTTGTTGAATTATTTTCTAGACTGGACAATTTGCATGCCAGCTGTAAAAAGGCAGGCTGGAACTAGCCTTACAAGCTCAACAGCTCATGGGAAAAGCAACAGCAAAATTCTAACATCCCACTAAACATGTGCTCAACTTTTCTGTCTCCAGGTTCAAACACTAGAAAACCTGAGGTATTAAACCCCACTGGCTGGATTGTGACATTCTCTACAGTTATCTTGTCATCTCTCCCCTGTGCAGCAAAACCAACCAAGTCTTTTATAGTAGCTTGCAAGACTAATGAATTAGCTGATCCATAATCCACAAATATTTTTTAAGGCACCACAAGATTTTTTGCTAGTTTTGCCATGTCAGGCTATAGACTTTCATGGCTACATCTTTAGAAATATCTCATTTGTATTCAGTTTTGAAGATAAAAGTACATGTGGTTAGGAAACAAGTCAATGAAAAATAAGGGTGAGATCAGACAGAGAAATAGCTCACATTTTGGATCAAATGTACAAACTATTTCCTGGTCATCATACAATGTACGAAGCAACCTAGTCCTGATTCATGGCCAAGCTGGTCCTTATTTTGGTTCCATGACATGGCTTCTCTTTTTTGGGGGTAAGCTGGAGCAATTTCTCTACTGATGTAAGAGTTGCTTTTAGGGAGATGGCTCCCAGCTCAGCAACCTTTTCCAAAGCAATCAGAAGCTATCCCTTCTCATTGCCTGATCACACCCTATCTTTTTGAAACCTGCTAAGTGAGCCTGTCTCTGCAGTAACTTTTGAGGAAGCAAATGTGTTTTTGAAAAGGGAAATACTTTGCAAACACACCTTGAGAAATACATTCTCAATTTCATCAGACAGACCATTTGGAAATTCAGAAGATTAAAAACCTTTGATCTGTTCTAAACTAGCATAAGCACATTCCAACCCCTAATTTAGCACCATTCAAGTTATTAGACACCCCCCCCCAAAGAAAACAACATTGAAGAACTTGTGTTGAAATGAAAATTTACTCCCAGTTGCATTGTCTAAGGTATTTGTCATCACAAAATATTCCAATCTGAGGTATCACAGAAACTTCTAATCTTTGGTCGCAATCAGGAAATTTCCATGTGTTTATGCTTTACTTACCTTCTTTCATCCAAAAAAAAAATGACTGTTATCATAATTACCACATTTTAGAACTTAGGCCAATCATCTAACAACTACCAAGCCAAGTGTAGTTCATCCCCCCCCCCCTTCATGCTCAAATTAAGGTCATTTCCAATACAGAGATACAAGGACATAAAATTCAGTGTGTTCATTGAGCAGATTAAAGGCAGTCACAAGATCATGCTCAAAAACCACCCAATTCCCATATCAATGTGTATGCTCACTGGGTTCTTTTGTAAGTTTGCATTCAATGTGTTTGTGCAGATGGGCCTACTGTGCAGGATTCCTAAATATTAATCAAAACCTTGGCCAATCAGAGTTGCCATTTATATGGGCGATTGTAACATGTGAATTCAACAGGGATGGCAAAGTATGTTCTCACAGATATTGGTGCAGTGCAGCTTTCATCAGGACTAGTCTTTATGGACAATAACATTGCCCACAGCTGGTGTATGTGCATGATATGAAAAATCAAAACCCACCTCTCCTTGTCCATGAGACAAATGGACTAATAGCGTTGGGCACATACTGGTCTCTCACAGCTGTGCTCTTGATCATGTGCCCAGCATACAGCTTGGCACATGTCAGGAGCCTTGTCAATTAGATACAACTACCTAAGCAGTTCTTCTTACATCCACATAAAATCCCAATAAGATTTTTGTCAGTATTTACTTTCAAAATTCATAAAGGAACAAATCACCATATATATCACAATCTATAATGTGGAACAGTGGCCTCTCATTGTAACCATACTTATTTAGGCAAATGTATTCTGTCTGTAGAGTGGATAGTGAAAAAAATAGGTGTGGCTTCTTTTTTTAAAATAGTTACATGTGTGAAGATTGCAGTTACCTCAGAAAAAGGGGGTGTCACAGACCATTCCTGTTTACACACATGCACATCCCATTTCCTTCCTGGTCTCCCTTCACATCTCTTTGTTTTTTCTCCCCTAACTTGGCCAATATCAGCGTAGTAAACTCTCTGGAAAAGAACCATGTTTACTCTGCTTATAGGTGATGACATAAGAACAGCAACAACAAATTAGCTGTAAAATTATTGGTTTCACAAATTCCCTTCCCTCCATCACTACTGACAGAAAATGTTGCACTACTCAACAGGAAAGCATGCCATTTATGTCTCCTTCCAGCAACAACTCTGAGTGGGCAGACTAGCCCTTAGAGAGTGAAAATGATGGGCTATAATATATGACGGTGATAGGACAAGGCTTGAAGAGGAGAGCTGCTCTTCATATATCTGAGAGATATATCATATCTTGCTTGAAAGCTGACAAACCCTCCAACTCAGCTGAAGCTATTTTAGTTCAGCTACAACTCCATCGGCTAAATCCGTACGAGCGATATGCCATTGAAAGATACACATGGCTGATAACGATTCTTGGAATGATGTGTAAGAAACTGTTACATTTTCCCATTCTTCCAAGTTAACGGGAGAATGGACACACAGAATTTCTTCTTCTTGGTGTGACATATGCACAATATGACGTGTTCTTAGCATGATATGCACTGAATTGACAATGCCCTATCAAACAGGATGGGACTAATGCAAGTCAATATTTTGGAAATATACTGGATCACCAAGCCAATCGAAGCCCCACCCTGCCAGTGCCAGTTCCTTACTATCCTTCTCCCTCCACCAAAGGAGAGGTTGAAATCCCATCCAGGAGGCTACAGCTGGGCAAGGTAAGGCAAACAGAACCCCCTCCTAGGAGTTGGGTGCACCTGAGGTGGCTGGGGAGCACTTATGGGGTGGGTAATGCCATCAGAGGTTGGGGAGGACCTGAGGGATGTGTGGAAAAACCCTGGGAGCACTATCAGAAGGGGGTGAAGAAGCACTGTCAGAAGGTGGAGATCACACGACATCACTGGTGTGCCTCAAGCTATGTCCGTGTGCACACACCCATGAGACTTTGCCTGAAGTGCACTGACAATGTCACATAGATGTGTGGGTACTCAAAGTGCCTGCCCATGTACCACCTTCTCCTCCTCCTTGGCCACTCAGTCTCTAAAAGGTTCACCATCACTGCCCTAATCGGTTGAACAATTCTGGAGACTTTGAAAACTTGCATACTTTTTTGCAGCATTTCTGTTACATGCCATCAAGTCAGAATTGACTTACAGTGGCCCTAACAGGGCTTTCAGGGTAAGTGAGATATCTGAGGAGTGGTTTTGCCAGTTCTAGGGACTGCAGTGGCTTAGTGGTTAAGATGCTGAACTTGATGACTAGAATGTCAGCAGGTCAGCAGTTCAAGACTGCATGACAGAGTCAGCTCCTGTCTCTGTCCCAGCTCCTGCCAACCTAGCAGTTCAAAAGGAAGAAATTGCAAGTAGATAAATAGGTACCACTTCAGTGGGAAGGTAAACAGTGTTCCGTGCACTCAAGTGTATAGTCACGCCTAACACAGAGATGAGCACTGAATTCTAGAGTTGGATATGATGAGCTTTTGAACAAGGGCAACCTTTGCCATTTCCCCACCCCCAGTGACCTTTCATGGCTGATTTGACCACAGACCTTCCAAGTCCTAGTCAGTTGCTCAATCCAATAAGGGTACTGTCTAGGGATATGTGCTGCACTCAATTCAGCTTCATACCTGAATAGAATGGAGCCCTGCCTGCCTTGTGCCCTCTGGGGTCCTACCTGCCTTGTGATGCCTCCTCTTCCTCCTCCTCTAAAAGAAAGTGGAAGTGCTCAACCTCAAACAAACATCTGTTGCTTGCCTTTATCAATAGCTGTCTGGTTTTAAAAATTAATTGAGTTTTGCTGCTTTTTTCTTCTTCATAATGTATTTTAATGGCTGGCTGTTGTTTTTATATTTCATATGCTATTTAGAATAAGCTTTTTGTAAGGAAAAACCTTGTAAATTCTGTTAAACAAACAGATCAACGTCAGTAAAGAAAGTTGTGTATCAGCAGGTAATGGGCAGAATCCTACTGCATAACATTGTACTGGAGTAATGTGGATCAGGTTACATAAACATTTAGTTTACACTTTATATCTTCCTATTTTCGGTTGTGAAGATTCCTAGGACCCCCCCCCCCCTTTTGCTCTAGAGACATCTTGGGTAGGGTTGCTTTTAAAAGTAACAAATTGCTACCAAATCATCAGCAGATCAGGTAAATTAATTTACAGTAAAACCCCTACTTACATATGCCTCAAGTTACACAAAATTCAACTTACATAAAGATTTTTCACCAAAATGGTGTCCCGATTTACATAATGCAATTTCCTATAGGTTTGTTTCAATTTACATAATTATTTCATTTTTTCTTATAGGCTTGCTTCAATTTACATAAGTATTCATTTTCCTATAAATTTGCTTCAATTTATGCAAAAAAATATTTTTCCTATGGGTTTGCTTCGATTTATGTAAATATTCATTTTCCCCCCTATGGATTTGCTTTGATTTACATTAAAAACCCAATTTACATAAAAGGCTATAGAATAGACTTTTCACGTAAGTAGGAGTTTTACTGTATTAAGACTCTCTTAACCTTTCTGGCTAAACATATCTCTTCTTCTATGTGCCTCTGACAACATGGGCTTTAGTTCTTCAGCCCATTTGCTTGTGTAGCATGCTGTTGCTCAGTTTTCATAACCTTGAGAGTGAGATGTGCTATGATATGGTCTCATAGGAAGTACATCAAGTTCATTTAATGTAACATGCCACCATTTTGTTTTCCCATACCATCATTTTTCACATTTATTTAAAGTGATTACGTCATCAAAATATTATTCCTTTTAATACATATCTACTAATTAAAGGGCAGGTAAGTTTCAGAATTATTATCTATTTTGAGCTAATAATTATCTCCTTGTGGGTTAATGTAATGATTTTTAAGAAGAAAAAACACAATGCATCTATACTAACACATTGGGGAAAGTTTTGTTACTTTGTGTAGTAAGTTTCAAATAGTATAGGACCATTATTTGGTGGCAATTTGGTGAGACAACTCCTCTATAGGTTCCAGCTATGATTGTGTCTTATTACAGTAAGCAACAGGATTTCTGCCATTGCCAACATACTTGTCTCATTTTGCTCTTCCTGAATTAAATTTGGATTAGACAAACAGTTCACTGAATAGGAACTGACAGCAAAGTTATACTAAGTTAGAATTAGCCATAAATCATTACTTGATAAGTCACCATGCAAACATGCTCTATCCTATTAGATGAAACTCATTCATTCCTTCTTCAATTCTGTTAATTCACACAAGTTCCCAAGAAGGAAACTAAAGGTTCACACTGTGGTTTGCTGCCGGGGGGGGGGGGGGACTCTCTGTGTTTTCTTGCCCTGCATATTCAGAGAAACACACATAGATTAGCAAACCACAACCTGACAAAGAGTTACACACAACCTTTAACACAGCCAGGGAAGAAGAAGTCACGGCAGTTTGAGGACTTCGCTGCCCCTCCCCCTGCACCCACACCAACGGCCAGGGAAGAAGTCAGGGCGGGTTGAGGACTTCGCTGCCCCTCCCCCTGGACCCTCATCAACATATTGTATTGGAGAGGGGGAATGAGGGCCAGCTGTGTGGACCAGCTAGCTCAGCCATAAAGACCTTGCTGCTACTGCTATTGCTGCCTCCATGACCACCTCAGGAACATCACAGAACTCTCTCTGCCTGCTGGAGAGGGGGAATGAGGGCCAGCTGTGTGGACCAGCTAGCTCAGCCATAAAGACCTTGCTGCTACTGCTATTGCTGCCTCCATGACCACCACAGAACTCTCCCTGCCTGCTGGAGAGGGGGAATGAGGGCCAACTGTGTGGACCAGCTAGCTCAGCCATAAAGACCTTGCGGCTACTGCTATTGCTGCCTCCATGACCACCTCAGGAACATCACAGAACTCTCTCTGCCTGCTGGAGAGGGGGAATGAGGGCCAACTGTGTGGACCAGCTAGCTCAGCCATAAAGACCTTGCTGCTACTGCTATTGCTGCCTCCATGACCACCTCAGGAACATCACAGAACTCTCTCTGCCTACTGGAGAGGGGGAATGAGGGCCAGCTGTGTGGACCAGCTAGCTCAGCCATAAAGACCTTGCTGCTACTGCTATTGCTGCCTCCATGACCACCTCAGGAACATCACAGAACTCTCTCTGCCTGCTGGAGAGGGGGAATGAGGGCCAGCTGTGTGGACCAGCTAGCTCAGCCATAAAGACCTTGCTGCTACTGCTATTGCTGCCTCCATGACCACCTCAGGAACATCACAGAACTCTCTCTGCCTGCTGGAGAGGGGGAATGAGGGCCAGCTGTGTGGACCAGCTAGCTTAGCTATAAAGACCTTGCTGTCTCTCATGACTGTATTGTATTTTTACACTGTATTTTATTGTATTGTTTTTTTTCTTTTATGTAAAATTTATTGTGTTATCTGTGCTGCATCTGTTGTTATATTTTTATATTATGCTGTATTTATATTTGAGATTGTGATACTGTATATGTTTGTGTTATGTGAGCCCCTCTGAGTCGCCTCAGTGAGGTGAGTAGAGGGGCATATAAATCTAATTTAATAATAATAATGATAATAATTGTAATGTAATGTATTGTTTGTAAGCCACCCTGAGTCGCTATGGCGAATGGGCAGCTATATAAATTTGAACTAATAATAAATAAATAAATAATAATAAATAAGTGACATTAGAATCTGGGGTAATGGTTTGTAAAAGAAGCTGAGATCATATGCCAGTTTCATAGTTTGTTCAACTGTTATCCCTATTGGGGCGCTGGGGGGGGGGCAGTGCAATTCAAACCCAGTCCTCCAGCAACAGGAAAACCAAATTTGATGAACTTCCACTAGGTAATATTCCTAACTGACTTTGATTTGGACTTATCTGGACTAATTTGACATGCCTAGTGGGTAAATTTGTTGCTCAGTTCTGGAGGACTGGGTTTGAATTGTGCTGTCCCCACCACCACCACATGGGATGCTACCAGCTTCAAAGAGGGTCATTTTGGGGAAGGGAATATACAAATGTCTGGCTTTCTGGCTTTAGATTATAAAAGGATGTAAGCTGCTATCTGTTTTCCCATTTAACATCTAAGAATAAAGCCTGGCTGGGACTACATACTCCATGCCGTGATAAAGCCTGAAGAAGTAACCATGAGTTATGAAAGCTTGCAAAATTTGGAATTTTAAAAGTGATCAAGAAAAGGCTTCATCTCCCTCCTGCATTTGTTTGATTTTATTGATTTTATGGATGGGTCACACAGCTGGATTTTGTATTTATATATATAAAAAGAAGACCATGGAAAGAAAACGAGAGAATGATTATGTGAAAACTCTGTGCAAAGGCAGGAAGAAAGGAAAGCTGTCCATTAGGAATCTATCTTACACCTTGTCCTTGACTTTAATCAAAATTTGCCTTCATAGAAAATAAATGACATTTAGGATCTTCTGACGCCCAACTTGACAAGATATAATTAAAAATACTTTAACTGACCTTTTGTAAACCATGATTCCCCACAACAAAATGGTACAGAACTCATATTTTACTCGTTTCTTTTCAAAATAAATCAAGGGCCTTTCCTCTTTTGTGGGTACAGACAAAATTACAGGGTACTTTATTTTAGAGTAATTACATGGCAACCTTCAGATATATTTGCAAAGGTCATATTCTCATCACATAGCCCTCATTTCCTTTCTGCTTTTCCTTTTGTCCTACCAGATATAAATTTAGCAAAGGAAAAAAAGAAAGAGCAAGAGCATAGGGTTATGTTCTCCCCCCCCCCCTTTTCATCTGGTTGAAAACCAAAGATAGTTCAAAGTCCCCATAGGCCTCCAGAGGCCTGTGGGCTATGATAGGGTTTTTTTCCCTACCATTTAGCTCTCTCCATTATCACAACTCCTTTTTCTTCATTATTCTTCACTTATCACATGCAGGATCACCACGAAGTCCAAATAGAGAGTTGTAATTACTCAGCTGCCACCTGATAGAACTCCTTCTATCATCTTTATCTCACTAGGCTTTACTGTTTCATCACTGGATAAAACTTGCCCATGGCAGTGTCTGAGATAGCACATCTTAAAGATACATTTAAAGTTTACTCATTTATCGGGGAAAAACGCTGAACCCATGCAATTATTAGATACACTTGCCAATTTATTTATACAGGAAGGCTACTTTAACTCCCCTTTCTATCAGCTATTTATTCATCTCTCCTCAAAAATACCGAGGCCATTTTTGGGCAATGAGATGAAATGCTGGCAGGGAGAGATGAATCCAAAGTGGTCATAAACAAAACTGCCATGAGACATAGATGGCAAATATATATATATATATCAATATAGATTGTCTAAAAGTATATCGCATGAGGGGATTTCTTGTTTCGTTTTTGCCTTTTCTCATGTAAACACTGCAAATAAAAAGGTACCTAATTGAAAATATATAAAACAAATAAGGATTGGGAAAGAGCTACATATGATAAATTGGGCTCATATTTTAGCAAAAATAATAATCTCAAGGATAATTTTAAGCCAAGAATACGATGAGTGGCATCTATACTCTGTTTCTGAATGCAAATAGCCTTCAGGTGTTAGAGCAGGATGGGACAAGAATCTTTCATTTGCTTTTGCATTAAAATTTTTTTAATGATTTCATAGACCTCCTGAAACCTATGCCTTGAGACACTGAAGGTAGCTACTTTTACAAGGCCCAAGAGAAGAAATAAAGACCAGAAGGAGGGGGGAGGCAAGTGTAATTTTGCCTATGCACATTTAGAAGTTAATTGTTGGAATTTTAATAAAAATACACTCTAGTGAGAAGACTAATGAAAATGAAAATTGGGATCCTGAGGTAGAGATTAAAATAAGGAATGGAAGATTCACCTTCATAAAAATGTGTCATTTGTTATACAGTAGAGATCTAATTCTCGCTACAAAGATCCAAATAGTGAGATGTTATGTATTCCCAGTGTTGATATATGGAGTCGAAGCTTGGACATTGACTAAAGCATCTGAAAAGAGAATTGAAGCTTTTGAAATGTGGATATACAGATGGCTGCTAAGGATATCATGAGTTGACCATGTGCCTAATGTAGAAGTATTGTGCCGAATGGATAAAGAACAAAAACTCGGCTACTTTAACTCCCTTTTCTATCAGCTATTTATTTATCTCTCCTCAAAATAACCGAGGTCCTTCTTATGTAGATATCATGTCACCCCACATAATAATATTCACTCAGAGAATGAGTTCAGTGTCACTGCACTGTGAGATTGGTATGGCATAGCACAACAAGGCCAGAGGCAGTACAAAAATTCAGTACAAATGTTAAGGGTTATTCTTGCACTAAGTAGAGCTTAGAAACATTGCTTTTTGGGACTGCAACCCTAAGCAACTGCCAGCCATACTGGCTGATGGGACTCTGAGGACTGTAGTCCAAATAAGTAATGGCTGAAATCCTATCATTTTGTTACACAGGCAGAAGGCAAAAGACTCCCTTTCAGCTGGCAATGGAATAGTCTCTGCTGAGATTCTCAAGTGTACATTAAGTCAGTTGGTATGAGCAGCAACTCCTTAATTGTCAGCTTGAGAAAAGAGAATGTTATACCTTTCGCCTTCCACCTGCATAATAAAACAACAGGATTTTAGCCAATATTTCCAGACTATGTTACTCAGTATTACCAGAGATCTTCTAATGCAATCCCTCTGCCCCCTGGTGCCCCCAAAGAACACAATTTTAAGAGAAAAGTCACTTACAAGCTAGAACTTCACACCTAAGAAACCAGACAATCTGGCATTACAGGGCTTTGTGCAGTGGTGGGCATCAGCAGGTTTGCACCAGTTCACCAGAACTGGTAGCAGAAATTCTGGCTGGCCCCACTCATCCAAATTTTGAAACAAAGTAGTCCTAATTTGGGTGCAATGCAGGGCTTTCCCCCTGGCCATGCCCACCATACCACTCCTACAATGTGGTTCCCCCCTTTTCTTTTCAAAATTGCATGGAAGCACTAAGATAAGGATATATGAGCAACACATCCATTTACAAAAGATTCAACAATTAGTACCTTTATAGATTTATGTGTTCTCATCACTCTCTATTCCTGCCACACTATGTCTTATAAATGGGGCTAAATCATGCACTAAAAGTAAAGAACAGCAAAGGAAATAAGGAATATATACATATATTTTAGAGATGTTTACAAGTTCCTAGATTGTCGTTATTAGAAGCCTTTTGCTTAATGGCCTGATTGCTGCTATCTTAGACTGCACAAATATCAACAGCCTATTTACTAGTTAAATGCTGGGATAAAATTAGTTTGAATTTTTTTGGTACATTCTAATCCCCACGAAATTAATGGAAGCTGCAGGCATTCAGTATTTTTAATAATCTTCTGCTTTCTAGTTTACCTCAAAGGTGTGTTTGAATTCTACAAGCCCCTTCCTTAAATTCCCTGTATCTTAATTTTCCCATTTGCACATTTGATTACAATAGTTCTACAATAGTCCTTCCTCCTTTGTGGAGTACTTTGGTGATTCATTCAATAATGGTTATACAATACAGGCCTTAGTTACTCTAATTATTGTGGTCATTTCAATTAGATTTTGACACTTTTGAGCCAATGTATTGTTTGGAAATTATGCAAAGCAGCTTGCTTCCAAGAAATGAACATTGAAACCTCATTGGGACTTATAGTCAAGCTTCCAAACATGCTATGACACGTGTGTGTGTGTGTGTGTGTGTGTGTCAAAGTTTTTATACACTGAGAAAATATATGTGCCTGTTCATTAGCTTGAACTAGCATGGAATGTTGGATCAACACTGATAGATATTGTATGCCAGTAGGATTTATTTCCATAAAAACATTTTGAATAGGAGGATGACTGTTATTATAAGGCAGGGATGGGTTAGACTGATTTCATTGGTGTGAATGGGAATGATCTAACTATGTTATGATTTCAAAGGCTTGTGGAATGTTTACACACAAAAAGTGGAAAACCAGTGTGATGTAATATTTGGCATGTGGAAAAGAGGCTGGGGAAACCCAAGATTGAGCACCCACTGAGATATGGAACTCCATGATTAACCTAAATCCAGTTATTGTCTGGATGTACATGGGATCTACAGATGTGGATCTACAGACGACTGCTAAGGATATAATGGGTTGACCATGTGATAATGTGGAAGTATTGTGCTGGATGGATAAAGAACAAGAACTATTTAAGACCATTAAGCAAAGAAAGCTCCAATACCTTGGGCATATAATGAGGAACAACATAAAGTATAGAATACTCCAACTCACTATGCAAGGGAAGATCCTTGGGAAGAGAGACCCTAGATGAACCTGAGAAACTGGTATGGCATGTCCTAGGAAGAACTAATCAAAGGAATTAAAAACAGGCAGACTTTCACCATGATGATAGCCAACGGCTATGGCACTTGAAGAAGAGTTCTTGTCTCTCAGCCTGGTCTATCCCATATATTGTAAAATAAAAGGGAAAAAGAAGAAAATCAGGAATATTCCTTTGGAGGGAAGTCAAGTAATAATAAATAATGTATGGTAATCACATAACCATACATTGCACTTTGGTGAGGTGAGGAAATATTTATTGTTCCTCCCGAAGCACCAAAATGTCCTGGGCCATCCCAGCTCAGTCATCTACAAAGCACTCGGATTAAAAAAAAAGCACATGGTACATGAGCACTGAAATGAATTTCAATATTCCTATCTTTCTTGGAAAACAGAGATTGTCATATTCTTGGCCTAGACATTCCTGCATCATTCAGCAAGTGCCGGGTGTGTGACTATTGCACCCTCTCACCTCATCTTTTCTATCACATGTAACTGTTCCTCAAGGTTGCTTCTACATCTAGCCAGCTCACAGAGTATCTTGTAACACTTGCTTAGAGAAGCAACATTTATTAATGACTTTGTAACTCATCCCAGCCGCACAGACCCCCAGCATAGATCTGACCTTTTAAAAGGAACTTTCCATAAGACAAAACAAGAAGAAAAGAGAATACTGAACTTTGACTACACTTTATTTATTTATTTATTTATTTATTTATTTATTTATTTAGATTTATATTGCCGCCCACTCACCGAGGCGACTCAGGGCGGCTTACAGTCAAAACAACAACTGTACAATAAAAAATATAAAATGCAACCACATAAAGCAACCAAACCAGAACACAAACTAACTCCCGTTAGGAACACCACCTCCAGCTTAAAAGATCTACTAATAGAAGAAAAGTGATTTGAATATCCTTCTTGTGTTGATAAGGTGGAATGGAGAGACACATGAGAGCCATTTTTGTCAACAACAAATGTACCAGAATTCACCATACTGGCCATTCAGGCATGGTGTCAGGCGGGCTGGTGGAGGTGCTAGCCTACCAATGTTGACTACCTCCATGCAAGCTGGATTAATCAGGATTCCCACTGGTATGGAGATGTTCTGCTTCTTCCCTTCATTCATTATGAACCTTTATGTGAACAGCCATGAAAGCACTAGGACCCATACCTCACAGGCATCATAAGCTTTAATGGCCATTCCTTCTTCTAGAAAAATGCAGCCCTAGGAAAGAAAAGGAGTTTTTTGTGTTGTTATGTCATGTTTGTTATTCTTCTTAACCTTGAGAAAAGGAGACTGAGAGGAAATATAATAGCATTCTTCAAATACCTGAAAGATAATCATAAAAAGGGAAGGATCTGTTTGCCCTCATCCCAGAGTACAGGAAGCATAACAACAGGCTGAAACTACAGGAAGCCAGATATAGGCTGAATATTAGGAAAAATATCCACAACAGTGGAACCAACTGCCTTGAGAGGTAGTGAGTACTCCAGCACTGGAAACATTCAGGAGAAAATTGGGCAACCATCTGTCATATCTGCTTTGATTTGGATTCCTGCATTGAGCAGGGGGTTAGACTTGATGACCAAAAAAAGCCCATTTCAACTCAGTTATTTTATGATTCTCAGAGTGGATGAGGTATGCAATTATGGGTCAATACCATGTTTTTTCTTAACCTTTCCTCTTTAGATGGGACTAGCTTTTGTTGGAAATGTCAAATACTGGGATATATTTCCTGAAGGAAATTTTTGAACAAAACACCAAACAACCATAGGGAGATGGATTTGTCAGTACACTTGTAGTATGCAGAACTATGAATAGTAATTGTGTGTTGTCAAGTGCACTAGGAGCTTTCTTTATGCCGACTACCTGGCATTTGCCACACAGTGTGCAACCTTTGAGGCTGTTGAGAAAGAACTGACTGAGGCTTTGAATTTAATGGTTATATAGTATAGGGATAACCAACTGAAGCCATACTGCCTAAAAACTCAACTCTGTGCTTTTCATTTGAAAAACCATGAGACATCAAGAAGCCTACAGGTGACTTGAAATGCACCAGGATCAAACATTGCATCACCCCAAAATACCTGGGAGTTATCCTGAATTGAACCATCACTTTCAAGACCCACTGCCTCAATACCAAACAGAAGGTTTTGCCAGGAACAATTAAATGTGCAACATTAATGTGCAACAGACAGAAGCATTAATGTGCAACAGACAGCAACATTTAAGCTAAATATCCTGACTCATATGATCTTCTACCAGGTAAGTAATTTAGCAGAGGCAGGCTTGCAATTTAGGTGAGAGCACTAATGAGACAATATAGTCTCATTTAATAATCTGAAAAGCAACCATAGCCAGCAAACAATAATAAGCATTTTTTGGGGGAAAGTGCTTTGTATAACTAGAAGCAATGACTGATGTATCTAGCTAGCCACATGCTACTAAGGGACCACTACTGCTCTAATGTAGGTGAGGAAGTCTGGGTTTGTCAGCATTTTAACTTATTCGCTAATGGACCATCCCTAGTCACAAAAATATGGAAAAATTAAAGCTACCAATGATAGTTAAACATTTGAATAACAAGTTGTGCTGATTTTTAGTTTCTATGAGTTGCTTGTATCATTTGGAATCAGATTAACTTTACAGTTTATCATTGGTGCATTGATCTACAGAATTTGAAAATGCTAGTGATTTTTTAAAGGTGCTTTCAGCACAGATGTCTATATGTTCTTCTGTTTTGAAAAGCAGACAAATAAATTCACAAAATGGGAAATCTTTCAGTATTAAAACAAGTATTCAATCATTGCTGTTGAAAATGGGTAAATATAGCCCACATATCAAATCACCATCCTCACCCACACTTTGTACCATACATTCTACCTTAATTAAACACTCCAATATAATCCCAATAGTCACTCTATTCCTTATATAGCATATCACTCATGGAGTGAAAGTGTTGAAGTGAAAGATACAGTTTGATAGCATTTCTGTCTATGAACAGCAGATTTGCTGTGTAGTCCTGTCCACATTTCATAACCTTTACTGCTCCAGTCCAAGTGATACATAATTTGGTATAAGGAAATCTCATTGTTTTGAACCTAGCTCTGGGTAAGCAGGGGCTTTCCCCCTCTTCAGATAAGTACTTCTTATATTTTATTGTATAAGAAGGGTATATAAGTGTGCTTTTGTTTTAAGTGATTTGAGTTGTGAGTTTGTTTCATCTGTGATCTGAATTAATTTGTTGTTGAGAGTACAGTATACTATTTCCAGTATACACATTAATAGTGTGTAAACACTCCCATTGTGAGAGCAGATGTGGCTCATATTCTAAGCCTCTAGAACTGCTGATGGCTATCTGGATGTTAGTATCCAATATGATTTGAGACCTTTGTTACAGTCTTATCTAATTTCTGACAAAAAAAAAGCCCCCACCTTCACCTGTACAGTAGAAGTGAAGATAGCAACACAGGAGAATAGACACAAGTCTCCCAGAGTACAATCCTTTCTTACTAACCTGCACTCGAATTCTTAATAACTTACTCCGAGACATCTGTAGGAGAAAGAATTTTTTTCTGGAATTAGAATATGTGCATGCTGCTTTCTTTCCTGCAAATATGCTAGCAAGCAGATCAACAGTAACAACTGACATCAACCAACCGACAAAGGGAAAGACTACAAAGCAGAGAGGTGTATCTTTCTTTGAATTCAGAGGTGGGAAGGAATGGTTTCTTAGTGCTAGATAGAGAGACAGTCACTCCAGCCCAGAAAAGTCCATCCATTTCACTCCCACTACAGGTGAGGTTGCCAAAAAACACCTCCAATAATTTTCCCTCAATGTAACACTCATTCCTATTTGGGAAGGTTCAAGGCACACCCAAGACCCTGTTCTTATCTTTGATCAGTGACCAGTGATACCACAGGGATTATTTCCTCTACTTTACTCCCTTTCATACATTCTCCTTCTGAGTCAAGGATGAATAACCTGGGGCACTTTTCATCCAAAAAGACCATTCACTAGTTGCACCCACATTTAAACATTCATTTCTTCCCTTACCTCTATTCTTTTTCAAAAGTGGAAGTGACCAGAAAATTTACTTTTATTTTGTAAAAAAACCAAACAAACAGAAAAAGCTCTTCTCTTTCTGCACTAAAACAAGAATTTTGACTCCTGATTGGAAAGTCACCACTTTTATCTGAATTTTTTAAAATTTCAACCAGGGAAGGAGCTGGAAGGAACCCAGGAACCACACACACACACACGCAAAGACTCAGAAGCTGGATGATCCCCATCCTTTTAATAAGTCAGGCAGAATTTCTCATCCCAAAATTTCAGAAGCAAGTATGAACCTCTGCCCCAATCGCAAGCTGTCCTAACTCTAAGTATTAAAGCCATCCCTAACATATATATCTTACAGCTCTTTAATGTACAATTACTGTTTCTTGGAAGTTTCCTCCCTCTGACTCAGAAGTAGCAAAGTTATGCTCATCATCTGTCCACCTGCACAGGCAGGATAAAACTAATCCACACTATCAGGGGTGAAAACGAGAATTAGATGGGAAAGAGACATATTTACAGTGAAGTTCTACTGTTAACACACATTCTGCCATAGCAGGCAAAATTGCACAGAAGGGGGAGGGGGGAATGCAGAGTTTGGGAATGTTATGTGTGGGGCATATGTAAAGGGGTTTTCAAAGCAAGAACAGATTCATGAGTTGCACTGCAACCCACTCTAGCTGTCCAATATCAGAAGGAGAGTGGAAAACAAATTCCTAGTTCCTGCTGCAAAAAAAGTAAAAAAAGTAAAACTTACAAGTAGGTAAGGACAACTGGACAAAGTTCCACACTCTTCCTTCCAAGAGGTGTCTTAGATTACATATTTGAAACATTATATACAGAAACATCACAATCACTCAGCTGGTCACAACTGGTTCTCTTCACAGTATATTAATGCTGCCTAGATACACCTCACACTACATTAATTCTGTCTAGAAATCCAAAGGAAAATGAATGATCCAGCCCAGTAATTCCCAAGCTCTGTGTCGGTGGGATACTATTGTGCAACAAGAGAATTGCAGGGAATAAATGCATTCAGTAATTTAAAGCCCCTGTGAGTCTAAACTGCCCACCTGCAGAGAAGGCTGCTCATAGCAGCACTGTGTGAACCATTGCTTAGGCCTTGTTTCTTGTCACTCAGCTGGAGAGTCTCAGGCCACTGGCTGAAGTTCTGGGGGACTGCTCTTTCTGTGGGTCTTTGATGGGTAAGGTTGGTGGCAAGTGGCATTAGAGAAGGAAAAACTCTGATTTTAGCAAAGCAATCACACTTATATACCTCCTCATAGTGATTAGGTCACTCTCTGGGTGGTTCACAAGTTAATTAGCATTTTGCCCCTAACAGGCTAGGTACTCATTTTACTGAACTTAGAAGGATGGAAGGCTGAGTCAACTTTGGGTCCTGGTTAGGATCAAACTCACAACCTTTTGGTTGCAGTTTAGCAATTTAACCACTGCGCCACCAGGGCTCCTAACATTGTGTGAAGTGGCCTTTAAGAAGTGGAGATCTATCTCTTCTTCACTCCCAATTGGTGCCAGAGCTCATACAGCTGATCCCCATGAGCAAATTAATTTAGTGCATATATATGAGTAACTAATCATAAACTCTAGATACATATATTTATATAAACATCGTATATTTATTTATTTGTATTTATTTTGTCCAACTTTTATCACCATCTCCTTGCCAAGGCAATTCCAGCCGGCTTACAGTCTGACCAATAAAAATACTAAAATATAAAAGCATTCCCACAATAGCAAATCATAAAAGCATTAAAAAACCTTAAAATACCCCTCCACATTCACAACAGTTAAAGACTAAAACCCAGATGGTCATTCATATGAACCAGTGGGGGCAGGGGGCCTGCTCCACAGGCATATATAGAATTAAGCCATAGTGAAAAATAACAAAAAGGAGATGGTCCATACTACCTATCACACTTTCATGTACACATATTATTTTGCACCAGTTACATAGGAGTCTACTCTGTGACTCCTCATGGGCTAGTTCCTTGTGACTTCACAAAAACTATCTTCCTGGTGTCAGGTTTTGATTCTCACTTACTAGAACAGATTAAGTCTTTCCCCAACAGTCCCCAACATGCACTTTTCCTCAAACTTGTAAAAACTGAGGCATCCCAGGGGTGGTATCCCATAATATTTTGTCTCCAGAATGATTCTGTCCTCTGTTGAAATTATTTCTGATTCCAGCTGCCATCAATAGATTGTTTTATGCTTCATTGTTTATACGTATTTTTGGTTTTTGTATTCTTTATTGAGTTGTCTTCCTGGCTTATGTTGTTTTATTGTTGTTAACCATCCAGAGTGGATCAAATCCCACTTGAATCTATCTTGATGGAGGGCAGCAACTTCATCAATACTGGCCTGGGGCTGAGGAACATTTTGTGTGCCAGAAGGGCTCAGGACCAGAAAGTGACTTGCAGAACTGGATCAGTAGTAAGGGTTCCACACTGTAATGCAGAAGGCAGATGAAAGGTCACTGCATTATATTCTCAGGACAGTTTTCATGGCTCATCACCATGAGGATCACCCATATTTGGATTCGTATATAGCAGCAGCAGCAGCAGCAGCAGAAGAAGAATGTGCTATCTTGCAAGGGATTCCAAAGCATGCAAGCTTTCATGTTATGCAGAAGTGCTATTCTGCAACAAAAATGAAACCAAAGTTACCATATTTACAAAACATTTAGAACATTACATATCACGTGTCTATGTTATTAAATAAGCAATGTTCAAGTATACAAACCATCTTGAATATACAGCTGAGTATATATACAGATAGCAGGCAAATCACAGACTTGTATAATGGTACCCAGACATGCAGTCTAAGAGTCATACGATGTTCTGAAAGAAACCTAGCATGAATAAATGTAGGACACACTGGCACACTACTTAAGAACATAGGAAACTGGGTTATAATGAGTCATATCATTGGTCTATAAATTGGTATTCTATCTAGCAGCAATAGCTGTCCAGGATTTCAGCGCTACCTAGGAAACCTACTCTTCCCTGATGACTTCTCATCCAAGTACGAGCCAGGCTTGATCTTAGATGGTTTCCAAAATCAGATGAGATTGACTACGATCAGGGTGGGATAAGCAATCCACATTGCTTATTCTATCCTCTCATAACCATCTGCTCTTAATGCTTTAGGTGACCTTGTAATGTTTTCTTTTAGGCAGGGAAGTCAACCCAGGTCCAACTGTACCATCATCACACCTAGTCTACAAACATTCCAGTTCAACAGTCCCAATTACATTTTGGGGAGGACATGAAAGGATAAGATTGCTTTCTGAGGATGGCTGAAATGCCCTAAACCAGTGAAGGCAAACCTTGGCACTCCAGCTGTTATTGAACTTCAATTCCCGGAAGCCCTGATCAGCAGGAGTGCTGACTTGGGTTTTTGGTAATTGAAATCCAAGAACACCTGGAGTGCCAAGGTTCGCCATCACTGCCCTAAACACTTGATCGCTTGAAAAGAGCACTTCCATTGAAAGGCAAATTGACACAGAGGAGGAGAGTTCTTTAGTCTGCATAATCCTTGGTGGCAAATCCGCTGACAACGCTTTTGCACCATTGCCTTTATCTTTTCCCTCTTTGACTGGGGTGATATAATGGGGACACTGTGTCCAAATAACCATTTGCTGCTGGAAAAAATGGCAAACACTCCCAAAATTAAACATTACACGATTGTACTCCAGCTCATGAAAGCTGGGAATGTCACAGAGGTGACTCTCTCCATCACCAAGATGTTTGGGGGGTGTATATGAACCTGTCACTCTCCTGTTCTCCTGGCTGCCAATCTACTGTATGGAATAGCCCTAACAATGCTCACTGCCTTCCTAGCAGAGGGGTTGGTGTCAGGAGAGGGCAATAAAGTGACAAGTGGGGCAGGGATGGAGTGGGTGAAAGTGCATGATGGCACTTCAACCCAGCAATCATCTCCATTTTTTTTACCTTGGGTGGGCTAATGAAAGCTTCAGAAGAGAGGCAGGGAAACTTTTCACTGAAACAGCCTAACCCAATGAGCAGCACAAGAATGCCTGGCAGGCATTACTGACCATAAACAAAGTCTCTGCAGATGCTGTTTCCAGGAATGTTTCATTCCCGAAAGCTGTGTATAAGAGGTAGCTCTCTAAGATCAAAAAATCTGCCTGCACTTAGTGGACACTCATACGATACAAGGAAGAATGGCACCACACAAAAAAGAAACAAAGAGGATATAGATTTGCATAAACTTGCTCTACTCATGTACGTATATGCAAACAGGGAAATTTGTGGATCCTGATCAAGAGAAGAATGTAATTCACCTCAAAATATTGGAGAAGGTTGTGATCAGATGACTTTCTGTGTTTAGTCTCCTTTCTAGGTGCTAAATGCTAAAAGTAATTTTAACACCCTTGTTCTCCCTTCTTTTAGCTCTTGTGCTTGTCACTGCCTGGCCAGTGGGTCATGTGCTCTAAATGGCTAGAAAACTGCAATTGTGTGGAGTGTCGTTGCAGAAATGTCTACTCATCCAGGCACTCCTTGCTGAATAATGATGGCAAAGCAAGGCTTCAAATCAAACCTGGAATTAATAGGCTTTAAAACGAAGGACTGTCCTCCATAAAGTTGAACACAACCCACCCACCTCTCATCACCCCCAGCATGAGACATTCAAGTTTTACCACATCATAACATACCACACCACACCATAAACTTATAAGCAAAACCCTCAAATTGATTTCCATCAGAATCACCTGGCAAACTGATTGCCTTTTATTACAGATTGTAAATAACACATTGATTTGCATGTTCATCTCCTAAACCAGCCAACTTCGTCTACCCACTCTGGGTCTCTATACCAGATATTTATAAATGTATGCCATGATATCCTTTCTTATGTCTGATGAATTGGACTTGGTCCACAAAAGCTAATATTAAAATACAGGAGTTAGTCTTTAAGGTGCCACAGCAGTTTTTGTGTCTTTGTCTTATTTTGTCGTTTGCTTTCTGATATGCTTGCACAGACTACCACTTCAAAAATTTATAAGCAGAAAATATCTCGTGGCTGCCAGTGCCCAGGAGCCTTCTGCAGCTGGACCGAGAGGCCACCATGGCAACCGGTCCTGGCACTTTTTCCACCTCTGGCCGGGCCCCAGACCCTGGCTGGGGCTTCAAAAGCCACCATGGCAGCAGGACTTCTTCACCTCTGCCACCACCTGGGAGCCATCTGCGGCTGGGCAGAGAGACCACCATGGCAACTGGTTCTGTGACTTTTTCTATTTGTGCCTGTGCCCCCGCCCCTGGTTGGGGCTTCAAAAGCTGCCATGATGGCAGGACTTCCTCACCACCACTGCCTGAGAACCTCTTGCGGCTGGGTGGAGGCGCCACCACAGCAATCAGCAGGAGTGCTGACTTGGGCTTCTGGTAATTGAAGTCCAAGAACACCTGGAGTGCCAAGGTTTGCCATCACTGGTCTAATCCATGTGTCCTATACTAAATCAAATGTGCTGAATCCAAATCTGAAGTCCAATTCTGCCTAGGATTTCAAGATCTTAAGTAAGCAAATCTCATTCGCTTGGTTAGGATCTTGTGTTGATCAGGCAGGGTATATTTGCCACAAATGTAGCAAAAATTCCTTTGTGTGCATAAATCCATGTTTGGCCAAGAAGGAGTTAACAATTCAATTAAGAGACTGCCTCACCCCAAGAACATCAGTCCGTCCCACCAGAGTGGACCGGAGAGGTTCTCTAGTTGTCCCATTGGCCAGAGAGGCACATCTCTCTGGCACCAGAAAGAGGGCCTTCTCTGTGTCTGCTCTGACTCTATGGAACCTCCTGCCAATGGAGCTGCACCTCAGACGTAGTTGCTGCCTTTTGGGAAGAATTTAAAAACATGGCTGGCAGGGCAGGTATGGGGTACAGGTTGCACCATGACCACAGCCTACTGGTTAGTGTGAGTTCCCTCATTCCCTCAACACCCTTTTAACTTCTTTTAAATTTTAAGA
This sequence comes from Furcifer pardalis, assembly GCA_030440675.1. NCBI lineage: Eukaryota > Metazoa > Chordata > Lepidosauria > Squamata > Chamaeleonidae > Furcifer > Furcifer pardalis. Next base: position 189,783,059 of record CP126890.1, on the reverse strand, counting down.
ATCAATTTTAAATTTTTAAATTTTAACCTGTCTATTTTAAATCTTTTAGAATTCTTGATTCAAATTGTTGTTGATGTTTTATATGAGATGTTAACCGCCATGAATTGCCCTGGTAAGGAGGGTAGTATATAAATTTAAATAAATAAATAAGTCGTTTCTGAACAATAGGTTTAAAAGTTCAGATTACCCCAGACTTGGAGCTGATTTCCTCTTTGGAAACCTGTGTCAGGATCTTGGTCTTAGAAATCCTGAGAAAGTGTTTACTGAAAGTATTCAAGATTATGACAAATGCAACCATTTTGTGCTTTCATAATGAAGAAATTCTTTGAGTATGCCTTGCAAAGTTGTATACAAATTCCATGGATAAATGGCAAACTAGCCTCCTTTTTGAGAATTTATTTATTTAATTCAATTTGTATCGCCACCCCCTAGCAGAGGCGACTCCAGGCATCTTACAAACAACCATAAAAACATTCAAGTTAAAAAACATCCCTACAATAATTAAAATCATAAAAACCATTTAATATTGCCGTATAGAATGTTGATTTGTTCCTCCCATTTTGAGAATTGTCTTATAGAATGTTGATTTGCTCTGGTACACAATAACATCCAGTGGACTGTAATTTAGTGAAGGTACTGACACTTCTGTTGAAATTCTTTGGTCCCTTGCACATTCTTCTATAAATCTCAGGATTTTCTGTTGACAGGAAATAACAAATCTCCCAGCTCTGGTGTATAATATTTTGGTACTACATCTCCCGCCATCCTTAGCCATTGAAGCACAGTGAGGGATGATGAGGGGCTAGATACCATTGTATCTTGAGGACCCCATCCTTCCTCTATCTTTTGTTGGTGGTGTCACACCAGCAGCTAAGGAATTTCACTTCTCTTCACAGCAGTCACAGCCTTATTTCTTGCCTAGAGGTTAGAAAAGTTATTCAGACTACAAATCCCAACATCAGCACAGATTCTAAAGTTCATGCTGACTGGTCAATTGTGGTGAGTAGTTGTCCAAAAAAGTTTATTCTCACTTTCTGCCCCTATTCCCTCCATTTTCAACGCCCCATTTTGCCTTTCACTTCCAATTTCAACCAGTGTATATATGCAGGGTTTCTCAACCTTGGACCCCCAGATGTTCTTTGACTTCAATTCCCAGAAGTGCTGATAACAGGTGTGCTAACTTGGGCTTATGGGAATTGAAGTCCAAGAACACCTGGAGACCCAAGGTTGAGAGACCCTGCATGTATGTATTTTACAATGCTTCCACCAGAAGAATCCCTTTTAAACCAGGATATTTCACCAGTTTCCTAGGCATTCCCTGAAGCAGACTTTGTATAGGAAACTGAGGTACCCAGTGGATAAACACAAAATACCAAGAATAATTATCTATTAATAACTTACTTAAGTATGGGATGGTAAGGAAACAATCCTCTGCCCCCCCCCCCCCGGATTTTTACAGACTTGCATTCTTTCCACATATTCCAAAGAATTCACTGCCTATAAAGAATTTACTCACTAGCTTGCTTAACAAGTGATTTTACAGTTTAAAAGGTGTCTAGTATCAGATGTCAGAGTTCAGGAGGCTATCAGCTACAGCACATTGTTCAGCAACAGACAATTAATCTCTTAATGAAACTCCATCTGCAAAGTTCAATGCAGGCACAACATGGACTGATCATCAAGCTGTGGAAAAACTCTTCTGATATTTGAAGGGTGCTGCACCAGGAAAGTGGTGAGGCAGGCCAACAGGAAAGCAAGTGGTGTCATTCTCTGAAGAGAAAAGTAGCTTGAAGCAAGATCCAATGTGTAATAAAACAGCATGATTCAATTATCAGGGTGGGTGGGGAGGGATGTGGAATCAAAGAAAACCCATTGTCAGAGGTTTTTGGGTGAACACTAGTGCTCTGTGAAGTCAGATTCAGGCAGGTGAATTCAGCATGTAAATCTCCTAAGGGAAGTGAATGAGTGTGAAGATACCACCTGCACGAAGTAGATTAACATTTAGATGTGAATTGCCGTAAGTTAAGAAATCTCCATAGGCATTGTCTATTGCACACTGAGTCTTGTGACTTAGTACGCAAAGATGTCTACAAAGATTTCTTCACTCATGGCAATTTGTGTCTAAATCTTTTGTCATTGCCAAAGTATGTAACTGTAATTGTCTGACTGAATATATCTTGTTCCAGACAACTTTACTTCAGGCACACCAAGTGCTGAAATGTATAAACATTCAATTTACAGCAGTGGTGTCCAAACTATGGCCTAGGGCAGGAGTCTGCAAACTTGGCTCTCCAGATGTTCTTGGACTTCAGTTCCCAGAAGCCCAAGTCAACACTCCTGCTGATTAGGGCTTCTGAGAATTGAAGTCCAAGAACATCTGGAGAGCCAAGTTTGCAGACCTATGGCCTAGGGGCCAGATCCACCCCTGACGCCAATTCGTCCAGCCTGCACTTCCCTTGTCACTCCCGGGAACAGAAGTAAAATGTGCCTGTATGGGCATGTTTTACTTCCTCTTCTGGGAGTGATAAGGGCAGTGCAGGCTGGATGAATTGGCATCAGGGGCCCGGACCATAGTTTGGGCACCCCGATCTATATCATCCTGTTGCAAAACAGATTCCAAGGCATATTTTACCTCTGCTTCCAGTGGGAGGAACCACATGACAGGCCCGCTAAACCATGTGGCTGGCCAGCTGAAGTACTGACAAGCCTACAGCCCAAAAAGTTTGGGTACTCCTGATTTACATTTTCAAGTTTATCTTGATTCATATTTCTCATGCATCCTTATTGAGGAAGAAATTGGAGGCTTAGCTGCAGCCTTCATAATTTACAATGAATGACACACGTAGCTTACTTGTAAGTTTAAAAATGGTATAGTAATTGTGACAAAAAGCACATAGAACTGATTCTCAGATTTTTAAGGATCAAGCATTTCCTGTTGGTTTATAACATGTTAGAATTCTGAGAGATCAATTGACACATTTGTCTACCATTACACTGTTTCAATTAATGACCCTTTAAAAAAATATAAATCCATCTTCCCCAATAATTTTACTGGAAATTTGAAATTGCTTATTAAAGCCTTTGCAATTTTATAAATTAATATTATGTCAATCTTCATTTTTTTAAAAAATATATTAAAGTGCATTACTGTGTATTATAGGATGGTGCAATAAGCTACATTTCAAGACAGTAATAGTACTAATTATTTCCCTGTTTTCCAAAGTTTAAAACAACTTGTAATGTTAAATATTCCCCCCACCCAACATGCCTCCTATGAAATCCTAATACTGTATACCTTAGGGATGTTGCTGTTAAGAATTCGTGATTTAGCACTTGCTAATTATAACAATGTTGAAAATAGAAATTGTTTATAAATACAAATGCAGCATTATGGTAAAAGCAGGTTATGATGTTATTAAGCAGTTAAAGAGGCAGCATTCCTGGTTTAAGGGAATTTCCTAGTACCTTCAAAATACTTAAAATGTGTTGCCCCACTAACACAGACTTTTGGTTTGAAAAAAAATGTCTGGAAACAATTTCTTAACTACCCTTCTTGCTTAATATTTCCCTTTTGGCTGATAACTTACCAAGGTTAACTGGTTGGACCACATGTCTGGCGTGATCTTTGTGAAAGAGAGGGTGCTGCCTACATAGCACATAGAAGTGTTTCCAATATCAAATGTGAGACAGGCATTCAATAAATTTATCACACTCTTGGTCTGAAGGCAGTTGGGGTTATAAACAGGACAGAAGGCACAGTTTGTCCCATTGCAAGAGCCTCCTTGACTGGCCTGTGTGAAAAATACATCTGGGTGGGCTTCATTATGATTATCCTTTGAAGGCTAGTTCAGATGGTCCCAAAGTATTATGTGTGGAGTGTCCTGAGCAATCCTGGACAAACAGAGTTATAAATTCAGCAGACTGTGCTTGCTAGAAGCAAGAGAAGTAGTGAATGGGGAAGGATGAAGTCTTACATTTGCTACTTGCTATGGTTTGCTGCTAAATATCACAATAATCCTTTACCTATGGGTTTGGCCATTGGGGATAGAGAGATAACACTCTTTAAGGAGCTGGAAGTGGCCTAGGGCCCGCTGTTTGCTGCCCTTTACAATGAAGCAACCTCCTCACCTATTAATGATCTTGCAGCCATTCCATTTACTGGTCTATGTCTAACATTTTCATGCTAGCACGGCTATTTTGTTCCCTGCAAGAACAAAAGACCAAGGTGGCATGTGATCAGTGGTGGACATCAGCAGGTTCGCACCAGTACACCAGAACCAGTAGCAGAAATTCTGGCTGGTCCCACCCATCCCAAGTTTTGAAATAAAGTAGTCCTAATTTGGGTGCAATGCAGGGCTTTCCCCCTGGCCACGCCCACTATACCATGCCCACAGTGTGGTAGTAAAAATTTCTTTGAGCCCACCACTGCATGTGATCCTGAATGGATCTTTGGATCTTATTCCAGATTGGAATAAATCAAGATTGTCACCCTAAAGTACATCACCAGCAAAGAATTGGAGGAGGAAGCTACATTAAAAATATAGGGAACGCTCTGGGGTTGTAATAATCAGGTTTGTATTATTTTCAGTTGACTAGATGACATACCAGTTAATGCAAATCAGCCTGGAGTTTCCATCCCCCCCCCCCCCCGCCATCCAAGGACCAGGTGGTGGAAGTCTATTTTCTCTAGCCTAACAGACAGGAGTTAGGAGAGACAGAAGGAAACTGGTGGTCAGCCCTTGATTATAGCTTGTTAAGGCAGTTCTGCTGTAGCTGTGCCTTCTGTTAATCTGGACAGCTACTGTAATAAACTGCCTTAAACTACTCTTCCCACATTGTCCTGTATAGAAACACACCTCTTTTTGTCACAGTCAAATTTCCGTGCTTTGTTTCATGGGACAATGTTTCTTCTTTTTTAGACAATTAGCTGAAAGACGACACCAGTCCAATGATACTGAGGCCTACCAGGAGCTACACAAAGGGGTGAGTGTGGGTTTCTTGTATGTGGCCTGTGGACTATACGATTACAAGCTCTGTTTTAAGAGCAGACACATTCACAGCATTGATGTGGGAATCTTTTCTGTAAATACTGCCATCATTTCCCATGGATTTTAAATTTCCATGCATGCATGAAGTGTTCCTTCTGACCAAGAATACTCAACCTACAGCCCATGGGCGGATCTGGCCCACAGCATCAGGTAATCATGCCTGTGCCTTCACTCCACCCATCTCCTCCTCCTCCTCCATCCTTGTTCTCTCCAATTATGTCTTTGTTGGCACTCTGTAGCAGGGCAGATGTTGTAAGGCTAACAATATCCACCCTGCTATGGAGCACCATTAAGGACACACCAAGCCAAGCAGAGTGGACAAGGATTGAGACAGCATTTTCCCCGTGGGCCACCTTGGCTGAGCATGGGTGAGAAGAACACCCTGGACTCTTCCTTCACCCATGGGTGGTCCCACGACTCCTGCTGGTGGTGTGGGGGGAGGGGTGGTCTCACCAGTGGTGGCAGCAGTGTGTGGGAGAGTGGTGGGGGCTCAGGGAGATCCTGCTGGCAGTGGCAGTGGTGTGTGGGGGGGAATGGTGGGGGTTGGGGTGGTCCTGCCACAACTGCTGCAGGCAGTGGTGGCAGCAGGAATACCCTCAGCCTCTACCACTTCCCTCAACCACCACCGCTACTGCTGGCACCAATGGCGGGAGCACCAGTTGGGCCCTCAACAGTCTGAATGGGCGTGAACTGGTCTCCAGCTTATAAAGGTTGAGAACCCCTGCTCCTGACCTTCTACTCTGAAACAATACTTTCCAGACACTATTATTGGTACTCGCTCGGAAATAATCCCATTCTTATCTTCTTTAATATTCTGGCCAACTCATGGTAAGTAACAACATTTTATGAGGTTTCTTATTTCTGGCTTGTAAACCATGAAATAACACAGATCTTGGCTTTAAACTTTGACTTCCATTTTTTATAGTCAAAATGGCCATTTGAATTTTAATTGGTGTGATGAAATTGGAAAAATCTCAAATGTTCTGCAAGCATTCAATTTCAGCATCAGCAAAGAACCAAACTGCTTGCTCCCCATCCTTCTTGGGATGGCACTTCCACGGTAGATGCAAACACACAACCCATCTGAATTGTATCATTTGTGACACAGAGGAGGGATTAAACACTCCCACCCAAAGATCTTTAGGTAGTTGTAGAGGTTTTGGTGGCTGAGGAGAAAGTTCATGAGAAAAAAGGATGTTAAATACTGTACATGACTATATGGCTGGATAGCCTATTCATTTATCCTTTGTTTTTCTAACTTGAAACAGAGGGATATCTGGCTGTCAATCCTTCAAATAATCTGCAAAAAAAAAATTCCTATGTGATAATTTCCCTGTTTTCCAAATTTTAAAACAACTTATAATATTAAATATGTTTTTCCCCCAACATGCTTCCTATGAAATCCTAATATGCCTTAGGGATGTTGCTGTTAAGAATTTGTAATTCAGCACTTGCTAATTATAACAAAGTTGAAAATAAAAATTGTTTATAAATACAAATGCAGCATTATGGTAAAAGCAGGTTATGATGTTATTAAGCAGTTAAAGAGGCAGCATTCCTGGTTTAAGGGAATTTACTAGTACTGTACCTTTAAAATGCTTAAAATATGTTGCCCCACTAACGCAGACTTTTGGTTTGGCTTACCTGAAAAAAACGTCTGGAAACAATTTCTTAACTACCCTTCTCGCTTTGAAAACTAGTTCAGTTTCTGGTCACATTGGATGGTAAAAAGATGGCGGTGCCCATACTTAGTGGCTTGACTCTGTTTCAAGATTAAAATTCTCAGACAAGAGTTGATAGGAGCAAATGAATAGAAAACCACCCCCATATACCTCAACCTAGAAAGGTAACACATGTTCTCCTTACATTGTTCCTGGAGGATGAAGGTCCACTAAAATTATGGTGTGTGATAATTCATTCTAGATTAAAGACTTCAGATGGTCTGACTCTGGCTGTGTGCACTTAACTGATAGCACACCTCCCTGTGTATTGTATTGACTGATATCTTGTTGCTTAGTGTAGTAAATTGCATCAGAACAGGTTCACTGAATTAATGGGGGTTTGGTAAGTCAACTCTTTCTTAAATTCCATTGACTAAAGTGGGTCTATTCTAGTTGTGACTCACTATGATAAGTAATGGAGATTCAGTCAGAATTCCTATAGATCTATAAGCCTATATCATCTATATCTAAATATGTTCATATATCTCAGACCTAAAGTAAAATGTTGTTGTTTAAAAAGTCCTAGGGAGAGAATACTCCATTCTCCTACCATTTTTCTCACTTTTTCTGCTGTTGCACTTTGGATAATTGCAGTTTAATTGGATGACATGAAATGAAAACTGTGTCCACATTATCTGGGATTATCTCTTTTTCCTGCAGCCTGCTACCAGTTGAAAAGGGCTCATTTATCAGACCAAAGAGCTGTTCTTGGTTGCCTTTTACAAGATGGGAAAAGAGTGTGAGAGCAAGCAGGGTAGAGGAGAAAGGGAACTGACAGCAAAGAAAAATTATTCCAGTTGTTTATCGTGGAGGGGGAAAGTTTATCTGATTTTTTTTTCACACACAGAGAAATAATATGGCAGGGTTCACAGTGTCAACCCAATGAGTAATGAACATTGTACAAGTTTGCTTCCTCAAGTTGATGTGCGCCCTTCCACTGCCTGGCTTTTGTGTGGGCACAGATCAACTTTAAAAGCTTCTTTCAGGCAGCATGAATGCCCTTCATTTTACAAAAAAGAAGGGGGGGACTTTGTATTGATAGCAAGGAAAAAAGAAAGGTTGTTTAAAAAGGAAGGGTAGACAATCAGAACAAAATGAAGAGCTTTCACTCTCCATTATGAACATGTCGTTCTATTCTTCTCAGCTGTTTATACATTCCTATCACAATAAATGCTTCTTTGCAATAATATGTTTCCCCTTTTACACTCTTCATATTGGAGAGGAAGAAGGAGAGACAATAACAGAGAGACAAAGAAAGAGAGAAGCCCTCACATCATGACCATGGTAATAAAATCTTTCAGAAATGTGGATATAATGTCAATTTGCATTCTATGAGAAGATCAAGGTAAACCTAAATGCCAAAAGAATATTCTGCTAATGCTCATTCATCATTCTGCAAAGCCAGGTAAAAAAAGAAGGCCTTGTCACTACACTACAAACCTTTTCAATTGCCCGCACATGTATGTGAATATTTTATCCTAATGCACTGCCTGCTCAATAGAAAGGATGAGCTTTGAAAATGGCTACTGCACTCAGATCCCTGGCTATGCAAGGGACGGGCAGAAATGTATTCTATTCAGAAAGGGAAAAGGAGGCTTTAATTCAGCAAACACAGTAGGTTAGGAATACTACTGAGGATATTGTGTGTCAGGAAAATGAAGTGTTTCCCAAGAAAGAAGTACAGTGGCAAGGGCTTAAAATCCACCCATAGTCACTCAGTATTCTAACCAGAAATACAGCATTATGGCTTGATGTGGACAGTACGATTAACCATGATTTAACACTCATCGTGGTTTATGGTCTTTAACAAGTTAAATAATCCAAATGTGCATGAACATTTAACTGCCAGCTAGGCAGAGAATTTTTCTGAACCATAGTTTACTGACTGGTACAATTGGAGAAATCAATGTCAAACTATCGTCTCAGATCCTGAGAACAATTGTTAACTGCAATTCTGGTATTCAAATGGCTAATGAAAACAAACCACATCTAAGTATTTTTGGTCTGTGTTAGAATTCACTTAGAAGAGATACAAACATTCTTGTCTGAGTTGTTGATACATTTAAAGTTTTTTGGTTTCAACTTTGAACTTGGAGAAGGACTGAGTGAAATATTACATTAAAAACAGGTAAAATCTAGAATAAAACTTTTGTTTATATAAATTTGTGGAAACAGATACAGTGCTTAGTTAGATAAAAAGGGAAACTGCCCAGTAAATGTACTTTAGTTTCTACTGTCAGTTTGTTTATGACAGGGATTCACAATCTGCATCCTGTGGGCTGGATGTGGCCCATGGCACAATTTCATGTGGCCCCCACCATCTCCACCACACCAGGAAGTGTCATGTGGTGGAGGAAGGGCAAAATGGCCATCCGGCCCATGAAGCTGTCTGAGGGAGCATGACCCAGCTCCAGGCTTTAAAAGGCTGAGAACTCCTGGTTAATGAGGAAAACTTTTCTTCATAGAATTTCCTCAATTTTATTTTATTTTATTTATTATTTATTATTATTTATTAGTTCAAATTTATATTGCTGCCCACTCGCCGTGGCGACTCAATTATTTACATTTCAGTATCAATTTTCCTGAGAATTCACATATGTCATAGCATTCAAAAGGAAAGCCAAGCCAAATCCCCTAAACCTCTTAATAGATGAGCAGCAACCAGAACCATCCTCATAGTACTCGAAACTATACTCACAGTCCCAGAAAGATCATAAACAGAGTAAATAAATAGGGACATACTGTGTGAGATTTGTGGAAGAGACAAAAGAAGGTGTGGTTAAGTCTGATGGCTTGAAGACAATAGAGGTGTTTCAAGGTTGGTTTGTGTGTTTTTGGCTATTTTATTGCACTGTGTGTTCTGCTCCAAACATATGATATTGGAGAAGGCATCATAGGCTGGGGATTCAAATATAAGAGAGGTAGTGAATCCAGTAAAGTACAGGGTTTAGTTTGGACATTAAAGGAACTATCCAAGGTACTGACCTAATTTGGAAGATAGTTAGTTTAGTCCTAACTTTAAAGGCTGTTCAGAGTTAAATAAAGGCTAACTTTGAATAGCCTTTAAAGTTAGGGCTAAAATCCAGAGCAGATTCACCCTTGTAAGGAAACTGGCATCAGTAGCCTGCACTGGTGAGGGGAGGGCTCTGGCTGAGAGGAAATAAGCTACAGACCCTGATCTATAAAAACATCATCTAAATACCAAACAGAAAGTTGCCAGGAGAAAGAAAATACTTTAGAAACTGGTTGGTTCAGACTGGGTTCCACGTCCGCTAACATTAAGAACAACAGCTTTGCCCCAGTGCTACTCCACAGCAGAATATGCTACCACTGTATGGTATAAACCAGCACATGCCAAACAGGTGGGTGTAACTCTTAATGAATCATGCATGTTTATTACTGCTGCCTGAAACATGCTATCACAGAAGAAGTCTATGATTTGGAAGTATGTTGAGAAGTGGTAGGGAATAATGAATGAAATAAGATAGTACGGCACCAAACCCCTAGATGACACAAAAATACAGGAAACGTTTTCTACACACCACTCCAGGTCTAAATAGTAAATGGCAAGCTTAAACTTTTGGAAAGCAAAAACAACACACTTTGCCAAATGGATGACTGTCAAAGAGTGTCTCTAACCTGGATAGTATTCTGACTGGACCATCTGGAAGTCACTTAACAAACTTTGAAGGTATGTAGAAAGATCAAAGAATAATCAAATAAAATGGGGATACTGTACTTGGATACATGACACATTTTCTGTGAAGGTGGACAAATTCAATCAATGTATTATTTATATGTGTGCAATTTATGTCCCGCCCAAAAAAGAAGTCGTAAATGCCAAAATAATGCTATTGAAGTAGTCAGCTTCTAGTCAAAAAATAGTCTAATCGTTTTAACTTTAATGTGCTTTTCTGACATGAAATTATTATTATATGATCATAATTTGAAATTGGGCAACACTGAGAAAGAAAGAAAGAAAGAAAGAAAGAAAGAAAGAAAGAAAGAAAGAAAGAAAGAAAGAAAGAAAGAAAGAAAGAAAGAAAGAAAGAAAGAAATCTATGGGTACTGTGCTTCGTAATCTTGGAGAATTCCAAAAGAGAAAAAGGAAATTTAAAGAAGAATTTTACAATTAAAACTGATCCATCCAAAGCATGGAAATCCAAGCCATAACTAACCACCCTTCTGATTCAAAATATGATCACATTTATTCATTCTTCTTCTATATTAATGTCCATCACAAGTAAACGCTACCTCATGATCTCAGTAGACATTCCACTCCGCATTTAGTCCGTCACAAGTGGTGTGCATCACAAGTTTCAGTGAAACACAAGATCTGATGGTATCAAAATGTATAAACAACATATTTGCACATTATCTTCTCCACAATTATACAGTATAATCTTTAGTAATCCAATCTCAAATTGATCAGTATTTAGATCGGTGGTCTAGCAATATTTAATGTACTTAGTGTTAGCAAAACTGAGCAGCTTTTTTAAAAAAATAAATGGTCAGGGGAATCAACAAGAGGAGCTTATCTCTGGTGTGTATTTGAGATGAAAGAAACGTGCTCATGTTCAAGTGCGCAGAGGGGGTTGATCTGTGTAGATTTCTACCGTAGATTTCTTTGTTAAGCCATAGCTTTTTCCTTTAAAGGGAACTTTTTTTCCTTCAGGGAATTCTACTTTTTGAAATACAGACACTAGTATTGGGGAAATACCTCACTCTGTTTTTACTGAGTATTTTAAGGTAAAAGATAATTCATAACCTCCAACAAAAGAAACAAAACAGACAAACAACAGCAATATAACATTTCAGATGCACTGAACACCATACACTTGACATTTTCCACTTGGGTAAAAGACATAATTACATAGAGAGTTCATAATGTGCCAGGGCTGAGAGGCAGAAGAGTACCAATTGTCGTTTTAAAGTGACAAAAAGAAAAGAAAAGGCACCGTCTACATCATTTTTGTCCTGTTGGAGAGATAAGCTCTCATCAATTTTAACTACATGGTTTCTAGAGCCACAGTACAAATATGGTTTAGAAATATCTTTGGAGATTTGTATCTGAAACTTTGAATTAAATAAAAAGCTAAAACATACCTGAAAATCACTATATGTATCATGTAAGCAATTTCACTGTTTGGTGATGTAGGAGAGATGCTTGGCAAGAACTGAAGCAGCAGATCTTTTTGAATCAAAGCTCTCTTTCTCTTTCTATTTCAGCTTCTCTTTGTATGTGAACGGAAGTCTGAAAGCGCACTCTTCCAGTATTAGCTTTTCATAGCAGTTAAATTGCTTTAAAATTGCTGTCTAATGAAAAGACAATGAGAAGACTTCCATTCAGTCTACAGATGGGGCTCAAACCAACTAAAATTAGTTGTTCTCAAGTTCCATTAAAAGAAAATGTGGCTTGTTAAAAGTAGCAGAATTGACCCATTGATTTCAACAGGATGTCAGCACAAATAACTTACACTGGTTGGAGTAATGATCTTTAATAGGACAATAAAGAAATGCAAATATACGTCTTCTTCTTTGAGATGTCCCAGATTGTTTGTTGTGTTGTAGTTGGAAGAAAACAGTACAGAAGAATTCATCTGGAAGGGTATCTCATTGGATTTTGAGCATCCAATATGTGCTCAGCATTGCAACCTAAATTATCCTTTCCACTAGAAATCTGATAACAGGCATCTTTTCTCTTAATTTAAATGAGGGAGACGGGATAGGAGGCTGCTGGCAGTCACACAAATGACTGCACTATTGAAAAAAGAACATTTACACATTCCTCAATCACCTCATAAATAAGAGTAGGCACAATAATTTTGGACTTCTCTGAAATTTCATCTTCTTTAAAATTCTTTTAGAGTAAGGATGTTTCCAACTGAATGAGAATGTGAGAAATACTCATGGGATAAATTTTCAACAAAGCATTACTTTGGAGTGGGGATGCAGAGGAAAAGTGAAAGCTGCCATCCATAAGAAAATTCAGAAGGCAATATGGGGGGCATCTACATTGACCATAGTTTATTTTATTATTTATTTTATTTATTTATTAGACTTATACCCGCCCCACTTGCATACAGCGACTCTGGGCGGTTTACAGGAATGCAAAAAATACAATCCTGAACCTCCATCTTAGAGCAAAGGAAATATAAGAACCAAGATCACAACACATTCAAAATCAATTTTTTTTAAAAAAAAGAGCAATTTCCAAAACAATATAATCACAAAAATTGGTTTACAAGATTTCCTCTTTATCCTAAAGCTTCTTCCTAAGTAGTAATCAGATTTATTCACTATTCTTAATAATAATCTTTCAATCCACTTCTAATTTCTTCTGGCACGTGGGCCATCAACGGGAAGCCCTGCTCTGCTTCCCCATCATCCCTTTCCCTCCACCAAAGGGGAGGTGGCTCAGTGAGGTAAGGTGGGGAGCACTTGGAGGTGGGAAGTGGGGAGCACTCATGGGGGGAAGGCATGCCCTTGTGGGGGGAGGCATGTTGGCAACATCACATTGGTGTGTGGGCACTTGTGGTGCCTCCCTGCCTACCGCCTCTTTCTCCTTGGTCACACAGTCTCTAAAAGGATCACCATTACTGTCCTAGAGAGACTCACCATGCTCAGATCATGAGTTGTTCCTGCCTGGAACTCTAATGATAATATTTTTTCAGAAATAACTTTCCAAGCTTTGGGATCATTGACAACCAAAGTTTTCCAGTTTCACTGTAGAAGGCCCCTTTCTTTAACTCTTCCTTCCACCCCAAATTATTCTCTGGAGTCCTTCAACCATTTGTAGCAAACTACAGAAAGATTCAGAGGGCTGCAGGGGAAGAGAATCTGCTCATTAAATGATTGGGTACAAATTAAGTACTCTTTCAGAGTACAAATTTGCATGCTCTGAATATTCTCGAATTTTCACATGTACACCCTCTGTCTCACAAGCTGTCTCCCATACACAGTGATTAGGTGCCTTTCCAAACATATATATATAGCCTGTTGAAAGAATTTTAGATCAGATTCCCTTGCTCATGCAAGTCTCAAAGATCATGATTGAGCCTGCTTTCTGCTCATCTTTATTTTCCTTTTTGCCAAAGAAAATTCATTGCATAACAAGGACAATAATTTCCACCCTAAATTATAAAGCAATTACATTTTTTGAAAAGAAGTTTCTTTCTTGGTGGTACGGGACAAGTTTCCCATCCCCTAAAAAGTGACTTCTCTATATAGTAGGAATCTGTTTAAAAAGCAGTAGGATGACTGCCTTTTAAAATTCTGCTCACACTTGTTAACAGTCACTTCCTTGGCTACTTGGTGGAGATAAATAGCAGGGCCCACAGAGAAGAAGTTGTGAAGTGGATTATTTTTCTTTTCTTGTTATTACAGCAGCAGCAGTATCGCCAAGGATGTACCATGGAATATTTGTAGACTTAGTGTGGGTTTACCCATGCAGCAAAATGAATTGATAGAAAGGGCTGTATGTGTAAATCCAGACTAAGTCCATAACTATTATATGGTGCATCCTGGATGATATTGCTGCCCTGGCAAGAAATTATGGAGATCCATCAACAGCAATTTGTTGATTTTTGACTAGTTGTTATTGTATTATTTTCACTACCATAAATGGGTCAGGAACAGTGGTGGGCATCAACAGGTTTGCAACCCCCGGAGGGGGGGGGGTAGCAAAGTTGGGTGGCCTCTGGGCAGGGTGGTGGTGAAATTGGGTGGCCTTCGGGCAGGGTTTTTTTTTTAGTGAAATCAGGTGGCCACACCCATTTCCCTGCCCTGCTCTGAAAGTTTTTGTTCCTGCAAGTGGTTCAAGGTCTCCCTTGCACAAAATCCAGTCATATCCGACTCTAGGGTGCACTGCTCATCTCCATTTACAGCCAAAGAGCCAGTCCTGCCTATGTTTGCAGATGTATACATGGCCATATGGCAGGCATGACTAGATCACTCATGACGTAGCCTCTGCCCATGATGTAGGCTCCACCCACGGTGTGGTAGTGAAATTTTTCACTGTCCATCACTGGTCAGGAATAGGGAGAATACTGTAGAATGTTCTGCCTTAGATGCCAAAATAACTTGTGCTCTGCACATTTTCATGGGGAGAAAGTGGGCGGACTGTTGTTTTATTTCAGGCAGCAAAATGGGTAAGAATGGTCTTGGCAACAGAGTGCTAGATGGCAAGATGTAATGTACTCCTTCAGAATGCAGCAGGCTAGCACATTTTTGTTTCTTTTCTTTGATGACAAAAAGCTTTTCAGAAAACTTAAAAAATATAATCAAGGAAGACATTGAACTAGCATCTTTTCCCCATATGGGTTATGCTGGGGAATGACTACTTTAGTAAGGAAAACCTGCCTTGCTTCAGAGTTTTTGAAGGCAGCTTCTTACTGATATCCATGAGTAAAATTGCTTATTTATGTAAAAATATTCATTGCAATTTTTTTACAAATGTTATCAAGCAACCAGCATAACTTCCAAAAAATGAACTCATTGAGCAGGTTGACCACTACATCTTTCTCAGCTATCTGATGAATGAACAGTGAGCAGAGAGCAGAGCTAGACAGAAGAAATATTATTATATTTTATTTATTAGACTTCTACCCCTCCCATCTAATTCTTATAGTCAAAGCAATGGTATTCCCAGTGGCAATGTATGGTTGTGAGAGCTGGACCATTAGGAAAGCTGAGTGCAGAAGAATAGATGCCTTTGAGATGTGGTGTTGGAGGAGAGTTTTGAGAGTCCCCTGGACAGCAAGGAGAACAAATAGGTCAATCTTAGAAGAAATCAAGCCTGACTGCTCCTTAGAAGGTCAAATAATAAAGATGAAGCTAAAGTACTTTGGACATCAAATGAGAAGAGAGGATTCGCTTGAGAAAGCCTTGATGCTGGGAAGGGTGGAGGGCAAAAGAAGAAGGGGGTGGCCAAAAATGAGATGGCTAGATGGTATTGTGGACACAATGGGCACAGAGCTGAATGAGTTGAGGAGGATGGTGGAGGACAGGGGTGCCTGGCGGACAATGGTGCATGGGGTTGCAAAGGGTCGGAATCGACTGTGCGACTGAACAACATACAACAAAAATAGTTGCAAACTACCATTACAGTTGCCTACTCTTTGCTTTCCTGTTTTTCAAAAGCAATTAATATACAGTAGTTACTTTTAAACCCATTCCCCCCCCCCTTGTCATTACCTCAACACTCTCATACAAAAAACCACTAGCTGTCACACCAAACTCTAGCTGTCATTCACTCTTTGAATTAAATATCCTGGACATGTATTTCTCCACACACATCCACTCTCCCCCCCCCCCAAAAAAAGTGAGGTTTCTTTCAGCCTTTCTCAAGAGGGGGCCACCCAAGTGTTTTGCAGAAAAGCAGCAAAGTGGTTGGAGAAGAGTGGATTAAGATATGCTAAGGCCCTAAACTTTGCTATATTCAAGAGGTCCCATAGTTTAAAAAGAGTATAATTTTAAGATGCTTAGTCTTTTTTTAAAGAGGCTTCTTGTGATTTGAGATCTTAAACTGTAGCTTGATGTGGTCCTATAAAAATTTAACACTGAATGATAGATTTTCATGTAAGAAACAAAACCTGATTTTGGAATAAAAATACCAGCAGGGTTAGAAATTATTTATTGTATTTATTATTTATTTAGATTTAATGAGCAATGTCTGCTTTTCCCCATTTCTTATTTATTAAATTTTGGCAAAAAAGAAAAAGAAAAGAAAAAGAAAGAAGACGCCCCCAATTCCAAATTGGGGGAAAAGGCTGCTTGTATGTGCCTATACCAGGGGTTCTCAACATTTTAAAGTCAGGGGCCAGGGTTCCCTCCCTCAAACAGTTGAGGGGGCTGGACTGGTTGTCCCCCTACCATTTATGCCCATTGTAAACATGTTTACGATAGCCGTAAATGTGTTTACGACAGCCGTAAATGAATCCATGGCTGATTCTGGCAGTGGCTGGGGCAGCTGGAGTGAGGGCAAGGGCCAGATTATTTGGTACCATGGGCTGGATCTGGCTCATGGGCCATAGGTTGAGAATCCCTGGTCTAGGCTGATTACTAACTTGAGTTCCACCTCTCACATGAATCCATATGGATTTTTCATGCACTTTAATTCCTCTGTGTGTACATGCATGTCCTTTCCTTCATTCTCCAAAGGGACCCCCCATTTGGAGGGGGAGATAGAGGAACCGCCAGCTTTCAAAAGCAACATGGCAAAACATGTTGTCTCTGGAATTTTGAGTCAGACGGAATAGCTGCACTTGAGGGCAAGATGTTTTCTTTGATTGGCATATAGCATGCAGCAAGGGAGGTGTTGGCTTTCACTTGTCTGAGACGATATGCTTGTAGGAGGGGCTCTTGGGAAAGGGTGGGTCTGAAAGGTGGCATGCACTACCTATTTCCTGCTGTGGCACAAAATGCCAGTCTGAAAGCCCTGAACAAGATCCTGCAAAAAAAAAAGAAAGAAAAACAAAGCGATTTGTAGAGGAAGTTGCTGGCTTTTTATAGACCTTTGCAAAAGAAAAGAACAGAAAAGGAGAGCAATGCACAGTTAGCTCCGTGATTGATGTGCTTGCCCATAAATCATAACAAATGCTGAAGTTAATGTGCCCTGTGCATACAGACTGCTTGTTTATAAAGACGTCAATAGCCCTTTTCAGCAAAATATGGAAATGGTATCATTCTTGAGTTTGTCTCCTTTAGATCATTAGAGCATGTCAATACTGCTAAACAATCAAGCTGGGTGGGAAGAGGAGGAGAGAAGTGGTGGTGGTGGAAATAGTTTAATTTGCTTATGCTGGGGCACTTGTTTCTTATAATCATTCATCATCAAGAAGGCCTGAGAAGGAGCAGTGAGCTGGGAATGATAACCATTGGTTCAAATTCCACCTTCTACTTGAAAAGGGTGGGGAAGGGGGAGAACTGAAAAGCAAATGATCGGCTTGAGGTGTGTGTGTGGAGGGGGGGTTGAGCTTGTTGGCTGATAAAGAATTACACTGGAAGTGAAATGCTGACCCTCAGTCAGCAAATGTTAATCATTTTTACACCAAAGTGAGTGTAACGTTTCTATAGGGAAATTACTTCAATCTGGTCAGTGCAAGGAGCAGTTTGTATAATCGGATTGCAAATAAGGTTTGATCACATTCCAGCTTAATCTACTCTCTGAGCACCATTTACCGCACTAAATCAAAAGCTGCAAAAGCTGCAGGTGCCGCTTTATCGTCATTACACCCAAGGGGCAGGGACTCGGTAATAAACAGCAAATAAATTGAAGCACTGACTTGCCTGCTACAGGGCATTTCTAATTATCCTCTAGTTTAGCTGGAAATTGCCGTGCTCTCATCACAGGCGAGTTTAACTGCAGCAGAATATGTGCAAGGCTGAATTAACTGGCTGTGAAGCAACACCCACTATAGATGCACATGCAAATGCAAACACACGTGTGTGTGTGTGTGTGCACATTCATGCACACATTCATGTGCACATGCATGCACAGGTGCATGCATGCACAGACATGCACATGCACACACACACACATGTGCACAGACACAGATTTCTTAAATACAGACAACCATTACATACATGCAAGCTAAAAAGATGGGATATCTGGGTTTTGTTTCTGCACATTGCCAGGAAGAAAAGCAGTTGTGCCACACACTCCACCTAGTTTCCTTCAAAGCAGCCAACGGAGGAGAAGAGCCATATTTTAAAACAACCACAACACACCAAACTAACAGCTCTTATCATGCTTTCTGCCAACTTGGCTCAGGAGTGAAGACTTTTGTTGCTTTTGCTGTTTTAGTAGGCAGTCCTTAAACTGCTGTTGGCAGTCCTTAAACTGCTGCATGACGGAAGGGCAGCTGCCAAAAAACACAATGAAGTTAATGAAACACAACTATCGCAGGAATGCATTATTGAAAATTTAAGTGAGGAGGAGATGGGGGCCTTGAGGGTGAGCATTTGATCCCAGGTTTCTACAAAGAATGATTCAGTCGAATAATAAACACATAATTACTTAATTTCACAAGATGGATGATGACCACTAGATGAGACAATGTCCCCCCCTTTCCCCCTCCCCATAGGGATTGGGTAGGTTAGACAAGCTCAGGGAGAATA
Organism: Furcifer pardalis; assembly: GCA_030440675.1. NCBI lineage: Eukaryota > Metazoa > Chordata > Lepidosauria > Squamata > Chamaeleonidae > Furcifer > Furcifer pardalis. Next base: position 189,764,170 of record CP126890.1, on the reverse strand, counting down.
TAACAAAGTTGAATAACAAAGTTAAGTAGAGAGAACAGCACCAAAAACCATAGCTCAACATTGTTGAATTTAGGGTTCAACCAGACTGTGATTTTTTTAAAAATCATGCTGGAAAGGGTAGATTTGCACAGGGCAATGTTCCTTCAAATGGCTTTTCCATAGATTTAGTAATTGCATTAGCCCAGCTCCAAAACAAATTTAGCCCTATCAATGGGCTATTGGGCACAAAATGGGCTCAGACTTATTTGCAATCTTCTGTATGTCATATGAACACCAGAAGATAGTTTGCACTGGTCCATGACACAAGTCATCCGAAACCCTAGTTATATCATTATCTGATCACGCCCCCAAGTTCCAATGGTGGGCAGTAACAGGTTCGCAGCCCCCAGGAAGGGGGATAGCAAAATTGGGCTTTGAGCAGGGGGATGGCAAAATTGGGTGGCCACACCCACCTTGCTTCCCTGCCCCACCCACTGCCCCACCCCGCCCATGCTCACCACCTCCTCCTCTAAGTCAGGGCAGCCTTGCACAGCGGAGTTGATTGGTATTCAAATTTGACATCAGATTTTGTCCCTGAAAGTGGTTCAAGGTCTCTCTTGCTCAAAAGCCAGTCATATCCGACTCTAGGGTTCAGTGCTCATCTCCATTTACAGCCAAAGAGCCAGTGCTGCCTGTGTTTGCAGATGTATACATGGCCATATGGCAGGCAATACTAGATCACCTGTGACATAGGCTCCACCCATGACATAGGCTCTACCCATGGTGTGGTAGCAAAAATTTGCCTAGTTCTGTAACACTATCATCTTTCAAATCACCTGAGGCACTAGCCTTACTCTGTCTAATGTTAGGGCCAGTTCCATCAGTGTCAAGTCTTCCAAGATTTGCTCTATCGGGGGGGGGGGCAAGGTTAGCTCTGCCTCCCCTTCTACTGTTCCATCCTATCTATAGTCAAACAGACATTCACATGTTCAGTCACAAAAAGTTCTGTAAATGTGCTCTAAGCACATATCACCTGAAAATGCAGTGTTTCCATACTTAGTGGTCCTGAAAAGGAAGACAGATGACTTGGCCACAGTCTTCCCTGCTATGGTAAGATGCCTTGTATTTTCATTTAAATAGAAGCAATTATTTTTAAATCTGCACCTATACATGTGAATCAATTTATGAAAAATTTATGCAGATCTTTTTCTTCTTGTTTGGGTAAATCCTTTACTCTTTCTGGGCCAATGTGTCACCTGAACTGCCAGAACAGCTGCTGAGTTCTAAGATCCTTTGCGCACCACCCCCGAGGGAAGAGATGGACACATGTCATGGGTTCAAACATGGGCCAATTTATTAAGCCAAAATAAGTTGTTTCAAACTATTGCACTGGGGACGAAGTAGTGCGTGTGCATGATAATAACTCAGGTCAACACCAGAGAATTTGGATCCCAAATAATAGGGACAGCAGAAAAGCTCTGCAGGCAGGCCAGCACTGTGCCTGACAGTAGGACCGAGCTAAGTGACCAGGAAGCTGGCAAAGCTTCCTGATCAGCTGTCTCAGGTCTGCGGCTATTCGACAGCCATGAAACACCCCAAGTGATAGTGTTGCCCGAGGTCCTGTATTACCCGAGACCCCAACCAAATAACTAAACAGGCCATTCTGATTAAAATCACCTGCACTACTTGCCTCCCGGAACAGCTGCTGAGTTCTAAGATCCTTTTGTACATTTTGGTTGAGAGTACCACACCAACTGTATGAAAGCATGGGAATATAGGTCCAAGACAACCCTTACTGTGGCTTTTCTGTATTAAGCTTAAATGTCTTCATAGCCCCCAGCAATGGTTTTTTTTTAATCAGCAACACATACATACAAAGAACAATTTTTAAACTAACTGATGCAGTGCATCAGCGATGATCTAAAAAAGATGTTTAAAAACTTACTACACTTCCCCTGACTGCTTGCAAACAATTAGAGGCTCTTTAGCTCCTTCATCATACCAGATGTTTATGCCAGCTGCAAGTGTCCCATAGATGCTGTTCCCAGTGTCCACAGCTGCTGGGAAAGACACATATGGGAACATACAGAAAAGTTGAATGTTGGGGTCAAATTAGGGACTGCAACCACTCCAGCATCCAGCAGGTGTGATGACTGTAAGGGGTTCCCAGCCTACAAACTGGAGGCCAGACCCAGCCCATGGCACCATTTCATGTGGCCCGTGTCATCGCTGTCGTCACCATCACCACTCCAGTAGCGGAAGCAGATACATTTGCAGCTGCCATAAAATGCATCAACGGCTGTCACAAACACATTTATGACAGCCATAAATTCACCCACAACTATCGCAGGAATAGTTTACAACATTTATGCATTTACAACAACCTTGGACACAATTTACGGCAGCAATTTTGCTGGGGGTGGACCACATAACCGGCCCGCTCAACTGTCCATGGGGCTCGGTCTGACCCACAGTGCAAAAAGGTTGGGAACCCCTGCTGTAAAAGAAAAAGTGAACCAGCTCTCCCCTAGATCATTCCAGAGAGTGGGTTTAATGCCTGTGTAAACAGGATCTTAGAGAGTGAAATATTTTTAAGAAAATAGTTCTGGTAGAAGCTGACCTCTCTGATGGAAAGCCTTAAGCCTTAGCTAATAAATGTACCCACTGCTTCTTGGTGGGAGGCAAGTTAGCTTTCCATTTTCAAACAGCAGATAAAGCCATGGAAAGATGTGTGATATGCATGCCTCTTAACAATTGCCACAGACCTCAGAGACAAAAACATGACTTCTGGTTTTCCTTCGGAGGGAAAATTTTTCTTTGATGATTAAATAACATCTTCTACTTAAAAACATGTAATTGCCCAACTTTACCCGTTATGCTCAAGCAGTCATTTTTGATTATCCTTTTCTCATTCTTTTATGGATTCTTCATTAATATGCTGTGAAATAAGATTCATAACCTTTAGGTAAATTGTTCTCCCATAATGCAGCTAAAAATTTTCCCCAGTGGGCAAGAAAAAAATTAGAAATTTATTTATTCTCCTTATTAATTTTTTTAATGCTCAGAATCTGGAATAGGCAAATGCTTGAGTTTGTCTTCGAAGGGGCGAACAGTCCAAAGTGGAAACTGTAGCAGGTTAGTGGAACCAAAACTGAATGCCCGTAAACCCTCCTCAATCTCACTATAAGACTATCTAAGTGCATTGATTCAGCTCCAACCTGTATGTTAACCAATACAGACTGACAAAGGGTCCTGGACAACTCAAACGCTGGCACACTGTTGTGTGATGCTATGGTTGTCTGAATACAGCTACTGTCCTAATATTACAGCATGACAAGTTTGTCAAATCATGCAGAGACTTTGTGCAGCTTTTTAAAATTTTCTTCCCTATATTATCTCCAGGGTTCAGAAAAGGTTACAGTCAATTTCATTTCAGCCACATAAGCAGGCTGTGTGTTGATTAGACTGGGCAAGTGTAATGTGATATAAGAAACGCACCTTAAGGGATTTGAACTGAGAACAGAACCTATTAGGGCAAAGAAGTCTAAGTTGTAGGGAGAGTGTTGGGCTTGAGCAATCACACAATTCTGGAGAAATATATGAATCAATAGCCACAGGCCTAAGAAATTCCAGGTGACAGGTTGGATGTCCAGATTGATTCTGCCACATTGATTCTACCCAGATTTGGCACTTCAAGGAATTTTTTTTTCTGTTGAAAAGTGATGTACATATTTATTTTCAAATGCAGTATTTTTTGACACATTATGAAAATGACTCAGCTCTGCAGATCTTAGGAAACTAAGATCACCAATACATATTTCCATGTTTGGATCTGCTACTGTGCCATATTCCAGCATCCTCTCTTACTTCTTTGGCCACTTACTTCTACTGTCAACACTGCCATTTATGCCTTACCTTGCACTTGGGGCTGCAGTGCCTCAGTGGTTAAGAAGCTCGCCTTGTTAGCTGGAAGGCTGACAAGTCGGCAGTTCAAAACTTGAGTACTGCATGATGGAGTAAGGGCCCATCTCTCTCCCAGCTGCTGCCATCCTAGCAGTTTGAAAGCAAGAAATTGCAAGTAGATAAATAGGGACTACTTCAATGGGAAAAGATCTTGGGAACATGAAAGAAGCTTCATCCAGGCATCCCCTGAGCAGAGTTTCTCCAGCAAAAATACTTTCAACCCAGAATAATTTCTGACATGAAATTATTATTACCTCACACTTTTCATTTCTGTGGTGGAGCTTCAGAGCAATTATTAGTGGGCATCACTCATAAAAATAAACATTTGGAGGAAAGACAAATTGTATTTACAAATAATATATAAATAAAACAACGAAACAGAGTTGAGAACAAAGTAGGATTTATTTCTAAGTAGATCTGTGCCATTTGAGCTTTTTTTTGTTTTTGTTCAGTCGCACAGTCGATTCCGACCCTTTGTGACCCCATGGAGCACCGTTCGCCAGGCACTTCTGTCCTCCACCATCCTCTTCAACTCACTCAGCTCTGTGTACATTGTGTCTACATACCATCTAGCCATCTCATTTTTGGCCGCCCCTTTTTCTTTTGCCCTCAACCTTTCCAAGCATCAAGGCTTTCTCAAGTGAATCTTTTCTTCTCATTTGATGTCCAAAGTACTTTAGCTTCATCTTTATTATTTGACCTTCTAAGGAGCAGTCAGAGTTGATTTCTTCTAAGATTGACCTATTTGTTCTCCTCGCTGCCCAGGGGACTCTCAAAACTCTCCTCCAACACCACATCTCAAAGGCATCTATTCTTCTGTGCTCAGCTTTCCTAATAGTCCAGCTCTCACAATCTTGTGAACATTTTTCCTGGGAGTAAACCTTGTTGAACACTGCATGTGATGCCTTGGTGCATATGCAGGACACATAACTTAAATGATTGAGTACAAACCTGATAGATATTAGCCATACTGTGTAAAGTTAAAAGATTAGCAGCAGGTAATAAGGACAAACTTAGAAGGAAGGTTGGTCTTCTTTGAATATGATATGACTTCAGTTGAGTTCTGGACTGGACACTGCACATTATTTATTGTTCACATTTGTACCACTGCCCCCTCACCGAAGTGACTCTGGGCGGCTCACGGATGAAGATATAAAAACATATACAAAAAACATTTCACGACAATAAAATCATTTTAAACCATCAACGTTAAACCCCTTAAAAATACAATTAAACATACCCTCATTCTGCCACCTCCAAGGCCCAGTCTAGGCTTTATATCAGCCAGCGGGGGGACTTTTCTATACCGGCAGCACCCCACACCTGTTTCGCAAGCCAGGTTTTGAGAATTTTTCTGAAGAGCTGGAGATGGACCTCAGTTGGGAGGAGGTTCCAAAGGGCTGTAGCATAGACCAAAAAGGCCCTCCTCCTGGTGCTAGAGAGGTGACACCCTTCCATCAGCTAGAGAGGTGAGCCTCTCTAGCTGATGGAACCATCAGGGAGCCCCTCTGATCTGCTCTAGTGGGACGGGCTGATGTCCTCAGGGCAATATGGTCTCTTACGTACCCTGGTCCACTACCACGTAGGGCTTTAAAGGTCATCACCAATACCTTGAATTGCACCGGGAGGCACACCGGTAGCCAATGCAGCTCCCGCAACAAATGGATTGTAGCTTTCTAGAACTGTTGTGTAAATCAACATTGAAGCCAGTGAGTTAATTGGGATAGGGTGGGAAGAATGAAAGAGAGAAAGAGATGAGATGGGAAGTGTAGAGGAAACACAAGAGGAGGGATTTGATGATGGTTGTGATGGTGGTCAATATGATTCTGGAAAAAAATCATGTTAAAACAGATTTTTAAAAAACTTTTTTCTGGTAAGCCTTTATCATAGTTGCCTACTGAATGACAACTTAAGCTTCACTGTTAAAGACTCCTCCTCACTTTAACCTTCACCGAATTAGATGTTTACATTTTCCAGCAGTTGACTAAATGTTAACCCTTTTCTACTAAGTTTTCCTTCACTGCCCCCTTCCAGCAAAGATAGGCCTGAAGGTATTTGATAACTTTTTTATTTTTTTTTATCAGGGACATCATTTTTTTTATCTTTTGTGAGGTAAAAAATATCCAGTCAAGTGGGGCAAGCCCAGCCACTAGCCAGAAGTAGCCAACAACCTCAGACAGCAGATTTTGAGTTTTGTGAAAAGGCAGGAAATTGGCATTTATCGATGTTGTAATTTTAATGTTAGGTTTGCAACATTGTAGTTGCTGGTGATACTAATATGGACATTGGGAATCACTGTTGCACTTCATGTGCCAAATAAGGTGACTAGCTCTGGGTGTTCTGCACATTTCTTTTTCAAACTAACCCACCTCACAATATGGGTTAATGGGTAAAATGGGAAGGGGTGGAGATAAACAATACCATAAATTCATTAGAGGAAAGGTGGATTGGGGTAAAAATCTAAGGCCACAGACCAGGCTTGGAAATCCTGTGGCCACTCAGATGTTGATAAATATCTATTCCTATTATATGCCTCTGTTGAGAACATAAGGAGAACAGGAAATACATAGAGCACCTCAAAATCAGTTTGAGGAATAAAAGCACCAAAGTTGCTTATTCCAGGAAAAATCTCAACAAAATAAACAGGAGTGTATATTTCTAATATGAAACAGGTCTGTCAATGAAGGTGAAAAATTATGGTATTCATCCTGAGATTTCTACCACAGTCAACAAATCAGTACCTCCCTTTCAATGCAACAATGATCCCCAATGTCCACATTAGCATCACCAGCAACGACATCTCTCTTCCTCCTGTTTCTCCCTCCCCCACCTTCTCTTCAATGGACATGCTGAGAACATCCTTTGTTCAGTGTTTGATTTGGTATGGTATCTGCATTTAAAGAATCTCCATGTTGTAGATGAGCTATGCAGTTTCACATTATGTTCTTTCTTTTGGTGTTTTTTTTTCCTGAGGCAAATTAATTAACATGATACAGAACGAGGAGACTACAAATGCTCCAGCCCTCACTTTAAGCCCTCGTCTGCTTTTGTTCGCCATTATTGCACCAAATTATTTAATTGGGTCTCTCTGATTGTGCACAGACACAGAAAAGAACACAGCCTATTGTGAGGAGGCCCTACAACCATAATGCAGTATCAAATTCAATTCCCTTCAAAAGTGCTTATTGCTAAAAGCCCTGTACTGCAGTTGCAGATTAATGAAGATCTGCATTGAACATAGTAGTGGTCGCCCAAGACATTATGTTTCGCCAATAGAAGGCCTATTCTCAAAGAACAATAAAAGCATAGAAAAGCGTTAGTCTGCTTATGGATAGAAATAAATCAAAATGAATAAGAGGGTTGATAGAAACAGTCTGAAAGCAGCACAGTAGAATTCTGAAAGTACTGTTTTTGTTTGGACAGGACCTTTTTTTAATTGTTATTATCATCGTTCATTCCTCCCCCTCGCCTCGCCCAATATCGCTTCTCAAAATGATTGCTTCATAGAGGTTCAAAAGCCTGTGAAGTAGAGGACAGAAACTTGGGTGCATGTTGTCAACATCTCATGAATGCACTTTTTCCCATTGCAGGGATATTTTAAATCTCTGTATTTAAAAAGATGATGATGATAATGATTTACTAACATCTCAAATATCCAAGATCAGTTCCCCCACTATCTACTGACAGGGCCAAATCGCATTTAAAATACAGCCAGTTCAGATCTTCTGCTGTTCCCATGGGTAAATGGTTCTTACTCCTTTTGACTCATGAAAAATTAGGACTTCCATGAGAAGGAAAGGTGACATATACAGCTATTGGAAAATGAAATAATAATAAATAAGCAGGATGTGCTGCAAGTAAACACTTTGAGAATAGTGGAAAGGTGGGAGTATTTATGCTGTTTGAACTGATTTGTATAATTAACTTATGCCTCCTGCCAACCAAGCAGTTAGGAAGCAAGAAATTGCAAGTACGGTAGATAAATAGGGACCACTTCGGTGGGAAGATAAACAGTGTTCCATGTGTTCCGGTGTCTAGGCATGCCTGCCACATGTCCACGGAAATGTCTGCACACACACACAATGCTGGCTCTTTGACTATAAACAGAGATTAATACTGAACCCTAGAGTTGGATATGACTGGCTTTTGAGCAACGGTGACCTTTACCTTTACCTTGGGATGCAATCATATTAAAACCTGCATGTTTTACATTAGAATAATCTGCCGGGGGGGGGGACCTTCTTCCTTTTGAGGTGTAAAATATGGCATCACTATGTGATTGCATTTTCATTTGCCTAGCAAATAGGGCCAGACATACCATTATGAGTAATGAGACTAGAATTTTGGGAAGCCATGATGTGGATGGGGTTGCAACAGGTAAGTACCTAGTCATTCTTTTCCACTGAGGGACAGACCTATGTTTTCCAGGCAGTCTCTGAATCTTCTGAGATAAGAGTGCTGCCCTCAGGCGATGTGAAAAATGCTATCCAAACCAACAGTACAGTATTGAGGTAATATAAAAGAGCTACTCTGGTCATCTTCAGGAGATGAAAAATACTGTCTTTTACCTCAGGCAAGAAAATGCTTCAGGCCAACCCTGCTTCCTGGTGCCTTCAAAATATATTTCTAGCCTTTAATATTAGAATATTAAAAGGCCTGCAATTATTTTAAAGTGAGGTATTAATAATAACTGTGTTTGCAGTGAGGGTACTTTCTCTTCACCTTTGACTTCCATTTGGGTCCCATTTTGCAGCCTGATGGCTTGGGTCACTGGTCCTCTTGTGAACTTTCAGACAAAATGCTGAACAATTGTTGTTGTGGTTGTGGTTGTTGTGGTTGTTGTTGTTGTTGTTGTTGTTGTTCGATTTATATGCCGTCCCAATTGCTTATAGCAACTCTAGGCGGCTCACAACGAAACAATACATCATAGTTACAATATCAAATAACAAAGTATCAAAAACAAGAACATTTCAAAGAATCCCCAGTCAAAGTTACAAAATGAGCAGGAGTCACAACGAAACAATATATCACAGCTACAAATACAGTATCAGATAACAAAATATCAGATAACAAAACAAATACAAAATACTATATCAATACATCATACTATATCAATACATCATACAAAGCATTTCAAAAATACAACAATACCCCGGCCTCTCCATGGTGAAGTCAATGTAGGAGCAACTCTTTGGGAAATGATAATGGATCAGCCCCTAAATGACTAGCATACCATTTGGAGATTTTTGGATTTTCCTCTTTCTTTCACTTGACACTCGCTCTTAGCAGTGTTCACCCAGTTATGGCTCAAACCTGTACAAGAAGTTTTACATGACCATAACCCTTGGAAATGAAGAAACAACATTTCACAGCTAAAATTGTTGTGGTAATCAGCTCATAGAGATTAGACGTTATCTAAACAAAGTTTCCAATAGCATTGTGAAAGTGTGCCTTCAAAAACCATTGCCTGTCTCAACTGAGTTTTCCATTACTGGACATCCTCTAGTTCCCACAATTTTGCCTCAATTCTCAGTCTTTCTCTAAGACCAGAAATTTTGGGATAAAAACCAAACAAACAAAATACTGAGATCTGTGAGGACCAAAAGTACAAATGTCTGTTTCATGTGTCCCAAACAATTTTAGTCTTCCGGTTTTTAAAATAGATTTAGAACATGATTTTTTTTCTTGCTCCCATAATTCTAAGACCAAAAGATGCCAAACCAGAAATAGAAACAACACAGAAATACAAACAAGCTTTTTGCATCTATAATTTCAGGGAGGAATAAAAGCATGTCCATGAAGTAAAGCTTCTGTAAGTGCTTAGTCTAGAAGAGCTTTAAAACAGTGGGGCCCACCAGCTATTGAAGGGTTTTGCCACCAAAATACCTCATACTTTGTTAGAATTTGCACATTACCCTTTTGTACAGCCCTTTTACTTTGGCTGACCAGTGTATATATCATTCCACTGCAAGTTTACTTCATTCCTCTGGATTTCCTCGACCATAAAATTTCAGCTGCAAAGCCAGAGCATCTCATTATTTCTGAAATATCAAGCTTGTATCTTCTTGATAAATAATTCCTACTAGTATAATGTATCAGACTAAAACATATTTTCTGGGGCCAGTGAGGTTAAAGCGGCAATCTCACCTTTTTTAATTTTTTTGCCCTGAAGACAGTCATTTCCATATATAGAATGACCTTAGTTTGTGTTGAACACAGAGAATCTGGGTGAAGCATGAAACAGCACATATTGCTGTCAGAGATTTGAAATGAGGCCTGCTAACCTGTAGGCAGCCTTGCAGGACTAATCAGACCCTCACATTACCAATGTATTCAGATTGTCAGTGAGTGGGACCAGGGAATGGGGAGAAAAAGTTTTCTCTTTTTATCATGGCCATTGATAAACATTACATTTTAATGTGATTTGCATTCTCTCCTTCTTCCCACTGCTGCTTGAGGAGAGAGTGGGGGAAACCTATTGACACCGTATAACAAATGGTAGTCTTATGTGTGTACGTGTACATTCTTCTTAAACGTGATAAATAAAGCTTTTAAACAATCTTTTAAAAATAAAATACAATTCAACATTTAGAAACAATTTAATATGAAAACATGTGAATTTTTACTCACAAGCCAATCTCACCAAATTTAATGAGATTAATCTGCAGATGCATGCACAAAGGATGCAACCTATACATTCATGCTTGCTTGCTTGCTTGCTTGGGAGTATGTTCACCTGGAACTCAGTGGGATTTATATCTGAATGGCTATGCATAGGATTGCACTGTCAATTTATTTAACTACCACACAACAGTGGATTTGGTACAACCTTTTGGTAGCAAGTCATCAGCCCCAGAAAGAGCTCAAGTGAAAGTAAACACTCCACAAGGGATATTTCACTCCATGATATTGCAATAATAAATTGTGTCAACTGAATGCCATCTGAGGATTTGGTCTATTGATACCTTGCCAATGAAAGTACTTCAGAACTGGCCAATCACAACTGGAAGGGGTTTTGATCAAGGAGATGACTGCCAGCCTCGCTTCCCGGGTGTCGTTGCTGCTGAAGGCGGACAAGCTGCCGCCGCTGGGCTCAGAGGCGGGTTGGCTGCGTACCTGGGAACCCAAAGGTGGGCTTGCCGCTGGGCCCATGCAGCCCCGCCCCAGATCGTGGGCCTCGCCATCTGCCTAGACTCCTTTTGTGGCATGTATATGACTGGTTAAAAAACTCTGACAATGTTGAAATAGTGAGAATTTCCACAGTGATGGACAAACATCTAATGAATCTACTCTTCACAGATTTCAACTGTGAGGAAGAAAAGTTGCAAATTAGTTACCTCTTTGGCATTCATGGAGGACTTGTTATATGACCACCCCAGGAACATCACAGAATTCTCCCTGCCTGTTGGAAAGGGGGAATGAGGGCCAACTGTGTGGACCAGCTAGCCCAGCCATAAAGACCTTGCTGCTGTTGCTGCCTTCACAACCATCCCAGGAACATCACAGGACTCTCCCTGCCTGTTGGAGAGGGGGAATGAGGGCCAACTGTGTGGACCAGCTAGCCCAGCCATAAAGACCTTGCTGTCTCTCTTGACTGTATTGTATTTTTACACTGTATTTTATTGTATTGTTTTTTTCTTTTTATGTAAAATTTATTGATTGTATTATCTGTGCTGCATCTGCTGTTATATTTTTATATTATGCTGTATTTATATTTGAGATTGTGATACTGTATATATTGCTTATGTTATGTGAGCCCCTCTGAGTCGCCTCAGTGAGGTGAGTAGAGGGGCATATAAATCTAATTTAATAATAATAATAATAATAATAATAATAATAATAATAATAATAATAATAATAATAATAATAATAATAATAATAATAATAATAATAATAATAATAATAATATCCCATCTGTTGCCTCCATACAATCTTTAGTAGTCCATCATCAGTTCTACCACAAAGCTGCTAATCCTATAGCTTAATGCCAAAAGTGGACATTTTAAAAGGTGCAAAGCTATTTAAATTATTCTAACAAATTATGCACAAAAGGGTATAGTTCAGTGGGTTGGTACACTTGACCACAGGGACAGAGTCAATTCAAATCCCCACTGACCCTCATGAGAATAGAGGCAGCCAAGATGACCCTGATCATCATGTGTGACTGGGGAGGTTATGTGCCCTGTTCCCTGTGCTGTTGTGGATGGGCAATGTGGTACCAGAGTGCCATCAGAAGGAGGATCTAGTAAACCACTTCTAAGCACTTGACACCTAGAAATCCCTAGGAAGATTGTCATGAGTACAATAAAACTTGGTGGTATATAATTAATTATGAATTATGAATCTGTCCAAATCCTTTCTCAGGAAGCTATTCTGTTCAATGCATTTCTAAGGGCTCACATTTAATTTTAAGACATAAAGCCCTAAGAACAGAAGACATGAAAACTTGCTCTGCAATTTGATTGGAAGAAAAGTTTCCATTGAAGATTCTTTTGAAACAACAATGGGTATTTATTTTGTTTTTGTAAATAATATATGCAGTACCAATGTGTTATTTTTTTGCTATTAAAAACTTCAAAGCCATTTCAAACAAATCAATAAGCCTGATGAAGTGATGGAATTTCTCTGGAGCAGAAAATATGAACAAATTTATTTTCTTAAACCTTATTTGTAAAAACTAGAAGACTTTTTGTCTTTGATTTTTTTAAAGGAAATGTTTGAAGTCTGAGTTTTTTAGCCCATGGCCCCATTTGGATCTGTTTTCTAATCCTCTTGCCTCATAAATCAAAATAATTTTTTCTGTTTGGGTAATCTTTTTTTATTCTTAATTATGTGCTGCATACATATGGTATCATCTAATTTTTGTCATTAAGTTCTGATTAAAATATATGGCCCCCAAAGAAGTTGATAATAATTTTTTCACAATCTTGAACTTAATTAAGGGATTTGAAGGATTAGAAACAAGATAAGGAGTGTTCGAGGGGCATCCTTTTTACAAAGTTCTGTAGAATTTTAAATAGTTGCCACCCATTAAAACATTGAAAAATGCCTCCCAACCCATTATGTATCAGTGATTTTTCCTCTTTTGTATTTCCATCAGCTTTAAAACTGATAAGCCATATCTGTGTGGTCCAAACATGCAATCCTTAACCAATCCATAAATGTTTCAGTTAAACCCAATACAAGTGTTCTTAACCTCTTAAAGATTAACCAAAAAAAGTTTTTAAAAAAACCTTTCTCCAGTCTTCTTTCCCCACAAAATAAGAAAAATAGTTAGCTGTCCAGTTTATCTATTCAGCCAGATCAACTAGCACAACCTCTCCAGGATATTACAATTTTTGATTGCAGGTAAGGGCTTGTTTGCTTCAACATTCATTCATTTAAAAATCAAACTGAACACCAAACCACCATGTGTACAGAAAATGTCAGTAAACTTGATCTTTTCCGATGACCTGCTATTGTTCACCAATCAGGAAGGTGGTTGGTTGTTGTTGGTTTTTAAATTTTGTTTTGTTTTTAGTAATAGCCAAGATGGGTGCATTAAAGACATGCTTATTTATGAAGGTAAATATTCTAGGTGCTAAAGGTCTTGGGAGTAGCTTAAGATCAAAGAATAGCATCAAATAGAACCACAGGGCAAAATCTCAAATTTGAAATATTTTCTTACATGTTCAGATTACTATTGATACTGCATTGGGATAGGCTGCAGTTGTATAACTGAAATCCATTTCGATAAATCTGCTAAGAAGAAGTAAACATTGACCCACACAGTATGATGTTTCACTGAATTAAATACCACAGTTTATCCAAAAACAGGCCAACAAACACTCCCAAGGAAAGCAAATCTGCAGAACGCAAAACTACCTAGCACTTTTGTGCATACTGTTTAGTAGAACTGTTTGTTCATTTTCAGACATTGTTGCCATCTTTTTTGATGACTTGCCTGGTATTTTGCACATTGACTTCTGTCTCTAGACATTTTAAGCAGTAATTCCACTCTGTTTCTTTGAGGGGGAAGCTATTGATATTAAGGCTGATATATTTCCCAGGGCTGTAGCTAGGATTCTAGATTTGGAGTTCAGGAGGGGCAAAAAATTTTCAAGAGGGGCAGCAATATCACACTCACATATATAACATTGGCGCTGCAGGGTGGTTTGGGGGGATCTGTTAGCTCAGGAGGGTTTCCCCCCCCTGCTCTCCCTCCCCCCTGCGGCTACGGCTCTGTTATTTCCACTGCCATTTTGTCCTCTTATCTTCTGTCTTTTAGTTCACTTTCACTCTTGGACGGTACCTCAGCTTCTTCATGGAGGTTTCGGGGGGGGGGGGATGTTTTCACACAGGAGCCAAACTTCTAGAATAAAACAAAGTTTTGGTGTAGATTAAGACAAGCTTGGCTAGAAGTCAGTGGCAAGTCAAACAAGAAGGCTAAGAGATAGATTTTTAAAGCCTTTGATTTACTATTCGCCTTGAAATGTGGCACTGGGAAAGCAAGGTAGACAGGATAAAGCTAGTGGGTAGGTCAGCCTCTCCTGACTGTGCTAATCTCAGCCCGGTATTTAGCCTACTGTTGGGGTCACTGCAAGGATGGGCTAGTTCAATATTTTTGGACAGTGACAACAAAATGTAATTGGTGGAGCAAATAAAACAATCTCCAGTGCGTTCCTACCCATACCTTTCTTGCCTCAGTCTGAGGCTTCTGCTTTTTTGATGCAGGTAGGATTACAATGGTTTGGTCCGTTTCCAGTGTTACCCAAAATAGGCCTAAAGTAAGCCTTTCTCTAATTTGCCAAAATCATGGCCAAAGAAGAGAGTGACCATGGAGGTGCCAAAGAAGTGAAAACATTTTTTAGTGTGTGAAATGGCTGAGAATATAAAGACTTAACAAGATTAATGAAAAGCAAATGTCTATTTTAATTGTAGGAAAATTGATATCAGAGTTACAATTTACTGCTCTAATACACAGCTGCCTTCCATTAGTCTTTTAGGTCTTTAAAATGTTGCAATGATGATTGACTGCCCTTCTCAACACCCCTGCTCCTTACCTGGTTCTTCCAGGTGACCCAAATTAGCAGTTCCCATCTCCTCGTTCTCTGTACCTGGCATCACAGTGCTGCCCAATGGGAAGTCCTCCTTTATAACTTGGCTTTTTATGATATACAAAACTCTATTCAACTTAAGACATAGGCTATCTGAAAAATAATCCTTTCCTATGTGAGTCTGCCTGGGTCTCAAGACCTTCAGGAGATGACTTTTTTTCCTGTCCCATTACCCCATTGGGCATTTGTTTAGTGATAAATCATGAAAGAGAGCATTTAAACTGAGGGCTCCAAGGCTATGGAACTGCCTTCCAAGGAAGGCTGAACCCTTTTCAATTGTTCTTTCTCTTCAGGCCTTTGGCAAGTGACATAAATGAAGTGCTTCACGCTAGTGTTATATATTTAATTTCATTTTAATATTATAACCTATGCAGTGGCGGGCATCAGCTGGTTTGCACCAGATCGTGTGTACTGGTGACAAAACTGGCTGGCTGAAGAGCCAGTGCTGTCTGTGTTTGCAGATGTTTTCATGGCCATGTGGCAGGCATGACTAGATCACATGGCCACCCCAACAAGTCACATGCCCACATATTTTGTAAATATATAGTTTAATTTTTTAAGTTGATTTGGTTTCTGGGTTTGTAGGGTACTGGTTTAGGTGGGATTTTTTTTTAAAGTTCTGAAATGTTTTGTGCATTATCCTAGTTTGATTGTAGCCGTATATTTTGTGTTCTTTTTGTATTGTTGTTAGCCGCCCAGAGTTGCTTAGGCAAGTGGGGCGGCATAAAAATCGAACAATTAAATTAAATTAAATTATTTGGCCCTGCCCACATATTTGGCCCCATCCACAGAGTTAGCCCCACCTAAAGTGTGATAGTAAATTTTTTTTGATGTCCATCACTGAATCTATGGTGCCTTTAGCTGTTTCAGTTGCCTTAATCTTTTTGGAAGCTGCCTTGGGTCACCACATTGGGAGAAAGGTGGGATATAAGTGAACTTAAAAGCTAAATCAATGTCCCCAGGTTCAATACATGACATCTCCAGATAGAGTTGAAAAAGACTCCTCCTAAAATATTGCCCAACCTCCAGAAATGGACCGTGTCAAGTCAGAGAGATTAGCTGGCTGATTCTATATAAAGCAGATTCCTATATTCCTTGTCCTGACTGCAAATCCTTTGTTGAGCTAATCTAATTCAATTTGCTAGGGGGAAGGGATTGATCTCAATTCAGAGCATGGCCAGTGTTACATTTTTGAACTTCAGCTCCCAGAGATCCTTTGGGCAAGGGTCATACTGAGAATTCTAGATTGGAAACAGTAATGTCCCCAAGTTTTTGCTGTAACTTTTAATCAAACCAACAGACCATCACAACACTTCTCCACATTACTATTTTTCCAAAGCATCCAATCTTTGCCATCCTTCTACTACCTATTACAGTGTGTCCTGATTAGATTTTTTTATTGCCTTTCTGTTTGTTAATTACCTTACACAAATCATTAATGCCTAGATTTAAGTGGAGATTGGGAATTATTTTATTTACAAAAAAAGGGGGGGGGCACCAGCCAGCCAACTAGCCTCTTTCCTTTCTCATGGGGTCCCACTGGATGTTGTTGTTTTATTGGGCATCTGTAGTCGTTAGATGACTTGGCAACTGCTGTCCCATCAGCTTGAAGGGTCACTTTTCAGAGCCTTGGTCAGAGATTTCAAGCCAACAGCAAGGAAACTCCCAGTGTCCATTTGATTTGACTCAATTTGCAAACTAATGAGTGAAGCCCTCCCAGCATATTTAGGGGTCAGCACTGATCTATTTGCAAAATATTTGTTGATTAGCATGTAAAGCCTCAGATGTGCCAAGGCCTGTTTATTCTCCCAACTGCTCTCTCAGCCCTTCTCCAGGTTGCTCCCGCCTTTAATTTCCCTGCAGGTTTTGGAAAGGGATGCATTAAATTAAAACCACTCACAGTTTTGTGAGCAGTCTTTTGTGACCAATAATGAATGTAATGAGTGAAAAAGGAAAGAGAAACAGGATGATTAAGCTGTGCTGGGCGGCTTTTACGCAGCCGTTTGCAATACAACACAAATGGACAATTGGGGCTTTTCTTCCATTAATTTGTAACTACGTCTTTCACTTGTCATATAAAAAAACAAACCGTTTGCTCAAATAGATGCAATGTGGCAGATGCTAGTTTTTGCAAATTAACCATATATTCAATAGTGTACAGTGATAGATCACTTAAAGAGCATAATGTGTTCCACAGGATTGCCCTTTAAGCGAGTTTGCTCTTTAAGCAAAACACCATTGTAAGTGACCAATTGTGACTTGGGGGGGGGATTGTGAACCCCAATTTATTTGTTAAGCGTGTTTTTGGTTGGTTTTAGTTGTTAAGTGAGGTGGCCATTCAGAGAAAATTCTGCTCTTTAAATGAGTTACTCTCTATATGAGATGCTCTTTATGCAAGGTTTTACTGTTTTTATGTGGGGCTTTTATTTAAAAACCTAGTGCTTTACATAGCTTTTCAGGGGTTACTCCACATAGCAGCAAATGACCACCCAAATGTCTGACAGAAGCAACCAGTCCTGTCCTGTGATGATACAGCAACACATTTCATTTTCAGGTGCAAAATACATGAATTCTAGGTGTGACCAGTGATGGGATGTAACAGGTTCGCAGCAGTCCGCCAGAACCGGTAGTAACTTTCCCCAGTGTCTTGGAGAACCGGTAGCAGCTTTTGGGGAGAACCACCTTTGGGGCTTACCTTTTCACTGGTTCCCCCACTGTGCATGCATGCCAAGCACTTAGTGTGCATGCACGCCTACAGTGCTTGGCGCGTATGCACGGCCTCCTTGCTGTCCTCCCAAGCAGGGAGGAGGAAGAGAAGCTGCTAGCCTGAAGCTCCCTATAGCCTGCTCCCCAGGGTAAGTGACTCACCTTTGGATGTGGTGTGTCTGTGTGTATTTTAATGTGTATTTAATACCTTTACCTATATTGACGTACTACCACAGTTCCTGAAAAGGCCTGGTGGCCGGCAGGCCTGGCAGTCTGGCTTAGGGTTTTTAAGCAAGGTCTGCGATGACATCATGGTGGGGTAGTAAAATTTTTGACATCTCACCACTGGGTGTGACCCTAAAAGACATACCACTTATGTACCTTTGAACTCAGTATAAATCAGATTTAAGCCCCACCGATTTCCAGAGGGCCTGACTGCAACTTAGTCTGGATATAACAGCATGTATGAAGAGCCTAGGATAGGAAAAGTTAAAGTTATTTTTTTTTACTACAGTCCCCACAGTTATGGGATCTGTAATCTGAAAAAATAAGTTTTTTCATAGCTGGAAGACACATGCTATAGTAGTGAAAGTTAAATCATGGGAGAGCTGGGTTTTAGGCCTCAATTAAACCATGAAATTATTGAGTGTCTTTGAGCCAGATATTTCTCTCCTACACAGCTGAAATAAGCATGAAGTGAGAAGCTAGAGAGCTAAGCATGCCATATTTGGCCCACTGGAGGAAACCTAGCATTAAAAAAAAACACCAAACAAACTAGAGGAATATAGATGGTAGAGCAGGCCTGCAAGCATCTCGCTTACTGTGCCAAATATTGTCCACTAACCAGATGCATAACAAACCCCCATTACAGTTCAAGAACCAATCTATGTATGACAGCCAATTCAATTGTTCTTTTCTCCAGCACACTTGAAGTATGTCTTCTCCATTTGCATTCCTGTCCCCCCACCAAAAAAAAAATCTGTCCCCTGCCCCTTCTGCTTTTCCATTTACATGAGAAAAGATCTGACATTGTTACCTGCCTTCTCCATCTCTCAGGTAGAACTGTGCTAGAAAGGTTATTTTGGGGCATGTGAATGTCACAAATGAAGAGTTAACTAGTTCCTCCATATTACCAAGCCCCCACTCCTCATTTTAGGCTCCCAAGAACTGCTGTTCACAAGAGCAATCACCACCAGCCTTTCTTTACAGAATACAGTTGTACTTCACTTAAAGAGCATAATGTGTTCCACGGGATTGCTCTTTAAGCGAAACACCATTGTAAGTGACCAATTGTGACTTCTGACTGTAAACCCCGATGTAGTTGTTAAGCGAGTTTTTGGTTAGTTTTAGTTGTTAAGTGAGGCAACCATTCAGAAAAAAATCTGCTCTTTAAGCGAGTTAGTCTCTAAGCAAAGCATTCTTTATGCAAGGTTTTACTGCAAGGTTTTACTATTGCAAAAGGGCTGGCCATGTGTTTAGTTTAACCTTAGAGCTCCAACAAAACCAAACAGTTTACTGAGCAGCTGGTGAATGACTGCTGAGCTGCACTGGGCTTCATGCGTTATAGGTGCAAGAAATATAAAAATGCATGAAAGACTCGATCAATATTGTTATGTACTGACTCAGAAACTGAGAGTTCAATCCCCCAGTTTGCAACCCAGGAAAGCTAGTTTGTGTGGCCTGAGACAAGCTGCATATTCCTGGGATGCTCCTACAATAAGGAAATAGCAAACCTCTTCTGATTGCCTAGAAAATCCTGAAGACCCTGAAAAGGGTGATCATAAGTCAGAATTGACTTTGCGGCACACGATTGTTATTAATTAATAACAAACTGGACAGTACTGTGTCTAGTTCTGGGCAGTACACTAAGAAAGATGTTGACAATTTGAAACAGTTTGGAGGAGGACCAGAAGGATGGTCTTAATAATATTAAGCTGCCTTAAGCAGCCATTGGTAGTGGTCTTGTTGTTCAGTCGCACAGTCGATTCTGACCCTTTGTGACCCTGTGGACCATTGCTTGCCAGGCACCTATGACCTCCACCATCCTCCTCAACCTGCCCAGCTCTGTGCCAATTGCGTCTACGATACCATCTAGTCATCTGTTTTTGGCCGCAGTGGTCATGTTTAATCATGGGAAAAGAAGACTGACAGGGGATATGATATCACGTTTCAAATACAGTAATACCTCAGATAACGTGAGTACCGTATAGCATGAAAACCGCATAACGTTACAAGATTTTTGGAAAAATCTTGTATCGAATAACACGATTTTTAACGTTATCCGATACAGTTGTTCTTAGCAGCAGGGTGGCTGGAAAGCTGAACGGGATTCTCTGTTCAGCTTCCCAGCCACCCTGCAGCTACGGAGGCAGGGGTGGGGAGGTTGGAAAGCTGACGTGGGGCTCCCCCATCGGCTTCCCCAGCCACCCCACAGCTGCGGAGGCAAGGGTGGGTGGCTAGGGAAGCCGACAGGGAGTCCCTGTCAGCAGAAGTGTAGCTTACCTTGGCGGGGCCCCGTATAAAAATTGTTTGGGGGCCCTTTATATGCGGGGCGGAGCTAACGTCATGACATCATGACATCATGGGGGGAGCCAACGTCATGACATCATGATGTCGTGGGCGGGGCCAAAAATAAAAATAAATAAATAAATAAATAAAATAGAATAGAATTAAAATAAACAAACAAACACACACACACCTCAACCCACCCACCCACCCAAACAACCACAACACAAACCCGTAAATAACTTAAATAATTAAAATGAATAAAGAAATAAAATAAAAATTTAATAAAAATCCACCCACCCACCCACCCACCACACACATAAACCACCCACCCACCCGAAACACAAAACCTTCACTTACCCTCCTCCTGGGGCCGCATGGCAAGGCGCGTTGCCCCCGACTCCAGCCTCCTCCTCCTCTTCCAGAGCCGCTTGCCCTGCGCCGCCGCCCCCCCGCTGCACGCCATCCACAGCGCGCTCTTGCAAGTCTCAGACGTCAGTCTGGCGGGGGCGGTGGCAGGCAGGCAGGCAGGCACAACTGTCGCCGTCGTCGTCACCACTGCCGGACCCGGAGGAGGCGGTGGCGCACTCTGCCAGGCGTCCCCCGGCCATGGGGGTTCGGCAGCAGCGGACAGCCCGGGCAGGCCTCAACCTGCCCGTGGGAGCTGGGTGGCCCCAGGGGAGGTGCCCTCCTCTGAGGGCCATCATCGGAGCCACTCCGAAAAGCTGCGGCTCCGACTCCGAAATTTTATTTTTTAAAATTGGAGCCAAAATGGCTCCAATAAAGTGTGCATGCGCAGAAACTCAATCTGACGCATGCGCAATGCGTCAGATTGAGTTTCTGCGCATGCACAGTAAATTTTTGCTCTTTTTTTCCTTTTTTTTTTTGCCGTTGGGGGGCCCCGTAGCCCGGGGGCCCCGTATAATTGATACGGCTGATACGGCGGTAGCTACGCCTCTGCCTGTCAGCTTCCCCAGCCACCCTGCAGCTGTAGATCGGGTCCTCTGATCTCTCTGGAGCAGGCATGGGACACGAGCCAAGCTGTTTCTGGGCTTCCCCGACGTCCTCAGCCAGTGCAGCAAGCCAGAATGTCGGGATTCGAACCCTGACATTCTGGCTTGCTGCACTGGCTGAGGACGTTGGGGAAGCCCAGAAACAGCTTGCATTGGGTCTCCCCACCTCCCTAGACCCGGGGGGGGGGTCAGAGACCCCAAAATTGGTTTTTAAAAAGTCATTTTTTTTACCAATTTTGGGGTCTCTGACCCCCCTGCCGGGTCCATGGAGGTGTGGAGACCCGATCCAAGCTGTTTCTGGGCTTCCCCGACGTCCTCAACCAGTGCAGCAAGCCAGAATGTCAGAGTTCGAATCCCGACATTCTGGCTTGCTGCACTGGCTGAGGACGTCGGGGAAGCCCAGAAACAGCTTGGATCGGGTCTCCCCACCTCCCTGGACCCAGCGGGGGGTCAGAGACCCCAAAATTGGTTTTAAAAAATTGATGTTTTGTTTTTTTTACTAATTTTGGGGTCTCTGACCCCCCCCCCGGCCGGGTCCAGGGAGGTGGGGAGACCCGATCCAAGCTGTTTCCAAAGTTCCCCCACCTCCCTGGAGGCTGCAGCAAGCCAAAATGTCAGGATTCAAATCCTGACGTTCTGGCTTGCTGCAGCCTCCAGGGAAACAGGGCTTTTTTTTAACATTGTGTGATCAATGTATCGCACAACGTTAAAAACTGGATAACGACAGGACTTGTGGAATCAAGTCATAACGTTATCCGGGGTACTAATGTATGTGAGTTTCAGAGTGTGTCAGTTTTGTGCTTTATGGCATGTTGCTGAATGCTGAAATGGTTTTAAGCTACCACTGGTGGCCAAGTCAAGGCAGACATAGAAGATATTCTATCTGTAATATTCAAAGAAAATTAATTTATGGGACCTGAAGCCTCTCTGGATCTACATTTGGGGATATTATTCAGTCTGTACCTTCCAGGTCATATTGAAACCTTGCAGACCTATGCCTCTGTAGAATGAGAACTAGTGTAGAGGGAGAAGCCAAGACTTTCCATCTTGACTTTGATTTCTGGTTGTTGTTGTACAAAAACGCCTTCTTGCAGAAATGCCAGATTATGAATATTTTTGCTCTTTTTTCCGTTGTTGGAGATGGGGTGGATGAGAATAGGCTTTCAATATCTACCTGAAAACACGTTTGTCTGTCTATTTGTCTATTTTTAGTCTTCTTGCATATGTAACCCTATCTCTGGCAATATCGTTTGCAGTTCATATTAATATTTAATATTCTTTATACATTGTTCAACCTTAATGGTTGTCTAATTTCTGTTTTCAACCACAGAGAAGCTATTAATTTATGAGTATATAGGGCAATAAGTAATAATTTGCATGAATGCTTTGAGCAGATATGCTTCCATAGGCCTCCCATAGCATAGACTCTGGGTAGTGTGATACCATCTATTGGCCAAGCCTCAATGAACACTGCGTTAGTCTGATGAGAGCAGAGGAAGCTTTTAAAATCCTTAAAGAAGTCTAGTCTGCAAAATGAAAAATCAACAGAGATCACATTAATTTTTATTTGTTTGTAGGAGAGTATGTATAGCTACTTTTTTATGCCTATGGATAGGGATGATATCACAGGTGATTCCTACAGCTTTCAAAATGGCATTAAGCTTTTCAACATTTATCCTGATCATATTTGATGACTAGACATTTTGATCTGTTTGATTCATGGCACATCAGGCAATATGAAACCAGCATTTATAATATGGAAAGTTAATACTTGTGGATGGGATGAAAGTACAAGGTCTCTTCCATCACCTTTCCTTTTCCTTTATGTCCATGTGTCCTCAGCGCAGGGGAAATCCTCAGATAGCCCAGAACAAGAACCAATGGTAGTGTAACCAAATAACTGCAGAACTGCAATTAGTTCCCACATTCACTGCTTTCAGGAAACATGGGAAAACACAACTCTTCAAATTGGCATTTTATGCTGCAATAATACTTATTGTGATGACCTTAATGATTTTTGTTGCTGTGGTTATTACAACAGGTTTAGTTTAGTTTTTTGTTTGTTTGTTTTTGTTTCAGATTTTGTTTGTTTTGGATGATGTTTGTTACCCCTTATGAGCTGCTTTTTTGTGAAAAGATGAGGAGGAGGAAGAGGACAACGACAACGACAACTGTATGGGAAAACATGACAGGAAATTGAATAACTTATGCACACAATCTGAATATTCAGCAATGATACTACCGTGGATTTTGGACTAAAAAAGAAAAATTAAATACACTACTGGAAAGTACAAAGAAAGTTAGTAATGACATTGGAATACAATTTGGAATTGACAAGCATGCAAAATTACTGTTAAGGCAGGCAAAATTGTCAAAGGTGATGTAAGTTAGATAATAAGGAATATATCAAAGTAATAACATCAGAAGAAGGATACAAGTACCTGGGAGTTCTGGAAGCTTCTGACCTGCTACAACCAAGTGAAAAGAACAACTTCTACAAAATATATAAAGTGGGTCCCAAAAATCTTGAGGTCAAAACTGAGTGGAGGCGATATTGTAAAGGCAATTAATACCTGGGCAGTGCCTGTTATACACTGTTTAGCTGGAATAATTGGTTGGACTCAAATGGAATTAGACAACCTAGACAGAAAAACAAGGAGGCTAATGACTATGCATCATGCCCTACATGCAAAAAATGATGTTGACTCCTACAGGTGAAACAGACAGAGTAGAGGAAGAAAATAATAGATTGAATGACTACATTAAGAAAAGTGAAGAGCCTATGGTTCAGGAAGTGAACAAAGAAAGACTTTTGAAAACAGTGTGGGGCAGGGGAGAGCTGAATACAGAAAGGAAAGGATTGAAAGTCAAGCTGCAAACTGGAAAAACATGCTTATGCAAAGCTGACTCAAAGCTAACATGGGGATGATTAAGAGCAAAAGTTTTGAAGAAGGAAATGGAAGGATTTATCTTAACAGCTCAGGAACAAGTGTTGCCAACAAATTGCATGAAGACGAAAATACTGCATGTATTCAACAATAACAAATGCCGGTTTTGTAATGAATAGGATGAAACAGTAGATCATCTGATCAGCAGATGCAGCAAACTTTCACAGACTAATTTGCAAACCATAACAGGTTTGCAAAAATTATCCATTGGGAACTTTGCAAGAAGTTTGGATTTGAATGCAGTAAAAATCATTAGGAACACCAAGTAGAGAAAGTTTTTAAAATGAGAGTCAAGATCCTGTGGAACTTTGAAATCTGCCTCACAGCACATCTGATATAACTGTTGTGGAAAAGAAGAAAGTTTTTCTTGCCATTGCTATACCAGGGGATGCACGGATTAAAGACAAACAACTGGAGAAAATAACAAAATATTGTAATTTGCAAATTGAAGTCCAGTGTCTACGGAGAAAGAAATCTATTGTTGTATCCATAGTGATCAGAGCCCTTGGAGCAATACCTAAAGGACTCCCTAGATATTTGGAATTTTTTGACTTATGGGACTTGAACATCCTAACTCTCCAAAAAAAAAAAAGTCAACTAGGAACTGCATATATACTCAGATGTTACCTTAACAGTTCTTAGGTCCTTGGTTAGGGCTTGAACTGTTAATTTTATTCCAGTCCTCAACTGTGAATCAAATGCTTGATTTGTAAACAACAACAACAACAACAACAACAACAACAACAACAACAACAACAACAACAACAACAACAACAACAACAACAACAACAACAACAACAACAACAACAACGGTATGAGGAAGGAAATAATGTGGTTCTGCCTCTTTTTTACCATTGCTTTCTATGTTCAGTGAGCGATGGTCTATAGAAGAAAGCCATTTCCGTCTGGCTTCAGGCCTGGTTATGGAACCAAGACTACTTTGGTCACCTCAGTACATGACCTACTCCATCAATTGGACAGAGACAGAATGTCCCTTTTTGTTCTGCTGCATTTCACAGCAATCTTCAATACTGTCCAACATGGTATCCTTCTGGGCTACCTCTGTGGGATGGGACCTGGAAGCAGTATTCCAAAGTGGCTCCAGTCCTTCCTGGAAAGGAGAATTCAGAAGGTGGTTCTGGGGGACCTCTATTTGACATCCTGGGCAGTGGCCTGTGGAGTCCCCATGCTATTTAATATCTACATGAAACTGCTGGGAGAAGTTGTCCAGAGAATTGTAGGACAGGGTTATACTTCCTCTGAAAATATAGACATGTTAGATATGCTCCTGGATAGCCTGAGCATGCTCCTGGATTCATCCCTGAGCTTGGATGCCCAGGTTTCTGTGGTGGCTAGGAATACATTTGCACAGTTAAAACTACTGTACCAGCTATGGCCATTCCTAGAGATGTCTGATCTGGCCAGGAAGAGATATGCCTTAGTTGCATCCCAGCTGGATTACTATAATGTACTCCTGTGTGGAGCTACCTTTGGAAAATGTTCATAAACTCCTGCAGCCCCAAAACACTGTTAACTGATGCCGGTTACAGAGGTCATATAACTTCCCTGTTACAGCAGTTCCACTAGCTGCTGATCTGTTTCCTCTCACAATTCAAAATGCTAGTTTTAACCTAAATGGCTTGGGTCCAAGCTATCTTGAAAAACGCATCTTCCTTTACATGCTTGTTTGGGCACTGGTGCCTGGATATTAAGATCTTCAGGGAGACCCTATCTCACCACACTCATAGGTGCACATAGTGGGGGACATGGGAGAGGCCCTTCTTTTGTCACTCTTCCCAGACAATGGAACCCCTTTCCATGGGAGGTAAGGCTGGTGGAAGAAGACTTGTGGAAGAAGAACTAAGCAGAACTTCCCCTACTAGCTGGCCATCTAGGAGAGAGCTTTAAAAGAGAACTGTGTGTCCCTTGCTTCAGCATTGTTTTTATCTACTATTTTAATGTAATATTTGTTTAACCAGTGGAACCAGCGGAAATTCCAAATAAAAATCCAAAATGAACCCATCAATCAGGTTGACCACTACATCTATCTCAGCCATCTGATTGGGATGAACAACAATCAGAAAGCAGAACTAGCCAGAAGAAAGAAAGCAGAATGGGCAGCACTTAACTCCAACCAAGACATTTTGCTAAATGAGAAAATCGACAAGAAACAACACACCATCCTTTTTAATTGGACAGTACTACCTCTGGTTCTCTATGGCAGTGAAACATGATCATTAACAAAGGCTGAGGAAGAAAAACTATCAAGAGCCATAAGAGCCATGGAAAGATCAATGCTAAAGATATCCCTTTGTGACCACATCTCCAATGCCCAGATAAGGAAACAAAGCAGAATCAACAAAGCTTTTGCAGAATATCATAAATGGAAATTGTGCTGGGCTGGACACATCTCTTAAATGACAGATGGGTGTTGGACAGCAGCAGTCGCCGAGTGACATCCCAGAGGAGTAAAAAGACCCCTTGGCAAGCCCCCCAAAAGATGGAAAGACCCAATCATGAAAAGCTTTGGTTGAACTGGAGAAGAAGAGTGCAGCAGCGAAAGGAATGGAAAATGAACTTATTCCTTGGTAGTCTGGTCAATCAAGGACTCAAGGAATTTGTTTAATCCTCTTTTAACATTTTAAAATAAAAATTTAGCTTTTTTGTAATGTTGTAAGCCAGGAATTCTCAACCTTTTTAAACTGAGGACCGGGTCACACTCCTTCAGACAGCTTTGGGAGCCAGATGGCCATTATGCCTTTCCTCCACCACATGGCACTTCCTGCTGGGTGCAGGCAGTGGGGAGCCACATGAAATGGTGCTGTGGCTGCATCTGACCCATGGGCCACGGTTTGAGAATCCCTGCTGTAAGCTATCGGGTCCTTTTTTTGGAGAAATGTGGAGTAAACATATTTTGAATAAAATAAATTTAAAATGTTATCTACAGCTGTTAAAGTGCAGCTGTTCCACTTTAAACCTCCATGTAGCCTTAAACTGTTCAGTATTTTAAGCCCTCTTGAGTTACAGAAGGAATTAGATAAATGCTTAAGTGTGTTATGTTTTGCCCAGACTTTTTGTGCAGAAAAGAAACACAGTCGTGATGGGGAGTGGAGGTGAAGAAGTGAGAACCAGGGGATGTTGCTCTGAATAGAAATGTGGGAGGCAAGCAAGGAGGGGAGAAAATCAAGTGGGCATTATCTCCATACTTGTTTTCCATTCAATTTCCATGCTTGAAGAACTAAAACTCTAATATTAAAGTTCTAAATTAAACTGTGTATATCAGTGAGCTAATAATACTCTGCAGCATGTATAATAAACTGTCACATTGCTTTTCCAACTAATCATTAATGAATTAATGAAAGGCACTCTCTCTCTTTTCTGTATGCCGTAATATAACGAGATATACAGCGTTTAGGCCTTTTAAAGATTTAGGGGCTCTATTATTGAAAAATAATTATTACCCTACAACAGTAATTAAATGTAATTTGCATGAAACTGACACATTTTCTAATCCATAATAAATGTTAGCAAAGTCAACAGTTCTTTATTCCTAAGCGCTCTATGCCTCCTAACAAGTTACTGTACACCAAGAGAGAGAAAGAGCCCCTTCCTGTACTGCAGATTAAAATAAATTGATCACAAAGTAGTCCTAGTACCTGACTCTACTACATTGGCAGGAAGGCTGGTGTTACTACAATCTTTCAACTACAATTTATCACCTTTTCCCAAGAATCAGTTTCCTGATACTCTGAACACTTCCAGTCTCAGGATTTCTATTCTGTATAAGGACCTGATTTGCAAAGATCTAAATAGAAATTCCCCACCATCCAGATGACATTCTGTTTATCCCTCTCACTTTGGGTCCCCTGGCCTTTTGTCTCTTCCACAGCCTTTGGTGTTTTTTTTTAGTGCTGGCTCAGATAACAGTGTTGTCAATGTTCACTCAAGGGTGCCATTGAAGCTGCACATTTCAGGTGCATGGTGTATGGTTGCATCCAGGTCCCTTGTACAGCATACTCAGAATGTTGCCATCTTGATAAAAAAAATGTGAGAAGTGTTTTGGAATTCGGATGGGCTGGCATGCATTATTTCCATTGATCGATCACATGACACAAAAGAAATATAAATCAGCTCTGAGCCTCCCCACCACCCCAATTCCATCTGTAGTTTTTGCTATCACTGCTGATCTTCTATTTTTTTAAAATAGATCCGTTCACATTGGTTTAGGTGATGTGATCATTGGACTGATGCAGAAAAGCTACCATGCCAGCACACATATAGGAACATGAAGTAAAGCCTCTCTTCATTAGCAAGACTATTAAAAAATATTTATGCCAATGCTGTTGCTGTGGAGCACCTAGACATTCACCAAAAAAGATAACAAGAGGAAGAAACCCTTGTTTACAGCTTATTAGGTAGTTCCCTGGCAACCATAAGCAAGTGCTGCACGATGGATCTTGGGAACATGAAAGGAGCCTCATTTGGGCATCCCCTGAATGGAGTTTTTCCAGCAAAAATCCTTTCAACCCAGAGTAATTTCTGACATGAAATTTATTTATTTAATGCAAGCAGGCCCAAGTCCTTGATGTGACTTCACAGCAAGCGAATGTGAGTGAATTTACACTTCCCTCACTGTACAGCCATACCTTGAGAAGAGCAAGAGCAGAAGAGTCACCATTGGCCATGCAGGGTGTGGGATTCTGGGAGCTGTTATCAAAAAAAGTAACCTTTTAATGTTCTGGTCAAGTCACTAAGACGCTGACTGGGAGGCGGAAGGTCAGCAGTTCGGTTCACGAGTACTGCAGGACGGAATGAGCTCCCGTCTCTGTCCCAGCTCCTGCCAACCTAGCAGTTCGAAAGCAAGAAATTGCAAGTAGATAATTAGGGACCACTTCATTGGGAAGGTAACAGCATTCTATGCGCTCCGGTGTCTAGTCATGCCTGCCACATGACCATGGAAACGTCTGCAGAAGCAAACAGCGCTGGCTTTTCGGCTTAGAAACAGAGATGAACACTGAATCCTAGAGTCGGATACGAGTGGCTTTTGAGCAAGGAAAACCTTTACCTTTACCTTAACATAAATAAAAGTTCCCTTCTGTTTGAAAATGACTGAACATGAAGAAAAAGTCTACTCACAAATGCCAAATATCTGAGTATCTAAAGCTGTAAATCCTGATTTCTGTGGATTCAGAAAAATCCCCACTGAGGACATTGATGTCTAAATAATGCCAATCAGTTACAGTGGCCCAATTGGCAGTGCATGACTTCCAGGATCGCCAACTGATCAGCAGTAGTGCCGCCACCAATCAGTTTCTGATCCTGGAAGCCAGTGTGGCTGAATGGGCTGCTGCAGCAAAACAGCAGCAGCACTCTATTTTATCCCATTCCCAGTATGGACACAATCTGTTAATGGATTAAAATACAGCACAGCAATTTAGAAAGGGAAAAAACCTGATGTGTTTTCAAAATGGTGCAAGTTGGTGGTAATTGATTTGTTCCATGCACGCTCCAATAATTAGAAGTCACTTCTAACTTATGGTGATCCTTTTCAGGGTTTTCTAAGTAGAGAATACACAGAAGCGATTTATCATTCTCTTTTCTCTGGGAGCACCCTGAGACTGTCCAGTCTGCCCGTGACTACAGGCTGTGGTGGCTCAGGTGGTTAAGATGCTGAACTCAATGACTGGATGGTCGGAGTTCAATTCCCGAGTACTGCATGACAGAATGAGCTCCCATCTCTGTCCCACCTCCTGCCAACCTAGCAGGAGCAAGTCGATAAATAGGTACCACTTTGGTGGGAAGGAAAACAGCACTCTGTGCACTGCGATGTTGAGGCATGCCTGCCATGTGTCCACTGAAACATCTGCAGACACAGACAGCGCATCTCTTTGACTATAAACAGAGATGAGCACCGAACCCTAGAATCAGATACAACTGGCTTTTGAGCAAGGGTGAATGGTTGGCTCTTTCCTCAGGATGCACACTCAGGAATCAAACTCCCAACCAGTGGTTCCATGGCAAGATAGCTAATCCACTGAGTATCCAGCCAGTGAAGGCAAATATTCACATCTACACACCCAGACAGCACGTGCCTCTAGAAGCAGTGATGGGATGTAACAGGTTCACACCAGTTCACCAGAACCGGTAGTAACTTTCCCCAGTGTCTTGGAGAACCGGTAACAGCTTTTGGGGGGAACCACCTTCAGGGCTTACCTTTTCGCTGGTTCCCCCACTGCGCATGCGTGCCAAGCTACACCTGTGCTGTTCCAATTGCTGTTCTGATTGGAGAACCCTTAAAGAGGTACAGCTGTTTTACAATTACATTAAGGCATATTATCCTAGAGAAATGGTTAGGCAAAGACTTAGTACCTAACTTCTTTAACTGTAGAATAGTTGAAAAGTGCCAAAATGAAGCCATCTTGTGGTGAGTTCATTTTGACCTAGTGTGAGAAAGATTAGCCAGAATAAGCTTTAAGCTCTGGTTGATTTGTGCTTGGGGTGGGTGGGTGGGTGGGTGGGTGTATTTTAATGTATTATTTATTTATTTATTTACAGGTTTGTGTTGTGGGTGGGTGGATTGAGGTGTGTGTTTGTGTGTGTGTGCGCTTATTTTTATTTTATTATTTTTTATTTTATTTATTTTATTTCTTTGGCCCTGCCCACAATGTCATGACATCATGATATTGGCTCCGCCCATGATGCTATGACATTAGCTCTGCCCACATTGTGATGACATCACGGTGGGGCAGTAAATTTTTTGACATCCCACCACTGTCTAGAAGGATGTAGGTAGGAGTGGAATGACTAGAAGTAGCCTGAGTCAAATATAGAGCAGTGCTCACTTGACCCAGCAGAGGATTTGCCAAGTGATTCTCCTGGAACAGAACTGGATAAACCCAGTGGGTTGCTGCCGACTAAAACTAGGAACTAGGATAGACACTTTAATCCATGTTTGACTCAGTACAAAGTATCCAGATCTTGAAAGATTACACAAGAAACAGGCTGAGTTCCTTCTCAATTTATAATGCTTAATAAACTGATTCAGTGGCCTTTATATGTATTGTCCTTGATAGCAGTTTTATTTACTTAAAGAAGTATTTATATATGCAGTGTATCTAATACTACCTCGTCAGCTCCCAAGTGATTTATATTTCAGTCTGCAAATTACATTAACGACACAATTAATACATCAGATATTAAAAAATGGAGTATGTCAGAGTAGTATGTCATGTAATCAATTGCTACAAATCTGTTTGTGTCGTATTTAATGATTTTTTTTCTAGAGGATGAATCTATAAAAACAGAAGAGTCAATCAATGAGGAGGCTGCATAACATTGTCTTCCTTATTTGCAGTGCTGGAACCTGAGGTTGTCTTTATTGTTTAAATGTTAGCAATCGGAAATCAATTCAAGAGTATAAATAGAAAGGGAAAATGTATTAATGGTAGGAGGAAAAAGTGTAGGTATCTGCAAAATCTTATCAAATGATCACACTTAGGAGCAAATGCTGAGTGCAGGAAATGTTTCTGAAACAATCGCTACCTGCACAGAAAGCTTAAACACGAACAATACTTTGAAAAATTAGTTTTTATGGGGTTTGGTGAAATGGTATTTCTCCCAACTATAACACACAGCTCCTATAAATCAATGAACTCTTTTGACAACTCTAGTTCATTCTCCATTCTCTTAAGAGCCTGGCTAGACGTTACACTAAATATGTGTTGCCTTTGAAAACATCTAATAGGATTTAGCTGCATCCTGGCATCCCAGCTTCCTGTGCTTTCTTATCTCTGCCCAACACTGGCAAGTACTAGAGTGACACAAATAGGAAGACATCAAAACACAATCAAGTCAACTTCTCACTATAGGGCATGTTAATGTGTGATTGCACATTTAGCATAACAGAGGAGAATGAAAACCTGTTGACCTTCAGATCTAGCTTTCAAGATATCTGACCACTGGAAGACATAAAAGGAGCCTCTCTGAAGAGTAGAAAGCATTGCTTGTACACTCAGGCATCTCCAGGGGAAAAGCTAATCCTTCCTGTCCAAGAGCATTGCTCCATAAACTTGCTGATGAGCAAAATGACCCCTTTAGAGGCCTATAAAAGACAATAATTTTTATTAATATACTGGACATCCCTTCATCCAAAGAGGAACTCATGGTTTCACTTTGACACAAACAGAAATTGACATTCTTTGTGTCCAAGAACCTCACAGAAGAATTTATCAATGTTGCCTAAAGGTTCCTAGGAAGTGCCTAGTTGGTGAGAACCCCCATAAACAATGCAGAAATGCAGTTTTTGTAAGATCAGGTAACATTCTCTGAGGAATAAGATTTTTAATCCTTGTTTCCATATAATTTTATGTTTTTGGTCCTGTTGCATCAAGATGGTCATGGTTTATCAATTCTTTTATTTGCCAAAATGTTATTTAACAGTTCTATTCACTGAGTAGTTATGACTGATGAAAGGTTTCCTTTTCACATTCCTTTGGAAGTGGCATACGGACAAGAACATCTTCTACCTATTCGGGAAGCTTGTGGTCTCTACTTGTGTCTTTTCCCAAAGTGGAAAATGTAGAGTGTCAATTGTGTGGTGGAAATTGTGGTGGGGCTAGTTTCCAAAGATAAAATGTTGAATAGTACATCAACTCCCTGTCAAGGTCACAATTAGCACATTATGTTTGCTATTTCTAATATACTTTTATGCTCCTGCATTTTGGATTGATTCTCTGCAACTTAAGTTAAATCTTCATATATTTTAAACCAGGAATCCCCAAACTATGGCCCGGGGGTTGGATGCGGCTCCTGATGCCAATTCATCCAGCCCATGAAGCCCTAATCACTCCTGGAAGCAGAAGGAAAATGCACCCGTGCAGGAGCGTTTTAATTCCACTTCCAGGAGTGACAAGGGCTTCGTGGGCTGGATGAATTGGCATTGGGGGGCGCATCTGACCCCTGGGCCATAGCGACCAGGTCCCTGAGCCACATGATTGGCCTGCGGCCTGAAAAGTTTGGGCACTCTTGTTTTAAACACCTGTGCTTATAGTTTTTATAGCTATAAGGCTGATTTCTGTATAAGTGAAATGTGTCCGAAGCTTTTCAGAAATTTACAGTAACTCTTGAATTTTTATGCATAGAAGCAATATAGATGAATAAAAACTTGTAGAAATAGGCAAGCTGATGTTGCCAGGAATCGAACCAACAATGAAGCAACCTTTTCTTGATATCCTAATGAACTTTGGTTTAAGTGATATGATTACAGTAATACCTCATATAACGATTACATCAGATAACGCTGAAATTGGATAAAGATGCAAAATTTTGACCTTTTTTTTGCATCGGATAATGATGTTTTAGCGTTATCCAAGGTAACTGTAGTGGCAGAGTGGCTGGGAAGCCGACCAGGGAGCTTCTGTTCAGCTTCCTAGCCATGCCGCTGCTGCGGGTGCAGGGGTGCCATGGCTGGGAAGCCAATCAGGGACTCCACTGTGCTGCTATTGGCACTTGGATTGGAGGCAGGAAAAGGCACAGCACTGTTCCCCCCCCCCCAACCAGAGCACCGGTTGTGCACTGCCCGTTCCTCCCCACAACCCAAGCCCTGATCGATCGAAGCACACAATCAGCGCTTGGGTTGGGGGGAACCAGCACATGCACCCGTTCCTCCCCACAACCCAAGACCCGATTGATCGCAGCACACGATCAGCACTTGGTTTGGGGAGAACCAGCGCACGCACCTGTTCCTCCCCACAATCCAAGCTCCGATCACAACGTGCGATCACAGGCTGGGTTGGGGAGATAACCTTTCTCTCTCCAACCCAGCCAGCTCTTGGCTTGATCCGCCTGCCTCTTTGGAAAAGGAAGCAGGCATCTCCACTGCCCTTTCCAAAGAGGCAGGCAAATCCCCCCCCCCCCGTTCCCTTTCTTCTTTGTTATCTGAGGTACTAGTGTACCTGGTTTCACATTGGAATTAACTATATCAGAGATAAATGTCATTTGTGATGGCAAGATAGACTCAAACTATCAAGAGGTGTTATATCGCTTTATATAGTGCTTTGAGCTCTTTGTTTGAGTGTCATACCCGTAAATGTGCCTGCACATACCACAGATGCATTTTACGGCAGCATTCATAGTGGGGGGAAATCACCAGTCCAACCCACTCAGCTGTCTAAGGCGGGGCCCATGGCTTGAAAAGGGTGAGAACCCCTGGTCTACAGTGTCAGATTTCAAAACTCTAGAGTTTATTTATTTATTTATTTTAATAGATTTATATACCGCCCTATCCAAAGGATTCAGGGCAGAGTACACAAGTTAAAACCAGTATAAAACCATTTTAAAAACTCTTAAAAACATAACAATATTAACAACCCCACCCACGCTGTGCCATTTACTATCTAAAAACAAATATAAAATCTACAAAACCTTAACATAAAAAAATTAATTACAGGATGGGAGAGACTCAGACAAGTCAGAAAGGGAAGCTTGTTGACAATCCCGGCCCCCAGACCCATTTTGCCAACCACATCTTCAATTCATTCCTAAATGGTAGCAACTGGGCCTGCAGGCGTAGTTGTACTGGGAGGAGGTTCCATAGTGTGGGGACTATGACCAAGAAGACCCTTATCCTTGTGCTGGAGAGGCAAGCCCCCACCCCCCAACAGATGGTACCTGAACGGTGCCCTCTCAGTTTGCTCTCATGGGACCGGTCGATGTCCTAGGGACGATGCGGTCCCTCATGTATCCTGGTCTTCTACCATGTTCATCAACCAGATATGTGACTTCATTCCCTGGCAAAACATACTGAAAGGCACTAAAAAAAATCTTTCTTAAAAAGTAATTGGGCAGTTTTTTGTTGTTCAGTCACACAGTCGATTCCGAACCTTTGCAACCCCATGGACCACTGTCCAACAGGCACTTCTGTCCTCAACCATCCTCCTTAACTCGCTCAGCTCTGTGCCCATTGTGTCTGCAAAACCATCTAGCCATCTCATTTTGGGCCTCCCCCTTCTTCTTTTGCCCTCCACCCTCCCAGCATCAAGGCTTTCTCAAGTGAATCCTCTCTTCTCATTTGATGTCCAAAGTACCTTAGCTTCATCTTCTAAGGAGCAGTCAGGGTTGATTTCTTCTAAGATTGACCTATTTGCACTCCTTGCTGTCCAGGGGACTCTCAAAACTCTCCTCCAACACCATGTCTCAAAGTCATCTATTCTTCTGCGCTCAGCTTTCCTAATGGTCCAGCTCTCACAACCATACATTGCTACCGGGAATACCATTGCTTTGACCAGATGAATTTTTGTTTGCAATGTGATGTCTCTACTTTTTACTATGTTCCCCAGGTTTCTCATAGCTTGCCTCCCAAGAATCAGTCGCCTTTTTATTTCATGGCTGCAATCACCATCTGCAGTGAGCTTTGATCTGTCACTGCTTCTACTTCTTCCCCATCTATTTTCCAGGGACTGATAGGGCCTGTTACCATTATCTTGGTTTTCTTTATATTGAGTCTCAAGCCAGCTTTTTCACTTTCTTCTTTCAACCTAATCAGGAGCTTCTTTAGGTCCTCCTCACTTTCTGCCATTAGGGTGGTATCATCTGCATATCTCAAATTGTTGATGTTTCTCCCAGCAATTTTGATCTCAAATTGTGATTCCTCCATCCCTGCATTGTCCATTATGTGCTCTGTGTATAAGTTGAATAAGCAGGGTGACAAAATGCAGCCTTGTCTTACTCCAAACCACTCTGTCCTTCCGTATTCTGTCCTAACTGTTGCTTCTTGATTCATGTAGAGATTTTTCATGAGGTATATAAGGTGCTCTGGTATTCCCATCTCTTTAATTACTTACCACATTTTGTTGTGGTCCACACAGTCAAAGGCCTTAGTGTAATCAATGAAACAGAAGTTTCTGATATTCCTTTGTTTTTTCCATGATCCAACATATGTTGACAATGTGGTCTCTAGTCCCCCTGCCTCTTCTGAACCCCGCCTGCACTTCTGGTAATTCTATCTCCACATGCTGCTGCAGTCTATCATGTATTATCTTGAGCATCACCTTGCTAGTGTGTGGGATGAGCGGAATTGTTCAATAATTTGAACATTCTTTGGCATTACCCTTTTTGGGGATTGGAGCGTATACTGATCTTTTCCAATCCTGTGGCCATTGTTGTGTTTTCCAAATCTGCTGATATATAGAATGCAATAATTTGATTCCATTATATTTTAGGGCTTTGAAAAGTTCAACTTGGATACCATTGTCTCCACTGGCTTTGTTGTTTGCAGTGCTTTTTAAGGTCTTTCTGACTTTAGTCTCTAGGATGTCTGGCTCATGTTCAATGTTCTCATCATCGTTATTATCAGGGGTGTTGAGGTCCTTTTTGTAGAGTTCCTCTGTGTACTCTTTCCACCTTTTCTTAATCTCTTCTGCATCAGCTAGCTCCTTGCCATCTTTTCCCCTTATCATGGTCATTTTTGCTTTAAACATTCCCTTGATTTCCCCAAATTTTTTGAAAAGATCTCTAGTCCTGCCTCTTGTGTTGTTTTCTTCTATTTCTTTGCACTGTTTATTCAGGTAGGTTTCCTTATCTCTCCTTGCTTTTCTTTGAAATTCTGTATTCAAGTGATTGCATTTTTCCTTTCTCCTTTGCCTTTTGTGTCCCTTCTTTCCTCTGCTATTTTAAGAGCCTCATCAGACAACCACTTAGCTTTCTTATGTTTCTTTTCTTTTGGTATGGTTTTCCTTGCTGCCTCCTGCATGGTGTCCCACATCTCTGTCCATAATTCATCTGGTACTCTGTCTATCTGGTCCAAGCCATTGAATCTGTTCCACACCTTCACGGTGTATTCCTTAGGGATATTGTCTAGGTCATATCTGTCTGGCCTAATTGTTTTCCCTATTTTCTTTAGTCTAAGTCTGAATTTTGTGATCAGTAGGTTGTGATCTGAGCCATAACCTGCTCCTGGTCTCATTTTTGCTGACTGTATGGAGGTTCTCCATCTTTGGCTGCAGAGTATGTAATCAATCTGCTTTCGATGTTGGCCATCTGGTGATGTCCAAGTGTAAAATCTCATCTTGTGTTGCTGGAAGAGAATGTTTGCTATGACCAGTGCATTATCTTGGCAGAACTCTATCAGTCTTTGGCCTGCTTCATTCTGTGTTCCAAGACCAAACTTGTCTGTTATTCCATTTTATTTTTGATTTCCTACTTTGGCATCCCAGTCTCCTATGATAATGTGTACATCATTTCTTGGTGTCTGTTCTATGAGGTGTTCTAGGTCCTCATGAAACTGGTCAACTGTGGTTTCATCTGCACTAGTGGTTGGTGCATATATTTGGACTACAGTGAAATTGAACGGTTTGCCTTGTAGAGTGATGATATTTTTGCATCATGTCTTGATTCCTACAAATGGTAGAAATATAATTTGTTTTCTAAAGTTGGGAATCCAGATAAACTAATGGTATAAGCGGGTATGTAAGTAAAACAACAGCAACTGTAAAGCAACAATATGACAACATCGACGCCATTTCCCCCTTTTCCCCCTCTTCTTCTAAGCCAGTATTCTTTCAGTCTTTCATTATTCTCTCTACCCTGTTACATAAAAGGGCATCAAGAAATTCCATTATTCTCTTTCTCTCTTAGTCAATTCATATATGTATACCTGAAATCACATGCTGTCAAAGTTTATCAAGTAACTGGATTACGCAGGAGTGGGATCTGTGTTCTTAAACTGCATG
This sequence comes from Furcifer pardalis, assembly GCA_030440675.1. Taxonomy (NCBI): domain Eukaryota; kingdom Metazoa; phylum Chordata; class Lepidosauria; order Squamata; family Chamaeleonidae; genus Furcifer; species Furcifer pardalis. The sequence goes on along the minus strand of CP126890.1, from coordinate 189,726,233 downwards.
ATTGACATAATAAAGAAATAATAATATGCAAATGTAAACACCAGAATTTGAGGTATTAGTATATGGCAACCCAAAGAGAATACGGAAGCGCAAGAGAGACTTCTGTCTGCTGCTAAGGGTGGAGATGAGAATTAAGAGATGGAAAGATTTAGTGAACACCAGTATACAAGGAAAGTCTAGAAGGAAAGAAAAAGTGTAGGGAAGCAGAGAAGGAAAATATATTTGGGATGAAAGGAACAATGAGATTCCCAGTACAAATGAAGCTGATATAGGGGAGAAAGACCAGGGTTGGGGAATGGTCAAGTGGGTACTGAAAACAGAGGTTGAGTTCCTCAGCTGTGTTCTTCTTTAATGGTATTGTTGTTCGGTGAGCTCCCTCCTCCATTTTCTAATTTGATTTTGCTCTAGTGTACCTTCAAGAATATTTCTTCTTGCCATAAGGTGCTTCCTGGATTAGTATTGGCAGATTTGGGGCACATATTCATTCAGAGGGTCATTCTCTTGCTTGGTTGTCTCAATATTTGCTGTTACTTCTCTCCTTATCTTAGATGAAGCAATAAAACAAGATGATATGTTTTCTCATTTGGTATAAGTTTGAGGCACCCTGTGACTATATGCATTGTTTCATGTATGGATGTGCTCCATGTCAGAGCAGCACACTCTGCTTCAGAGATGCTCAGTGCCGAAGCTTATGTATGCAGCATGGGTGGTTGGGACTCCCCATGTATAGTTTGTCAATTTCCTGGTAATATTATTCCTCAAACTAACTTTAACCATTGTATTGAGGCAGTGCTGCTTAAAAGAGAGTGTCTTGTCAAGTGTCACACAGAGGTATTTTAGTGTTGAACAATGATGCAACTTATTTCCTTCCCACATAACATTCAACTTGACCCCTGAATCACAATTTTGAAGGTGGAAGGAGCACACCTGAGTCTTGCTTGGGTTAGGCTTCAAATAATTGATAGTATAATATCATCCTAATTCTTCAAGTGCTCCAGTAAGTTTTCCAGCTATAATCATAAAAATTTGATCCTCATGTGGACATTGCTGTGTCAAATGAATAGACCTTTTTAAAGTTGGGGGCCAGGTCAGGCTCTCTTAGACAATTGAGGGGGCTGGACTGGTATTCCCCCCACCATTTACAGCTGCTGTAAAGGCATCCATGGCCAATTCTGGAGGCAGTGGCTGGAGCAAGGGCAAGAGTCAGATTATTTGGCACCATAGGCCAAATTTGGCCCGTGGGTCATAAGTTGCCTGCCTCTGGCATAGTTGAACAATCATGTGTTGTGAGGAACTGGCTGATCTTTCAAATATATATTATACAATGTGGGAGACAAGACACTTTCTTGTAGTAGGACATTCTTTTGCATCCTCCATCTACTGTTTTTAGCATTCATCATCACATAGAATCTCCAGTTCTGGAGAAAGCTGCCAATTACCCTAGTAAGCTTGCTATCTCTGGTAAGATTATTTAACTTGTGTAGTAATATCCTATGATTGATAGTATCATACACATAATTTTTATCAATAAATTCCAAAATACGATTGAGAATAATCAATTTCAGTACCTTATAGAGATGGCAAAGAAGTGACACTGGTTGGTAGTTTTTCAGATCATCTGTGTCTTTGATAGGCTTCAATAAAGCAACATCTCTTGCCTGTCCCCATAGTTTAGGAATCATCTATGCAGTTATTCATCAATTGCAGGAGCCATTCCAATGTGTGAGGTCCAAACTTCTTTATCTGATCTGTTCTTATGTCATCAGTACCTGCTGCTTTATTCAGTTTCATGCTTTTTAAAGCTCTTTCCATTTCAGGTGCTACAAAGGGGGTATTAAGACTGTAACCACTTTTCTTGTTCCTCTTGTCAGATGGCTTGTTTCCACACCTTTTTGCTTTGAGTTTCTCCATTCTTCAGCAACTGACTAGCTACTTTGTCTGCTGTTACTCAAGTATAGTTTTGCTGTGGTTGGGTTAAATCTAGAACTAAATTTTATTGAGTTTTCAAGCTCGTCTACTGTTCTGCTTCATATCCAGGTTATCAACTAATCTGCACCATCATGATTTCTGATTTTCTTCCCCAGCTTCAACAATTTTGGTTGTTGAGTGCCTTTTATCTATCCAGCAGGGGTTTGATGTCATCATTCAGACACTGAATGTACTGGATGCAGCATCATCTTGGAATATTTTTCCTCGATATTACTTTCACAAGATAGATAAATTCATCGTATTTATCTGGGTGCAGGGTAATCTTCTGCATGCTTTTATCTATCTTCTCTTGAAAATTAACCCATATAACATACTTAAAATTAAAGCATCTGCAAAAAAAGGGTTTCACTATAACATTTACTACACACATGATGGGTCTATGTTGAGTGTGAGGAATCAGATCATCAACAACTTTCATGCATTGCACTGCTATCTTCTTGCTAATGAAGATGTTGTCTGAATTCTTACCACCACCACCAATCTACCACTGTTAAAGGATGCAGAAAGTTTTGATCATGGAAAAGTTGAAGGTCATATAACATCTGTCCAAGATACAAACTGTGCACCATACTCGTTGGTCTGGTTGTATTCCCAAGCCTCGCTATGACAATTAAAATTTCTAGTAATTTTTATCATATATAAAATTGTCTGGTTCATTAAAACTAAAATTTAATTCTGGTGGCTTATAAACAGAGGTAACTGGTATTATACTGAGACCAGGTCTAACAAAAATTGTACTCCCATACTGATCATGAGGTCTCTCAATCACTAGCTCCATTCCAACCACTTTGGGTCTGTAACTTGCTGTCCCCTGATGTGTTTTCTGGACTAGAATATATCACATTTATGTTTATTACACATATCTGCTAATAAAATATTATTATCACTATAAAATCCCTCAATATTTTTTGTGATGGTTGTTAAGGTTGGTCTTGACAAAGACCTTTTTGATGCATTCATTCTTTGGTTCCTTTAGTTTGATCTAGTGTGAGAAGGATTAGCTGGCAAAACAAAGTCGCCATTGCCTAGGGTACACCCGATTGTGGTTCAGTATACAGTAATACCTTGGATAATGCTAAGACTTGGTTCAACAAGTCTTGGTGTTATCCGATTTTTAGTGTTATCCGATGTATGTTAAAATCCTATGGGATGCATCAGATAACGTTAAAACTCCATAGAGATACATTGTAACTGCACAGGGTTTAGCGGTTGTTATCCAATCCATCTCATAGGACCTTAACGTTATTCGATCCAATTCTCCTCCCCAGATTACTTAACGTTATGCGATCTTAGCGTTATCTGAAGTAAACGTTATCCAAGGTATTAATGTCTAAGATATATCCACACCCTCCAAGGAGGCTCCTTCTATGTACACCATGTCATATGTTGATGCAGTTTTATATTCTGCTAAAATGACACTCTTCATTATTCTAAGCTCAAGAAAATAAATAATTTGCAATTTACAAAACTTTGCAGTATATATTGCCATGGAAATTAGAGGTGAGAAAGGCAAGGATAAAAGAGAGCTGGCTATGCCAGTTTAGAAAAAGAACCAGCCCATAAGTAACAAGAGCCAAGAAGAGCTCCAGATCAGTTACACACACTGAGTCTCTAATGATCTTCTGGCATCAAAAGGCCTTTAAAGACACTGACATCTGTACCTGTCCTCCGAAGGCTCCTGACCTCGAGCATAATGTAAGCATCCATACAATATCCTCTTTCTTTTGTGAGGGTTTTCAATGAAGAAAGGAAGCAGCAGTGACTCTGGTATTAAGTGACATCTTGAACAATACCTGCCCACAATAATGCAGCCTTATTTGTACAAAAGGAAGGGAGGAATGGTGTTAGCTATCATTTACCTTTACTGGTTTCTAGTATAAATGCTTTCAGCATGGCGGGAATATTGTCCCTGTTCCCTTGTCAGTTCTGGGTCCCCTCTTTCTCTATATATGCAGAGAGACCGAGCGTGGGAGTTTCCTCAAAACACATTGAAAATCAGTCAAATCCGCAAACCCCCCTGTATTTGTTGCATGAGCAGGTATTTACATCTGCCTTTATCTACCCTAAACCTCTTAATATAAAGAGTAAACTAGTCTGCCTGTGAGTGCATTGACTGTATTAAGAATGGTGGATTGTGTTGCAAAGAAGCACAGGCCTCTAATGTTATCACTCAGCGGGAATGGATCCCATCAGAAGGCACATAGTGTGCCATGACGTAGCCTGTCTTAGACCACAAAAGCAGACTTTTCTCTGTGAATTAGACAAACCACACAAAAGGCAACAATAGCTAGCATAAACACTATTTAATACTATTCATGGACTATTGAAGAGATGGGCGTTGACTAAGAATCGCAGCAAAGCTAGTACATTGTTGTTAGATGAAAGAAGGCCTAATGAACAGGAAGCATCATTTGAACAGGCTGACAGTAACCGTATAACTGCAGGATTGTGGGACTGGCATTTACCCCATGGGTCTTTACAGTCAAAAAAATAAAGAGAAATTAAAGCATAAGGAATCCTTTTTTGTGTGTGGGTACTTAAAGCCCATGAAGCAACACAAGGAAGTTTACAATTGTCTTTTCAGGATTTCTATGTGCTTTAGATGATTTTGAAAAGGGAACATTGGAGGAGGGGGAAGGAGAGATGGAGGGGAAGCGAACACCGGGCAATAAGTTGCCTTGAACACAAAAGCCACTTTAGAGACAATGCAAGAGCTGACAGATCTGGGCAACTATTGGTCGTGTTTCTCTCTTTTCTATAGATATAAACCTTTTCCCCCTCTAGGTATGTGAAACAAGGCTGCATTGAAGCCCATTGCTATTAACTTCTTTTATAGACACTGCTCTCTTTCAGTTATACAAAAGAAATACTATCGATATTTTGTAGAAGTTCTTTTTAGAAGAAACATGTACAATTTTAGTTACAAATATGCAAAAAAAATAGTTTGAGTGTAAATTTCTGTAGTTCTCCACCTCACCTTCCTCTATAGCAGGGGTGCCCAAACTTTTCAGACCACAAGCCAGTCACATGGCTCAGTGGGCTGGGCGTGTGGTTTAGCAGGCCAATCAAGTGGTTCCTCCCACCAGAAGTGGAAGTAAAACGTGCCCTACAATCTGTTTTGCAACAGGATGAGACAGATTTTAAGCTGCCATTTTCTCCGCCTAAATCAGGGGTGCCCAAACTATAGCCTGCAGGCCAGATACAGCTCCCGACACCAATTCATCCAGCCCACATCACCCTCATTACTCCCAGAAGTGGAAGTAAAATGCACCCTGTACGTGGGCCAGATGAATTAGTGTCATGAGCCAGATCTGGCCTGCAGGCTGTAGTTTGCTCTATAGTCATTTCCCAAACTTTAAAAATACATATACCAGTAATACCTCATATAACATTAGTATCGAATAACACTAAAATCGCATAACATTAAGGAATCTGGGGGGAAGAATTGCATCAGATAACATTAAGATCCTATGGGATGCTTCAGATAACAACCGCTAAAGCCTGTGTGGTTACAATGTATCTCTATGGATCCCATAGGATTTTAACATGCATCAGATAACACTAAAAATCATATAACACCAAGACTTGTGGAACCAGGTTTTAGTGTTATATGAGGTTTTACTTGTACTCCAGTTGTTTCAAGTTCCTTTTAAAAGGGTGCCTTTGAGAAACATTTTAAAAGGAGCCTTGCCAGGCTTTGCATGCCTCCACTATAGCTGCAGTTTCAGTCAGTTTTGGGTAGTTGTCTTGGGAAGACAAGCTTGCTGGTGGACAGAAGAATTACCAAACTCAGTAATTTGATAATTCTGGTTGTTCTTCCTTACCTGACATGCATAAAGGCATTGTTTAAGGCCATTTCAGAACAGCTAGGCAGACCTGGATCAGAAAACCTACTCCAATTAGAGCCTGCAACTTGCATTTTACATTTTAACTTCTTGGGGGGGGGGGGCGGAGGGGGGGGGATCAGAAAAAATGTCCAAAAGCTGAAGGATTACTCTTGTGCTGTGGCTCCAGCATTGTTAGCTAACTCCTGAGTCTCCCTGCAGGGTATTTTTGTTTAATTTTTAAAGAAGAAAAAAACCTTTAAGCTCACTTCCCACTATACACATTTATGGAAGTGCTTTCTTTTATCTCTTAAGAACCACACTGCATTTTCTTTCTGTCCTCCATCATCTTCTTTATCATTTTGTTGTTATTGTTCTAGTTGTTATATAACAATGAGAAGTCATCCATGCCCTCACTATGCTTGGTGCTTACAAAGTGACCTAAATTCCTCCCTGTTGTTGAGACAATGGCACTCTTGGTTACTCTACTGGGTGAGGGATGGAGGGACAAGGAAAGGGATAGAAGAATGGGGATAAATGCGGTGACAGTGACAAAGACATAAACTTTATAGAACAATTAGAAATGGGAACAAGGATTAAGAGAAGACACTAAAAGCTATATGGAAAAAGTGGGCATCGAGGAAGTGGGGACTGGCACTATACCATGGAGATGTTAGGTGAGAAATATCCATGGATATGAGATAGCAAAGGAGAGTGAGGAGAATCACTGAAGAGAATGGAAGTCTTATGGTCATCTGAGGTTAGCACAATTGAATCGCGTAGACCAGGTGGCCAAGTGTGGTGGTCCAGCTGTTCTTGGGTTTCAGTTACCAGAAGCCCATGTCAGTACACCTGCTGATCAGATAACAAGGGTAAATCATGTAAGGGTAACCCATATGTTTCAGTGTTATTAGTACAAAAAGCAAGTAAGACATGACGGGGCTGTCTCCCCACTTCTTTTCTCCAAGTTGTCTGTGGAAGCATATGCATACTAGGATATGGTGACTAGTCCTGGAAGTCCCACCTGCAGTTCTGCTTGGGATAGGAAGGGGAACAGGTCCAGACCAGTTCAAGATGCCTGTAGCCTTTATTAATCTATGGATCTGTTTTAAAACATTTACAGGACCCACAGCCCTTCCCAGCTGTTCCAACCTTCTCTGCTCCAAGATCTTGATGTTATCTGTGCCGTTCTGGATCTTTGCAAGGCTACAACCAGAGTAAAGTACTATACAGGTCCTTTATTGTGTGACCTGTCCACTTAAAGCCCAGGCAACCATCTTCCTTCAACAATCACATACAAACTCAATATTACGCATGTAATAATGTTTCAGTAAAGTTTACTAAACTCAGCTGAGTAAGGGTAGTAGAATATTTTTTTAAATGTAAAATAATCATTTAAACAGTTGTGCAAGTCTTTATCTTTGTCCTCTTGTCCAATGGAATGGTTGCAAGTGACCTCAGTTTAATTCCTCCTTTTAAACTTCATGGGTTTGAATGTCTAGGACAAATCTTAGCTTCTGTGTGAAGGTTAAGTTGTCATTCCCTTCTCATCCCTGTGGTGAACAGCAACTCATTGCACCATCAGACAGAACCATATAGACACCTTGGTTTGATCTGGCTTTGCACATTTGTTTGAACAATGCATGCATTTAATACAAGTCATGCATCCAAATTATGAATCTATGCTATAATGCAATCAATTGAGGAAATTTGGCTATTCCTCTTAAGTAAAGCAAAAACAATCACACTTATAAACAGCCCCATAGCACTTAGTGCACTCTCTGGGGGGTTCACACATTAATTGGTAATTTGACCTCAACATCCCGGGTACTCATTTTACCATCCTCAAAAGGATGGAAGGCTGAGTCAACCTTGATCCCTGGTCAGGATCAAACTGACAACCTTTTGGTTGCAGTATAGCAGTTTAACCACTCTGCCGCCTGGGTTCCAGCAAAGTATGAGTTTCAAAGACCACAGCAAGAGCAGCGCAAAGAAACGTGGAGAGATTATTTTAGTCTGTGCAATCCCTGCCCTCCCACTGACTAGCACTTTGTATGGTAAAAAAAAATACTCTATAAGCATTTAAAGTAGAAAATTACAGTCAGAAAAACTAAACATAGAGCCAACTATTTATTCTAGGATTTGCTAGGAATTTTGAGATTACTAGTCCAAAAAGCTATCTTTGCCAAACTCTGTCTCTCTGAACTCCCACATTTCAACAGTAGTTCCCGTATACTTTTCAAGAGTTTCATGAAGGGTTAGAAATTTGGGGGAGAGTCTTCTAAAAAGGATGTTTTCTGAGAAAGCTTAGTTCAGTGCTCACTATTTTATTATCTTCTTTTCTTTTATTTGCATTCATATGAGCTACACATACTGGAGCTATGTAGTTCATCTTCCACCTTATACTCCTTGCAGCATCTGCATAGCCCAAACTCATTGCCTCTAATTTGTTGTGTTTTACCACCTGATTTTTATCAAATGTTCATAAAAATGAGAGATTGGTTTTGAAATCAATATGCTACCTTTCTTTCCCAGGATGGGCTGTGATGGCTCAGTGGTTAAGAAGCTCACCTTGTTAGCTTGAAGACTGACAAGTTAGCAGTTCAAGACCTGGGTACTGCATGATGGCTTGAGTGACTGGCTCTGTCCCTGCTCTTGGGGACATGAAAAGAGCCTCTTTCCGGCGTCCCTTTAGCAGAGTTTCTCCAGCAAAAATCCTTTCAACCCAAAATAATTTCTGACACGAAATTATTATTATTTATCAGGGTATATGGAGCTACGTTGCAAATTCTCTTTTCTTATTACATATATAGTTATCAGAGATTATCCTTTTAATTACTTGAAACTTAATATGGCAGCTCTTTCTAGTGTTACAAAATGAAAGCATATTATTATTATTATTATTATTATTATTATTATTATTATTATTATTATTATTATTATTATTATTATTATTATTATTATTATATTTTGATTTCTATACCGCCCTACTCGGTAGGACCGACTCAGGGCAGTTCACAACATATCCAAAATTACAAGTTCACAAACACAACATGTCAATAAATAATCAATATCAATATCACATAAAGTTAACATCAATTTAAAAAAATACAATACATGTGCTACACAAGCAGCAAGTAACAAAATAATAATACACAACCTATATCCAATATATAATAACAATAAGCACAAAAAATCATACCATACATATCTTACATAGACGGCCCATAGCAATATGACAGAAGTGCATGTGTAAATCCTGTAAATTTGCATTACCTCACTGATTACTAAATTTAAAAAGAGGCAATTTCTCTATTATGGAGGTTATGTGGAATTAATGAGTAATTTAGGCATGGCCATGGGCTGTGAAGTCAAGTTTGTGTGGCATGATGGAGATAAAATTTTTAAAAATTGGAAAAGGCTTCTTCATCTTTTTAGATAGAAACAATCCAAATTTCCCTATTAGTTGCCAATAATAAATAGCATACCTTACTAGTAGTATAATCACGTCAACACTTCCTCAATGGGAGGTTCTCATTGGGGGATTTTTAGTTATTCCTTTTATTTAGCAGAGTATAAACTGGGGGGAAATCATCGAAGATGTAGCAGATATGCTCCCCTTGCCCCTCTCCCAGCTAGCACTCTGTATGGTTAAAACACAGTAAAACCCCAATTTACAGGAAAAAGTCTATTCTAGAGCTTCTTACGTAAAAGGGAAGGGATATGTGATCTCCCAGTGGGTGCTGGACCAAACCTTTGACCAAGTGTACCCAACATAGCCAGTGGTAAGGAATTAGTCTCACTCCAGCAGAACCTGGAGGGATACATGCTCCACATTTCTAGTTTAAGCAGATGGCTTAATAAAACAGCTACCGAAGCCCAGGGAAGGCCCTGTTCCTGTGGCAACACTGGGGCCAACTCGAGCATGTTGGATGGAGCAGACACTGCACAGATCAGTAGCACAGTGGTGGGCTATTGATAAGCCATTGTGGTTCATGTCTAGTCACCTGGCTTGGATGCAACACTCTCCTATTTTGCAACTTTGACCAGCCAGGAGCAATAAGTGCCCTGATGCACACATTTTAAACCCTGGGGAAGGTCCTTATTAGCTCCTCAGGTAAAACACATAATGGTAAAATGGACCAGTGCTGCGTCCATATTGATGGGATGGGCGTCAGTTCCTAGGAAAAAGCAAAGCAAAGGCAAGAAAAGCTTTCTGAAAAGCTCTGTAGTGGCACTACAATGGGGATCATGCATAAAGAGTCTAATTGGTACAGCAATGAGATCCAATGCCGCAAATAGCCATTCATAATCATATGCAATTAACATATCAATAGTTCCTTTTTAGAATTATAGCCCATAAGCTAACTAAGCTCCATTGTAAAGAAGCTTGGCAAGACAGAGTTATTAATTAAAATCCTTTTGAAAATCTGGTGTAGCACTCATATCCTTTTCGGCCCTTTTTTGGTGACAAGTGCAAAGCCGGGACATGCTAAACTGATTGTTGGGCGGGGGGGGGGGGACAATAGCAGGGTCATTTTCTCACAAGTAAAAATAGAGAATCACAAGGAATGCTAGAGCAAGAGACTTTATTCATTTCCAAAGTTGGTAGCACACCTTTTCCTAAAAGATCAAAGTGGCATACTATTTACTGAAATAAAATACGTAAGCAAACAAGCCTATTTTCCAAATGAATCAACTATTTAGATTCTAGAGCATCAGAAACTACATAAGGATATTTTTTTTTAAAAAAAAATTACAACCAAAGTGAGAGTGATACCGGTAGTGCTTCAATACAGATGTAAAAAACAATAAAAACAGAGGACTTCTTAAACACAGCCAAGTTAACTAGGATGTTCTTGGAATTGTAATTACATTACCTATTTTCTCCCGGATGTTTTTCCTTAATCCAGCCTTTGGCTCTTCAGATATTTTGGCAAGCATCTCCCAGAATTCCTTACCATTGACCATACAGACTGGGCTCCAAGAACTTGAAGTCCAAAACATCTAGAGGGTCAAAGGTTCAGAACCACTGCCCTCCATATGCTGATCAAGGAAGGTAAAATGAAGCTAACAGAAGAACAATTTTTTTACAGAAACTTAAAGATTAAGAAGTTTTATTTGGCATAAGAACTTTCTACAAATGAATGCGTCTGCACTACAGGTTCATGTAAAACATTCAGCAGTGCTACAACCTGAGATTAAGAGGGTGTGCATGAACAAGGCAAGAATCCCAATCACCAAAGAGAGACCAAAGATATCTTATTGGAAACCATTGATTAAGAGTATTAAGTGCTTTCACCTGGATTTCCAGAAATAACACAAATTCCAAAAGGAACACCAGACTCTGAACCAGTTATTCCAAGGAACCTGCCTGTGTGCTGAACTTTTAAAAATTATTTTAATATAGACAAACATAATGTGTTGGAACTTTAAAGTTCTTGGAAAGGTGAGGATGGGGTGGGGTTCTTCTATCTGCCTGCTCTATTCATCTCCCTTCCTGCTCCTCTGCTCTCTCCCCCCTGCATTTGATACACACAAACATGCACACATGTGCTCATAGCCTTAATTACCCACTGACTTTTTGTGTGTGTGTATGTGTGTGTGTGTGCATGTGCACGTGAGAGAAAAGGGGGATATGAGTCAAGCAAGTTATCAAAGGAATGGGAGGAAAGAAATAATATCCTTTTCACTTTTCATGAACTCCATCTGACAGCTCTGTTTAACTCCCTTCCTCCTCTTCCCTTCTTTTCCCACCTTGCAGTTAGTACTCTCAAACAAGCACACATGTGCTCACTGTCAAGATGAAACCATCCCAAGCGTGCCAGGGGGCTTTCAAATTTTGTCTTGCAGGAGGCTCCGAAAATTCCCCCAAAGCAGCGATCAGCTTCAGCACAGGTTGCTGAGGGGAAAGGATCGAGTGAGAGGCTGCTCGGAGCAGCCTGGAAAAAGCGCAGTCTCTGCCTCCATCGCCACCACTGCTGATGTCAAAACTGTCAGCAGTGGGAACAGCCTGCCTCTGGCCCCTGCAGCTGTGTCTTGGGGACGGGACTGGCCTGCAAGAAAAAAAGTTTGGGCACTACTGGACTAAAAGAAGGAAAAGAGGAAGGAAACCATTGCTGGAGCTACTGTGTAGAGACCAATGGTACAGTCCCAATGGTCCTACTCTAGACCTCCCAGATTTCCTTTGTTCCAGGCTCTTAACACTACAAAGAACTCAGGAACACTTCTGAAAGGTAGTCATAACAAATGATATAACCCTAATGAAAAAGATAGGCAAATTCATACCACAAGCAGATTAAACTAGATTAACCAGGAGCTTTTGTGAGAACTGACAGAAGTAAACAGAATATATAATATCAGCAAAATGCTAATTTATTTTCCAAGCATATGAAAAGACCAAGAATATGAAGCCTTTCCAGACTCCCTACTTTCAATTTCAATGTGTTGGCTGGAAGTCCATTTCCTCAGGATGTTTGATATCACTCCTGTCACAGAGATTGCTTAGAGTAACAAATTTCCTTGCCTTGACTTGTAGCTTCAGACAGTAAACCCGCCACTAGCATAATTGGCAAAAATTCTAAAGCTGCTTGATTGATATTCTTCTTTAATTGATATGAACAATACTGTGCAATGACAAATGGCAACCAAAACTTAGAAAGAGTTCTTTGGTATGTTGTGCTTTGTACTTCAAATCCAAACATTTATGTCTGTCCTTGTTGGGAGATTTCTCCTAATAAATTTCTTGAAGATTAAATTTAGGTATTCCTCTTTGGAAAATTTATACCAGACACAAGCTTCACAGAGTATACTTGCACTCCAACTGACATGGATACAAAGATGGAAGGAGTGGAAAATAGTAAAAGCAGAGAAAAAGCAGCTGCATATTAGCGATAAACCATTGTTAAGTTAATTTATGGCCACGACCCACCCAAAGTTATGCACTACAATTCTATATAAAATTATTTATCATCATAAATTATTATTTTAAAATCATTTTTCCTGAGATAAGGATCTCTCTATAACAGCAGAATAATATTTATGCCATGATGAGGAATTTATAAACCAAAGCACGCATGCACACACGTGCGCCGCACACACACACAACATACTGTTGAGTGCCAGCAAAACAGTGCTATCACGGGCACACAGTATACTGAGTAGTAAGTTTCACTGATTTTAACTGGGTTTACTTCAAGGTAAGTGAGTTGTACAATTCTGGCCTAAGAAAGGCATACAATATATACTTGAGTATAAATCAGGTTTTTTAGCCCTCAAAATGAGTTCCAAAAATGGGATTTGACTTATACTAGGGTCAACGTAAACACTCAAAAACATACCCACACAAATGTCTAAATTAATTAATTTTACTGTATTTTCATGTATTTTAATTATTGAAACTCACTAACATTTTCCACCCCTGACTTATGCTTGGGTCAATCTATTTTCCTAGTTTTAGAAGTCCAAATTAGGTACCTCAGCTTATATTCAGGATGATTTATGGTCAAGTATCTGTGGTAAATCTGTAAATCAAACAGTGTAATCATAAAGGTGCAATCAAAGGAAACACAAAATAATTACAAAGATGCCAGGAGCAACCACAATTCAAAGTCACAGTTTTACTTATATATTGCCCCATAGCACTTGTGTACTCTCTGGCAGGTTTACAAGGTAATTACCATTTTCCCATACACGTTGCACATTAATTTTACTGACCTTAGAAGGATGATAGTCTGAGTCAGCCTTGATCTTGGTCAAGATTGAACTCACAACATCAGCAGTTCCAGTTGCAGCATAGCAGTTTAACTACTGCACCACCAAACTGAAGTAAATATTAATTCAATTTTTAAAACTTACCAATTGAAAGACACAATTAAGGCTAGCTTATATTGGCTCAGGTTCCATAAAACCAATGCTTCAAAACTGACAGTATTGAACATCATCAAAAGTGTTTATTATCAAAAAATTAATTGCCTCCCCAAACCAGCAAATAAAGAGGTGAGAAACAGCATTTGGGTTTAAAACAAGGGATCCAACTTTATTTAACTGTTTAATCTCCTAACCTGTGGAAGTAGTGCCTGAAACCTGGTGTCAGAGCAGGTGGACCCTCATGTCTCTGTGTTGAACATATCCTCAGGCTGCCCCCAGAAGGCCACCTTGTTTGTGCACCTGAATCATGTGATTTGTAGTACCTACTCAGGGGACCTAGTCATCAGATGATGCCTTGTGCGATTCACCATTCTTGCCCTAACCCCACACTACTCACCACAGGAGGAGGCTAAGACACCTCTCTGCAGGTAGTCCAAAAAGGTGTCCACTCCTATATCTGACAAATGTACCTCATCATCTCAGAACATCTCGGAGTGATCAAATGTAGATGGAACAAGGTCTTAGATTCTCTATTATATGCCCCTCCTTGCCAAATCCATACAGCAAAGCTCTCCAGACCCATCTAACCAGGATGACTATCCACATGATGATCATCCCTGGCTGGTGGCATCTGAGTTCACTTGCACAACCCATCCCTTCCCCTTTAACAGTGCTATATCATTATCCCCAAGTCAGTAGGAACTTTCCCCCAGTAATGTTAGCAAAAGGCCATCCCAACACTTCTCCCATCTCACTCTCCACTTGAAGGTAGCCTTTTCTCCCAAACTCTGGGCTATCAGTTTGCTCTTCTCAGAAAAGAATAGTACTGTATCACCATAGACGAGTACATGCATCCACCCGCCAAACCAGGCCACTGCTAACTCTAAATAATCCCCAAAAAAGTCTAGAAGTGAAGCAAATAACAGCCTTTCTCAACTGGAGTTGCAAATAGCAGACCAACATGTCCTACCTTCCAATCTACCTGTTCCAGCTTTCCAAACAACTTCTGAATCCAAATCCACACTGATATCACTGTGACACCTCATCTCTAGCCTTCAGACTTCAGATTAATGCAAAACTGCATTAGCTGGGGCACCAGGATGGGTCATACCATCAGCATTAATACTCTGACACCTCCCCTGGGCTCCATACTCCTGCCATGTTGCAAACAACAGCTGGGAAATAAAGTGCAACCTCCCTTATGTTATGGCCCACTAATCAGTGGTTTTCAGTCATAGACATCTCCCAACCTGGCTCCTTCCCCATCTGCCCTTTCTTTCCTTTGAAGTAACTGGCATAGCATCTTCTGCAGAAGCCACAACCTTGCCATGCCAGCTATCTTCTGAAGATGAAATGGACTTGCCCATTGCTGGTTGTGGATGTTTGTCAAGAAGTTCTCACAAAAGTTTTGTCTAAATGCCATTCTGTAATATATATTTCCGTTTCCTCTATCTGCTTCATCAGGGCTGTGCCTCTTCTCTGAAGAGCCATTGAAGTCTCCCCAGAAATCCAGTTATGTTTATAGATTCTGTTGACATGAGTGCTTATTTCTGACACTATTCAATGTCCTGGGTCATATCCAGGTTTTGGATATGTGGTTATGTTTCAGTGATATAAGCAGTTGGGGCATAATGTTCAGGACCAGGTGAACACATCTCACATTCTTTTCTCTCCCTCATCATCCTCTAAATTTAATTTTTTTAAAAAATAATTTCTTACATGAGATTAGCACTAGATCACCCTATATCACTGGGAATTGTTGTTGTTGTTGTTGTTGTTGTTGTTGTTGTTGTTGTTGTTGTTGTTGTTGTTGTTGTTGTTGTTTATTGCATTTGCTACCCCGCCCCAATCGGGTGAATCCGACTCTGAGCGGCTTACATCAAGGTTAAAACATAATTAATAAAGAGATTGGCAGGTGTGAGACCAGAGTAAGAAAGGAAAGAAGGGGACCCCTTGCTTGGAATGCAAGTTGCATCTTATCTAGTATGAATCAATCCACAGCCCCTATATGAGCACAGACTGTGATTTCAAATGTAATACAGTGTGAATCAAATTGCAGCAAAGTCAAATAGCTATGATTCAGCTTTCCTATGTAATTGCACCCTTAGCTCCATCCACTCAGCACAGCTTCATTTGAAAGATCAAATAATTATTTTACCTATTGCTTTTTGGTTAATCTTGTTTCTATGCCCCCATTTGGTCAGGAAGAGAGAGGAAATCTATTTTATTAAAGACAACAGAGCATAACAGAGTCAACAGAGTGGAATGGAAGAGACTTAGTCTCGACCATCTCTCTTTGTATAATTTCTAAAACTTAATAAACTTTAAGATATAAGAACAGGTATAAGAACAGAGAAAAGTGTGTTGTAATCATTAAACTCTAATGTTCTTCTGAGTTTAGGAATGAGTAAAAACCAGCCCAGAAATTTCCTAAACCACTCTCCATTTTAACAACTATTTTTTATCAGCTATATTCTGAAACTTTGTAGACCAGGATTTAAAGTCCACTCCTTATAAAAAGTTGAGAAAACATTTAGTGATAACACAATTGTGAAACCTAACATGAATATAGATGAAGCTGAAGTAACAGGGACAGAAGACTATAATTTGCATATAAAATTTCCAGAGTGCTGAATAAATTTGTCTACCTGTGGGATCCACAATTGAAACTCTGTTTCCTAAAGTATGGTTAATCCTTCCCTGACAAGTTTAGCTCAGTAATGTAGCTTTATTGCAATGGACTATTTTTCATCTTTATTTCGAGCACAACTCTATTTACAAAGTTTAAAAGATCATCAGTTTCCAGTGTCTAAAAGCATGCCCAACAATTGTGAAGGCAGAGCCAAAAAATAAGGTTGGAGGAAAGGGTATAGTCCTGTCATTTTTATGTGACTAAAGAAAACTATAGTTACATAAAAGAAAAAAGATGCTGTATTTCTAAAACAAGGATAAAAATAACAAGAGACTGTCAGAGATTCAGAAACCGTGGCTAGCTTTTAACACTTCCTTACAGATTTTCAAAAGCCATTAAATAACTGGAAGGCTGCTCTAGTAAGCTGCACATCTCACAAAACACAAATACTGTACAGTAATACCTTGGATAACATTTGCATCAGATAATGATAAAATCGCATAATGTTAAGCAATTGGGGGGGGGATTGCATTGAATAATATTAAGATCCTATGGGATACATCGGATAACAACCGCTAAAGCCTGTGCAGTTACAATGTATCTCTATGGAGCTTTAACATTATCCGATGCATCCCATAGGATTTTAACATGCATTGGATAACACTAAAAATCAGATAACACCAAGACTTGTGGAACCAAGTTTTAGCATTATCTGAGGTTTTACTGTATATCCATGTTCATCTGGCTCCTGATTAGCTTGGTCCAGGTCCTATGAAAACACCAGTTATTGTCATCTTCTTGACCAGGGAATTTGCTGCTCCAAAGTAAGGTTTGAAACACATCACTTGTCAGCATTAAGTCATCCTGGGCAATGCAGTTTTCAGTTTCAACGGCTTGCAAAATTAGTTGTACTCTAAACAAATTATGTTTCCCTAGGTAAAGCAGAGGTTTTCGAACTATCCAATATCAACTTGTAATTCTCAGATTGTGCCTTCTCATTTTCTCCAGTGAAGGGCAGCCAAGATTGTGTATGACTAATGTAGTAGCACCCAGACTCTGTGTTAAAGAGAGACTCTAACTGAATGAGACAAACAAAGATGATCCAGATGTTGCATGGAATCTCTCTCTCTTTTTATATACAATTTTTCAATCCAAAATTGGTTGCTTTCGACACAGGACTAGTCTGTATGTTGTAAAGTACTTTCTACCTGTAATTTTAGCAAGCATTAAAAAAAACCCACGAAAAGAAAAATAAATAAAAGAAACTTGACATATGATACCCTGGGAAAATAAACATGCCTTAGCAGTCTGCTGTTTCTGTGTATTTTGTCACCTGTTGGAAGAATTGCTTTACACCTGGTTTCTCTTCTGTTCAGAATTGGTCCCATTTAAGAAACAAAAGAGCACAGAAGCTTATACTGTACAGTAATTTAGTGAGAAACAAATGTAACTGTTTGGTTGCATCTGTAACCACGTGCCCTTTATGACCACTGCTGTAATAGTTATTTTGCCCCATTCCCTCTCCTCCTTGCCACCACTCTGGTACAGAGTATCATGGTTTGAACAGTCACCTATGACAGGGCATATTTTTATATAGGTAAAGGTTGCTTTGCTTGAAAGCCAGTTGTATCTGACTCTGGGGTTCAATGCTCATCTCTGTTTACAGTCAAAAAGTCAGTGCTGTCTGCATTTGCAGACATTTCCATAGTCATGTGACAGGCATAACTAGACATCGGAGTACACAGAACACTGTTACCTTTCCTACCGAAGTGGTACCTGTTTATTTACTTGCAATTTCTTACTTTTGAACTGCTAGGTTGGCAGGAGCTGGGACAGAAACGGGAGCTCAGCCCATCATGCAGCACCTGGGCATCAAACTGCGGACCTGTCCCTTCCAGTCATCAAGTTCAGTGTCTTAACCACTAAGCCACTATTTGTTGTTGTTCAGTCGCACAGTTGATTCCGACCCTTTGCGACCCCATGGACCACTGTCCGCCAGGCACTTCTGTCCTCCACCATCCTCCTCAACTCGCTCAGCTCTTTGCCTATTGGGTCTACAATACCATCTAGCCATCTCATTTTTGGTTGCCCCCTTCTTCTTTTGCCCTCTACCTTCTCCAGCATCAAGGTTTTCTCAACCGAATCCTCTCTTCTCATTTGATGTCCAAAGTACTTTTGCTTCATCTTTACAATTTGACCATGCAAGGAGCAGACAGGTTTGATTTCTTCTAAGATTGACCTATTTGTTCTCCTCGCTGTCCAGGGGACTCTCAAAACTCTCCTCCAGCACCACATCTCAAAGGTATCTATTCTTCTGCGCTCAGCTTTCCTAATGGTCCAGCTCTCACAACCATACATTACCACAGGGAATACCATTGCTTTGACTATACAAATTTTTGTTTGCAATGTGATGCCTCTTCTTTTCACTATGTTCCCCAGGTTTCTCATTGCTTGCCTCCCAAGAATCAGTCACCTTTTTATTTCATGGCTGCAATCACCATCTGCAGTGAGCTTAGATCCTAAGAAAGTAAAATCTGTCACTGCTTCTACTTCTTCCCCATCTATTTTCCAGGGACTGATAGGGCCTGTTGCCATGATCTTGGTTTTTTTGATATTGAGTCTCAAGCCAGCTTTTTCACTTTCTTCTTTCAACCTAATCAGGAGCTTCTTTAGGTCCTCCTCACTTTCTGCCATTAGGGTGGTATCATCTGCATATCTCAAATTGTTGATGTTTCTCCCAGGAATTTTGATCCCAAATTGTGATTCCTCCATTCCTGCATTGCGCATTATGTGCTCTGTGTATGAGTTGAATAAGCAGGGTGACAAAATGCAGCCTTGTCTTACTCCTTCCGTATTCTGTCCTAACTGTTGCTTCTTGATTCATGTACAGATTTCTCATGAGGTATATAAGGTGCTCTGGTATTCCCATCTCTTTAATTACTTGCCACATTTTGTTGTGGTCCACACAGTCAAAGGCCTTAGTGTAATCAATGAAACAGAAGTAGACTTATTTCTGATATTCCTTTGTTTTTCCCATGGTCCAACGTATATTGGCAATGTGGTCTCTAGTCCCCCTGCCTCTTCTGAACCCCGCTTGCACTTCTGGTAATTCTCTCTCTGTGTGTCTGCTGCAGTCTATCCTGTATTATCTTGAGCATCACCTTGCTAGCGTGTGGGATGAGTGTAATTGTTTGATAATTTGAACATTCTTTGGCATTGCCCTTTTTGGGGATTGGAATGTATACTGATCTTTTCCAATCCTGTGGTCATTGTTGTGTTTTCCAATTCTGCTGGCATATATAATGCAATAATTTGATTCCATCATCTTTTAGGGCTTTGAAAAGTTCAACTTGGATACCATCATCTCCGCTGGCTTTGTTGTTTGCAGTGTTTTTTAGGGCCTTTCTGACTTCACTCTCTAGAATGTCTGGCTCATGTTCAATTTTATCATCATTGTGATTATCAGGGGTGTTGAGGTCCTTTTTGTAGAGTTCCTCTGTGTACTCTTTCCATCTTTTCTTAATCTCTTCTGCATCAGCTAGCTCCTTGCCATCTTTGTCCCTTATCATGGTCATTTTTGCTTTAAATGTTCCCTTGATTTCCCCAATTTTTTTGAAAAGATCTCTAGTCCTGCCTCTTGTGTTTTTTTCCCATTTATATAGATTCTTGTTTAAATGACACAATAAATGCAGAGGGTAAATAACCTTACTTAAGTTCCACTGTTTTGCATACATTACTATGTCCCTTCTTCCTTGATTTTTCCATCTCAACACTTTTGGTTCCTTCTACCCTTTAAAAATAATTCTGCTCAGCAATCTTCTTTCTTGCTTTGCCTGCAGTTTAAAATAATTATGCCTGTCTGTTGATTAAATTTATGTTTCTGTTTCTACATATATCAATAGCGATTTACTTTGCCCGATCTAGAATCACACGCTGATTTACGAATATTCATCCACTTGCGTTAACAAAGATAACTCATTTCACCTCTGAAGTTTGTTTGGTGTGATCTGCTTCTCTCCTTGTAACAATAGTTCATCTCTCCCCACTGTGCCTAAGTTTCGTAGGAGAATAAACACGCTTGGCTTGAAAATTAGGCACTCTGCATTTTGATCTAATTAAACCGGCCTGGAATTAAAAAAAAAAAGAATCAGGAGAAATTAAAGTCAATTACTGTCGTTTTGTGCAATTGTAGAGGTATATGCAAACAGATCGTTTTCCCCCAATCCAATGCTTCCACCCAGAGCAGCTTCGCTCCCCTTATAGCAGGCAGGAAATGAATTTCAAACATTAGGGCCTGAGAGACAGGGAAGCTGCAGCTGCTGAGTTAGTGACCCTCCCATAGCTCTGGCCAGCAGCTTTGACATCCCTGCACAAAGTAATCACAGATCACAGCATTTAATCACTGAAAACAAGCACTCCAGAGGACAGCAGTGTCAATATCCCACTCTCTCATTATCTCTTTGGATTGCACATCCACACTGTCAGATAAACAGAGTGGAAAATTAAGATTAAAAATATGGTAATTTCATTTCAGGCAGCAGGCACCACTCACTGCCCCTATTATGCTATTGATTACCTCTGAATTCAATTTTTCTTTCAATGCAAACTTTAATCTGTTTGCTACCCAGCAATTCAACTCCCTGAGGGCTATTTGAGAGTAAGTAACCATTTAATCTGATGCTAACTGAAAAATCACCGTCCTTAATGAATTGTGTAAATCATTCAGCTCTGAAACACCTTTGACTTCTATTTCATTTTTTATTTTCTGCTCGATATAGGAAGGGATCGGCGTGTGAATAATTACAAAGTGGCAAGTATTTTTTTAAATAGAGCAAATATGATAAAAACCCTATTATAGTGGGGCATGTGTAATGAACAGTACTTTTTAATTTCAAAATAGCTATTCATTAGAAAAAAAGAATGGAAGATTAAAAAGAGAGGCTCAAAGCTCAAGGTAGAAATTGATAGACATTGTAATTACATGGTTAATTTCAAAGATTTATATGCTGTTATGATTTAAAAGGAATTTTTATGACCTGACATTTTCATTTGAGAAGATTTTTTTTATTTAAAATTAATCTTCTAGCTCCTATTCTTAATTATTTCTTGGCAAGCGATAAATGGGAATACAAAAAAAATGCCCTATATCATATTTTAAGCAGAATAAATGCATGTGGATTTGTGAAGAGCAATAAAGTAGGAATCCCTTTGCACTGAAATCCTGCATTAAAAATAAGGAGCAGGGAGTCATTTGGTACTTCTAAGCAGCAGCCCAGCCTGCCAGACTTTGCCATTTTTCAAGCAGGTATTTAATGTTTCTAATAAACATTTTGGAAGACACGTTGCTTCACTGTTGAACTCGAATTGCCTTCCCCATTTCAACTGCCAACATCTTCCCTGCTAATGATTATTCTCAAATGCATTTGCCCCATCTTCAAAATAAAGATCTTCTCCTCCCTCCCTTTCCCTATGGGATTCGAGAAGAAGGACATCAGGGAGTAAACAAAACACAACAAAAAGACGAAAAACTTTGTAGCACTTTAAATACCACTCGAATTTAGGAGATTCCCCTGCATTTGACCGGAGACATTGGACATGAATCAGGTCTTAAGAATGCTCAGGTGGCTGTTTGCAATTAAGTATTTATATTAAGTTCCTGTCATGGGCTCACGATGCACGCCAAACCAGCAAAGCCCGAGGCCTAGAAACACAATCGGGGGAAGGCATGCTTCTGTTTTGCTTTTGCTCCCAGACAGTTACTTAGCTTGCTTTTCATGCAGTCATCTCTCCCCACCCAACCCCCCCTGCCCCACCTCCAGACTGGTGAAGACATTAACTTTTATTATGATCAAACCTTAACAAAGCAGAAGCCTGTTATTAGACTAGCCCAAGACCTCTCTAATTATCCGGTAATAGACACCTAGAGGTAGTGCGGCTACAACCACCAGCCGAGACTGTTGCTGCTACTGCCACCTTCGCCATCACTACCACCACCAGCTTCTCCCCACCCTTTAGCAGGGGTGGTGGGAGATTTGCTGAAACCAGAAGTCTCCTTGGAAGCTCCCAGCTGTGCTGGCTCAGCATCGGGGCTGGCAAGGTGGGTGGAATGATTATTAGGGGTGGCGGGACGGGCTGAAGCAACTGCCCTGGTCATGTATCTCTTTCCCTGGGGTGTTAGGTCTATTACTGCAGTGCTGGGAAACTGAGAGCAGTTCTAGCTGAACGTTTTTAAAAGCTTTTATTCTTGAAGAAGCAATAAACTCTTCCAAATTTTTAATATTTTACATTTTATGTATGGGTCTGGATTTTATCGACAAATTTTATTGGATTGTTGTGTTTTTATTGCTGTGTTAGCCACCCCGAGTCGCTTTGCAAATAGGGCGGCATACAAATATGACTAATAAATAAATAAACCAGGACTGTGTGATAGTCAGGGGGGGGGATTGGTTAATTTAAATTCTAATCCCCACTGAGCCATGAAACTTACCATGAAGTGTTGAGCTTGTTGCTCCCTTCCTGCATGACCTATATGAGACAGTTGTTGTGAAGATGAAGTGGGGAAGAGGAGAGTCCTACATACCACTTTATGCTCATTGCCAGGGAAGGAAAGATATAAACGTAATGAACCAAGTAGGTAACCAAATATATTGGGCATCATAGGTGAACATAAAGGATTCACCATGTAATGCTTAACATAGCAATAGCAATTACACTTTTATACCACCCTATAGTGATTAGTGGACTTTCTGGATGGTTCACAAGTTAATTAGCATCTTGCCCCCAACATGCTGGGTACTCATTTTACTGACCTCAGAAGGATGGAAGGCTGAGTCAACCTTGATTCCTGTCAGAATTGAATTGAGTTTAACTGTTGCAATATCAGACAAGAAACAAGATAAAACAAGATTTAAAAGATAAAGACAACATTGTGGTACCTTAAAGAGTAACTGCTATATTTTAATGTTAGATTTTGTGGCTCCAGTCCACTTCCTCAGATTTAAGAGTGGGACTTCATGGAAACAATTTATACATGTCCCCATGAGCAGGCAGAGGTACAGAAGTACACAATGATAGGTTAATACAATAGATACTGTTGCAAGTTATGTGAGCTAGTGCAGCTTTTCACATTTGGTAACAACCAAAGATCCACGATATTCAGATTTATTCTTATGAACCTTTGTTCTGTAAAGTAGCGAACGGTTAATAGATAGAGGCAACATATCGAATTTACCTTTCAGTTCCCATATTCTGCATGTAAATTGTTGTCATGAAACAGTGGTGGGATTCAATTTATTTTACTACCTACTCTGTGGGTGTGGTGTGGTGAGCATGGCCAGGGGGAAAGCCCTGTGTTGCACCCAAATTAGGACAACTTTATTTCAAAACTTGGATGGGTGGGGGCAGGCAAAATTTCTGAAACCGGTTCTGGCAAACTGGTGTGAACCTGTTGAATCCCACCACTGCCATGAAGTCTCACTCTTATGTCTGAGGAAGTGGACTTGATCCATGAAAGCAATAATTAAAACAGGAGTTCTCAACCTTTTTAAGCTGAGGGCTGGATCATACTCCCTCAGACAGCTTCAGGCACCAGATGGGCATTCCCCCCCCCTTCCTTCACCACATGCCACTTCCTGGTGTGATGGAGGTGGTGGTGGGGCCACATGAAATGGTGCCATGGATGGGCCACATCCAGCCCACGGGCCACAGGTTGAGAATCCTTGCAGGTTGAGAATCCTTGCATTAAAATATACAAGTTACTGTATAAGGTATCACAGTGATTTTGTCTTGATTTTTTTGTTTTGATTTGGTGTCTAATATGCTGGCACAGACTAAGACAGCTACCACTTAGAAAACTTTGGTTAGTTAATGCTGTCTTCTGAGCCAGACCATCATGCCAGGTAAAGCATTCTGAGGTGCAATATCTTGCAAAAGATTTCGGGTAAGGGGATTCTCCACTTTGATGTTTGAGATCCTACCACCATTAAGGCTCAAAATTCACTGTTCATGTTCAAAAAGAAAGGTCAGGAGAGCACTTAATAAATACTCCAGGTCCTCTTCCAGATTCTTCTCCTTTATAGCCAAATCATGATTTCCCACAGCCTTCTAAAACAGTAACTGTTAGACTTGGCTTCCTATGATGTCTGGTAATTCTAGCCCTGTTTCAGATGTTATGGCATTACTACTATGCAGTAATGTTATTGTGTAGCAGAGCAAAGCAACATCCTACAATACAATTCTAAAAATGGGAGACTCCAAACAAAAAACTGGACTTTGGATCAGCACCAAATTTAGCACAATAAGAGACAACTGTCTAATGATGCTCACTGTCATTATCCGTTATCCGTTACGCTGTTTTAATCTTTTCTTATGAATTCTTTCTTATGAATTCCTGAGGTTTTAAACATTATTATTTTTATTGGATTTGGTCTGTGTTTTTAGCTATGCTGTAAGCCGCCCAGAGTCGGGTTTACCCGATTGGGGTGGGATAGCAAACGTGAATAAATAAATAAATAAATAATGCTTGTCAAATAAACAGCCATGACAATTGTTCTATGTTTGGGCTGGTGAAGAAAGGAATCTACTTCTGGAATTTCCTTCATTTTGTGTCTCTTGGTGAATGGTATGAGCACAAGAGGGTATCTTGTCAACCATCTTGACTGCTGTCATTGGTGTTGTCAACATTAAGGCTGCCCTTTGCTATGTAAAGCTTGGCATCCTTTTTATTGATGAAATGTAAGCATAATATCATGCAACAGTATTAGGCCATGGTGACATTTTGATTCAAGGATACAGAAGTAGAATACTCCACATTCATAAACCAGAGGGTTTTTGAAGGATTGAATTAAACCTATAAACTGAGTACTCTAGCCTAGGGTACTGGGCCTTCTGTGTTGCGGTCTAAATGGGACATCTAAGTGCTACAGTGTGCGTCACAATACAATGGCATTGTTAGTATTAATACTTAGTGTCTGCTCTAGCACATTGTTGCTACATGGAAATCAGTAGACATATTTATGTGGTATCTATTTCAGTCTGTAGATTTGTATTGTTCATATGTATGGTTGCTTTTGCTGCCTAATTTTAATCTTCAGATCTTTGCAAAGATTGCATTTGCAAGAACGCCCATGAGAGCAGAGCAAGTAGTTACAACAACACTGATCTTACATCTGTCTTGAACTTTTACCTGGCACAGGAACACAGGGCAGAAATCACAGTAGTTATATCTAGGTTCTGTTTTCTGACACATAAATGCACATAATGAACTATCAGTAGTCCACAGTCAATACTTAGCTCTCAGTGTCTGTGTCCACAAATAGTTTTATTCTGTAGAAGAGATTCTTCCTTTTCACCCAAGGAAGGTTGCTGATCAAGCTCATGGCACAAGAATTGCTTGCTACCCATAGAGATGTCTAGCTCTAAACTGGCAATCGGCTTTAACTTTAACAGTTAGGGCAGGGGAGGGAAACAATGGGACTTTCAGGCATTTTAGATATCAAGTTTCACAGTTCTTTACCTTTTGGCAATGGCAGTTGAAGCCAATGGGAGTTGCAAGCCAAAATATATAGAGAACTAGGCATTCCCCAAACTTGGGCCTAGTATATCAAGATTTTATACATTATACACTATATCCCTTCCTGTTCACAGGAAAGGAACTCTAGGCAACTTACTATAAGTTAATAAAACAAGTTCAATTAAAAGCAAGTTATATAAAACCATTAAACATGTAAACATTAAATATGCTTGACACAGATTCCATTTGGCAGCCCGATCAATTGTCCCAAATGGAGGACTTTCCCACATGTTATTTATTTGTTAGTGTTTTTCACACAACAAAAGTACAGCTCATTTTGCATAAATGTCTTTTGATTGCTTATTGCTTCTGTTGTGGGCATTTTGCACCACATCTTTGTTACATGGAAAATGTAACCTACTTTTCTGACTTTTCAACAACCATTTGGTATGTAGTTAAGTAAAGGTAAAGGTTTCCCTTGCTCGGAAGCCAGTCGTATCCGACTCTAGGGGTCAGTGCTCATCTCTGTTTCTAAGCCGAAGAGCCAGCACTGTCTGCTTCTGCAGACGTTTCCATGGCCATGTGGCAGGCATGACTAGACACCGGAGCGCACGGAACGCTGTTACCTTCCCACCAAAGTGGTCCCTATTTATCTACTTGCAATTTCTTGCTTTCGAACTGCTAGGTTGGCAGGAGCTGGGACAGAGACAGGAGCTCATTCCGTCCTGCAGTATTTGGGAATCGAACTGCTGACCTTCTGCCTCCCAGTCAGCATCTTAGTGAAATGTTTCAAAAAGGAAATGTGACTGAGATGACTGTACCTCTTTAGATTTTCCTGACTATCTAGTAAAATGGAAGGGGGAGGGGGGAGACAGTGAAAAAGCAAACTAAATCTAGGCTGGTTTGAGAGTTGCATTGTTATGGGTGCAAATGAGTAACATCTCTGAAAAGTAACCATGCAAAAGGTTTCTGCTGCTCTGAAATGATACCTGAATCTAATATTATTTATATTATTTCAGAAAGCTTATTTTTACCATTCTACCCAATTTTCATACTAATAATCTAGACTCTCCTCCTCTTGACAGACACCGTATGTCTGAAGTCAACAGGACAATGAGTGAGAGACAAGTTACTCAACTGTGTAAGTGTTTATTCGGCCTTGAAACTACTAGCTTTATTGGAAGCCATTTATAGTTGCAATAATGATTTTTTGAATGCTCCTACCTTTTTTCTATTAGAAAAAATGTTTTGGTGTTGTGAATAAAGAAAAATTTACTGATGCTTATTCAAACTGGATAGAAGCAGGGATATGAGCTAAATAATAAAAGCTAACTAAGTATGTCGTTGTTATTACATCCGATCAAGTTGCCTCCAATTAGAGTTGCCATAATTCTCTCCCACAAAACCGGGACAGAAGTACTGCATACTTGACAAAAATGGGCAGGTTATCTACAAAATAGCCTTTTTTAAAAAACAAACTTAATACAATGACAGCTATAAAATACTTTTACATCAAATATATCAATACATAAATGAATTTATTTACAACAATTAAGATGAAACAGACTGATTACACTTTATTGGGTGGTGGTGTGAGGAGAGGACGTTAAGATTTGTCTCTAGGTATACTCCAACTACAATGTGGCAGGATATTGCTTGCTTGATGGCAAGAGTTCAATTTTATTTTAATGGTGTGTTATAATACACAATGAGTAAGTTTTAAAAATCCGGGACTTTAACATGATTTTTATTGAACTGGCCTGAATAATTTTTCCTACCATGTATCCTGGACAATCCTGGTTTTCCGGGATGTAAGGCTATCCTACCTCCAATTTATGGCAACTTTATGAATGAGCAATCTCCAAAATGTAGTTTATTTCTAACAACATCTGAATCATTGTCTTTCTAGCAGTGTTCAGTTTACAGTGCAATTCGTGTCTACACAGAAATATGCTCCTTTGAGTTTGCTGGAAAGTACTCTATCAGATAAATGGATAAAGGATTACAGCCTTAAATCATGATTATAACTCTTGCAGTGGGCAGGATATATATGTAAAGTGTATATTTTAATAATGATAATTGAAATTTGACTTACATGTCACATGCAGAGAGCAGGAAAATTCAAAGTCACTTCAAGGGACAGGGTGAAAATCTTGAGGACAGATTTAGAATACAGACCCGAGCCAATAAATTCTGGATGTAGATAAACTTTTTGACCCCCAACCTAGTTTTCAAAATATACCTGCATTATTGCTGCTGGGAAATGTTGTTTGGATGAAATTAAAGTAGACTAAATATGTAAGTAATAAAATGTAAGCTGAGAAGAGACAATGGAGGTTTTTTTTTAAAGTAAAGTATAACCCATTTCCAGAGCTGCATAATCCTGGGCTGGGTTAGATGTACTATAATCAAGAGGCAGACATGCATAGATATAATTTAAAACATTATACAATCATATATATATTAATATATGCAATGTGTACAGCTTTCGCTACAGCAGTTTTCAGTTAGCACATATATAAGACATGTTTGTTTACATATATAAACTGCATGTATTACAAGCTATGGTATCAGAGTAAATAAATGTGGATCGTGAATGAAACACCTACATTTACCATACCAAATAATATTGACAGGAGTCTTAATTGAAGGAAGGGTGGGTTTTTAGACTGCTTTTGCCTATCCAGAAGGATATGTTTTACTAGTGGAAACAAACGTGTTACTGACCAGATCCTGCAAGCTAACTGTCTTCTAAATTCAGAGAGCATAGCAAATGCTGCTTAAGAAAAAATGGACCTTCTTTCCAGCACTGTTTGTTTCTTTGTCACTTTGATTTCATGCTTCCTTAATCACTCTCCTTTTTTACCTACCCTCTCGCTACTGCTGCTTCGTTTCCGAGCATCTCCCCCAAATAGTATTTGATTTGTGCTTTTTCCATATATTCACCTCTTGACTCGCCAAAGCTGAGCTGAAGAAGAAAGCAGCCGCTAAGAGCTTCAGAGAAAAGGCTTTTGCAAATGATGCTTGCTTTGTGGCAATAAAAAGTGTGCTGCAAAATATATCACCACAGATATGGAGACCCATTGTTGTGTAGTGGCTAGAGTGACGGACTTGGACCTGTGTGTGTGTGTTGAGTTCAATTCCCTGCTCAGCCAGCTCATGGGGAATGTGGAACAAGTAAAACTAGTCCTTTAAAAATCTCACTTACCTTCAAAGCCCTACTAGGGTCACTATAAGTATAAGTCGATTTTATTTTTATAAGTCACTCAGAATGGTGCTTGTACCAGTTGGGGCAGGTTATTAAATGAACAAACAAACAAATAAGCAAACCAACAAACAAATAAAAGCAACAATGAGATTTTTACGATGTGCCTGTGTGAAAGTAATTTTGTACTTACTTATAACATACGCATGTACACACTCACTTGCACAACAATTGTACTTGTATCTGAAACTATTAGAAAACAGTGGATCACTCAAGGTATTTTAAACAGAAATTATCCCCCTTCACTACCACTTCCACTGTAGGACATTTTCCTCCTCAGGAAGTTAAGATATATGCAATACGAATCTGCTTAATAGAGCTAAATGTTCCAAAACGTACAATGTGCACAGATGATTTCATGGCCAAAAGCATAAGCATAATGCATAACAAACTGTATATAATCATGGATTTGTGTACCCTTTTAAAAAAAAAGATAGAAATTACTCTTGAAACCACAAATGGCTTATGAATAACTCTCGCAGTTAGCAGCAAATGTGCTCCTCAGAATGTAATAAATGAAAGGGAACATAGCCCAGAAAAGTCTGCCTCATTTCTGAAGTTATATTTTCTTCCCATAGACACCACAGATGGCTCTGTGATTGGAATACTCTAGGACAAAAGTATAGAATGATAATAGGTGTCAATGGTTTCATTCGGGAGTGGTGAAAGTAAATACATTCTGCACATAAAGCAGTGCCAAAGAGAAGCTGGAATGTTATTTGTTAGGCCATAAAAGGGCAGCTGTTAATTGGCACCACATTTCCCTTGTTTCATTTGCCAGGACAAACATTTAATAGGAAGATAGCAAACACAGATTGTGGTACGTTAGAGAGTCAGTGGATTGATTGTGACCTAAGTTGTCAGGGTCCTGGGTGGGGCTGGCAGGCAGATAATACAAACGCCAGGACAACCAGAAGCCAGGAAGGCAAGAGCTCCAGGAGCCAAGCTACTGCAAGTCCTGATGACCTCCATTGGTGAAGGCAGAGTATTTTCAAGGACTGGAGCAAGGCAAGGGTGGAGCTCTGCTCTTGCCTTCATAAACCAGTTAGAGTGAGATTCACCTTTATGTAAATAGCCAATTGAAATAACCTGGGGAAGAAGAAAAAAGGTGGTGGCCAAATTTCTAGACCATCAGCACTGGATTTCCCAATATTTTTAGGCCAAACCCTGAGAGCAGGAAAGGGCATTTGTGTTTTTTCGTCTCTTGTGACATCACAGAGGTTGCTTGGGTAACAGAGAAGCTGAAACAGCAAAGACTTGAGAGGAATCTGTTAAATCAGGGTTCCTCAAACTTGGCTCTCCAGATGTTCTTGGACTTCATTTCCCAGATATTCTGATCAGCCGGTGTGCTTGACTTGGGCTTCTGGTAATTGAAGTCTAAGAACACCTGGAGAGCCAAGTTTGAGGACTCGTGTTTTAAATGCATCCAGAATACAGGTGAAACCCAGCTAATGTCATTTGTTAATGGGTGCAGACTCATTCTTGGACTTTAATGCCACACATATAATTGGACATTTTCCTTATTTAGTGCTGCTCATCTTGACTTTTCTCTTTGCCTAGAGGGATAAGGCAGCAAAGAAATTCTCATGTTTCAACCAGTGTCTTGAGACCTGGCCACCCTAACAGGATGGGGTAAACAGTAGAAAGAAAATAGGAAGAATGGGAATAGAGGTTTGAGCTCTGTTCTTTGCATGCCATCTGAAAGAAAGCTTTTAGAACATAAAGTAATAGGAAAATGGCAAGCCGACCTAATTTATTTATTTATTTATTTATTTGCATTTAATATCCCGCCCCAATCGGGCGAACCCGACTCTGGGCGGCTTACAGCATAGCTCATAATATATATGGCCTTAACATTCATAAAATTCATAAGAAATTCATAAAAAATTTAAAACATTGAACAGTGAAAACGGATAAAAACCCATAATAACAGCTACCAGATGGGGGCGGATGGCTGCTCTTAAATTAGCCATCCTGGATGGGAACCTGCATTGCTATGTCCCCACACTTGACCCGCCAGCCATGTCTTCAGGCCCTTTCGAAAGGGCAGAAGCTCCGCCTGCAGGCGCAGCTCTGTCGGAAGGAGGTTCCAAAGGGCCGGGGCGAACACAGAGAAGGCTCTCTTCCTGATGCTCGTGAGGCGAGCCTCCCTAGCCGATGGAGTAACAAGAGAGCCCCTCCGGTCCGCCCTGGTGGGACGGGCAGACATTCTTAGGGTGACGCGGTCTCTTAGGTATCCTGGCCCACTACCATGTAGGGCTTTAAAGGTAATGACCAGCACCTTGAATTGCACCCGGAGGCAAACTGGCAACCAGTGCAGCTCCCGGAGCAGTGGTGAGGCCCGAACATAACGCCCGCACCCCATCACTACCCGGGCTGCCGCATTCTGGACCAGCTGAAGCCTCCGAATGGTCACCAAGGGCAGCCCCATGTAGAGCGCATTACAGTAATCAAGTCTGGAGGTGACCAAAGCATGCGTGACCATGAGCAAGGCATCCCGGTCTAGGAGGGGGCGTAACTGGCGTATTACACGAAGTTGTGCAAAAGCCCTCCTGGCCAGGGCTGCCACCTGTTCTTCGAACAGTAGCCGTGAGTCCAGGAGGACCCCCAGATTACGCACCGGGTCCTTCTGGGGCAAAACTGCCCCATCCAGTACCAAAGTTGGCAACTCCTGTGATAACACAGGACCCCTCACCCATAGCCACTCAGTCTTGCCGGGATTCAGTTGTAGCCCGTTGTCCCCCATCCAGACCCTCACAGCCTCCAGGCACCTGGAGAGGACTTCCACTGCACCGCCTGGGTCCCCACGGGCCGAGATGTACAGCTGGGTATCATCTGCATATTGATGATACCTCACCCCGTGGGAACGGATGATCTCACCCAGCGGCTTCATGTAGATGTTGAATAGGAGAGGAGAGAGCACCGAGCCCTGAGGCACCCCATATTGAAGGGGCCTAGGACTGGACCCTTCCCTCTCCAAGCACACCGACTGGGTCCTACCCCTCAGAAATGAGGAAAACCAGGACAACACAGTGCCCTGGATCCACAATCCTTGGAGCCGTCCCAGAAGGATACCGTGGTCAACGGTATCGAAAGCCGCTGAGAGATTGAGAAGAGCTAGAACGGACGGGTGGCCTCCGTCCCGCTCTCTCCAGAGATCATCCACCAAAGCGATTAGTGCAGTTTCCGTACCATATCCGGACCTGAATCCTGACTGAAAAGGGTCCAGATAATCCGCTTCATCCAGGACATCCTGTAGCTGCCGCGCCACAGCCTTTTCCAGGACCTTTCCCAAAAAGGGTAGGTTGGACACTGGACGGTAGTTAGACAGTACCGTAGGGTCGAGGGATGGCTTTTTTAGGAGGGGGCGCACTATGGCATGTTTGAAAGATGTTGGAAAAAACCCCTCCTTTAATGATGAGTTGATGATCGCCTCGACCCACCCACCTGCCACGGCCTTAGAAGCTTTGACCAACCAGGCCGGGCATGGGTCCAGCACGCTGGTCGTGGCGCGGACAGATCCAAGAAGCCTGTCCACTTCCTCAGGGCCAACTGGATCGAACCGATCCCAGATAACATGGCTAGACTGTGCCTCGGTCAACTCCAGTTCAACACCTTCCACGCCAGGATTAAACTCTGAGCGAATCTGAGCGACTTTCCCCACTAGGTAATCAGCAAACGCTTCAGCAGATCCCTGCCAACCGGGGCCCGGCCCCCCTTTGCCAAGGAGGGACCTAGTCACCCGGAACAGGGCCGCTGGGCGGTTATCTGCGGAGGCAATGAGGGCGGTGAAATATTGGCATTTCACCGTCCTCATCGCCACTAGGTAGTCTTTAATGGCTGCTCTAACCAGTGTTCGATCGGACTCGCTTCGGGTCTTTGCCCAGCGGCGCTCTCGGCGTCTCTTAGCTCGTTTCAGCTCCCTTAGCTCTTCTGTAAACCAAGGGGCAGATCGATCCCCACGAGCATGGAGAGGCC
The DNA here is from genome assembly GCA_030440675.1 of Furcifer pardalis. Lineage (NCBI taxonomy): Eukaryota > Metazoa > Chordata > Lepidosauria > Squamata > Chamaeleonidae > Furcifer > Furcifer pardalis. Next base: position 189,693,165 of record CP126890.1, on the reverse strand, counting down.
GTAGTGGTGCAATTACATCCAAGGCTGCAGTCGCTCTCCTGTTCCAGGAGCCGACAAGGGCTTCGGACGAATTGTTTCGCAGGTCAAGAGGACAACACCCCAGCTCCCTTTGGAATCCTTCTGGATCCATTAGTCGCCGGGGGCGGGCCCATTTAATCGGCCCTGCCTCCCTACGGTGGAGTCTCGCCCCCAGGAAGTCCAGAGTCACCAGATAGTGATCTGACCATGGCACAGGAGTGATGTCTAAATTCTGTACTTTCAGATCACTCTGCCACAGCTCCGACAAAAAGATCAAATCCGGGGTGTAGCCACTGCTCCTGGTAGGACCCTGGATTACTTGGGTCAGGCCCACGGTTGCCATGGAAACCATGAACTCCCGGGCTACCTCCGAGCCAATCCCCAATGATGGCAAATTGAAGTCCCCCAGGACCATCAACCTGGGGGTCTCCAATGCCAGCATGGAGACCGCCTCAAGGAGCTCGGGCAGGGAGTCTGCTACTCTGCAGGGAGGCAGGTACATGAGCAAGATTCCCAGCTGACCCTTAGGGCCCGCACGCAAGAACAGGGCCTCACAACCCGGAATTTGTGGAGCCGTGGCCCTGGTCACTCCCAAAGACTCCCTTGCTACTACGGCGACTCCCTCGCCCCTTCCCCTCTCCCTAGGCTGGTGCCACACACCGAACCTGGCCGGGCAAAGTTCAGACAGGGGTACCCCATCCTCAGGCACCAGCCAGGTCTCGGAGATGCATGCCAGATCAGCCCGCTCCCCCAGAATTGTGTCTGCAAGCAGAGGGGCCTTATTGCAGACTGATCTGGCATTCACCAGCAGCAGTCTAAGGGAGGGGTCACTCTTGACCGGCTGCTCAGGACCTAGAGGTGTAGCCGAGGGGCTAGAACACAGGACAGCAACCAACCATCTGTCCCGCGTTCTCCGTGTGCGGCCCACCCCTTGGTTCCCGACGTAGCACCCCATGCCCATAACCACACCAATTTGGGCCCCATGGAGCCCCCCAGGCCCAGCAGGCGGAGCCTGATCCCCCTTCTCTGGCTGGCAGGTCCTTCCTTGCTTCCCCCATCCATTCCTCCAGCCCCGATCCCGATGCTGCCTGTCCACGGCCGTCCCTGGTGACACCAACAGTAGTGGAACCAGGCAATCCTGCCGTTCCCAAGTTCTTAAATCACTCGCCAAAGCGGGGTTTGGGGGGTTTGGGGGTTGGTGCCAGTAGTCCGGGTAAAGGCTATAGCGGGGGCATCTCCCCCCAGCCACAGGCCTCCCGGGCCGTGTTGGTGGTGGAGGAGCCAGGCAGCCCTGCCGCTCAGAAGATTTTAAAGTTCCCGCGGGGGCGGGGCGTGAGGGCAGGTGCCGGCCCTCTGGCTGGAGGCTGTGTCGGCGTCGGCGTCGGCGTCTCCCTCCATCCGCCGGTCTCCCGGGCCGTGTTGGTGGTGGAGGAGCCAGGCAGCCCTGCCGCTCAGAAGATTTTAAAGTTCCCGTGGGGGCGGGGCGTGAGGGCAGGTGGGGCAATCTAAGATGGGGCAATTTACATTTTAGTACTGTGCAGAGTTAAAAAGATCTAAACTCAAATTATAGTGTATACTGGAATTTTGTGTTTGGTGATCCCAATGTAATTTTTGCCTTACTAAAGCAACTGTATGGGAAGCGGAGGTCAATTTGAATTAGGATTGTTGTATAAGGGAAAGGGCAGCCCTATATTTTTCTTCCATCATGGCTCAAAGTTAGCCATGATTAGCATTTGTCTCACAATTTGGTCTGGATTTGGATTAGTTTATTCCTTTTTTCCAGTGGTTGCATGACATATGTGCCATTGTGAACCAGATTGATGTCTATTTGCATCTTTTGGTGTCCTTTAGGAGCAGTCATTTTTTTGGTACAGGTAGGCTTGTTCCATTTTGGTTGGGATTAAGCCAAAGTAGATGGCCAAACTATCCCTTTACTTAAGATGCTTAAAAATCTCAAGAAATGGAAATGTTTCTTCATACTACCCTGTGGAAGGGAAAGGAGAGAGAAAAAATCTATTTCTTAAATTGTTCCTAACATATTAGTGATGGTTGAAGTCAATGTGCTGTGTCAGTTAGGAACAATTAAAAAGAAATGTGGGGAAGTAGGAAGGAAGCTTTCTGTTTCTCAAGATCATTAAGTGGCTTAAGCAAAGCATGAAGGAGAAGATAGGAGGGTGTTTTTGGTGATGTTGTTTTTTATCCCTTCTTTTCTTTAGACAGAAAGCATATTGGTCCAGACTGTATTAAACAGAGTCACCAGAGATGAAATGTTTCTTGCATGTGAATACAAAGATCATCCCAAATGATATATTGCAACTCAGTCATCTGCTTTAGCATGACCTAGACCAGGGGTCTGCAAACTTGGCTCTCCAGGTGTTCTTGGACTGCAATTCCCAGAAGCCCAAGTCAGCACGCCTGCTGATCAAGGCTTCTGGGAACTGAAATCCAAGAACAGCTGGAGAGCCAAGTTTGTTGACCACTGATCTAGACCAATTCAGGCTGGGGTAACTGGTCATCTAGTTGCAACCTTAGAGGGGCATTCTAGAACTGCAGAGGGGAAAGCTTGGAGCTTTAAATACTTGAGCCAGGCAATATTCCCTGGGGCGCACTGGCCAATACTCCCATTAGACATAGTGAAAGAATGGTCTCAGGCAGTACCTTTTGGATATCATGAATGGCAACAAATTGTCAGTTGAAAGTTTATTATATTTTTACCACTAGAGGTGAGGAGAGGGAATTTGCTATCTTTTGCTGAGAAAAATGTGGTTGAAAGGATAGCTCATGCATCTTTTAAGTGCAGGAGCAGGACATACAATTTGGTTTGCTGCCTCATACCTGAAAATTCCCCCACCAGACTTGCTAGTAATAATTCTGGAGGAGGGATCTGGATCATAGTTATATGCAGAGAGAACAGGACAGAGAGCCTCTCCCCTACAATGCACATGTGCATGCATGCATGTTCACACACACCAGGTTGCTTTTATAAAAACTTAATAACATGGCACTCCAATGAACATGTGCTTTGACTCTCAAACATGTCTAGTGTTTATGTTTTAATGGACTGAGTGATGATTTAGAAATGAAAATAAATAATTGTCAAGGATACATCATCGTCATTGTCATCGCAAACGTTATTATTGTTGTTATATTTACCCTAATCCAAATATAGGTGATCATCATGGCAATTAGCCATGAAGATTTTCCTGAGAATATAATGCAGGAGGCTTTCATCTACCTTCCACATTGCAGCATGTTTTCTATCCCTTCTTTTCCTTAGAGGGAAAGCATATTGGTCCAGATTGTACTAAACAGAGTCACCAGAGAAGGAGTACTCTGTGTGTGTACACACACTGCATCTCTGGTGACTTCAATTAGAGAGAGAGAGAGTTGAAGTCACCAATTATATATATATATGAAATATTGTATAATTACTATGTATGTACATTTATTTTGTTTATTTAGAGTTTTGTTCAGTTTAACAAATACTAGCAACATTTTGAAACAGGAGTTTCTCCCAATGTTTGAAAACCTAAACAGAGCTTCCAAATTCATTTACTTACTGAGTTTCTGAAGATTTTGATTGAACCCAGATTACATTTTTTAAAGTTATCAACTTTTTTTATTCAAAACACGTAACTAAATTTGGAAAGTGTCATTTTTTAATACCAGGTGGTTGTGTCTTTATTTTGTTCTTTTTAATAGAGGTATTGAACCAGACAAATAAGTAATAAGTATTTTAAGTCTATGAGGAGTTGTGAGACTCATTTGTTATAATCCCTTTTATATAAAAACCATTTTAACTCTATTTTTATACACATTCCCTTTGTATAATTTAACAGATTTGTAAGGCCTTGGGGAACAGATCCTAAATTGTTACTCCCCCAAAGCCAATGATTGTACCTATGGATTATAAATTGCCCATGTCCCTCATCCCTACATATTCCAAAAAAATGTTAGCGAGGCTGCATCTATCAGGAATCAAACATTTACAGTACTTGAATTTAACAGGATCACGTCCATTTTCCTTGGACATCAGGAGGGGAGAATCCCTGCCGCAAACTCACTCAAAACAACAAACTCACCATTTCCAACAGCAATGAGGTACATTACATGAATTAAAAGCCTAACTATGATAAGCTAATTCATACTTTCATGCTGCACTTACATTTGCCAGATGTGTATGTAGTATCTGTTATGGTAAAAAAGCAAATACACAAATGAAGGGAAGGCATCTCTACAAATATTTGTGGGCATGTGGAGACCATAGGACAGCAAGCCTGTGGGAACAGAGAAGGTATGGCTTGGTGAGAGTATTCTGCAAACATGCTTAGAGAAGTACTTGTCTATTCAAATGATGATGTCATTACCCATTGAGACATTATCCAAAAATAGAAGAGATAGTACTACTAGCTGGCACAATGGGAGCTGGAGGGGATAGGTTGGCAGCTGAAGTGTCACAGAATTTGAGATTAGAAAAGTGACTTTCTTGACTCCAGAGCTCAGGCTCTCAGACAGCAAACTTTAAAAAGTTACTCCTCCAATCACTCTCTCTCTCTCTCTCTCTCTCTCTCTCTCTCATACACACACACACACACACACACACAGAGAGAGAGAGAGAGAGAGAGAGCGGTCTTGGCAAAAGACCAAAACCTTCTCTCAGCATTTGGCCCAAAGGTAGGGAAGTGCAAGTAGGGTATTTAAATTTCTTTTATAATATGAATGGATCCTTTTATAACCTTAATTGAGGTTAGTGTTTTTATAAGTTGCACCAGAACTTCAGACACCTTCTTATAGTTAAAACATTTCAGGACCTTAAAGTTGGAGGCAGTTATCTGTTATTTCTATAAACCCTTGTAGGATACAACTGATTCTGTTACTCTTGCATTTACCAGGCCAGGTCACATCCAAAGGTATTAATAATGTGAGATTGGCAAAATGTTTTAGATAAATGTCATTCACAGCAGGCTAGGATTGCTTCCCTGTGCAGTATTCCAAAGGGCTCTTTTCATCATTAAATTGTTATGGTTTCTACAATTATAGCGTTAGCTTGTATGAGATGCCATCTTGCTATGTATTGGAATGTACTGAAACTCTAAATAAACAAGATCTAATATTGATATTAAAGCATCTACACATTGTACTACACATTGTACTAAGCACATAGATGTTACATAGTGGAAGCTACTAAGTGGCACAACCAATTATTTTTGTCACTTTCCAGATGTTTCAACTGTGTATCCACCTGAAACTTGTGCTGTTCAGTCCACACTTAGTTAGCTTAGTAATAGGAATACAATGAAGCACTTTGTCAAAGGCTTTGCTGAAGTCAAGATTTATTTAGTGTATGATGAGCTTCAGTTGTCTAAATTAATACAGTGATCACAAATTGTCGACCTCAAGTTCCTAAATAGAGTTCCACTTCTAGGTTTGGAACACTTAAATATAATGTGGTCCACAGTCACACTGGAGAGAGGACTTCTATCCCCACGTGAACAGAGTGGCTCCACATCTACCACAGCCGGTCTTTGCTCTTTTCAGCATCCTCCACTACTGTCTGGGAAGGGGAAAACTGGCTGGCCACTTGCAAGGATTCTTGACTATGTGACGGTGGGGAATCAGGGATAGATTATTATAGTGAAGATATAGTACATCTATAGCATTCCTACAGTCACTCTGTGATTAATGTCAGACTGACTGGTGTATAGTTTCCCTATACTGTACTATGCTTCCTTTCTGCCATTTTTGAAGATAGGAACAATAGCCCTCCTCCCATCATCTGGCACTTCACCCATCCTCTGTGATTTCAAGAAGATGATAGGCAGTGGTTCTGAGATCTCTTCATCCAGTTCTTTCAATATCCGTGGGTGCAGTTCAGCTGGCCCTGGCGATTTGAACTCATTCAAAGTAATAAGGTATTCCATGGCTATTTGTTTAACAATCTTGAGCTGCAGTCCTGCCCTTTCCCCTTATACTTCACACTTGCCTGGAAGGTTATATGCTCCTTTTGGGGAGGAACTGAGCTGAAGTAGGAATTGAACACTTCTACCTTTTCTTTGTTATCTCTTATAATTTTCCCATCCACATTGAGCAGCTGAACTACTGTTTCTTCCCAACATATTTCAGTTTCTATCCCGAGCAATAGGGAGTACTCTTCTCTTACTTTTTGTGGTGTGTGGGCTCAGTAACTCTGCTTTGCTGAACTTCAGACAGTTTCATGTCTTTCTGTGGGGTTTCCTGTTTGTCTTATTCTGCATGCTCTCTGCCAGATTCCTCTGCAAGAATCTGAAAGCAGTTTTGCAGTTCCACTTGTGAAAAGTGTCTTCTCCTTCTTTTGCTCCTGTGACACTTTTTCATGATGCCTCCTCCAATGTGTTTGTTCTCTCATCATCAGCATTCTCTTCTGCTTCAGCTTGTTCTTCTGCTTGATGGTCTTAGAATATCATTTCCAAGAAACCTTAAAACATATCATAGAATCAACAGTTTTAACCAAGCCTTATGGCTGTTATAGTCCAAACACCAGTGATGGGATGCAACAGGTTCGCACCAGCTCACCAGAACCGGTAGCAACTTTTCCCAGTATCCGGTAGCAGCTTTTGGTGGGAACCATATTTGGGGCTTATTTTTTCACTGGTTCCCCCACTGTGCATGCATGCCAAGCCCTTGGTGTGCATGCACACCTACAGTGCTTGGCACGTATGCACAGCCTCCTTGCTGTCCTCCCAAGCGAGGAGGAGGAAGAGAAGCTGTTAGCCTAAAGCTCCCTATACCCTGCTCCCCAGGGTAAGTGACTCACATTCGGATGTGGTGTGTTTGTGTATATTTTAATGTGTATTTAATACCTTTACCTATATTGACGTACTACCACAGTTCCTAAAAAGGCTTGGTGGCTGGCAGGCATGGCAGCATGGCTTGGGGTTTTTAAGCAAAGTCTTGGAGTTACCTCATCAATAAGCTACACCTGTGGTGTTCCAATTGCTATTCCAGTTGGAGAACCCTTAAGGAGATACAGCTGTTTTACATTTACATTAAGGTATATTATTCTAGAGAACTGGTACAATGACCATATCCATCTTGCAACATGGTGCTGCCCAGGCACTAACAGGTAAGTGACAGGTTTGTGTTTGGGGTGGGTGGGCGGGTCAATTTGTGTTTGGGGTGGGGGTGGGTGTATTTTAATGTAATTTTTATTATAGTTATTTATTTTATTTATTTATTTATGGGTTTGTGTTGTGGGTGAGTGGGTTAAGGTATGTGTGTGTGTGTGTTTATTTTTATTTTTATTTTCTTTGACCCCATCCATGACGTCGACATCACGATGTTAGCTCCGTCCAAACTGTGATGACACCATGGTGGGGTAGTAAATTTTTTTACATCCCACCACTGCCAAACACATTTATATTTGCTCCCTCCTACCTTATTAATTAGATTGTCCCAATACATTGGGACAGGTTCTCTCAAGTGATAAGGTTTTACATCCCATGTTGTTTGATCAGTCATATGACATGATTTCTTATGTCTCATTAGTAGTGTCTTGCCTTTTTCTGTTTTAGGATCAGATCCAAAGAACCCATTTCTCAAAATGGATAAATGTGAGCAAAACTTGTAATTTAAGTAAAAATCACATAAGGCAGAGGAAGACGTTTTCAGTTAAAAAATTTTTATACCATCTAGCTTGAGTCTAGACACTTTTATTTTTAGAAGTTTGAGTTGGAAACAAGAAACTTAACTAACACACTTACATTGCATATATCCAACAACTTTGTTATTTTATGGTTAAAGTGGTTTTCTGAATAGAGAGAGAGTAAGCCCAATTCAAAGCCTGCTGAAGCAACTTAAATACACAAAGTTTTGGAGTTATGGAAGTGAAGGAAGCCCATGTCACTTAAGAGTCTTTCCAGAATATTCCAGAATTTAAATAATTTAAAAAGAGAGGTTCTACATAAGTGACTTCATGCTGGAACATATTGCTCCATAATACTAAATTAGCAAATATCTTTCCTTAAGACTCAATATGTAAGATGAACCAATTTACAAAACATGTATGAACCAAGTAAATTGCCTGAAGTCATGCAAAACAGATTTAATAAGAAGCATGTCTCACTTGAAAGTGAACATCCTGCCCATAAGAGAGAGAGAAAGAAATCTTTTATACATCTTTTTGAAGGTAAATAAGACAGTAATGCACCAAGCTAAATCTTTATCTGCTGTTGCTGTAGGGAAAGAATGACAGATATTCTGTATGCTACAACAAGAAGCAAGATGAACTCTGGCAAGGCCATCAAGTAACCAGTTGCTTAAAAGACATGTTCTTGACAAAAATGGAAGGACAGTCTCCTGAGGCAGTACAGAATACTGTACTCTTAAATAAGCAGTGACAAGATCTAACCACTTGGCTCCATAGATCCCCCCCCCCCAATTGCACATGCACCGTTAGTGTATAACTGGATGTAGAAGGATATTTTTAAAACCCAGTAATAACCTTTTTTATTTCCAACATCTTGAAATAGACTTGCATAGCATGATACGGATATGTAGACCACTTTTCTGTATGATGGTTAAATTCAAAGAAGATACTTCCAGGAGGGGAAATTCAATCAAATTTACCTGAGATTCCTGTTTGCACCAGCAGCATAAAAAGAGAAACCACAGACACACAACAGGCCATTTTCCATATGGTTCAGCATAAACAGGAGAGTGGCCCTGAGTTCTGGAGTTTGCATAGAGTAGAAATATACAGAAACCTAATAACCTTTCTGTTATTTAGGATGCTCTACTGTCTGATGCAGCACCTACAGAGATTGGATCCTGTGCTACCTGTTGACGTCCATTTCAAAAATGGGTGTAAAAACTCATTGCCAGAACATCTAGCCAGAAGTTTGGACTTGCACGCTTAGAATCAGGATGTTGCTTTTCAATGTCTCTTTGAAGAATTCTTCCCAGTTTGACATGTCTTCTGAGAAACCTCAGCATATTGCAGATGATTTCCAGAAAGTGTGTTCAAGTGCAGACCTGTTCATAGGTGGTACAATTAAGATCTCTCTGTTGAGTAAGGATCTTCACTACTTCCCAGTTCACTAGGAAATCTTCCTCCCACCCCAAAGAGGAGGTCTCAGCACCATTTCATATGTATTTGAATTGGAAGATAGATTTTGGGGTAAATATATTTCATAATGGTTCCATTTTTAGAGATGACAGTTGAGAAACCTTCAGTGCCCAGTGATTTGAGTGCAGACATCCTTGTACCTTCTTTCATGCCCCCACCCTCAGTTTGTGCAATCACTTCTTCCACTGTAGGCCCTGGCTGTTACTAAAACATAGTGAGCAGACATTGGCAAACTTGCCTGTCTCCAATTAATGAGCTCAATGCATTATGATAAATGTCTTGGGAGATGAGCAGCTCATGGCCCCTTCAGATGTTTCTGGACTGTTGTTACCTATTTTTTTGTTGTTCAGTCACACAGTCAACTCCGACCCTCTGCGACCCCATGGACCACTGCCCACCAGGCACTTCTGTCCTCCACCATCCTCCTCAACTCTCTCAGTCCTGTGCCCATTGTCTCTACAATACCATCTAACCATCTCATTTTGGGCCGCCCCCTTTTTCTTTTGCCCTCCACCTTTCCCAGCATCAAGGCTTTCTCAAGTGAATCCTCTCTTCTCATTTGATGTCCAAAGTACCTTAGCTTCATCTTTACAATTTGACCTTGCAAGGAACATTCTGGGTTGATTTCTTCTAAGATTGACCTATTTGTTCTCCTCGCTGTCCAGGAGACTCTCAAAACTCTCCTCCAACACCACATCTCAAAGCCATATATTCTTCTGAGTTCAGCTTTCCTAATGGTCCAGCTCTCACATCCATACATTGCCACAGGGAATACCGTTGCTTTGACTATACAATTTTTTGTTTGCAATGTGATGTCTCTACTTTTCACTATGCTCCCCAGGTTTCTCATCGCTTGCCTCCCAAGAATCAGTCACCTTTTTATTTCATGGCTGCAATCACCATCTGCAGTGAGTTTTGATCCCAAGAAAGTAACCTATGCAAGGTACCTATGCAAGGTAAGAAAGATGGAAGTTGCAGTCAAATAACATCTGGAGAACCAAAAATTGCCCATCCCATGGTTTAGGAACTGTCCAATGCTTAGAGAACATTCAACATAAATTTGGATAATGATTCACTGTAGAAGTGAGCAACTGTGGTCTTCCAAATATTTACAGAGTGCAACTGGTATCATCCTTCATTATTGACTATGTCCAATCACCTAAACTACATTTATAGCTCCAAATCTGGGTACACAGAAAGAGCCTCCTTGAAGTTTGTGGTATTTTTGAACCACAATCAGGCATACCCTGGTAGCGGCAAACTTGTGTTGCTGGCTAATCTTTCTCACACTAGGTCAGGTGAAAGGAACTGCTGAACAAACCCACCAAAAGGTTCCTTCATTTTGGCAGTTTCACATCTGGCCTAGACATGGAAGCAGTAGCAGCAGCTCCAAATCTGAGCACTGTTTTCTGATTCATTCTACTCAGGCAGGAACAAAACACTGATTTCATATACATGCATGTGTAGTGGGTGGGGTGGGAATTGGGGTTGTATTTTAAATTGGGCAAGTAATGATCATCATTAGTGCTGGTTTGTCTGCACATCTCCCCTCCCTGAGTTGATGGGCAAAATGGTTCCTTAGCAACTCCCTCATGTAGATGAACACCTAATGAACATCAAAGGTCTTTATCCAGGCTGTTCATGTGTCTCACCTGGTCATTTCCATTTACTAGAGATGTGCTTCATATGTGAAACTGGACATCTGACACAGATGAGGAAGATCCCAACTATTTCTGTTGCTATTCATATGGGAAAGTCACAGGAAGTGAGGGAACCACTTGCTTTTAGCTTATGTAAGGCAGTGAAGGGACAACTCAGAGGTTGTGAGATAATAGGGATCAGATAGGATGCCCCCAAGAAGAGCAGTTAAAACACCTTTTCTCGTGGACTCTCCCTGTTTTAAACATAGAAGTCACTAATTTTTAATTCATATGACACAAATGATCTCCAAACCTGTCTTTGGTGTGTATGTATATGTGTGCCATCAAGTCAATTCTGATTATTTCAAGGATGTTCTAGATATTGAAATCTCAGAAGAGGTTTATCATTCCCTTCTGCTGATGTTGTTCTGAGATTGTGCAGCTTGCCCATGACTACAGAGGCCAGTGCTTCTCTCAGCAGTCACAGTGGAGAATCAAATTCCCAACCTCTGGCTCCACAGCCAGATAACTAAATTATTGAGCTAGCCAACCAGAATGGCCTGGTCTTACTGCCTAAGAATTAGTATCCAAAGATTTAATATCATGAGTTAATCTAATGCAGGCATCCTCTTCCTTTGACACCCTTAGCTAGACCAAGCTAAGTGAAGTAATATTAAGTTTTACAATAAAGATATGACAATGTATACTAAGCTGAGTTTCACTGTGACACCCTGAATGTTCATGTTACTGGCCATTTTGTACATAAGTAGAGGCATCAGAGGGACTGCAGTGGCTCAAGTGGCTAAGACGCTGACTGGAAGGTGGGAGGTCAGCAGTTCAATACCCGAATACTGCAGGATGGAATGAGTTCCTGTATTTGTCCCAGCTCCTGGCAACCTAGCAGTTCAAAAGCAAGAAATTGCAAGTAGATAAATTGGGACGACCAGTGGGAAGGTAAACAGTGTTCCATGCACTCCGGTATCTAGTCATGTGTGCCACATGACCACAGAAATGTCAGCAGAAGTGGACAGCACTGGCTCTTCGGCTTGGAAACAGATGAGCACTCAACCCTAGAGTTGGATACGACTGGCTTTCAAGCAAGGGTTACTTTTACCTTTACCTAAAGACACTAGAAATGTTAACTATATAATTCCCCAGATGCCAATGGAATAAAACACTATGCACAACTCCTGAAAGAATATTATTATCATATACAGTAATACCCCGGATAACGATTGCACCGGATAATGCTAAAACCGCATAACGACGACAAATTTGGGGGAAGATTTGCACTGGAGAACGTTCATTTTAACGTTATCCAATCCATCGTATTAAAGAAGTAAAGGAGGCCAAAGCTCCTCTCCCTGCCACTTCCCTCCTTTTACCCCCACCCCCAGCAGTTTGGGGACTCCCCACACCCACCCCACTGCCTGCTCGGGAGAATCCAGCCCAGCCCTGGCCGTTTACCTTCAAGCCACCAGCAAGCTTCTGTTGCTGAGCTGCATGCTCCGACGATCAGAGGCTTGTTTTTCTCCTTCACCTCCTGCATTGACAATACAGGGAGGGGGAAAGAGAAGTGATTGGATCTCTAGGGAACCAATCACATTTCTCTCTTTCCCCCTTCCCTTAGTTTAAATACAGGGAGGGAAGGGAACAAAGGGAACGGGAAAAAAACCAAGCCTCCGATCGTTGGAGCATGCAGCTCAGCAACAGAAGCTTGTTGGTGGCTTGAAGGTAAACGGCCAGGACTGGGCTGGATTCTCCCGAGCAAGCAGTGTGGTGGGTGTGCAGTCACAGCAGTGTGGGGTGGCTTTAAAGGCACCCCACTGCCTGCTCGGTTTGTCCTTGAAGTCAGGGCTTTTTTTTTAGCGTTGTTCGATGCATGCACCGGACAACGCTAAAAATCGGATGTCATGACTTGTGGAACCAAGTCATAACGTTATCCGGGGTATTACTGTAGTCATACCTCACATAATGAATTTAATTCGTTCTGCGAGGCTGCTCACTATGCGAGTTTTTCGCTATGCGAGTCAGACTCGCATAGCAACAATTCCTATGGAAAAACTTGCATAACAAGCTTTTTTAAGGGCAAAACTCGCATAGTGATTTTTTTTTTTGTTATGCAAGTTTTCTATAAAGTCCAGCTCGCATAGCGAATATTTTCGCTATGCGAGTTGGACTCGCATAGCAAATATTTTTTCGTTATGCAAGTTTCCCCCCCATAGAAATGCTATGTGAGCATTTCCATAGGGGAAGTCTGACTCGCGTAGCGAAAATTTTCGTTTTGCGAGTCAGATCGCTTTTTGAAAAATCCACTCGTTATGCAAGTTTTTCACTAAGTGAGTTGCTCGTTAAGCAAGGTTTGACTGTACCTTTATTGTATGGCAAATCTTGTGACTGAAACAGTTAAAAATGTATGAAAAGCAATGTACTAAAATAAATAACATGTTCAAATTAAAAATGCAAACACAAACAGATAATAAAAACTAGTGCAACAGAAGTGTGTGTCTGAAATAAAAATAAAATAAAAACTCCAGAACTTACAGTGGTTTTCACCTAGCATAAAAATCTGCCATTTAATACGTGGAACAAAATATAAATGTCAAGTAGGTAATGGAAGAGAGAAAGAAATGGGGTGAATGACACGGTATACGTACCTTTCCGTCTCATTGTCCGCTCTTTTTCATGGTTTATATCCCATTTTTAGTGGATTGCCTTTTGCCTGCTCAGCTGCCATGACTGTTCACAACAAGGGAGCCAGCAGGAGGAAGGGGTGTTGTTTATTTGATTGTCTTCTGCTCCTCAAGAGGATTCAAGCACATGTTTTTCTGCTGTTTTAACCATTCAAACTTAAATATATCTTTATCTTGTGTAGTTAAGAAATAAAACATAAGCCAATCAAGTCCATATATACAATAAATTAGCTGATATGGGGAAAAATAGAATCTGGTATTTTAACCTTACATGTTCAAAGACTTAACAGCATTGAGACATTTGAAACATTTCTGTGTCATTTTTTGCTATGCTTCCTCAACTGCTTGAGGAATTGTGTTTCTTTTGATGAAAAAACAATCCTTTATTAGAAAGTAAAAAAGTTAGATTTGAAAACAACTCCCACTGCTTTATTCTAAGTACTGTATATACAAAACAAGGCACCTTTTGACTGTTGTTTATGTTTTCTGTAAGTGTATGTGGATGATTAAAGCATCTGGTGGTGGAACAGCTGTATAATGACTTTTGGCCTCATTCTAAGTCATGCTGTAATGTCTCTAAATAGGATTTTGGCAGTGGCGGCACTAAGAATCTGCTGGGATTTTGCTAGTTTCAGAGATGTGGAGAAACTATAACTGCTAAGCTTTCTCTCATCTTTACTGCGTTAGCACCATTTTGCAAATGATAGTTAATGCAAATGGCAACAGGTTACATATGGGTGTCTTGCCAAACTTGCTGGCCAGGCCTGATGGGCTCAAATTCTTTTAGGATTCTAGAGCTCTCCAAACATCAGAAGTCTCAGGAAAGTCCCTTCTGCTTAATTGGCCTCCCAGGTGGCTGGTGAGAGGACAGAGGTAATCCATGCTCAGTGGGTTTCTTCACCCACTGAGTGCTTATTGTCTTGGAGATCCTAAAAGAACCTGACCTCATCAGGCCTGGCCAGCCTATTTGGCCAAACAACAGGTATGTTTGGTCAGACTGAAGAAAATAATCAGTATCTTTCAAAGACTGCTTGAAATTTAGTTCATTAGATAAACCAATATAGTCTGGCCAGGTTATCCTGCTATGGTAATAGAGTAGAGTGTACTGCCAGTGATTCAACGCTGAGTGTTAGGCAGACTAATGGCCTCGGGTGCCGATGTCCATGGGAAAGTATGATGGTCCCCAAGTGGATTAAATCCCACTTGAATCCATCTTGATGGAGGGCAGCAACTTCATCAATACTGGCCTGGGCCTGAGGAGGACTTTGCGTACCAAAAGGGCTCAGGACCAGAAAGTGAATAATGGAACTGGATCAGTGGTATAGATGTCATGCTGTGATGCGGAAGGCAGATGAAAGGACACTGCATTATATTTTCAAGACAGTCTTAATGGCTGATTGCTGTGATGATTGCCAATGTTCGGATTCGGATAGAGCAGAAGATAAACCAACCTGCATTGTTGTGTTTTCAAGCAGAGCAGACCACAGAGGCTCTCTCATTGTTCCATCTACTAGAAGGGCATGTCTCTCTAGCACCAGAAAGAGGACCTTCTCTGTGTCTGCACTGGCCCTATGGAACCTCCTGCCAATTGATCTGCATCTCCAGACAGAGTTGCTACCCTTCCGGAAAGGATTAAAAACCTGGCTGGCAGGGCAGGTGTGGGGCACCAGCGACATGGTGACCCCAGTCTGCTGGCTAATTTAGAACACACACACACTCTTTTAGGTTTTTAAGCCTTTTAAATTTTTTATTAGTACTGTAGTTTTTAAAATGGATTTTAAATTGCTTTTAAAACTGCTATTGGTTTTATTTGTGAGCCGCCCAGAGTCTTCGGAGTTGGGCAGCAATACAAATTAGTAAATAAATAAATAAATAAAAATTAAAATGAGATTTTCTAAAAATGTAAGAGCAGAAGATGTTACAGATCACACATCACTAGAAAAGGGAATTCTCTAGCTGCTAAGAGTGTTACATATAGATCATGGGGTTTTGTCTCCTTAGGTGATTTGCAAATTAACTGTTTTTGTGATTAGCAACTTAAGCACAGGATTCCTCTGACGTCTGAGTGGAAAAACCAAACATTACAGATAGTTCTTCAGTAAAAGAGGAAGATCCTTAAAGACTAATTGTCTGTGTCACAGCAAGAGCTTCTCTCAACTCCAATTTTCAAAGTCAGGACAGAGTGCTTTTTCTGTAATCTGGTCTTTAGGATTTAAGAAGATTCCTTTAAAATCTGATTTTTCAAATACAACAGTCTCACTATGACGTGTGTGCGTTCAGTTCTCTTCACAAGCTAGGTGTATACTATTCTGCCTACAGAAAGTAATTTTTGAACTTGTGGTAGTTAACTGATAATTTCTCAATGAAGTGAAAATAAAACTAGAATATGTTAAAGGAGTTATTGCTTAAATCATAATTACAAACAGCTTCCAATACTTTGGGATTGTAATTAAGCAGATGGCTTGGATCTGAGCCTGAACAAGAAGATATGCTTCTAATAATGCATATAGATGATAAGTTGCCAATCTCTAAGGCTATTGCAACGCCTCATATTGCCTCCTCTACAATGCTCCCAAGAACCATCTACAGTGACATGGTATATAGTGCAGGATCCTGCTCTTGGGGAATAATATCAGCAATATCAGGAGTTTGGATCCAAGCCATGGCCTTCACCTTCCTTAGAGAAGGAAAAGCAAATATTTGATGACACTGAGAAGCATTTCTAACACAGCTATTTGTTGGTAGTCTCCATTCAACTCCCAGCATTTTTCATTTTGGTATCTATTACACTGACACCTCTTGCATGAAGCCAGGATTATCCTGTCAAAACATGTTAAAACAGCACATTCAGCATTCTTACAGATACCTTGCTTTTTTTTTGTTTCCATTCTAAAAGCTACAATTTCAAATTGACTCAAGTAGGCAAAACATGCAGCTTTTACCACTTAATATAGCAAGATATGTCTGACTTTTGACAGAAGGATGATGGCTGTAGCCAGTATCTCTCAGTTTCTCTTCTCTTCACATCTGAATCTATTTTGAGTTGAAATAGTAGTGTTGCTGAACTGATATAAGTATATCTCCCTAGGATTATACAATATTTTGGACCAGCCTTGGAAAATTGCACATTATTCATTTATTAACAAATAAAACTTTTTAAAATTAGAATTTGCAAATGGATCGTGCAGTATTTGCAAAACAAGTTATAAATCTGACGTTGCATGTGCTCAGAATAATTCCATTGCTTTAGAGCAAAATGGCATCACAAATAAGACTGGGGGAAATGTCTAAGGAGCCATATTCCTGATGGGACAGCCATAATATAGTACTGGCTCACGTTTCTGACCTTTAGAACCACTGTATAAGAGAAATAATTATCTCTTTAGATTTGAACTTTTGATAATAGTGAAAACAAATGTTTGTCACCACATATGTGACCACAGATGCAGGCTCTATGAAAGGTGTGGGCAGCAGAGTAATTTGTCCTGGGATTTACCTCACAGTGGGAACTCAACACAGCCAAAGGTACATATGTGACTGTCATGCTTTCTAGGATTTTTTAAAAAATTGCATGTCATTATTTATATTAAAAAAATTAACCCCTCTTTCCAAACCGCAAGTCAGCCTCACAATGTGAAATGGCCCAGGCCTTGTCTGAGCATTCTGATGGCCTGCATGTATGTATATGTTTTTGCAAAGACACAGCTGAAGTCAGCCATTTAACAGCTTCTGCTGGAAAAGAAGACAATTTTTTAAAAAAACCTTGTTAGATACAGCTAGTATGTTCCTCAGCTAACAGCAGTTGCCTCTTGCCTCCAATTACAGCAAAATATGCTACATCGTTAATCTAAACTGCCCAGTGCTAAATTTACACCTGCAAAACATTTGACCCACCAGCTGCATACAAATCCCACCAAAGACTCATAAATGTGTATGACGTGTGGTGAAAAATATGTAATGAAGGATCCAAAGTGTTCAAAGACAAGTCTTCTGTCAGGAGCATCTATGAACAAAATTTGTTGTTGTTCAGTCGCACAGTTGATTTCGACCCTTTGCGACCCCATGGACCATTAGCCGGCAGGCAGCTCTGTCCTCCACCATTCTCCTCAATCCGCCCAGCTCTGAGCCCATTGCATCAACAATACCATCTAGCCATCTCATTTTCTGCCACCCCCTTCTTCTTTTGCCCTCAACCTTTCCCAGTATCAAGGCTTTCTCAATTGAATCCTCTCTTCTCATTTGGTGTCCAAAGTACTTTAGCTTCATCTTCACTATTTGACCTTCCAAGGAGCAGTCAGGGTTGAAGAAAATAAGTAGGGAATTTTCAGCTTGTGCAAAAAAGAGATTGGGTCTTATGAAGTTGCTTGATTTCAGGCCTGGCTGCCACTCAGCCTGGACAATGAATTGCTCAGACAAAATGAGGTGCTCTTGAATTGTTCCTTCTTTCCTGGCCAGAGCATTAGCTATGGACATCAAGCTTATTTTCTTTGAGGTTGAGGCGTGTTTGTTTGTGCGCAGTCTTGTGGTTCCTGTTCAGTGTCTGCTCACTTTATGAGGAGATAAATTAATTCTTTAAGAGGATTCCTCCACTTATTTGAGAATATGCATCATTTGACAAAACAGGTGTTTTTACACTATTTCCCCCCCCCACACACACACACAGGTTTTCTAAAGAGTACAGACCTTCTATATATTATTTCAGTGGGGGGTTTTAAACATCCCAGTGGGAGTTTTTTTAAATTTTGAATAGATTACAGTCAAGGTTTATTCTGAATTGTTTTTGCACATACAATCGTCTTTGTGGGGGTAAATTTTGTATTTGGGCTTTGGCAAGTTTTCATTGCAAAGGTAATGATATCAAAGCAGTCTGAACTTGTACTTTTAACAATCTCTTTTAAGGACAGTGCTGTTGTGCTTTGCCAATTAGGAAAAAAATAGGAAACAAAGGACTATGGCAAATACTGTATTACAAATTAAATTGAGATCATATCCACACATACACATGCACAGCTTATCCTGGAGTGCCAAACTGCCAGACTGCTGCACCAATATATTGCACAGTATTCAATCAAAGTATAAAAGCTATCCCATGAGGACAAAAAAAAATTGTTGTTCAGTCGCACAGTCGATTCCGACCCTTTGTGACCCCATGGACGACTGTCCGCCAGGCACCCCTGTCCTCCACCATCCCCCTCAACTCGCTCAGCTCTGTGCCCATTGTGTCCACAATACCATCTAGCCATCTCATTTTTGGCCGCCCTCTTCTTATTTTGCCCTCGACCTTTCCAAGCATCAAGGCTTTCTCAAGTGAGTCTTCTCTTCTCACTTGATGTCCAAAGTATCTTAGCTTCATCTTTACTATTTGACCTTCTAAGGAGCAGTCAGCTTTGATTTCTTCTAAGATTGACCTGTTTGCTCTCCTTGGTGTCCAGGGGACTCTCAAAACTCTCCTCCAACACCACATCTCAAAGGCGTCTATTCTTCGGCGCTCTGCTTTCCTTATGGTCCAGCTCTCACAACCATACATTGCCACCGGAAATACCATTGCTTTGACTATATGAATTTTTGTTTGCAATTTGATGTCTCTGCTTTTCACTATGCTCCCCAGGTTTCTCATAGCTTGTCTCCCAAGAATCAGTCGCCTTTTTATTTCATGGCTGCAATCAGCATCTGCAGTGAGCTTTGATCCTGAGAAAGTAAAATCTGTCACTGCTTCTACTTCTTCCCCATCTATTTTACAGGGACTGATAGGGCCTGTTGCCATTATCTTGGTTTTCTTTATATTGAGTCTCAAACCAGTTTTTGCACTTTCTTCTTTCAACCTAATCAGGAGCTTCTTTAAGTCCTCCTCACTTTCTGCCACCAGGGTGGTATCATCTGCATATCTCAAATTATTGATGTTTCTCCCAGCAATTTTGATCCCAAATTGTGATTCCTCCATCCCTGCATTGCGCATTATGTGCTCTGTGTATAAGTTGAATAAGCAGGGTGACAAAATGCAGCCTTGTCTTACTCCTTTTTCTATTCCAAACCAGTCTGTCATTCCATATTCTGTCCTAACTGTTGCTTCTTAATTCATGTACAGATTTCTCATGAGGTATATAAGGTGTTCTGGTATTCCCATCTCCTTAATTATTTGCCACATTTTGTTGTGGTCTGCACAGTCAAAGGCCTTAGTGTAGTCAATGAAACAGAAGTATACTTGTTTCTGATATTCCTTTGTTTTTTCCATGATCCATCTTATGTTGGAGGGAAAAAACCATGTAACATGAAAATGACATTAAATTGACATTTTTTTAAAAAAATAAAAACTCCTGATCTATTTCAACAGTGTGGGTTAGACTTACGAAAGGCATCTGGATTTAAAATATATAAGTGAATATTATGCTTGTCAGTGACTTTTTCTTAAATCCATGCTTTTTACTTATATCCACGATCATGCCTTTTAAATGGGTAATATTTAAGAGGAAAAGTATTTGGCAATATCTCCACAAAACAGTATTTCAAAATGTACTTGACCTTTTCTGCCAAGGTACTGATGCCTAAAGAGTTTACCTGGAACAGGTATTCTGAAATAGGCCAAGAGAGAGGGAGAGATTTGCAAACATGGTAGTTTCTAACGTGATACCTGTATATCACTTGTGCGAGTAGGGCGGAATATAAATTTGACAAAATAAATAAATAAATAGATAAATGATTACTGTGCTCTCCTCCAAATGCTATAATACATTCCAACTCCCCTCCCCCAGTGATGGGATGACCCCGATTCCATCCGGTTCCCTGGAACCGGTAGGAACAATCTCGGAGGGTTCTCCGAGAGGGTAGCCCATTTTTAAGGCGTCCGGTTATGGATGCCTCAAAAAAAGAAAAAAAATTTAAGAGGAGGCCCAGAAGAGGAGGACGTAGTTGGGGTCATTCGTTGGCCCCAACAGTCCGCATTGTAAGTGGGGTTTGTGTTTGGGGTTGGTGGGTGGGTGGGTGTTTGGGTGTATTTTTATTTAATTATTATTTTATTTATTTCTTTATTTTATTTATTTAATTTAATTTATTTAATTTATTAACAGTTTTGTGTTGTGGTTTTTTGCATGGGTGGCTGGGTTGAGGGGTGTGTGTGTGTGTTTTATTTTTATTTTATTTTATTATTTAATTTTAATTTTTTTATTTTGGTCCCGCCTACAACGTCATGACGACATGACGTTGGCTCCACCCATGACGTCATGACGTTAGTTCTGCCCCCACTGTGATGATGTCAGGGTGGGGTACTAAAATTTTTATCATCCCATCACTGTCCCTCCCGAAATAAATTTAGCTTGAAATCTAGTAAAGCCCAATACATATGTACAATGTAGTGCTTACAAAAAGACTAAAGTAAAACATTATGTGTATAGTATTTACATTATCAATACAGATTGACTAAATACTTGCCCAAGAGGAAGCTGCTTGTTAAAATAACGTGACACTTGTGCACCAAACACCACACAAAATAGGACAATCTTCTGAACAGACGCTCAGCACTCTACTCAAGCTTAAATAAGAAATGCATACAGCAAGGGATTTATGAACATATATTTCTTTGTATTTACTTCTATATGCAAAGCTAGAAAAATACATTTTCAACCTGAGAATACAGATTTTAAATGTCAAAGTCAGAGGTTTCTGGAACCAAGAACTCAAATACACCAACAGAAGCACCATGCACAAATTGATGGTGATACATTTATATGCCTCATTTGGTGACAGAAGGCCTGGAACATTTATCCAGAGCTTGCAAAAGTGATCTTTTTTGATCACTTGAAAACAAGGATAGGTGATCTCTTTATTAGATTATTATTACCTATCCTTGTTTTTAGATTTTCGACAACGGTCATGCAACTTTCTTCTTTTTAAAACTTCAACTCCTAATATTTCTCAGCCATTAGCCACGCTGGCTGGAGATTCTTGGGAGTTGCAGTCCAAAAAAGTAACTTTCCCACCTTGTACAAAGTGTCACGCAAAGCCTATGTTGCCTGCCAGCTTGCATAGCGGCTGGCCAAGTGTTTGAGAGGGAGCACAAAAACCAGGGATGGGAGTAGGGATAGAAAATGAACACCTTATGTGACTAATAGGCTACATTCAGTCGAAGGTGTCACATGGCATGTAAACAATGTGTCCTTTTTAAGCTGAGCCTTTGGTATTTCAGAAGCAGAGACACCAATTAATTAATAGGTCCTCTGTCAAGGCAATGCCACAACAGCTAGTATGCAGTCTGAGTTAAACATGGCATAACCAAAGGTAGCAACCATATAGTAACAGCAGTTATGAGTTTTGTCACATGTCCCCTCCCCCTTGCACAGTACTGTTGCTTTGTATTGACAAACTAGGAAAATGCAGGAACATATGAACTGGGCCATGCCACTCCCTGTGAGCCATGCCATGGCTCAGAAGCTGGGATCAGAAATGGAAGCTAACACCATAGATTCTCTCTATCAGGTCTCTTTCATCTCAAGTAAGGAAGCCAGGATTTCCAGCATCTCACTTGCCAAATGCACAGGATGACTTTTTAGATCCTATGGAACAAACATCTATTTGCGAAATCCACAGGATCATGTAGTTATAAAACCAAGTTCAAAATATACTGCTTCTTTTTTATTAAAAAAAGAACATTACATTAAAATGAAAAATATTTTTGTCAATATAAGAAATAGCTAGCCATTCAGTGCAAAAACAGTATTTTTCAATTAAGAGCAACATTTGGCTTGTATTGCATTAATATTACATTCTGCTACAAAGAACCCATCGACATCCAGAATTGCATGGGATCAGAGTGCAGTTTCAAAAATAATTAATCCTCGAGAATTGTCTACTGGTGAGTTGGTAACTGCTTCACCATTTGGAATAATTTCATGATAATTTTTCTTAAAATAAACCTAGGGAGGAAAAAAAGTTCTATGTTAGTTTTTAATGGCAGTTTGCTCTAAAGGTCATGACTTAAGGATACATATCTCTAGGAAAAGCACACATTTCAAATTTTCAAAAACATTTTTTGAACATTAACAAAATTACTTTTAGCTTTTTAGTTAATTTGCAGTAAAGCTGAAGTATATCACCACATAGGTCTGCCATCCTACTCAAAGGGCTAATAATTCAGATCAATGGATAACTTTATCAGTTGACATTAAATTGATAAATAAAATCCTTTCACTGGTTCAGAAATGGAGATAAATTAAAAACAGGGTGACAAAGCAGCCCCGAAATCTAGTGTCTGCACAAGGGCTTTTCATTTTCACACATAAAAATAAGCACAATGGATTTGGATGTTAATATCAAGGTTGTAATCCCTGCATTTTACAAACTATGATTGACAACCATTGAAAAATTCAGGATGTACGTATGAAATATCCTGGCGTTTAATTTGCGCCGTTGAGGAGTCATAGAGCCTTATAGAAATGTGATCTGAGGATAGGGCACCACAATAATGAAAGGGAAAGGGGAAGCGGTAACAATGGCTCTACCAAGCAACTTCTCTAAAATGTAAGATGATACCAAATAATAGGACAGTTCTTTGCTGAGCCTTTGAGTTCCTGAATTCTACCAATTTCTAGCTGAACTGCCACAGATACAGGTTTCCTGATAAATGTATAATCAGAACATAAAGGAAATGAAATGCTGTCAAGTTTCACTGTTCCACAATCATCAGTTTTTAGGAGCTGTATCATATCTCGGTTCCCTGACAGATGCATGTAACAAAATGAAATAATGTCAAGACTTGTGTGCTCTTATCTGAAAATGTGTTTGGGTGAAAAAGGACTTCAAAATGCATTTCTTTCCCTAAAGAAGAATGTGAAAAGTTCTGTCTGAGCCTTTAAAACACACACACACACAATACGCTATCTTCCCTAGGGCTGACATGTGTTGTACATTAGGTCTAATATTCAGGGTGCACTGGAAATAAGAGCATGAAACCCATTCTTTATCCATTTATATTACTTTGCAAAACACCCCAAACATTATTATTATTATTTTTAAAAAGCATTGATTTGATTTATAGTTTAGTGCCATAATTCAGTGACCAGTCTTACATATATGGAACAACCTCACAAATGCAATTCTGGGAAGCAATACATGGAAGTTGCTTTTCAGCTCATCTTGATCTTAAAGAGGCTTGGTGTTATATTTTCTCACAGAGCTTTTACATCTAAAACCTATGTGTAAACATAAATACAGCAGGAGAACTTCTTCTCGCTGTTTCATATGGTAGCTTATTTGTGGAACTGGTCCTTGCCATGCCATCTTTTAGGCACAGATGCCTAAAGGAAAACAGCTTGCAATTCATGTCAAAAGTGTTTTGAGATTCTGTATACAGTGGTACCTTGAGATATGAAATTAATTTGTTCCTCGGGCTTTTTCGTATCCGGAAAAATTCATATCTCGAAGTGCGGTTTCCCAAAAGAATGCACTGAAAACCAAATAATGTTCTGGAGAACAGAAAAAATAATTAAAAAAGTATTTTAGCTGTTCAAAACGCTTTCTAATGTGGCAAAAACACAGCAAAAAATTCCAAAGAGCACTTCACAAAGAGTTATGAACAGATAAAATATGTTTTTTTACATTTTCCCCCTGCCCTCTGGAATGGCACATTTGGCACATTTCCAACAGCAGCCTCTAGTGGCCAGCTCCGGTAATTGCCAGACCAGTCCCTGACAATTAGCTGATATGGGGAAGGGGAGATTTTTGGCACTTCCTGGTGGTGGTGGAGCTTCTGGTGGTGTCAAAACATGACAAAAAAATTCCAAAAATGGAGCAGAAAATTCTGAGGACCATGTTAGATGTACACCAACAGAGCTCTGCCATTCTCTGACCCAGTACATATATGATGTCCCCTAATTTTCACAAGGGGGATGGCAGTGGCTTAGTGTTTAAGATGCTGAACTTGATGACTGGAAGGATGATAGGTCAGCAGTTCAAAATCTGAATACTGCATGATAGAGTGAGCTCCCATCTCTGTCCCAGCTCCTAACAGTTTGAAAACAAGAAACTGCAAGTAGATAGATAGATACTGCTTCAGTGGGATGGTAAACAGCGTTCCATGCATTCTGGTGTCTAGTCATGCCACATGTCCACTTAAACATCTGCAGACCCAGACAGCCCTGGCTCTTTGGCTGTAAATGGAGATGAGCACCGAACCCTAGAGTCAGAGATCTTTACCTAATTTTCACAAGGCTTCTAGATCAAAAATTGGGGGAAGACTGCCCACACCAATTTGCAGTTGTGTTTCTTTTTGTTTGGTTCACTGAAAATGGCATAACCCCAGTGCTTCACCACTGGACCTGGATCTGAATAGAAGGGTATGTTTGCAATTGATCCTGAAAAGGTTTTAATTTAAAAAGGGCATCTCTTATTGTAACTTCCTATATATCTGTAACCAGCCAAGAGTTACAGGGCTCTTGCAACTTTTCTAGTAGAGTTGCTTTATTTTCTAACCCCTCTCAAATTACACTCCATTCATCAGAACCATGTATGTCACAACTCCTTCCTTCCTTTTATTTCATTATTAGATAAGTATGATAAGCATCCGTCATCACAGGCTCCTTCCTCTAACTATCCCACTTCTGTACAAATTGCTCCTCTGTTGCATCTTATGGTAGGACATCCTACCCACCTCTTACCTACTGTTTTTAACAACCTTGACTGAAAGAATATCAATATTTTAATCTTTTGCATTTCAATCTTCCAATTTCTAAGGTTTAACAATGAATACAGCTGATAAAACAAGGGAAGGGCAGGGAGGATTCAGATATGAAAGCAGAGAAAAATCAAAAGAAAGGGAACATCCAACCCTGAGGCCTGCTAAGCATGGTTTAAAAAATTAGAAGCAGCACATCCAATAGATGCAATAAAGCAGTTCCAGCCTTTTATGAAGATCTAGGGAGGGAGGGAGATACATTATAATTTCTGTGTATTTCTAATGTGGAATTTCCTTCCAGCTTGCAATGCACAAATATAAACTTAATGAAACCAAGGATTCCAGGAAGAAGATGTAGCTTTACTGTAACTTTGGCTGCAATATGCAACATGGTAGTACTGTAAAGCACACGAAACATCAAAAAGTGTCTAGAAACACAGTATGTATTATCTTCCTGAAATGTATGAAAACAAACAATCTCAATCCCTGTTGTTTTCTGCAATTGGAGTATGTCATTTTCAGCTCTAAGTATATATTATTCCAAATCCCAGTAATAAAGTACTGAAAAACAAGGGTTTGTAATTGAAAAGTTGTAAGAACTATAACTATAGGGGAAAGGATGGGCTTTCTGAATAAGCTAACTCCTGAAAAGTAAATTGTTGAGACAAACTTAATTACAACATTTTGCTGGGGCAGGGGGTGGGGGTGGGGGTGGGGGTGGGGGTGGGGGAGGAGAAACGTCTTACCTGTTTTGCCGTTTCCATTATGGATGCAGCTTCAGCCTTACCCACTTGTTGAACCATCTTGTAAAACAGGCTTTCCTTTTCTTGAAGCAAAATGTATGGCTCATCATATTCTTTCAGCCTTCCTGCATCCAAAACCTGACGAATCAGCAAAAGCAAGCGAGTTAACAACAGGTGAAATCTGGCAACAAAACATAGACCACACTCACTACAACTTATGGGGTCCATATTACTTGAGACATGTGACTGAAAACAAAGTGTTAACTTGCACTTTTATCATTAATAACTATTGTATACAATGCCATCAGTGTACATGGTGCTTTACACTTTCGCAAGCAGAAACAAGATGGCTGAGAATGACAATAATGAGATTAAGCCAGAGGCTTCACAGGTAAAGGAGGCTGACTACAACACCGAACATAGAAACACATAATAAATTAAACTCAAACAGGATAAACCTTACAACATTACTACCCAATCTCAAGACAATGTCATTAAGATACTTTTACAACATATGGGGGCTGGCAAAGACCCTTTGCTATTCTAGCTGAAATACTGTGGAAGTCATAGCCAATTTTTTAAAACTTTTCCAAGTTCTGCATATGACAGAGCTATGCATACAATTGGTGTGGGAAGCAGATCTAGCATCTCCTTTTGGAACAGTGATCCACCAGATAAATGCTTAGGTTTTATATCCCTTCTTTTTCATATCTCAGTCATTTTTCAGAACCATAAACTGAGCTGAGAAAAGAAATCAAGTTATTATGAGGATGATGCACATCTTGGTGCATGTGTAAAGTGTGGTCTGTGATCAAAATCTGTGGTGTCTGATGCTCCACCTTAGGCAGAAGAATGTCTCAAGTCAGCCCCACGGCTGGTAGCATATTCAAAATAACAAGCTCACTGCATGTATGACAGGAAAGAGTAAATTCTTTTCATGAAACATGACTTTAAAGTTTTTGGTCATACAGGAAGGAACAGTTCTTGATAAAGAGCTGCCCAGGGCAAATCTTTATGAGTTCCTGGAAAGATACTATCAATGGGAATGTAATGGCAATACTATTTAATTCACGTGATCATTATATTTACTATTTTGAGTAAGAATTCCTCAGAAGAAATGTAATGGCTCTTATAATCAATAAAAGAGTGAGAAAAGCAGTAACAGGATACAATCTCGAAAAAGATAAAATGATCTTAGTCTGAATACAAGGCAAACCATTCAACATCACAGTAATCCAAGTTTTTGCCCCAAACACTGATGTAGAAGATGCTAAAATCAACCGGTTCTATTATGACCTACCACACCTTCTAGAACTGATCGAAAAATGTACATATGATGGCCTGGTTCTCCTCATTCCTGAGTGGCAGAACCCAGTCGGTGTGGTTGGAGAAGGAGAAGTCCAGCCCTAGACCCCTGCAATATGGGGTGCCTCAGGGCTCTGTACTTTCTCCTCTCCTATTTAACATCTACATGAAGCCACTGGGGGAGATCATCCGTTGCCACGGGGCGAGGTATCATCAATATGCAGATGATACCCAGTTGTACATCTCGGCCCATGGGGACCCAAGCGGTGCAGTGGAAGTCCTTTCCAGGTGCCTGGAGGCTGTCAAGGTCTGGATGGGGGAAAACGGGCTACAACTGAATCCGGCAAGACTGAGTGGCTATGGGTAAGGGGGCCCGTGTTATCACAGGAGCTACCAGCTTTGGTTCTGGATGGGGCGGTGCTGCCCCAAATGGACCCGGTGCGTAACCTGGGGGTCCTCCTGGACTCATGACTACTGTTCGAAGAGCAGGTGGCAGTCGTGGCCAGGAGGGCTTTTGCACAACTTCGTGTAATACGCCAGTTACGCCCACTCCTAGACCGGGATGCCTTGCTCATGGTTACACATGCTCTGGTCACCTCCAGACTTGACTACTGCAATGCACTCTACATGGGGCTGCCCCTGGTGACCATTCGGAGACTACAGCTGGTCCAAAATGCGGCGGCCCGGGTAGTGATGGGGCGCGGGCGATATGCTCGTCCTGCACCACTGCTCCGGGAGCTGCACTGGTTGCCAGTATGTCTCCGGGTGCAATTCAAGGTGCTGGTTATTACCTTTAAAGCCCTATATGGTAGTGGGCCAGGATACCTAAGAGACCGTGTCACCCTAAGAACGTCTGTCCGTCCCACCAGGGTGGACCGGAGGGGTTCTCTTGTTATTCCATCAGCTAGGGAGGCTCGCCTCACTAGCACCAGGAAGAGGGCCTTCTCTGTGTTCGCCCCGGCCCTTTGGAACCTTCTCCCAACGGAACTGCACCTACAGGCAGAGCTCTTACCTTTTCGAAAAGGCTTAAAGACCTGGCTGGCGGAGCATGTGTGGGGACCCAATAACACGGGATCCCATACAGGCTGGTTGATTTGAGGGACAGCCACCACCCCTTGCCCCGGGTTTTATCCGTTACGCTGTTTTAATCTTTTCTTATGAATTCTTATGAATTCCTAAGATTTTAAACATTATTATTTTTATTGGATTTGGTCTGTGTTTTTAGCTATGCTGTAAGCCGCCCAGAATTGGGTTAACCCGATTGGGGCGGGATAGCAAACGTGAATAAATAAATAAATAAAATAAATAAATCATAGGGGACTGAAATAGCAAAGTAGGAAGCCAAAAGGAAACTGGAATATTGAGCAAGTTTGGCCTTGGAGTACCAAATGAATCAGTCCAAAGGCTAATAAGAGTATTGCCAAGAGAATGCATTGGTCATACCAAAACACCCTCTTCCAACAATCCAAGAGACAACTCTACACATGGATATCACCAGATGGCCAACAGCAAAATCAGATTGACTATATACCTTGCAGTCAAAGATGGAGACGCTCTATACAGTCAGTAAAAATGAGACCTGGAGCTGACTGGCTCACATCTTGAGCTATTGATTGCAAAATTCAGTCTTAGAATGAATAAAATAGGGGAACCATTAGGTCATTCAGGTATGACCTAGATCACATCAGTTATGAGTATACAGCAGAGGGGAATAATAAATTTAAGGGATTAGACTTGATAGGAGTGTTTGAAAAAGTATGGACGACAACAATTAGAACCATCCTGAAGAAAAAAAAATATGAAAGAAAGTGAATTGGTTGTCTCATGAGGCTTTACAAACAGCTAAAGAAAGAAGAAAAGTGAAAGGTGAAGGCGTAAGAGAAAGATTTACCCAACTGAATGCACATTTCCAAAAAACAACAAGGAGAGATAAGGAGGCTTTCTTAAATGAACAATGCAAAGTAACAGAGGAAAACAACAGACTAGGGAAGTGGACTGGAGGTCTTTTTAAGAAAACTGGAGAAAACAAGGGAGCATTTCCAGAAAAAATGTCCATGATAAAAGACCTAACAGAAGTAAAAGAGATTATGAAAAGGTGCTAGAATACACAGAAGAACTATATAAGAAGGACCTTAATTTCCGTGACAACCACGATGGAGTATAATAATAATGATGGTGATGATAATTTCATGTCAGAAATTATTCTGGGTTGAAAGGATTTTTTCTGGAGAAACTCCACTCAGGGAACACCCAAATGAGGCTCCTTTCATGTCCCCAAGACTGGGATAAAGACAGGTGCTCAATCTGTCATGCAGTACCAGGGTCTCAAACTGCCAGCTTGCCAGCCTTTCAGCTAACAAGGCAAGCTTCTTAAACACTGACAGACCACATCCCCAATGATGGAGTGATGGCTGACCTTGAGCCAAACACCCTGGAGCATGAAGTCAAGCAGACCCTAGAAAGTATTACTAACAATAAAGCCAGTAGAGATAACAATATTCAAATCAAGCTACTTAAAGGCCTAAAAGGTTATGCTGTTAAAATCCTGCACTTGATATCCCAGGAAATTTGGAAAATGCAACAGTGGCCACAGAATTGATAAAGGTCAGTTTACATTCCAATTCCAAATAAGAGCAATGCCAAAGAATGCTCAAGTTATAGAACAATTGTGCTTCTCTCACACACACGTGGACCGAGAACTACCAGAAGTACAAGCTGGGTTCCGAAGAGACAGAGGAACCAGAGACATTTGCTGGATTATAGAGAAAGCAAGGGAATAGCAGAAAAATGTCTACTTCTGCTTCATTGACTATGCTAAAGCCTTTGATAGTGAGGATCACAACAAACTGTGGCAAGTCATTAAAGAGATCGGAGCACTAGACCACCTTACCTGTCTTCTGAGAAACCTGTGTTCTGACCAAACCTAGGCAGCATCATAAAGTAGAGACATTACCTTGTCAACAAAATCCACATAGTTAAAGTTATGGTCCTCCCAGTAGTAATGTATGGCTATGAGAGCTGGACTATAAGGAAGTCTGACTGCAGAAGAACAGACACCTTTGAACTGTGGTATTGGAAAAGACTTTTGAGAGTCCCCTGGACTGCAAGGAGATCAACTCAGTCAATCTAAAAGGAAATCAACCTTGACTGCTCTTTGGAAGGACAGATACTGAAGCCAAAGCTTAAATACTTTGGCCATCAAATGAGAAGAGAGGACTCACTGGAGAAGCCCCCAATGCTAGGAAAAATCAAAAGGAGAAGGCGGTGGCAGAGGTGAGATGGTTAGACGATATCGTTGATGTAGTCAGCATGTTGGATGTGGCTTGACAGCACATAACAATACCTCTTAGCTGTTGAATTTGCAGTTCCCAAGTCTTTTTGCCTCGTACTGCCCTTCCTTCATCTTATCATATTATCACCAATGGTTGCCTTTATCCATCTTCTGTACTATTCCCACCACAGTCTCTTCTTTAGTATCCTCCTAGTCATCTTTCCAGGTGTTATGCTATCAACTGTAGATCCTCTCACAATACTACATAAGCATTTAACTATGAACTTTTTCTTTGTCCTCTGAATAGATTGAATTTTTCATCATCACAAGCCTGAAAAGTGTCAGAGAGGGATTTGACATACACCCAGATTTGATTTTGTTGTATTTACCTTAACTCTACCTGTATTCCATCTCATCCTATGTCAGGTTGCAAGACTTTTCTGTAAAGGACGCACAAGAAGCAAAAGTAAAAGGTGACAGAAACAGGGTCAGAACCCTGAATGCAGCTTTCCAGTGACTCTCATGTAGAGACAAGGAGAACCTTTACAATAACCAGTGCAAACAAAGAGATAAAGGTGGACAACCAAAGGAAAAAAACAAGAGATTTCTTTCATATAATCCATGGAATCAAAGGGAAATTTAAGATGAATGACCAACAGAGAAGCATAATATCTGACCAGGAGAAAATGAAAAGAAGGTGAAAACAGTATACTGAAGACCTGTACAGAAGAGATGAAAAGATGTCAGACTCCATTGGAAAGGATTCATATCACAAAGAACCTGCCTTACTAGAAATTGAAGTGAAAGCTGCTCTAAAAGCACTGGGAAGCAATAAATCACCAGAGGTAGTGGGGATACCAATAGAATTCTTTCAAACCACAGAGACTGAATCTGTCAAAAACCTAACAACAATATTCCAACAAATATGGAAAACAAAACAATGGCCTAGAGCAGCCATTCACAACCCCCAGCCCGTGGGCTTAATCTGGCCTGTACATCTCATTAATCCAGCTCACAGTAACCATCTGGACACCACTAGGACCACCCCCACTTCGCCCCCACTGCCAGAAGTTGTGATACATTGCTTACCATGATGACGACAGCAATCACACATTTCTTCAGAGGTTTTGGACAACCTCTGCCAATTCCCAGGGCAGCAGGAGCCTTTTTGGAGCATGATTGGTCCATTTTAAAAATTTCCCGCTGCTTCCCCACTTGGTCCAAGTAGCTAATCCACAACGCTTGGAGACGTCAATTGGTTTCCCAGCACTGAATAATCCAAGCGCCGTGGATTAGCTGCTGGGACAAAGCGGGGAAGTAGTGGGAAAATTTCAAAATGGACTGATCATGCTCCAGAAAGGCTCCTGCTGTCCTGGGAAGCAGCAGAGGTTGTCCAAAACCCCTGAAGAAATGCACAATTGCTGCTGCCACCATGTGCCATCGATGACAATGAAAACAAAAGTCCAGGGAGCAAACATGCCTCTGCCCCCTGCTGGAAATGTTGAGGGCAGGTCTGGCCCCTGGCAGGAAAATATTGCAAACGCTTGGCCTAGAGTTTGGCAACATTCAATATGTTTTGCACTACAGTGCAAAAGCAGTGCACCAAAGTCCAAAACTAAAAAACTAAATAAAATTAGAAAGCACTGGGGTGAAAAGGAAGGCTAAGGCAAAGAAGGAAAGGCAGAAGCAAGTAAAATAGAAAGTGGGAGAACAAAGATAATATCAATTGTTTTTGTAATCTGCTTTTTAATTGTTTTTAAAATTTGTTACTTTTGCACTTTAGTTTAAAGCTAAAATTTAATAGCACAGAAGTATTTTTTAATTAAAACTAAAATTAAAAGTGATATTTTAATTAGCATCTAGGCCAAAACATGAAGGTTTGAAAATGACAGGTGAGTGAAGTAAAGAAGGAAGGGAAGAGATACCAAAGTAGATGGAGAGAAGGCAGAAAAAGGAGGGTAATTCCAGATGTGCGTGGTACTAGGAGGACCCAGTGCATCCAGCATGAAATACCCTCTTGATGTATTGATGCCAATAACTGGATGGCTTATTCAAATCTGGAACCAAAATAGCAGAATAACCTACAGCAACCACAGAACAACCAGGAAAAGTACCACAGTGTTTACATGACCTCTCTCTGTTTCAGTGTTCAACTGTTGGGTAGAGTTCAAATATTTTCACTGTCACCCACATTAGGCATCTTAACACACATTTTAACTTGTCATCATTATTCTCTTTACATATACAAAGACACATTACAAATGTCACTGTCACAAAATCTTAATTATAAAGACAGGCACCTTTCCTCCTAAAAGTTTAATGATGACTGAATCTTTCAAACACACAGTATTGACACAACAGTCCAGATGTCCTATAATTTGGCATGCCAATTTGGATGCCTTGAAATGTATAATTTTTCAAGAAGCACAGACCTTTATTCTGTAACTGCTCCTTCTTGAAATGAAAGGGGAAAATACTCATACTATAAATATAGGTCTTTTTCTTCTGTAAAGTGCAACTTTCTGCCTTTCACAAAATGCAGCACAACACAGTCCCCATTAAATACTAAATGGTACCCACTGCGGTTTCCTGGGGTGTAGGGTAGAGCTGCTCACAGCATCTGGAGCCATTCCACAGGAAACTGAATTGAACCACTGAATCAAAGCTATGTAGCCCAGTGCTGTGGCACCTCCTAGAGTTAATACCACAGCTTTGAACCCACATTTTTCTGCTGCAACAGAAACCCATTTGTCTTTTTGATGCTGTCTAAGCATCCTATCTCATTTATTCCCATAACAGTTTCTGCCTTCAATTCACTTCCTATTTCCTAAAGCTGCTACTGTATGTATGTTTATGCAGTAATGAGTAGCACACACTACACAAGATTTAGAAAGCTTGCTGGGCGGTATAATACAACAGTTTCCTGAATTTTCTCCCCAGATAAGCAAAGTGGTGAACCTCAGAGAGAGAGAAAACACTAATCCCACTGTCTGTGATTCTTACTTCCCTTCCTCTTCCCTTCCTCTGCCTGATGTCCCCCCAGGCTCCAAACCTATGAATGCTTTCATAGAGGTAAACTCCACTGAAGGGAGATAGATTTCCTTCTGAACAGAAACTACCCAGATTCCTATACATAGCTCATGATTCACATGCCCTCCAACTCCCCCAAAGTTTGCTAACAGCTCTTCTTAGAGAAGGGAAACTCTGGAGTTATGAAGAAAAGGAAAAGAGTGAGTGGTGATTGGTACTCACCATACAATCCTTTCCTGAGAAATTGTCCCTTGCCCTATTTAGTATACGGGAAGCCTCATGGAAGCCTCGTGGGAAAAGAAGCCTTTCAAGCATCGTGGGAAACCTAAGCATTGTGGGAAATAAGTCTTTCAGTAGCCACTCATTCCTATAGATGCCTCTCCTAGAAATACTATATCATTGTGCTATTTCCTTTTCATCACTTATCATCGTTGATGCTCCTCCATGCTTGTTGTTCTTCTGCATCCAAATGTTAAGTCCCAATATAACCCACCTTTCTTCACCTTCCTCCCACCCCTTCCTTCGTCTTCTGGAAAAGGCAAAAAAATTCATAATCAAGCCATTATTTTCAACTGATTTTCATTCGTATTGTAAAAATTTTTGTAACTCGAACCATTTGTAACTCGAGGTACCACTGTATTTCATACGGCACATAATTCTGGCCTGGTTCCATGCCTGTGCAGCTGCCTGAATAAAGAATAGCTAATGCAAAATTTGAGGCAAGACAAGGTTCTAAGCAGTGAACAAGGATCTGGGGACAGCTTGAGAACTGAACAGGCACTCGAGGGCTTACACCCACATTGGATAAGGATGTTCCAGTTATGAGTTACCTACAGGACTGAAGTGCTGAGTTACCAAGCTCCTTCACTGTCCTCCAGATACCTGGAATTAACTTAAATCCCCAACCATGTCTCAGTAGGTAATATGCAGCAAAGCAAGGATGTGTTGAGTGAGAAGAGCAGATAGGAATGCCAGAAGGTTCCATAACATGGTGAGCTAGTAGGCTCACACAGCCTGGTGAAAAGAAATGGTTAAAGGAGTGAGAGCAGGGAGGCACTGAGAGAAGCTTGTAGTGTGATTAGGCTGTATTTCAGACTAGCACCTGATATCAAGTCACAGATGTCAAAGTAGGGCCTAAGGCAAGGGATAGGCGCTTCTATTCCAGCAAATGCATAGATAAATTATAATCAAAACCTAATACTTTGGCCAAGTTTCTGACATTCCTGCTTAGGCTGAGAAAAATTTCCACAAGCTGAACCCACAGGAGTGAGAAAAAGTTACCCATAAGGGTAAGCTGTTTAGTTGAAAGGATTGGGAGAATCAAAGTCTTAACTATTTGTATTTTACCTCTGTCATCAAATTACACCCAGACGACGGTGCTCCTCCTCCTGAACATGACAACTTCATTTTTTTGCTCTAGACAACTCCACGAGACACAAAATCTGCTATATTTCATCTTCAATAACTCAGAGAGACCCAGAATTATTACAAAACAAGACAGGAATAATCCATAAGGACAGAAAGACACTAATATTCAAGTACAGAACCTGAACTCAGGGAAACATGATTTGAGTACCAGATTTCATATAAATTAATTGGTATGACCTTTTCCTTTTCCTCCATATTCCTACTGAGCTATCGATTGGGCTATTCACACAGCTTCACCTAAACCTCAAGTCTCACCAGATGAGTTTCAAATATAAAACCAGCTGTCAAGCTGCTGAACTGACCCAATCAGCTTTGGTGCTTCCTCCCCCTACACCCCCCCCCCCCAAATTCACTACCTTTATCAACAATGCTCAACAGATGGAGATTCATAAAAATTAATGTGACAACAAAAAGGTCTATAGAACCGTAGATAACACTGTAGATGGCAACAGAAAGAACAGTGGAGGCCATTTGCCTATACATACCATTTTTCTGGAGTAACACAGCTGTGCACATATCAAAAACTCAGAACTTTCCAGTGAAGGAAAAAATAGCATGCAAATACAGTAGAACCTCGAGTTATGAAATCAATGCATTCCTCGTAACATTTTGTATTATGAAAAATTCATAACTCAAAATGCGGTTTCCCATAGGAATGCAGTGAAAACTTTTTTTCCTGACCTCCGGAATGGATTAATTGGTTTTCAATACATTCCTATGGGAAACCACATTTTGAGTTATAAATTTTTCGTGATTTACATCCATAAGTCGAGGCATTGTTTTCAATGGATTTTGATTCGTATTGTGAAAAATTTGTAACATGAACCGTTCATATCTCAAGGTTCCACTGTACATCTATGCATTTTTTGGTCTACAACAGACAACCTTAATACAGTAAAACATCGGATAACGCTAAAACTTGGTTATCCGATCCATGTTAAAATCCTATGGGATGGATTGGATAACGTTAAGTTTCCATAGAGATACATTGTAACCGCACAGGCTTTAGCGGTTGTTATCCGATCCATCCCATAGGACCTTAACATTATTCGATCCAATTCTCCTCCCCAGATTACTTAACGTTATGCGATTTTAGCACTATCTGATCCAATCGTTATCTGGTGTTTTACTGTACTTATAGTGTTCACAGCCCTTTCGCTAGAACAGGGCACACGAAGCATTCAGGAATGCCTCCACAGCTGCCATAGCATGTCTACTTATGAGTGCATCACATAGCCACAGAAAGCCTACAAATACCAACTCTTATCACATACCTAGTTTGGATAAGCTGAGTGGTCATGAGTAATGGGGCAGGGGGTACTTTCCTACAAACTTTAGACAACTTCTTGCTACTCTGTCAGAAAGGTAGTGAATACATTCTCACTCCCGTATCTGATGTAGTGGACCTGATCCACAAAAGCTAACATTAAAACACAGCAGTTAGTCTGTTTGACTAGGGGCTGTGGTGGTTCAGTACTGCATGATGGATTGAGCACCTGTTTCTGTCCCAGCTCTTGGGGACATGAAAGGAGCCTCATTTGGGCATTCCCTGAGCACAGTTTCTTCCGCAAAAATCCTTTCAACCCAGAATAATTTCTGACATTAAATTATTATTATAGAAGTTAGTCTTTAAACTGCCACAACATTTTCATCTTTTTCCTTTGTTTTGTTTACTTTCTGACATTCTTCTTTGTTTATGTACCATTCTAGGCAGAGTTTAATAGTTACATTTCAAAATAAGAAATCTTGCTCTTGCTTCCTAGACACATACAAATCGAAATCATTCTAGAAAGTTCAGTTTTCTTACATAAGGAACTAAAAAAATAAACAGAATTTTGTTTTCCCACAGATGATGAAACATACCTTGCATAGTGTCACAGATGAAGCCTTTCAATGGCTTCTGAACTTGGATGTGGAACTTTAGCTAGGAACTTGTAATGGTCAATTTGTTCTTGCTGTTATATCAACATTAATGTAGATAACCATCATATGATAAATAAATTACATTGGTACCTCATTTAAAGAGCATAATGTGTTCCACGGGATTGCTCTTTAAGTGAGTTTGCTCTTTAAGCAAAACACCATTGTAAGTGACCAATTGTGACTTCTGGTGGGGGGGATTGTGAACCCTGGTTTAGTTGTTAAGTGAGCTTTTGGTTGGTTTTAGTTGTTAAGTGAGGTGACTATTCAGAGAAAATTCTGCTCTCTAAGTGAGTTAGTCTCTAAGCGAGGTGCTCTTTATGTGAGCTTTTGCAGTACTAGATATTATATGGTAGATATTCTCCTCACTTAAAAGCCATGATACAGGTCTGGGTTTTTGTTTTTGAAAACAAACAACCTTTGGTTGACTAGCCCTTAGCCAGGTTTCAACCCAGTTCCATTAAACTGCTTTTCCTAAAATCCCATCATAGTAGGGCGGAAAAGCACATTTTCAAATGAGAAGGGTGTTGCACATTTACAAGCATTGTCTCATAAATTATGGTAAACCGATGGCCAGAGGCAGGAAGCAACTAAGAGAAATGGTGAAGGTCCATAGTTATTGCTAGCCTGATAAAAGATCAGAGAAGGATAATCTGTGGCTGGTAGAATTGATAGACCGCATGCCACACTTGTATGAGGAAAGAGGGATGGAGAGAATGTTAATTCTTTAATATCTGTTAAGAAAATTCTGCATCACACCCAGGCTACTTCTGTATCACATCACGGTAGTTGTTTCAGCAGTAAAAGCTGCTCTACAGTCTGCGCCAGAATTTTTACAACACACAAGAGAACAGTCTGTAGAGGTGCTTGATATTATAAATAAGGATTCATGGAAATTTTGGCTTATTCAAGGATGGGCATATGAGCTGCCACACACATGATCATCTATGTTGCTCTGCAGCAGGTGTGACTAGATATCCCAATGTGAGAACCTAGCAAAAACCAGCATGGATTTCAGCCACCCAGGGCTTAAGCCAAATTTGCTGCCCCCTGGTGGACATTGGCACCCGCTCCTCCTAGGACTTCTTGGAATTGTAGTCCAAGAACACCCATTGCCCAAAAAGTGCCACCCGGGAGAGCCACCCCTGTGGTGCCCCCTACCCTACGCCATTGTGCCAAACTTCTTTTGTCCTGGACAAGACAGAGGAATGAATCAAGGTGTGTTCATGGGTTAATTCCCTGGACTGGTGGAAGCAAAATGAACCAGAGAGCCAAGCTGCCCCCCTGCTGCCCCCCCCCCCCCAATGTCCACAGGCCACAATAAAAACCACAAGCTCAAGGTCTGCTCTTTATTTCTCTATCTCTGTTGCATGGAACCATTAGGCAGGGTGTCCAAATACTCACTAGTCCACTGTAAGTCAGGGTTTCTATTTCTGGCTCACTATGATGTATAACTCAGTCAAGGTTGGAATGGGTTCCCTAAAGGTGAAATGTGTGAAAATACTGCCTTAAATGGAAAAAAAACCGTCTCTTCTACTCTGAAATTCCAGTGGCCAGCTACACTTGCATAACCAAATTTTCTCACATGCTGCTTAGCATTAAGAATTGCAGCTGTGCAGCACAATATATAATCATGCCTAAAGCAACTGCACACCTGAATAGACTGTCTTTCTATTAAAGTTTTAGGAAAAGATTATTGTCCAAAAAAGCAGAAGCATTCATCAGATGTGTAGCAAGTTTTAGCACACATTTTTCCTTGCCGAGCCTAAAAATTAGCAAAGTAAATGGCCTCTAACCACACAGTGCAAGTAAAATTCAAGAGATAAAATCATTTAAAGTGCGTAAAATCAAGGGTGTGCTCCTAAATTACGGTTATATTAACATACTGTATATACCACTTTCCCGAAACTCTACAATAAAGTAAAAATATAACCATATTATTGTAAATACATTATACAGAGTGGCTAAGACACCAATATAGTTCAAAAGGCTGATAGACCAATCAGAAGAAGCAACAAAAGTCTGGGGATGTAGGTGGGAGAAGGAATTTTATTCACTTTTAAAAAGAGTCCAACACATTTGGATCAGTTCATTTCTTAGCCTTCTTCACAGGCTGTTAAAAAGAAAGGGATAATACAATAATTGCATTGATAAAGGACTCTTGTACAATGAGTTGAGATACGATTTCAATATTATGGATCATTGATTTTGGGCCATGGGCCAGACATGTGTTTGAACAGGCTGGTTATTTGGTTCCTCCCACCACAAGCATAACTTAAACATGCATGCACAAAACACTGCCATAAATGCACCCGTGGCTGTTTTAAACACATTTACAACAGATGTGGGTGCTTTATGGCAGCATTTTGCACATGCGCAGGTGCTTTTAATTTCTGCTTCCAGGAGCGTCACAGGCGGAATTATTAGGTGGGGTGGGCCATAGTTTGAGCACCCCTGAACTAGACAGACAGTTCTTATTTGGCAAAGAGCAGCCTATGTTCCAAAAACCACATTAAACTACAAGATTACCCAAAGCCTGAACACAAACATTTGGACTGAGAAATCCAAAAGGAGTGGATTTTTTCCCACATGGTGTTTCAACTACCATCACAGGTCAGATTTACTTCTGTTCTGAAAACATGTATATTCTATCTACACCATTGTAAACACTAATTTTAAAAATGAACATCTTAACTTAAAAAAAAAATCCAGTAAGGTAATTTTTCCCAAGAAAATACAATCCACACCAGTCAGGATTCAGGTTCTGGAGGCACTATTTTAGTAGATTAACTGAAAGAGCTGTGTCTGGAGTTAGGCTAACAGAGGGCTGTTACTTTTACGCCAACCAAGCAGTCAGCACGTTAAATCACTACGAGTTAGTGTGGTGATTTACAGCTGGGAAACACTATACAGCCATGTTTACAATCCTATTTACAAGTCAATAGTAGAGATTTTGCTATTAGAGTAGGGGGGAGATGACACTTTTTGGGATGACAAATCCCAGAATGCCTCAACTAATGTGGCCAAAGGACATGCAGGCAGAAGTCTTTGGGAGATGTAGTCTGGTGGCTAATACTCTGTCCCATGGCCTTGAAGATATTGCAGAATCCTATGCTGCTACCTAGGCTTTTAACAATGTAACAATGGTTAGGATATAAGATACAAAATGTGAAGAGGGGTAGTGGTCCTATTTTATTTTTCTTATCCAATAAGTTCAAGAGCAGATGTGCAGTCCTAAAATGAATGCCCAGACATATTTACAGTATGGAGGGGGACTAATATAATAGAAACTATAAGCCAGGGGTTCACAACCTAGGGCCCCCCAAAGCCATTCCATCTGGCCCATGGTGACATTCCCCGGAGGGCAAGCGGAGATGCCCATGTATGCACAAACATGCCTGTGCATGCACAAATGCACCCATCACCATTGCATCTGGCCCACTCAGCTGTCTGAGGGTGAGTAGTCCGGTGGCACGAAAACCTTGAGAACCTCTGCTATAAGCAGACTAAGGGTGGTAAACTTGCTACGAACTAACACTGACTCTGTTTATTTAATAAAGGGTTGTAACTTCCCCAGAAACAATAGGTTTACATTCTTTACTCTAGTCTAGTGGTTCAAACACCTGCTGCTACAGTCAGTGAAACTAACAGCAAAAACAATTACACTCACATACTGCCTCAAACTGCTTAGAGCACTATTTATTTATTTATTTATTTACAGTAGGTTTATATACCACCCCAATCAATAGACTCTGGGCAGTGAACACAGTCCAGTGAACACCTCTCTGGCCGCTCAGCAACAATTAAAAAACAATTTAAAAAGTTAAAAGGCCTTCCAGCGTAATAATGCTGCCCCCCCCCCCCGCTGTGCCTTATTGATCTCTTAATACAGGTTTAAAAACAACATGACACTAAAAACAATATAATCATTAAAATCATTAAAAACCAATTGCGGGGGGGGGGGGGGGACACCAGACAAGCCAAAAGGGGGAGCTTGTTGACAATTCCGGCCCCCAGACCCGCTTTGCTAACAAGGTAATTATCTCTTCTTCTTTTTTTGCTTCCAACAAGCTGGGTACTCATTTTACCAACTTCAGAAGGATGGAAGGCTGAGTCAACCTGATGCTTAATGGGACTGAACTCAGATCATGAACAAGGCATTGGCTGCCTGCAGCTTTAACCAATGCTTTACAGGGAGCTTAGTCTTCTCTCAGCCACTATCTTCCTTGGTTTGGTAATCCTCTCACAGGTTTACTGATAAATTGTGTGTGGTGATCTACCTTTGAAAAACTACAGCACTCTGCATTTTGCATTACAACAGGAAGTGAGCACTGGAAAATGTTAGCATCATCTTTAGTGTACTTATAGCTGAAATTCAATTTAAAGTGTGAATGGCTAATTCTAATGCTCAAAATAATCCAGCTTCATTGAAAACTTTGCATTATCCTTCTTTTCACTGTTAAAGAGCTAGAGGACTTGGTCCGTCTTCCATATTTTGCCTAATAGGTAAGTGCGACCCTAAGAGTTGAGAGCTAAGGGAGAAAGATTGCCTGGCTAAATCCATAGCATTCCACAAGCAAATTAAAATTTATTTGACTGTTTCAGAGGCCTTTTCCCTATGATTATAAACTGCTACAAATTAGTTTTGTCTTGCCCCACTATTTTATTACTCACATTTTAAAATGCTGCTGTTGTCTTCTTCCATGGCATATTTTATTCATTTGATGCTGCATTTTACTGCTGCATTTTGTAGTTTCTTTTTTTTTAAGTCTTTTGACTCTTTAATCCTTTGGACTTCAATAGGATTTTCTGCTGCTTCCCCAGCCTACATTAATTACAGTGTTTGTGATGATTTTAAAAAAACCCCACTATCTTTTAATTGTTGCACAATGTCACATGTGCCTCCAAGCAGGAAGCTGACAAAAAGTTACACATACATTTCCAGAATATGTGGGATTTTAAAAAAGGAACTCTATATGTCACTACTAAGTTTCTGTGTGAAGTTTATGTAACTACTCTGTTCCAACATGTGGCAACTAAAGTTGAGCACGAAACCAATATGAGAGGCCTTCAAACCACTACCTTCTCTAAAATCATAAACAGTCATTAGTGATACACCATGACTGGAAGAGGGAAATTCTTAACTAATGTGAATATTTTACTGTCACAGAACAAGCTTCTCTTACCTCTAGGCTTATGCAGATTGCAATGCTTTGTTTATAAATAATATAAATAAATAAAATTAATATTG
Organism: Furcifer pardalis; assembly: GCA_030440675.1. NCBI lineage: Eukaryota > Metazoa > Chordata > Lepidosauria > Squamata > Chamaeleonidae > Furcifer > Furcifer pardalis. Next base: position 189,651,101 of record CP126890.1, on the reverse strand, counting down.
ATTGGTCTTCAGGACTTAAGCTTATAATTTCTTTTAAGTCTGATTTTCAGACAAGGAAAGATTGCCTCAACAATCTCTACAACACTGAAGAATTTTCAGTTCCAATTACTGGCTATCTCTACCATTTATTTCTGACCCTAATACATTTTGTTGGGAAGGAAGTGTAAATATATTTACTGCTTAGGACCTGATTATTCCCACAGAGAGCTTGGCATTACTCAATTCTTATGTAAGTAAAGATTGTGTATGTGGTTTGATGGGAGTGGCCAGTCTTGCCTGCCCCATCACTTTGCTCACATGAGCAACAACAATACTGAAGAGACTCCTGCTTGAATGTAGATTCTACACATGAGTAAACTCCTGGAAAATCTGGGTTCTTGCTTGAACAGACAGTTTACACCTCTTCTTTTCAAATGTTTCACTGCTTATCACAGACTCATCACTGCTTGCACGAACAAAGTGATGAGAGAAGGATAAAGTCAGCCATTCCCCTTGAACAACATTCAAAATCTTGAGTTGCAACAATTAAACTACACTCAAATATTTAACCATCCATACCTTACCAACAGTGGGGTTCAAACTGGGATGTTCTGAGAATGTTCTTCGGTATGCCTAGTCCAATTACCATTTATTTAGGGAAAGGGTTTTAAATTATCCAGCCCCAGTCTTTAATTAGCATAACTTAGTTCCCTACCCAGTAGGGTAGAGAGGTTAAGAAAAAACCGTATGAGCCAAAGAAAGCATTTTCCACCTCATTTCACACAAGTCACCAAGGATTTGGATATGATGGACAACTTGTCATGCTGTACACAACATGACTGCCTTCAAACTTGACTCTGAATTGTACAGTTTGTGAAATACACAACATGCTTTTCTCCAATACTACATGACACTGTGGATCGGTTGGTATTTTAAATATAAAGGAATTAATTGTCTTTTTAAAAAATAATCATATTCAACCTATTTTTTCAGAATACAACCTATTTTTCCAGGCAAAAGTATCCTAGTGTTAAAGTTTTTGTTCAGGATATTAAAGAACTGTAAGTATATAATCAGTATTTCATTTTGTTTTTTAACTTAATAATAACATTACAGGGAACATTAAAATCGTATGCCAATAAGTGTACAACTACCTCTGAGGACTTGTTTGCACATGTATGCATATCGCATTTTAAAGTCTTCAGCTTTTTAATGACTTACAAGTATCTTGACAACTTGCCAGTTCTCCATCAAATAGTCTCTTTCTCTTGCACCCGAAACTTAATTTTCAATACTTAGAATGTACTACTATTTTCAGCTGTAAATACAGTAATACCCCGGATAACGGTTGCACCAGATAACGCTAAAATCGCATAACGATGACAAATTTTGGGGGAAGATTTGCACCGGATAACGCTAATTTTAGATGCTCATTTTAGCGTTATCCGATCCATCGTATTAAAGGAGGCCACGGCTCCTCTCCCTGGCACTTCCCTCCTTCCTTTCCCCCACCCCCAGTTTGGGGACACCCCACCCCACTGCCTGCTCGGAGAGAATCCAGCCCAGCTATACCTTCTTGTTGCTTTTGGAGCTCCGACATGCAGCTGATCGCTAGGCTCCGTATTTCACTTCCTGTATTGACAATACAGGGAGGGGGAAAGAGAGAGAGAACCAATCAGATTAGTTCTCCATAGAGAACCAATGAGATTTCTCTCTTTTCCCCCTTCCCTGTTTAAATGTATACAGGGAGGGAAAGATGCAATCAGCTGCATGTCAGAGCTCCAAAAGCAACAAGAAGGTATAGCTGGGCTGGAGTAAACTGAGCATGCAGGTAAGCACGGAGGAAAGACTGCAGTAGAATGGGGGAAAAGGTGCTTTCCCCCCGATCCTACTGCAGTCACAGTGGTGGTGGGTAGCTTTAAAGGCACCCCACTGCCTGCTCGGTTTGTCCCTGAAGTCAGGGCTTTTTTAGCGTTGTTCGATGCATGCATCGGACAACGCTAAAAACCGGATAAAGTCATGACTTGTGGAACCAAGTCATAACGTTATCCGGGGTATTACTGTATATGAGAAATAATTTTATTTTGTGTATTTACGTTGTAGTAGTCAAATCATCAGATTTTTGTGAGATGATCAGGCCTGTATCCACCACAGGATACTTCTAATAGCTTTACATATTCTGGCCAGAATCCTATTGCTTACTTGCATACTCTTGCTAGTTAATAAGTCTGCACTTGTATTCCTTGTCACACCTCAGTCATGATACCTAGCATGCAACAAGGAATACAAACATTTTTCCCCAGTAGTGGCAAAGTCACTTCAGTCATTTACCCCATTTGACGTACATCAGCCTACATAAGTAATTGAATTCTGGCCACTGATACATAAATCCCATTTAAGACTTTCTGATGCAATAAAACATTCATCAACAGAATCAAATGTAATGATTCTTTAAGTAGAAATTTTTTTTGAGAAAGAGTAAACAAAACAAAACAACGAAAAAGTTGTGGCACCTTAAAGACTAACTCCTATATTTAAATGTGAGCTTTTTTAGATCAAGTCCACTTCGTCGGACATAAGAATGTGAGAGAAACTCCTGAAGACAATTGTAGATCAGATACTCTAAGTCAGTGATGGACAACCTTGGCACTCCAGGTGTTCTTGGATTTCAATTACCAGAAGCTGATCAGGGTTTCTGGGAATTGAAGTCCAGGAACACCTGGAGTCCAAGGTTGGCCATCACTGCTCCAGGGAAAGGTCGTATCCAACCCTAGGATGCAGTGCTCATCTCTATAGCCAAAGAGGCTACTTCCTGCAGATGTGTAAATGGGCATGTGGCAGGCATTACTAGACACTGGAGTGCATGGAACACTGTTTACCTTTCCACCAAATTGGTACCTATTTACCTACATGCAATTTCTTGCTTTCAAAATTCTAGGTTAGCAGAAGCTAAGACAGAGATGGGAGCTCTCTCAGTCATGCAGCACTGGGTCTCAAACTGCTGGCCTAACGACCTTCCGGTCGTCAAGTTCAGCATCTTAACAGCTAAGCCACCACAGTCCCTTGAGATACTCTACTTCCTAGCAAAGGCCCTTTATAAAGACACAAGTATAGAAGTTAAAACTGGAATAAATTGGGCCTCCCAACGTTTTGCCACTTGGGCTAGTGGTCCTTGGTGTTGATTTAACTGGGGAGGGAGCAAGATTTCTATGATTTTATGATGTCTGTTCTGCTCTTTTTAACATAGTGAGCTGCCAAGAGTGCAAGTGTATCCCAGATGCGCAGGGTAGAAGTCAAATAAATAATAACAACACAGGTCTGCAACCAAAAAACTGCAGAGGATTTTTTTTACTGTTTCTTATAGATTTTTACTTAGAGAAACCGAGAAAAATACTTTAAAAATTCCATCTCGTCAAACTTGCAAAAACTTGTGTTTTTAGTTTAATTTAGCATGAAGTTTGCCTTCAACCCAAAATCTGATCTCCTACTCTTGATTATTATACTGTACAGTAAAACCTCGGATAACACTAAAACTTGGTTCCACAAGTCTTAGTGTTATCCGATTTTTAATGTTATCTGATGCATGCATCAGATAACATTAAAATCCTATAGGATGCATCAGATAATGTTAAAACTCCATAGAGATACATTGTAACTGGCACAGGCTTTAGTGAACATTATCTGATGCATCCCATAGGATTTAACGTTATGCGATGCGATTCCTCCCCATTGCTTAACGTTATGCAATTTTAGCGTTATCTGATGCAAATGTTATCCGAGGTATTACTGTATATATATTCTAAAAACCCTATCCAAAAATTATTTCTTACTTTCATTTAATATTTATTAGCGCTAGAATCAAGAATAATGAAAAGAGAAAATCAGAGGAATAGTGGGGCGGGGGCGTAGTTTAGGTTCAGTGGTGTGAGGAAGCTCAGATGATCATGTCCCAACAGGTTTATTTTGTTTGTAGCAAAAGGTGAACATATCCAGGAATCTTATTGACTAGGTTGAGCATGTTTGACATGTTCTCTGGGACATTATAAATGAGTATAAACATGCCTACTGTCAGATTTGATCATGTTTCAACATGCTAAATAAGTTCAGGATCTTGGTTGCTGTATGAACCACAATCAGTTTACATCCTGCATTCAAACGTGACTGTGCTAGTTTTTCATTCTGCATTATTGCTCCAAGAGGTTGTTTATTTCTCCAGACAACTTTTTGTTTTATTTGTGGTGAATACACTATTAAAAGACAACAAAGAAACATAAGTGATTTTGTGAACATAGTGTATTTTGCTTACTTCAAGTTGAAACTTGGGGATCAAGACAAAGCATGGGCTTCTCATAAGGTGTGTAGAAGGTGTGAAGAAGATCTTCATTTGTGGTTTAAAGGTAAGAAAACCTCATTCCATTTTGGCATTCCTATGATGTGGCGTGAACAGCAAAACCACACTACCGACTGCTATTTCTGTTTGGTAGAGATGAAAGGCTTTGATACAAAAAATAAAAAGAAGACATCTTACCGAAATCTTAATTCAGCTATTCATCCAGTGCTTCATAGCTCTGAAATACCAGTTCCACACCCGCCTTCCAGTTTGGATAATATCCTGAGCGATTTGGAGGACGGAGACACATTGCCTTCCCAGGACAAATCTAGCTCAGTTTTTTCTGTTGATGAGGTACCTCAACTTTTTTCTCAGAGCGAGCTCAATGACCTAGTTAGAAATTTAGGCCTTTCCAAAGATTCAGCCGAATTGCTGGGGTCAAGTCTAACAAAGAAAAACCTGCTGTCATCTGGAACATCATTTTTGTGGTACAGGCACTGAGTGAAAGAATTCACTCAGTTTTTCTCCAAAGATTGAAATCTTGTTTATTGTAGTGATGTTCAAGGGCTAATGAAGTGCTTTGAAATAGAATATGATTTATCTGAGTGGTACCTATTCATTGATTCGTCTAAAACAAGCCTCAAAGCAGTCTTGCTGCATAATGGTAATACATTTGCATCACTTCCTATAGGACACTCGGTGCATTTGGATGAAAACTATAATGATTTAACTGTGATTCTTGACAAAATCACATAACAAGAACATCGCTGGATGGTTTGTGGAGACTTTAAAATACTAACCATGCTGTTAAGCAAGCAGGCAGTTTATACAAAATATCCCTGCTTCCTATGTTTGTGGGACAGTCGAGCCAGAGATCTCCACTGGACAAAAACTGACTGGCCACTTCAAGACTCTTTAATCCCCGGTGGAAAAAAGTCATTAATATGACCTTGGTTCCAACAGAAAAGATTTTATTGCCACCTCTTCATATTAAATTAGGGCTTATGAAGCAGTTTGTTAGATCACTGCCATAAGATGGGGAATGTTTCAGATATCTGTGTTCAAAGTTCCCAAAACTGTATGAAGCCAAGTTGAAAGAGGGAGTTTTTACTGGCCCCAACAGACAAAAAGTGTTATCCGATCCCCTCTTTTAGAAACAATGGAAGAAAAAGAAAAGGTTGTGTGGGAACTTTCAAAGATGTAGTTCACAAGTTTTTAGGGAATACTAAAGACCCTCACTACAAAACCATTGTACAATGCATGTTGAATGCGTATAACGCTTAAGGATGCAAGATGAGCTTAAAAGTTCATTTCTTACACTTCCATGTGGATTATTTTCCTGAAAACTTGGGAGCCTACAGTGAAGAGCAGAGTGAAAAATTTCACCAGGATGTCCGTGATATCGAGAGATGCTACCAAGGAAGATGGAACATAAATATGCTAGCTGACTACTGTTGGATGCTCAAATGGGAAACAGAAAATGGAAAGCAAAAACCAGTGGTGTAGCATGGGGGTGGGATGGGGCCGCCCCAGGGAGAACTTTTTGGGGGTGTCAAATTATCACTTGGGTGTTCTTGGACTTCAATTCCCAGAAGCCCTAGACGCTGCTGTGGGAACAGGCACTGGCACCTAGGGGGTGGTAAATTTGGCTTATGCCCTGGGCGGCTGAAACCCATGTCCTGGGCCCTGGGGGGCTGAAACCCATGCTACGCCACTGGTAAAAGCATGTTCAGAGGACCATAAGAGAAGAAGGTTTCACAGACAAAAAGAGCGAACACAGAATGTTAAGTATATATTATGAATAAATTGTTTGTTTAATTATAAGAAATAATATGTTTAGTTCATTGTAATAAAATAGTGATTTTCTCATCACTCTTATCCTTTTTAAATACAAACCCCATATATTTGGGGGGGGGGGACCTGTAAATGATGGGGGAAAATTGAGGTCATTTTTGCATTTAGCACACTAGAAAACATAAAATTTACCAATAATATCCTATGTAGGCTCAAGTCATTAAGACACTGACTGGGAGGCGGAAGGTCAGCAGTTCGATTCCCGAGTACTGCAGGACGGAATTAGCTCCGGTCTCTGTCCCAGCTCCTGCCAACCTAGCAGTTCGAAAGCAAGAAATTGCAAGTAGATAAATAGGGACCACTTCGGTGGGAAGGTAACAGCGCTCCGTGCGCTCCAGTGTCTAGTCATGCCTGCCACATGACCACGGAAACGTCTGCAGAAGCAGACAGCGCTGGCTCTTCAGCTTAGAAACAGAGATGAGAACTGACCCCTAGAGTCGGATACGACTGGCTTTCGAGCAAGGGAAACCTTTACCTTTACTAGATTATTATTATTATTATTATTATTATTATTATTATTATTATTATTATTATTATTATTATTATTATTATTATTATTATTATTATTTGCAGACGTGTGTAATAAATAATAATAATTGCCAAACACATAGCCTAAAAAGAGGGGATTTCAGGAAAATGGCAGGAGTGGGGAGAGAAAGAAGGCTTCAGCAGAATTATTAGAAAAGGAATTGTCCTGCCATGCTTGGCTTTGACTTCACATACAAAAGGCATTGAAGCCCCACCCAAGAAAGTGTTGTTCTCAGGAGAAAGAGAGTTTCTCTGCTTTGTTTTGGACAGTCCTAAACTGTAATTTGAAAAATACTTATGAATCTCATTGAACTGTGGAAACAGGTACTGTATTAATATGTTCTGCTGTTTCTATTTATAGCAATTACTAGGTGTTCCAGTTGTGCTAAAAGGATTTAAACCAACCTGATATGAAATTTATTTATTCTAGCAGAGAGATGTGGGAATCACAGCTCCTAGATATTCATTCTGGATCCCATGATGTCACGCGAGATTATTCTACCTTTTTTCTTTCTTCCAAGGAGATGCAGTCCAGTGGATTTGCCTGTTCTATTACAAAATGGCTTTCTTGCTAAATTATTCCATATATTGGTTCCTTGACTTACTGTTTGTGAATGATGGTGTGCATTTGTACTATGTGTTCAGGAGAGGTGGATGTGAGAATTTATTGTATTTTTCTTTTTACTGTCCCATATAAAACCTTTTATAATTGTGCTCTTTGAAAGAGCTACAAAGTTACAGCATCTTGTTTAAGACTGGCCCATGAGATAGGCCCATTAACACATACCGTATATACTTGACTATAAGTCATCCCGAATGTAAGTCGAGCTGCCTAATGTGGACATCTAAAACTAGGGAAGTAGACTGACCTGAGTATAAGTCAGGGGTGGAAAATGCAGCAGCTGCTAGTGAGTTTCAATAATTAAAATACATGAAAATATGGTAAAATTAATTAATTTAGACATTTGTGGGTTTGTTTTTGAGTTTTTATGGTAGTGTTAGTGCTTTTTTTTAAAAAAAGTATGTTTGAATTAACACCACCTCACTTTGGGAAGCTCAGGGTCGTTGACCAGAGTATAAGTCCCTTTTTTGGACCTCATTTTGGGGGCTAAAAAATTAGACTTATACTCGAGTATATACAGTATAAACTGGAGTAGAGTCTCTGTTATCTTCTGGCCAGTCTGCATTTCTGTATCCTACAAACCTTGGGTTTTCTGCTGGCTGGCAGTCTTAGCTTAAAGTTTAAGTATCTATTCTAACTACTCTTTTGACAGCTATCCAATCATCCTGTGTTAATAGGCTACATTTCTGCTCAATATCATTAAAGCTGCAGCTATGTCAGGTCTAGTAGTGCTTTTAAAGTGCAAACACTTTCGTATAGCTGTTCTGCAATTGATAATGTTTGGCAGAGCTTCACATACCTCTCTGTCTTTCATAAAAGTCTGTTGCCAGAGGTTTTGCAACAGTTGGGCACCTTGGCGGCTTAGTGTCTCCAGAAGTTCAATAATCTGTTTTTCCCCCCTGGTTCAGCAACTAGAAGCCATCAGTCGCCTTTTCAGTTTGAATGTTTAAATAATATGCTGCATCTCCTAGCTCTTTGATTGCTACTTCTTTGTCAAGATGGTATGCAATCTTTTTGTATTCCTGTTCTCTTTCAGTAGTCACAATTCCCTCATCAACATAGGCAAGAATAAAAATTAAATATCTATTTCTGCTTCTAGCATGCAAGCACTGATCTGCATCATAGTGCTTGAAAAGTTACAGCAGCACCTCCTACATTTTCTCATTCCTGGCTTGGACAGCTTACATTATTAGTCCATAAAGGGCTTTCTTCAATTTGCAGACGAAACCAGGATGTTTCTAGTTAATGAACCCAGATGACTATTCCATGTACAGCTCCTCTCCATGTAAAAAGGCAGTCTTCACATCTAGGTGCTTGACTTGTATCTGTTTGGAGGCTGCTTCACTCAGGAGCATTCTTATACTGCTGCGCATGACAACAGGAGCAAAGGTTTCAACAAAGTCTTCTTCATATATCTGAAGGAACTCTTTTGCAACCAAGTCTTACTCTACCACATTCCATTTGTCCTTCTGCACCCTGCTTCACTTTGAAGATCCACTTGAAGCCAATGGCTTTCCTCCTGGTGCAATTTGGTTAGGGTCCACGTCGTATTCTTTGGTAGTGCTTCTTTCTTTTCTTTTGCATCTTTGCTCCACCTGACAGCTTCAGATCTCAGTTTATTTCAGCTATTCCATTCTGCTCAGGAGGACGTGTGACACTCCTGTGCAAAATGCCCTATGCCAAATATAATTCCTGTTTACTGTCAACAGATATAAAAACCATCACATTTTTTCAGCCATGTTCCTATAAGAAAGCCAACCTTTTGCTTATCATTTAAGTTAAATTCAGTCTGAATTAAATTATCAAACAAAGGAAATGTGTACTTTTCACAATCCTTAGAATAAAACCTCAATCTCACAAATTCTCAGACCTAGTCAGCTTGTGATTTAAAACTCTTCCAAAGCCCTTCCAAACACACACACACACACACACACACACACACACACACACACACACACACACACACAGCTTTTCTTTTAAATCCGTATGGTGAGCCGGCTCCCTCATAGCCCCGGCAAACTCCTCAGATCTCAGTTGTTAAATCTCTCAAGTTGGAATAGCTTCTTCAGAGTTGGAAAGAGTTCCTCAAAACCCACAACACTGGCATTTGCCTCCAAAGGAATCTGTTGCTCTTATCTTTGTTGTTCCTATATTCAAGGCTTTGCTACTCCTATCTTCAGGTCGTTGGCGAGGAGGAGAAGGAGAGGAGTCTGACTCCAAAACTACAACACAGCAGAGCTCGAAGAGGGTCAGTCCCCGAACTATAAACTTTAAACTAAAACTATAAAACAAACAAAACAAATAAGGCAAATAAAACAAGATAAAACAAGATAAAACAAGGTAAAAAGCGGAGCCCTATAACAGGGCAGCCAGAGATATAGAGGAGAAGGAGGGCTAGGAGCCAAATTGGAGGAGGGTTTTTTAATAGCCATTTTGCCCCCCATGAAGTAATGCCTGACGGCGGTCCCGTGGGGTGGCAGGGCGTAATGGGAGGTGGTTTTAGTGGGTAAGAATCCCACACACTGTGAAGCCAGAGCAAGGGCTCACAGTGTCTTTTGAAGATTTCCACCTGCCCTTAAAAACACACACACACACACACACACACACACACACACACACACACACACACACACACACACACACACACACACACACACACACACACACACACACACACACACACACACACACACCTGGCCCTCGAAGTCAATGCAGCCACCATGGGCTTGCCCTCCACCAGGAATGAGGCTCTGAAGACCAGGCTTCTGTTTGAAGGAGCTCTGTCCAAGCTTCATAGCTTCGAGTCCTGGTGGAGGGTGAGCCCACAGACACATGCACAGTGCCTTTTGGAGCAGCAAGGAGAGACCCTTTCCCTCGTTGCCCCAAATGCTGTTTTTTAGTCATTACTAGAGATGGACATGAGAGAGCACAAAGCATGGTTTCCCGCAGAAATGCATTGAAAATCAATTTCATGTTCTAAAAAGCAAATAAATAAATAATTAAAATAAATAGAGGCAGAGGCAAGCTGAGGTAGGAAGGCTCCTTTCGTTTACCTGTGTGTATGCGTGCGGGGGAGAGTATTTTTTAAAATAAGGGAGTTATTTGTTAAGGTGCATGCAACTTTCTGGTAAGTGCACTCCATTTTTGCTTTGCATTAAAAAATGGAGGCACCAGTGTTGATTTCATTGTGTTGTTGCTTTGTGTGAGTGTCATTTTCACAAGAACAGCAGAGTAAAACTAGGTATACAGTGGTGGTGGGAAAACATTCACATAATCTAAAGAAAAGAAAATTTATGACTGGCAACACTCTTTAAAAAGTTTTGATAAAAGAAAAAAGCAAAATAGGTAATAGAAACAGCCTCAGAATTCTACATGCAACTTTTCAGTGGCCTATAAGTAAATACAAAATTTTATGTTACAATCATCATGACAACGAAAAAGAAAAAAAACCCAAGAGAATATAACAGGAAAACCCCAAACCAAGATTACTCTTCTGTAAGATCTGAGGTCAACAAGGCAATATGTTTCATGATGAGGCTAAAATAAAGAGAACATGGAAACAATGCATTGAAAGGCTATACACAGGAGGTCCAAGGAGAGCAGATTCCTTGAAAGAAGAATCTTTTGATGAAAAACACACAATTTAGAAAGTGAAGTAAAAGCTCTAAACCCAGGAGCAGGTGGAATACTAACAAGGTACAAAGACTAAATTCCTACAGAGAAAACATCAATAAATATAGAAAAGAAAACAATGGCTCATAAATGACAAACATTCATTCCATATCAAAGATAGCAGATAGCAAAGAATGTAGTAACTATAGGATCATGACATTAATTTCCCATGCAAGCAAAATTGATGCTGAAGATTTTGCAACAAACACTTTCACCAATGAAAGTGTAAAAAATTGCCAGAAGTTCAAGCTTCATTCAGAAAAAGGAGAGACACTAGAAATCATATTGCAAATATATGTTGTTATATACCAAAGATTTTCAAAGAGGTTGACTTGGTACTTTATAGATTACTATATAGCCATTGATTATGTAGAGAAGAAAAAGCTATGAATCACGCTAAAATAAATGGGTATAATTACAACATCTGATTGCCTTGATTTGTATACTATGTTCAGAACAAGCAGCTACTGCTAGGAAAAAAAATAAGTAGATACAAATTGGTTCTCAGTTAGCAAAGATGTCAAGTGGGTGTATTTTATCTCCCTAAGCAACTGATAGCTCGTGCCTTAGGTGTTTTGCTATGGAATCAGAGGTTGGGAGTTTGATTATCCAACTTTGCCAGTCTGCATAGCCTTCAACAACGCTGCACAGCCCCAGAGCACCCCCACCAAAAGAAGGGAGTGGTAAACCATTTCTGCATATTCTGTGCTTTAGAAATCATGGAAAGGGTTGCCATAAGTTGGAATCAACTTGACAGCAAGCAATTATTATTATAACTTTGTCCACTCAATACACAGAACATGCCATATAAGAAGAATTTATCCTACTAAATGTGTAAAATTTGGCAGAAGTTTTTGGAGATACTGTTTTGTCTACTTCTGTGCCAGTGTGTGGTTGAGGGAAGTAGACTTTGGGTCTGTGCCAGTGTGCCAATGGAATATGTGAACATGATATCAACTAGTGCCTACTTAGATTTGATTATGATTTTTCTTTCTCATGTAGTGTTGCCAGCTTTTGGAGTAGATTGCTTCTCTGTTACCTTGCCTCTACATTTTCAATGATTTTAAGGGTTCTTTAGGGCTTTTGGAGTCCTAGAAAACACAAATACAGTAATACCTTGGATAACGCTAAGACTTAGTTCCACAAGTCTTGGTGTTATCCAATTTTTAGTGCTATCCGATGCATGTTAAAATCCTATGGGATGGATCGGATAATGTTAAAGCTCCATAGAGATACACTGTACCCGCACAGGTTTTAGCAGTTGTTATCCGATCCATCCCATAGGACCTTAACGTTATTTGATCCAATTCTCCTCCCCAGATTACTTAACATTATGCGACTTTAGCGTTATCCGAGGTAAATGTTATCCGAGGTAGTACTGTACAGAAATGAAGGGGAAACATGAAAATAGCTTTCCCTCTCATGTAAAAACTAAAAATCCAGCACGTGAAAAATTAGAAAATGAAAAAATAATAAATAATCCAAAAACAAAAGAATTCAAACATTTTTATATTACAGTCCCTAGTTGCAATCCTAATATTGCTACCAAACACACAAAGAAACAAAAACTGACCAAAAAACCTACTCTAGCAGAAAAGCACTGAGATACCAGAACTTTCTGTACAGTACTTTCTGATAGAATTGTACTTATATAGTCATCTGCCTAAAAAAAGAAAGAAAAAAAGAAATGTTTTGTTAAATTTAGGAAGAACATAATGCATACTGCATTTTGCTATTTTCGTCTTTGTCAACATAAAAAAAAATCTCTACACAAATTACGGTGCTGCCATGCTAGCTGGAGGATCCTAAAGGCTGAAGTCCAAGAAGTAACATTTTCAAGTTCTGGATATAGCACCCTTAGATCACAGGTGCCCCACCTAAAGATCATAATCAATTCAAGAAAGATCATCACTCTAATTTATTATGAATCCACAATAGAATCGAGTTCGTTATTAAAGGCTTGTTTATTCATCTCATATACAAACTTTGCAACATCACAAGCAGTGTATCTAACCAAGCATATGCATCCCACTGAAACTCGGTGCCTGACTCTTTAAGGAGATCTTTTAGTGGTGCCAATTTGTCTGCAAGGTGCGGCTTAGACTTGGCAAGGGGATTAATCAATCTGAATGCATTTTCCAGTTCAGCCAGAACCTAACAGTGCCTACTTGGGAAACTGCATTTCTGGGTCATACTTGCAAGTTACAGATGAAGACAAGGAGTTCTTCCTAGGAGGACTCTCTCCTATAACAATGTAGTGATGCTTAACTATTTCAGAAGGCAAGACAGGGTCAAGAACAAGGCCTTTGTTGGACATGAGCACTGTATCTGAATTTGGGCCCAAAAGATGAAAAGAAATCATAGGTACTGTATATACTCAAGTATAAGCCGACCCAAATATAAGCCAAGGTACCTAATTTTGACATGCGATACCAGGAAAATAGATGGACCCAAATATAAGTCGAGGGTGGCAAATGCAGCAGCTGCTAGTGAATTTCAATAATCAAAATACAGTACATGGAAATAAGATGCAGCAGAAAGGAGTTTTCTCCATGCAGATGGAGATGCATCAATGATAGGATGAATCCCGGCAAGACTGAGTGGCTATGGGTTAGGGGTGCTGCATTATCTCGGGAGTTACCATCTTTGGTTCTGGATGGGGATATCTTGTCCCAAACAGACCCGCTGCATAATCTGGGGATCCTCCTGGACTCACGACTCCTGCTCAATGGGCAGGTGGCAGTCGTGGCCAGGAGGGCTTTTGCACAACTTCATGTTATACACCAGTTACGCCCACTCCTAGATTGGGACTCCTTGCTCATGGTCACATGCTCTTATCACCTCCAGACTAGACTATTGTAATGCGCTCTACATGGGGCTGCCCTTGATGACCATTCAGTGGCGGCAACTAGTCCAGAATGCAGTTGCCTAGGTGGTGATGGGGTTGGATGTTATGCTTGTGCCTCGCCACTGCTTCAGGAGCTGCACTGGTTACCGATGTGCCTCCAGGTGCAATTCAAGGTGCTGGTAATGACCTTTAAAGCCCTACATGGTAGTGGGCCAGGATACTTAAGAGACCATGTCATCCTGAGAACATCTGTCCATCCCACCAAAACAGACCAGAGAGGCTCTCTTACTGTGCTATCTGCTAGAAAGGCTCGCCTCTGTAGCACCAGAAGGAGGGCCTTCTCTGTGTTGGGTCTGGCCCTATGGAACCTCCTGCCAATTGAGCTATGACTCCAGATGTGAGTTGCTGCCGTTCAGGAAAGAACTAAAAACCTGGCTGGCAAAGCAGGTGAGGGGCACTGGGGATGTGGTGTCCCCCACCTGCTAGCTCAGTGATGGCGAACTTGTGGCACTCGGAACCCTTTATGTGGGCACCTGTGCAGTCAGCCCAGCACTGAGTTTGCCCCTGCCCTCTGCCCAGCAGCTCAATGGGAGTGCTTCCTCCCTTTCCCCAGCACAGAGTTCTCCCTGCCCAGCATCCCAATGGGAGCTATTCTTCCTTCCCCAGCTGCCGTGTTGGCACTTTGCGACAGACAAGTAGGTTTTGGGTTGCAGTTTGAGCACTCTGTCTCTAAAAGGTTCACCATCACTATGCTAGCTGATATAGTAATATCACTCCCTTGCTCTTTTTAGTTGTTGGGCTAATTTTTTATTGTATTTTTAATTTGTTTTTTTTTTTTACTGGTTTTAGTTTTTTATAGTTCTCTGGTGGGATTTATGTAGTTCATGATGTAATTGTTGTATGCTGCCCAGAGTCGCTCGTCGAGTGGGCGGCAATACAAATGTGACTAATAAAATAAATAAATAAATGGGGCTTCTGTCAATCAATCTAAGTTAACAACACTGGCCCAGAAGGAATGATTAGTCTGACTCACAGAAACGTGGTGTAGCAAGTCCTGAAATGCCAAGGCATACAAGACAGAGGGTAGGGGTAGGGGATAAATCAATGGAATAGGAACTTGACAGTTGGCATGTGAAACAGGAAGAGAAGTAAGAATAGAAGAAATATGCAGGTAAAAAAAGTCCTTTCATGGGTTCAGGAGGGGGGTGGGGAAATCCTGAAGGACCCTCAAATAGTGCACAGTCGGAATTGCACCAGTAGAATAATGACCACAGACAGTTTAAGATATGAAAGGCATTCCTAATCTTCAGAATAAACAAGCTTATTCCATCTTGATGTAACAGCCCTTTAGATATTTGAAAGAGACTCTCTTACATCATCCATCATACCCAATTCCCTCAAGTGTTTGTCATAGGCCAGACCCTTTACCACCGTGGTCTTTATAAGACATCTTCCTGAATTTTGGTTTGTTTATTACAAAAGGGTCCTTGAAGGCAAAAACATTTAAAATGACTGCATTAGGAATTGGATCCCTGAAAAATATAAAATGTAAACAAAGTTTACCCCCAGAACTTGTCTAATTTGTGGCTTTAAAGAAGCCTAGATCGCATACAACTCAGAAAAAAGTTTTTTTAAAAAACACCTCCCGGAAACACAAAAGAATCTATAGTAGCAATGTTCCTGGATCCCATGTTACAAATAAGTTGTGCCCAAGTAAACAGGACAGTGGAATACCACAGAAGCTATTTATTTTAAGTCCACCAATTACTGACATAGGCACATAAGAGCAGGTAAGATTTCTACAAAAAAGCAATTTTTAGAGCCCCCCCCCCCGCCCCCAAGATTGTATGCAATGGCCCTGCTAGAGCAGAATTTTGAGACTGAAATCCAACATGACTCCATGTTCACCCACTGAGCAGCAGGTGATGGGGTATAACATGTTTAACTATAGTACTTGATCCAAATGGGGCATGTCAGAGCCCAACAGTTACAAATGACAATGGAAAATACTTTAACAAAAATCCCTTCCACTCTTTAGCAACATTGTCCAGCTTTGTTCTGTTCTACAATACAATTAAGTTATTAAAATCCCTGCTTTTCCTAGCTTTATCATTAGCTAAAGTGAGCAATGACATAAGAAGAATATCTTACAGAAAAACATTAAGAAAGCTAGTACATTTTACAGGTGAAAGCTTAAATAGCCTAACCTAACAGGTCTTTTCTAATTTGGGATTCAATAGTCTTCAATTATTTCCCTACCCAGTTGGGGTGTCATGCAGTTGAATTAATTGATGTTTCTAACAAGCTCTGCAATTCCCAGATGAAAGGTGCTGTATAAGAGCAAAGTATTATTACTCATTGGGGTGATTGTCTTGAGACAGTATCACCTTACACAATACAGATCTTCTCAATGATTTCAAGTTGTTTGAAGTTTGATAAACATATTTAAAATTAAAAGAGAAGCATTGTGTAGATACTCTCCTCAAGGCGTGACTGAGATTGAGAAACCAGAACTATGGCTTTGGAGATGAGAATAAATCAGAATTAAACACCTCCTAAGGCCAGTTCTGTCTACAATTGTGTAAAGCACATTCTTCTCTTCCTTTTGTTTTCTCAGAAGGCTCCTCTCATTAGGTAAAATAAAACCGGATGAAAAATGAAGATGAGCTGTCACTCTGATTCAGGCTCATTCACACCATACATACTGATACACAAACACGCAAACTTGATTTATCATCCAACTTCAGAAAATTGGCTCATGGGTTCATGAAAAACAAAACAAATAAACACTTTTGTTTCTCTTCTATTCCTTTAAGCCTAGATGCAAAACAATGTTAAAAACATTTTTGGTGTTTAACTATTATATACTTTAAGGCAGTGTTTCCCAATCTTTGATTTTTGGACTTCAATTCCCAGAAGCCTACGTCAATTCTCCAAAGCAGTGATCAGCCAATGTATTGACTTAGGCTTGTGGGAGTTGAAGTCCACCAGTGTTCCGCTGAACATAGTTTGGAAAATGCTGCTTTAAGGCATCTTTTTTCTTTCTTCTGGTCATTATTTATACTTATTCCTTCTGGGTATTCTTTTCTTGACATTTTTTACTATAACAAGTTACATTCAATTCAAAATTATTTTATTATTGAGACACCAGAGACACATCTATCAACTTGAAAATGACTTCCAGGGAAAATGTATACAGTAAAACCTCACATAAAGAGCGTCTCGCTTAGAGAGTAATTCACTAAAAGAGCAGAATTTTCTCTGAATGGTCACCTCACTTAACAACTAAAACCCAGTAAAAACTCACTTAACAAATAAATTGGGTTTCACAATCCCCACCACCCCACCAGAAGTCACAATTGGTCACTTACAATGGTGTTTTGCTTAAAGAGCAAACTCACTTAAAGAGCAATTCTGTGGAACACATTATTCTCTTTAAGCAAGGTACCACTGTACTAGGATACGAGTATCAGCCGATGATGACATTTGTTGTTCAGTCGCACAGTCGATTCCGACCCTCTGCGACCCCATGGACCACTGACCGCCAGGCACTCCTGTCCTCCACCATCCCCCTCAACTCGCTCAGCTCTGTGCCCATTGTCTCCACGATACCATCTAGCCATCTCATCTTGGGCCGTCCCCTTCTTCTTTTGCCCTCGACCCTTCCAAGCATCAAAGCTTTCTCAAGTGAATCCTCTCTTCTCATTTGATGTCCAAAGTACTTTAGCCTCATCTTTATTATTTGACCTTCTAAGGAACAGTCAGGGATGATTTCTTCTAAGATTGACCTATTTGTTCTCCTCGCTGTCCATGGGACTCTCAAAACTCTCCTCCAACACCACATCTCAAAGGCGTCTATTCTTCTCCGTTCAGCTTTCCTAATGGTCCAACTCTCGCAACCATACATTGCAACAGGGAATACCATTGCCTTGACTATGCGAATTTTTGTTTTCAATGTGATGTCTCTACTTTTCACTATGCTCCCCAGGTTTCTCATCGCTTGCCTCCCAAGAATCAGTCGCCTTTTTATTTCATGGCTGCAATCACCATCTGCAGTGAGCTTAGATCCTAAGAAAGTAAAATCTGTCACTGCTTCTACTTCTTCCCCATCTATTTTCCAGGGACTGATAGGGCCTGTTGCCATTATCTTGGTTTTCTTGATATTGAGTCTCAAGCGAGCTTTTTCACTTTCTTCTTTCAACCTAATTAGGAGCTTCTTTAGGTCCTCCTCACTTTCTGCCATGAGGGTGGTATCATCTGCATATCTCAAATTGTTGATGTTTCTTCCAGCAATTTTGATCCCAAATTGTGATTCCTCCATTCCTGCATTGCGCATTATGTGCTCTGTGTATAAATTGAATAAGCATGGTGACAAAATGCAGCCTTGTCTTACTCCTTTTCCTATTCCAAACCACTCCGTCATTCCATTTTCTGATGATGACATATTAAATATAAATTTTCTTTGTAACAGACAGAATGGAGGAAGCATTTCAAGCACTGTAACACCAAGAAGTTGAGCACTTACAACCCAACCACTCTGTCCCCAATCTCCATGGGCTTCCATGGGTCACAATGTTTATTAAGGGCTCAACAGCTGCTTCCGCAGTCTCTTTTCCTGCAGTCTGGGAAATGAGTTAACTTCAATAGTCACTTGGGTGCCATTCCCTCTATCACAGATCCAGTGAGCTTCCCTGGGTTTCCCTGGGGCCTGCCTCTTGTAGAAACAGGCTAAGAAGGCAAAGTCTGCAGCTTCCTCTGGCCCAGCCCTTGCCCAGCAAGGCATCTACCCACTTGCCTTTCACTTTCCATGTCTAGAGCGAACCTGGGCTGTCTCAGGAGAAGGGATGGGTTAATGTCTTGGCAGCTGTTCTCCTTGTATGTGCACCACCCAGTGGGAAATATCCCAAATGGGTAGTATAAAAATTCAATCAATCAAGTCAGTGTTTCCCAAGTCAGCAACCACATCTTTCCACATATCTGTTTCTTTCCCTACTAATATAAACAACCCACAACCCCCCCTCCCTGTCTTTCTTAGGCTGTTTTTTAAATCTACCCTCCTGGCCTTGTTCTGCTGCCTTTGATTGTAATTTGAGTATAATTACTATTGATATTTGATTAAGTGGCTCCAGTGGGATAGCCTGTTCTGGAAGGCTTGTATTGTAGGGGCCTCATCCCCTCTCCCCAGACTTTCCTCCACCTGTGAATAGGGCTCAAGGGGCCCACAGGAGGTATGTGAACCCTCCGTGCAACTCCCTCTACTCACAGGAGTGTGTATCATACTTCTGTTATAAAGGCTCATCTCTGGTATTGGAGGGTGACAAATCCACCCATCTTTTACGAAACTCAAGGCAGTGTGTGTGGTTCTTTCCTCTACCTACATTGTATCCTCTGCAAACCTGTTAGGGAGGTTAGGCTGAGAGTTTTCTTTATTCTGAGAAAATAAGCATGCCTTTGACTGATCAGAACAAATATACTAAAGACCATTAGCAGTGTTTGCAAT
Source organism: Furcifer pardalis (assembly GCA_030440675.1). Classification (NCBI taxonomy): domain Eukaryota; kingdom Metazoa; phylum Chordata; class Lepidosauria; order Squamata; family Chamaeleonidae; genus Furcifer; species Furcifer pardalis. Next base: position 189,631,768 of record CP126890.1, on the reverse strand, counting down.
ACTGACAGCAGGAGTTTGAAAAGCAGATTTTGAGGGGAGGGGAATGCAATGGTGGCCAATGGTGGGATTCCAAAAAAAAATTACTACCTACTTTGTTGGCATGGCATGGTGGGTGTAGCCAGGTGGCCATGTGACTGGGTAGCCGTGCTGCCCGGGTGGGAGGCAGGTGCAGGCCTATGACCTGAGGCTCCGGCAACCAGATGGGGGAAGCCCAGGGAGGCTGTACGGTAGGCAAGCACAGATCTACAACCAGAGGCTCTGGCAACCAGATGGGCATGGCACCTGGAATTTCTACTACCGGTACAGGAGTACCAGCTGAATCTCACTACTGTCTAAGGCCCTCAGCCAGGTTAACACTAGTCATACAGGCCACTGGAATTCTAGCAACTTTAGTCCCAAAAGTAGCATCCTCAAGCTCTGCTAAGCAATAGTGATTTGCTTAAATTTAAGAAGTTAACTTCATGACTGAGTGTGCATTTGAGTCTCCAATGATCTCTTATGCTACCAAGACTTTCCTGAGAAATGTCCTGCTCCAATTGTCCCATGACATTGGTGTGTGCAATGGGTGACTTTTACCTAGGATACAGCTGCTTTCTTCTATTGCTAATTGAAACATAAGGGGAATTATGTGAAGCAGGATGGTGGCTGGAGGAGGAAGACTTAAACCTGCCTCCCTCATATGTAGATGGAAAGCAATGTTTCCAATACCTAGGACAGTGATGGCAAACCTTGGCACTCCAAGTGTTCTGGAACTTCAATTCCCAGAAGCCCTGATCAGCAGGAGTGCTGACTTGGGTTTCTGGTAACAGAAGTCCAAAAACAGCAGGAGTGCCAAGTTCCACCATCACTGACCTAGGACTTCATTATTTTGCAGAGCTGGGAAAAGGGGTATTTCCAAACCATGGTAAAAACAGTACTAGAAGAAGGAAAAGATGGCACCAAGGAAGCTGCCAAAAGAGGTAGCAAAGAGGTAACTTTTAGGAAACCTCGTCTCCTTTTATGCTGAAAATATCTGACCACAAACAACCAGCACATTTATCATACCTATTTCTACAGACAGTATGGAAGCATGATATATGAAATCCAAATCAACCTTCAAGACAAAAGATCAACACAGATATTATTAACTGTATGTTACAGAGAGTGAGAATATATAGCATTTGTGCCACAGGGAAAAAAGGAAGTTCTATATATCTTATATTCAACAATACCTGAATAATCAAACAGAACCCCTTTTCCTACCTATAACATAATCTCATGGAAATGCATTTATAAGAAAAGTTCATTGTGGAAATATAACAGCTGGAGTCAGCACATAATGGTTTCTAATTCTACTAAATAATTATGTGTTCCTCCTTTAATGCCTGTTGGTTATTCTTCCCTGCCAAATATCTAGTACGAACAATGAAGCAATTGGTAGTAAGAAACAGAGATCTTAAAGAAATCATGATGATAACAAACATTTATAACATACTGTATGAAACATATTGCAATGTAGGTATGATGGCATAATAAGGGCATGATTACCTTACACTGAAACTAGCTTACAATCCTCAAAAGGTACCATACCATTAATGGCAAAGGAGTGTTTTTAACATATGGGCTATAAATCTCTGTCTGAAAGAACATAATAATAAAGAGTTAGAAAGGATGTACAAATTTCTGAAGTACATAAAGAAACTATGTTAAGTAATCAGAGAGCAAACAGTAAAGGAAGAAAGGAGATGTCCAATTTGTCTTCCTTTTATTTTTCAGCCACTGAGCATCAACAATTAGCTGTCTTTAACTCAATGTCATATCTAACATAATGAGATAGGGTAGGGGGAACCTCTCTCCATATAGTAGAACAACACTCTTGGCCTTATTTGTTTAGAACACTTAATGTACCAAAAATACCAAAATACATTTTGAATCAAACCATTCCTGTTTTTCAGTGAGGTATTCACAACACATATATCAACAGACACCTTGTAGCCAATAACAAAACTACATTACATCTGAGAAGACGGTCCAAGAAAAAGATCCAATCAGAGCAAAATAACTATATGAAAAGACTGAAAGAGACAATATCCCAAACCCAGGCATTTCCAAATGTTTGGATTGGTAAAGGTCGCCCTTGCTCAAAAGCCAGTCATATCCATTTCTATGGTTCAGTGCTCATCTGTTTATAGCCAAAGAGCCAGCGCTGTCTGCATTTGCAGACGTTTCCATGGACATGTGGCAGACATGACTAGACACCAGAGTGCACAGAGTGCCTTCCTTCCCACTGAAGTGGTCCCTATTTATCTACTTGCAATTTCTTGCTTTCGAACTGCTAGGTTGGCAGGAGCTGGGACTCTGTCATGCAGTACTCGGGAATCGAACTCTGACCTTCTAGTCATCGAGTTTAGCATCTTCATCACTTGAGCCACCACAGTCCCTATGTTTGGATTACAACCCCCATTATGATATGATAGTCAAGAATCCCTGTGAGTGAGCAGTTGGATTTCCTCTTCCTATATGGCAGTGGAGGATGCTGAACAGAGTGAAGACCAGCTGTGGTAGATGAGGAGCCACTCTGTTCAAATGGGGATGGAGGTCCTCTCCCCAGTGTGACTGTGGAGAAGAAGTCCAAACTGTGGACCACAGTATACCCAAGTGTCCATTATGCACATTTAGAGGCACATTGGAGGATTTGCATAGTGCCAAAGATGAAGCTCTTCAATGGCTCTCAAACCTAGATGTGGAACTCTAGTTAGGAATAAATAAATAAATAAATAAGGTTCATTTATAATGTTATAGAATCAAGAGCTTGGAAAGGCTTTTTTTTTAAAAAAAGAAAGCAACTTACAGGAGATTCCAGGAATGGTAATATTAAAAGTCACATTTCTAAACTCTGTTTAGGATTATTAGACCTTTTAATATGATGCTCACCATAATCCGATCACTGTCTATAATTGTGTTCAGTCTATGTGCAATAGTCAGCACAGTACATTGCGCAAACTTTTCACGGATTGTCTTTTGAATCAACTCATCTGTTCTGAAAGAAACAGCATACACAGATATAAATGTTGTGTAGCAAGGAAACCAATACAATTTGCAAGAAAGTTTCTTTTAGAGTCATATAATTTCATCAATAATTTTTATAGGCAGTGGCTGATGCTCAGTTCCAATTCATTTTATTACTTTTATCTCATTTTAATTCCACTATTAACTAAAGTTGCTTACAAAGGGAAGACAAGGATATCATAAAAACTTTTACATCACAGAACAAGTTTGGACTAATTCTACAAGGTAAACATTTTCTCTATCAGAGAAAGAGAATGGAATATATAATTTGTTAATTAAAAACTAATACACTGAAGACTGTTGCTTAATATAGTTCCTTCAGTCTTTCCTCATACGGCTTGGTTTCTAGTCCTCTGATCATCCTTGTGGCCCTTCTCTGTAACTTCTCTACTTTGTTTGCATCTTTCTTAAAGTGCAGTGTCTATAATTGGACACAATATTCTAGATGTGGTCCAACCAGTGCTGAATAGATAGAGACTAGTATCTCATGGGTTTTGGAAACTATACTTCTGTTAACACAGCAGGGCTTATCCTATGTTCTTAACATTTTCAAAAAGACAATTTTTGTCTTTATGGTGTAGCAATATCCTCCCTGTGTTAAATTCACACATGTGGCATTCTACATGAACTGCTACAACATTTATAGAAATACAATATGCTGTTGTGGCTACATAGCAAATGCTGCAGGGGAAAAACATTAAAATATCAGTGATGAATCAGACAAACAAGAAATTCAGGTTGCCATTGCAGTATCTTTATGATTTACATTATTGTGCCTTGTGCCAGTAAACAACTGAGCTACCACAATGTATATTACAGATGTAGGTTAGGCAAGAATACTTAAATACACACAGTTATTTTTGTAAAAAAGCTTCCAGGATGCTAAGATGGAGAAAAATTATTTCCATTAGACTGATAAAAACAATAGGTACTAACTCTTAGGGACTGCATTGGCTTAGTGATTAAGATGCTGAACATGACAACTGGAAGGCTGGCAGGTCAGTAGTACGTGACGTTAGTGCTGCATGCCCGAATGAGCTCCTGTTTCTGTCCCAGCTCCTCCCAACCTAGCAGTTTGAAAGCAAAAAATTTCAAGTAGATAAATAGGTACTACTTCAGTGGGAAGGTAATAGCGCTCTGATGTCTAGTCATGCCTGCCACATGTCCACAGAAACGTTAGCAAACAAAGACAGCGGTGGCTCTTGGGTATAAATGAAGTTGAGACCACCCTAGATTTGAAGACTGTCGTTTTTTAGCCAGGGAGACTTTTACTTTTACATATTTTGCTCAAATAAAAGTGTTAGTCAAGTATAATTATTAAAGAAACAGCAATTCTTTATAATTTTTTTTAAATGAACAAAACTCACTCTCAAGCACACATATTTAAAGAGGTACAAGTGAACATAAATATTTCTTCTGATGAGAGTGAAACTTTTACCTAAATTTGAGCTCAAATGGAATTAAGAGAAACAAGCCAAGTGCAAAACACAATTTTGAATTGTTGTTGTTGTTGTTGTTGTTGTTGTTGTTGTTGTTGTTAACCTCCATTTATATTCCATCCATCTGGGGTTACCCCCACTGTGGGTGGCTAACAACAACACATTAAAAACACATGATAAAATCATATAATAAATGACCTAATAAAATGCACACTTCCAGGTCTACAAATAAACCACAGAAGTGACTGCTTTTGAACTCCTTCTCACAGCAGAACCAGAGGAGTGATGAAAGTGGAATGCATGAGGTTAAAGCTAAGCCACAATTTAGCATTACAACATTATCAGAGTCATGTGCCTAATTAAATTCACAAATAGCATTTTCTAAATAACCTATGATTCTGAGTTGGTGGAAGTCACTTAATATCACTGTGGGTAAGTTATCTGAACCTTATCTTTACCTTGGATCCACATTTGCAGTTGCTTCATCGATAATCAATATCCTATTGTTCTTCAAAATTGCTCTAGCTAGACATACCAGTTGTCTCTGGCCCACACTAAAATTAGATCCAGATTCTGCCAGTTGTGTTTCCAGTTTACTAGGGAGCTCTTCTATAGCCTCCTTCAGTTGAACCTGCAAATATACCCAATTGAAAGCTCTTTAAAAACACAATATTCAACTTGTGCTTTATATTTAATTTTAAAATATACTAGCAACTTCAGTCTTATGCATCTATAAAAAAGCATAATGTTAAGCAATCAGAATGAGGCATACGAAAACCAAATCTACTGGCTGAAATCTAGTAAACATTTGCAACTAGAGACTACTACTGATATCTAGTATTCAATTGTAACTCAGAGTCCCCATGGTTCAGTAGTTAAGCTGCAGTACTACAGGTGGAGGGCAAAAGAAGAAGGCAGCCAAAGATTAGATGGTATTGTAGACACAATGGGCACAGAGCTGGGTGGGTTGAGGAGGATGGTGGAGGACAGAGGTGCCTGGAGGACAATGGTCCATAGGGTCGCATAGGGTCGGAATCAGTGGTGGTTCAGACGCCTCACCGGCAATTTTTTTTTTAATTTGGAGCCAAAATGGCTCCCGGGTACTGCGTATGCGTCAAACCTTCATTTGACGCATGTGCAGTTCTATTTTTTTAATGTGCATGTATCAAATGGAAGTTTGATGAATGCGCAGTTGCTGGCAGCCATTTTGTCTGCCTGGAAAGGAAGGGTGCAGGGAGTGCCTGAAGAAACGGCGGCAGCGGCCTTTCCACACTGGGCTGCGCCACCCCGCCAGGCTGTCACACTACTGTGGTGTTTTGCCATGGTGCCGGTTTGCCGCAGCAGCAGTTTGCTGCCCCGCCGCCATGTCGCCACCTCTGCTGCTTCGCGATGACCAAGGGTAAGTGACGGGATTGTGTTTGGGGTGGGTGGGTGGATGGGTTGATTTGTGTTTGGGGTGGGTGAGTGGGTGTTTGGGTGTGTGTGTGTGTATTTTAATGTAATTTTTATTTATTTATTTATTTATTTATTTATTTATTTATTTATTTATTTATTTATTGGTTTGTGTTGTGTGTGCTTATTTTTATTTTATTTTATATATATTTTCTTTGGCCCTGCCCACAATGTCACGACGTCATGATGTTGGCTCCGCCCATGACATCATGATGCCATTACATTGGCTCCACCCACACTTTGATGACATCACGGTGTGGTAGTGGAAAATTTGACAACCCACCACTAGTCGGAATTGACTGTGCAACTGAACAGCAACAACTACAGACAAAACTCTGGCATATCAAATCAAGTCCACAAAAGCTCACATGAAAAATATAGCAGTTAGTCTGTAAAGTGCTGCAGCATTTTTGTTTTTGCTTTCTGATATGCCTGAAACACAGACTAACATGGTTACTATTCCAAAAAAGACAAAACCCTGACCATGATCTGAGTTTATTACTGACGAGCTCAAGGATGATTCAGCCTTCCATCTTTTTGCGCTCGTTAAAATGAGTAATGAGTTACTGGGGGTAAAATGCTTAAATGCTAAATATCTTGTGAGCCACCAAGAAAGTGTTCTAAGCACTATGGGACAGTATATAAGTGTAATTGCTATTGCTATAACTGCTGTTGAACCAGTGGGGATTTGGTGAGTCAATCTCTATGTAAATTCCGCTGATTCAGTAGAGCTATTCTAGTTATAACCTACTGCTGCAGATACAAACATTAGCAACACAATACAATGCCTCTGTAAGCATGTAATGGATTAAATAGAGCAGTCCATTTTCGAAAAAGTACCTCTCTCAAAGAATTCCAAAGTTCCTCATCGGTATATTCATTGAAAGGATCCAAGTTTTTCCTCATTGTCCCAGTAAATAGCACTGGCTCCTAGAATACAATGAATTACAGCTGAAAATATAGCTTGCACACAAAAACAAAATACCTCACATCTCACCTACATCTGATAAAGATGTTGCTCAGATGCCCTCAAATCCACTACGGACAGATTTACAAGTTCAACAAAAGCCCATGTAATAAAATCTCCAAAACTACTTGTTCAGAACAAATTAATGGTTGCAGGTGGGTCAGATACACAAAAGAGAAGTGGTGAGGGAGAACCAATATATTCCTTCCACGCATTTCACTTCTGCAATTCTCACTTTCTACCCACCCCTGTCCTCCACTAAGATACAAAAAAAATTTATGTTAACCTTCCAAAAATATGTCTGGCATCCTTTGCTAGAAAAGACTTTAAGTAGGCCATCTGTTTCACACCAGAAATCTCCCTCTCCCAAAAATGCCTTTCCTAAATTCTATAGCCTCTGGTACATTCAGGACCAGCTCATCATATATTTGCATGTAACACATTCATCTTTCTGAGGAGACAGAAATTTTTAGAATCATTTACTTCTAACAACGGAAGTAACAACAATATTTTGACTTCTAAGAAAATCAGTGTGCAAGTCATGCCTTTGGGCTCATGAAGATTAAGGGGAGGGGGAGATATCCATGCTTGTCAAGCCTATCTGGCGATATGAAAACAAAAATTAAAAAAGTACCTTAAGACAGTCTTTTAAAAAATATCTTCACTAATATTTTGTGAGGGAAAAATACCTGCTCAGAGCTTGTCAGAAGAATGATAAAGAACATTAAAGGAACAAAAAGATAATTTAGAAAGATATTTCAGAAAATGATGTTTCATTCTTCAAATACAGTCTTAAAAGACCTAAGAATCACATTGATTCCTCTGATTTGTGTTACAAATATTTCATATACTGTACACAATAATGAAATTAATTTTGAATTTAACACACCCATCAAGAAAATGATTCCTCCACATTATGTGTTTGTTGCCCTAAAGCTGCAATTGCCAAACAATCAATTAACTGCCTATTCTCCCAGCAATCTGGAGTAACCTAGTTCCTTCCCTGTGAGGGGAAATACCTGTCAACCCAGGCCTACAAAAGGCATTCATTAGTACAGATGGTGATAACTGCCTGTCTGGTTTCACTGGATGGTGAAGCCAGGATAAAATGTAGACAGACTTGATCTACACATTTTGCCATAGGGGCTAATGTCTACACGGCTTTCCCCACTCCCTAATAATGAACTGCATAGTGAAGTAAATCTGTTTCAGCCTTTAAATCAGAGATTCGCAACCTTTTCACGCCACATGCCTGACATGCCCCCTTGGACAGATGTGCCTTGGTTCCTCCTGCCACTTCCGTCACTTCCAATGGTGGCTGGGCGGAGATGGAAGGCATATCTATGGTGTGTTTTCTGATAATTTTTCACCACTCCCACCGCTTCCTGTAGCGGCGGAAGTGAGGGCAGCCTGTTTTCTATGTTTTTCAGAGGATTTTCTGCACATTTTCCACGATTTTTGGCTATTTTTGGAGTTTTCAGTGCATTTTCTGCACTTCTGGTGCATTTTTAGCAAGTTTTTTGCACAATGGATCAGATTAATTGGCACCATGAGCCAGAGCCATTGGTTGAGTATCTCTGCTTTAAGTGGTAGTCAGGTGGAGGGAGGTGAGATCAGGGTATGACCAAACAGACCTGCAGCTCTTTCCTTACTGCCAAAATAATGATCATTTTAGCCATAATAATGTTGTCAATTGTGTCACTAAATTGTTACTAAACAATTGTTACTAAACACCCAACTCTCCTTCCTTCACCATCAGCATAGTCATATCTAAAGACAGTAAACATATTCTCTTTCATCCAAATATTTCATTCGCTATACACCTACTCCACTGATCTTACCCAGCCAACCTAGATGTTTCCAAATCTTTCCCCATCGATCTCCCTAAGAATACCCTTCCCTACTATTCTAATCTGTCTGGTTTGCTCTCTGCAAAAGGCTCACTTGCCCCTGCTAGCACCTAACCTGGCTCTCTGCATCTCTTCCCACATTTTCTAATCACCTGACCTGACTTTTTGCAACCCCAGTAGATCTACGGCCCTGTTCCCACTTCAAATCAGAGCTACAGCCCTGTTCCCATTTACCATGGTTTGAAACTGAAAAAAGTCCCTCCCTCACTCTAAATTTTGGATTTCAATTCCCCCACACAGCAAGGATTAAACTCTATGGCAAAGTGGGTCATAACCTACTAAAAAGATAATTTGTTTGTCTTCAAAGCAGTATTTCTCAACCTTGGACCATCAGATATTCTTGGATTAAAACAGTTTAGATGCTAAAATAGCTTTCCTCTCCTTTTTCTTATAGTTTTATCCATACAATTTAATTTTCTTGCCACATTTCTGCCAGTTTTACACCTGCTGACTTGCAAAAAAGAGGTTAATTACGTAGAGGAAGGCAAAGATTGCTGTCTTACACCCAATATCTACAATTCTATAAAATCAAAAGAAAACAGAGTCTACCAGATACAGTTTCCAAACAAGCGACTATGCCTGACAAACACTGAAAGCAGCAGTTGACATAAAAATTAACCTGATCAATGTAATGTCACAGTAGTGTTACATCTTGGAAAATATACTGTCTAAGCCAGTGGTGGCGAACCTATGGGACACATGCCAGAGGTGCCACTCGGCACCCTCTCTGTGGGCACCCATGCAGTCGCCCCAGCACAGAGTTTGCTGTGCCCCTCTGCCCAGCAGCCCAATGGAAGCACTTCCTCCCTCCCCAGCACAATTTGCCCCACCCCTCTGTCCAGCAGCCCAATGGGAGCACTCCCTCCCTCCCTCAGCACAGAGTCACCCAACCCCTCTGCTCAGAAGCCCAATTGAAGTATTTCCTCCCTCCCCTGTTGCCATGTTGGCACTTTGCAATAAATAAGTGGATTTTGGGTTGCAGTTTGGGCACTCAGTCTCTAAAAGGTTTGCCATTACTGTTCTAGGCTATAGCCCCCAGAAGCTTAAAGGCAGCAGGGTGACTGGGTAGGAGTCCCAGAAGTTGTAAACCAGAAAAGGGCTTTTTCCAAGCTCTCCTATGTATGTTTAGCTGGAAATAAATCATGCTATACATAATGAGGCTTACTCTGCAAAAAGTGTGCTTAGAGTTGCAGCCTTAAGTTACAATTAAATTTAGCAAGTCGGGTTATGTTTTAGACAGAAACTCAAGGACCAAACCACAGATTTCACCAAACACATAATTTGTCCGTATGTTTTTAAACATAAATGAATAGATGACTTTTTGAAGTGGTAGCTGTGTTTGTGCAAGCATTATTAGATAAGAAACCAAACCAAAGCAGCAGCAACAGAAGAAGAAGAAGAAGAAGAAGAAGAAGAAGAAGAAGAAGAAGAAGAAGAAGAAGAAGAAGAAGAAGAAGAAGAAGAAATCTTAAAGACTAGTTGCTATACTTTTATGTGAGCTTTTGTAAATCACATCCACTACTTTCTTTTTTAGAAATGTATGTTTTGTTTGGTTTCTTGTCTGATAAATAGCTGAGTGGATCATAGCATAAGAACAGCTGGTTTAAACAGGTTCCCACTCAGGGTCGTAGCCAGGAATCTAGATGGGGGGGGGTTCAGGAGGGGCAACAATGACACACTCACATATATAACATTGGCACCATGGGTGTGGGTGGGGGGCTGTTATCTCTGGAGGGTTTTCGGGAGGTTGGCCACCCCTACTTTAAGATGTCAAAAACCCCTCTTTACTCATTTTGCCACAATGGCTGCTTCCCTTAAAACATGACATGTTTGATATAAAGACAGGAAGATGCTGATCTTTCTGAAACTTTTGATCTATTAAAAACGATTAAGATAACCTTGCCCCCTCTCCAGAAAACCACACCTCAGTGGCAACATTCTTCACACTACAAATAGCTGCAAGCTCTTTGGGAAGGTGTGTTTTTTTATGGACTGCAGAAAAGGAATACATGGGGATATACAAATGATATACAAATGATGGGTATACAAAGTGAATATTCTAATGCTTAGTTCATTTAAAGATGCCCACTGCAGCTTTTTATATAATATGTTAGAAACATTCAGCTGCCCCATGAGTCAGACTGTTTACAACAATTCAACGTGCAAGTATATTAATCAAATATTACAATACCTGTAGCTATTTTGACTTTAATAGGCTGGTATACTAAGCCAAGTGACAATGCATATTCAAAACTTTGAGTGGTATGATATCTTGAAACCACGTCTAATAGTTATAAAAAATAAAGGTAAAGGTTGCCTTTGTTCAGAAGCCAGTTGTATCTGACTATAGGGTTTGGTGCTCACCTCCATTTACAGCCAAAGAGCCAGCACTGTCTGCATCTGCAGACGTTTCCGTGGACATGTGGCAGCCATGACTACACATGGAATGCTATTTACCTTCCCACCAAAATGGCCCCTATTTATCTACTTGCAATTTCTTGCTTTCGAACTGCTAGGTTGGCAGGAGTTGGGACAGAGACGGGCGCTCACTCTGTCATGCAGCACTCAGGTCTTAAAATGCTGACCTGCCAACCTTGCAGTTGCCAAGTTCAGCATCTTAACCACTAAACCATAAAGGTGTGTAAAATCAACAGAGGAAAAATAAATATAAAGTATAATATAGATTTTTTTTCCCAAATATAAATCTATGTAATAGATTCTTCACACACAAACATACATTTACCAATGTACTTTTAGCAACAAAAACCTGTTGATCAAAAGAGCCCAACAAAGCATTAAAAAGAATGGATTTTCTTTCCTTCCCATTTATTAAACTGTTTATTATATTATGCTGTGTGATGCAAGTTAGAATTATTGTTGAGATGGTTTTCCATTTCAATCTATTTTTATAGGTTGGCAAAATGGGAACTTTGAATTCATAAAATCTTCATAACTGTTATAAAATTATAACAACACACATGTACTGCAACAGTAGATAAGGATAATTTTAATTACCATTTCTGACACAGATTGTTATATTGAAATTGCCTGTTTCATGAGAGTAAGTTAATAAACCAAACCTGTAAATAACTGTAAATCAAATTCTGGGGGAAAGATAATATTGTATCAAAAGACTTATAAAGAATAATTCAAGTTTCACATAATTGTATCGAAAGAACCAATTAGAAGTTTAAGGAGCATTATTTTTACTGGCAGACAGTTATCTCAAAAATGACCCGAAATTACAAAGGCAACATACTATGGAGCAATTCAGGTATTAAATTAAAACTCATGATTTGATGTTCATATAACCAACAAGAACTATGAAAAGCTTTCAGGATGGCGAAGCACTATTGATAATAATATGATGGGGTTAAACTAAATAGTTACCAGTAAGCATGCATGATTCCTAGAGAGTGAAATGATAATAAGAGATACATGAAGAAATGTGGAATAAAGATCATAAAAGTGTAATGTGTATGCATGTCTACACAAACACACACACAGAGTGCAAACTTCTTCTATTACTCCCTCTACCGATTTCCCAGGAGTCCAATTTGACAGGCCACGCTAATTTCATCTAAAAGATTTATAACACCTATTGACTGTGGCAAGTTGACAAGATGGCTACATTAATAAACTCCCAAACATATCAAGAGAATAAAAACCTACATCAATATGGAACCAAGGACCCAATTTAGGTAAAGGTTGTCCTTGCTCGAAAGCCAGTCATATCTGACTCTACGATTCAGTGCTCATCTCAGTTTACTGCCAAGGAGCCAGAGTTGTCTGAAATTGTACATGCAGACAGTCTGTACTTTGTGTGTGTGTGTGTTGTTGTTGTTTTGTTTTGTTTTTTGGAATTTTGTGGTCAGAAATGTTCATTTGATGATGCTGGGGGTTGGGTATGATTTTCTTTGAGAAGTTTCATGCACATACATGTACAATTTCTCTCACAGATTTCCCAAGTACAGACTCTTTCCAGCCATCTCTCTCTTCCCAGGTCACCTTAGAAGTAGGGCAGCCAGAGCAGATCCTCAGAACATGACCTCTGCCATGACATGTAAGAAAAAAATGACCAAGCAGTTCTTTAGAACTGAAGTTGTTTAGTAATTAGGAAGGCCAAAAAAAGCAAACACTTTGAATTGTGCTTGAAAATAAACCGCAATATTTGAACTTTGCTAAGGTGTGTTCAGTTAAGCCCCAGTTAAGCCCAAGTTTCATTCCAATCAAAGCCCATCTTCCAAGCTCCCTTCTGTCTGACTCTCTTTCTGCCATTATCACACACTTTGGATAGTGAAGGAATCCAGCACTAGTTTTATTCCTCCTTATGAATTATTACATTCAATATTTCTGAAGAGTATTCAGCAACAGGCTCAGATGCAATATGATGCAGCAATCTGATCCGCAGGCTATCAGAGATGAACTATGCAACAAGGCTATTCTCATTAGAAGATTAATGGCATTCTGTTCCACAGAAGCCATTAGCTTATCCAGTAAAAGAATGAAATCTAAAATGACAGCTGTGAGCCAGACACTTACATAAGGAATACAACCTAATCATCAACACCCTAAACATTGTGAAAACACCAACCAAGAGCAGTTTTGACTTGACTGAACTTCAGTTTCTTATTTCCTATCAATCTCTAGGCACCTGTTCAGCATTCCAATTGTATCCCTCACTTGAGATGAAAGGGTGCTTTGGAACAAAAAGATGTAGGAACATTGATGATACTAGATCTTCCTACCAAGTGAATGTTTTTCTTTAAATGAATATATACAGTCAGAAGGCTGAAACTTTGGTCTTTCGTTTCTTTCCCATAATGTAGCTCCAGCTGTTCATCATTGTAAAATCGTTGTCTACAGCCATGGTTAAGAGACAGGAAGCATTTTGCAGAAATGCATTCGGCTTCTTGCTTCTCTAATATCCTTTCCCCCTCACCTTTATTATTATTATTATTATTATTATTATTATTATTATTATTATTATTATTATTATTATTATTATTATTATTATTATTATTATTATTATTATTATTATTATTATTATTAATTAGACTTATATGCCGCTCTACTTGCCTCACTGAGACGACTGAGAGCGGCTCACATAACATAAGCAACATATACAGTATCACAATCTCAAATATAAATACAGCATAATATAAAAATATAACAACAGATGCAGCACAGATAATGCAATGAATAAATTTTACATAAAAAGAAAAAACAATACAAGAAAATACAGTGTAAAAAATACAGTACAGTCAAGAGAAACAGCAGTTTTCAGCCAGCCGACCAGTTCACACAGCTGCCCCTCATTCTCCCTGTCTGACAGACAGGGAAAGTTCTGTGATGTTCCTGGGGTTTCCATCTATGTCATTACAGCTAGTTAAAACTACCCATCATTACTTTGCAAAGCTCTCAGTTCAAGGTAAGAGTTAATATCAAGGGTGGCCATATTCCACATCATACTATGGTTGCCTAAGGGAATTGTGGGAGTTAAAGACCCAAAATTCTTCTATGCACAACTATAGTTAATATTGTAAAGGAAAGATAATGGAATTTGTACAGGAGAGAACTGGAGAAAGGGTATGAACATACAGCATATACCAGGATGTAGAATCACACTGTGTCACTGCTTCCAACACAGGCAATATTTTATTAATTAATGTTCAATAATACAGTTCTTGCTCATGCAGTTAGCATCATAGCTCAGGTCCAAACATGTAATGATAAGTCATTTTTGTAGCTTCCTAAGATCCATCAATGAGGAGGGGTGACCAAGTCTCTTTTCACCTGCACAGTAACTGTACCCACTAGCTTTCAGACATTTGAATACAGCGCAGGAGACTTGACTAAAACCTCACTTACAACCAGGAGGCAAAAATTATAAAACTTCTTATTTTGTCAAACTAATCAAACCCTCCATAACAGGAAGCTTGCACGTCAATCATGTATGCAGCAACAAATGTCTCAGAGAATGGAAAAGGTAGAATTAGTTTAGAAGAGCGTCCTTCTTCTTTAAAGACACATTTTTGCCTGAACAGAGATTGCCATTTTACTGTGCAACTCCCACCTGAAATAGCCTGGAAATGGGCTTTCAAAATCCTGCAGGCATTGAATGAACGGATCATCCTCCACTTTCAGGAGAAAAGAACATTGTGAACACACAAAGGCAGAAGAATTTAAGTCCATGTAAAGTCCATTTTAGATACAAAGAGGTCACCAACTTCACTCAGTAGCACTACTGTTCATTAATGAAACCTTCAGTGTTCAGAAACAAAGAAGGAGGCTGCATTAGGCTTCAATCCAATTGTATTTATTTGCTAGTAATAGCATACCTACCTCTTTCTGTGCTTTGTACTCTTTGAACAGAAGGGAAAAGAAGGATAAACCAAAGAGGGCTTTTAGAGAACCATTCTGCTTCCTAAACTTTTTACCACTGGGTTTTAAAAAGGGGTGGGTGGGGGGAGGACATACAATGGCCAAAAAGAAAAGAACCTCTACATGAAAGGTAATTGCTGGCTCCATAGCCCATATATGGATCAATGTGCAACATATTACCATACATCACCAACATTAATCTGATATGCAGGTCGTCAAGGTTCAGCTTTGTGTTGCAGCACAAAAGGGAGTTTACAGGAACAAAAAACTGGTGATTGTTGTAACCCCAACTTTCGATTTTTCTCGAGAGAATGTGGCTGCTAATCCATTACTAAGTAGATGACTTCACTTCCACCCATGCTCACCACTGTGCATAGTTTCCCAAAAAAATCAAGCTTTCTAAGACATGTACATAGTTAAGCCCTCTTCTTTCTAGCCCCCATTCTCTTCCTTCTAGCTCCTGCTCTTACCCGACAGGCTAGAAAAAGCAGGGGAACCTATAGCTACTTTTGCTTCTCCCTTCCTTATCCATCCCCTTCAATTCTCCTTCTCTAAATTTCCTACTAATAACCAACCCCATATACTAATACCCAGCTGTGATTAAGCTATCCTCTTCCTTGTCCAGAACTTGTTTTACAACAAAACATGCTCTCTGGCTGTAATACTGCTCCTCTCCATCCACAGGCATACAAAGATCTGGAGACCCAACACAATAAAAAAAGTGAGAAGACATGCTAATACAGGGGTGACCAACCTTGGTGCTCCAGCTGTTTTTGGACTTCAATTCCCAGAAACCCTGATTAGCAGGTGTGCGGACTTGGGCTTCTGGTAACTGAAATCCAAGAACAGCTGGAGCTCCAAGCTTGGACACCCCTGTGCTAATGTATGCTGTTCATTTTTCAAGTCCTTGAACAAGTTCTGGGAAAGATGGATTTATGGAATCCAGAGACAAATGAAGCTTTTTCTAGAAGCTATTGATTTTCCACCACCTCTTATTCAAATAAATATTCTGTCTTTATCACAGCACTTAAACTACTGTTGAAGACATTCTTCTACTTTAGGTGCCATATCCATTCCGGATATTGGCTATCATCATGGCAATAGTCATCCTGTTCTTAACTCCTCGGAACAGTTCTTCTGAAGATAAGTCACACCAGTCTCTCAGGTTCTTCAGCCATGAAGTCCGTCTACTTTGAGGGCCTCTCTTTCCAGGGATCTTTCCTTGCAGAGTGAGTTGAAGTATTCTATACTTTATGTTGTTCCCCATGATATAGCCAAGATATTGGAGCTTTCTTTGCTTAATAGTCTTAAAGAGTTCTTGTTCTTTATCCATTCGGTGCAATACTTCTATATTAGTCACATGGTCAACCCATGATATCCGCATTTCAAAAGCTTCTATTCTCTTTTCAGATGCTTTAGTCAATGTACAAGCTTTGACTCCATATAGCAGGGGTGGCTGAACTTTTCCTGTTATGGGCCTGACTATGCCTCCGGAGAGCTGAGCAAACCGAACCATGCCCACAGAAGTGGAAGCATTTATAGCAGTCATAAATGTGCCCAATTCCACATTCATGACAGCCATGGGCGTGTTTACAGCTAATGTAAATGCGCCTGCTTCCACTTCCAGGTGTGGCAGAGGTGGCGACGGGCCAGATAGGATGGTGCCGGGTGCCAGGGCTGGCCTGCGGGCCATAGGTTGGGAACCCTTGCCATATAGCAGTGGTGTCCAAACTAAGGCCCGGGGGCTGGATGCAGCCCCTGACGCCAATTCATCCGGCCCACGAAGCCCTCATTGCTCCTAAATCCTCTACCACAGGATCCCAATTTTCATTTAACATACTCTCCAAATAGACAATTTTATCCACTCTTTCGATCTCTTGTGTTCCTGCCATTAGCTTCCTTTAGCTGATGTTCACCTCATAACCAGATATTTCATTTTCTTGGTGTTGAGATCCAAACCATATTCTGCACTTGAAGCTCTAATTCAATCCAGCATCAACTGAAGATCTGCAATGTTTGTGGCCAACAACACTGTGTTATCAGCGTATTGGATGTTATTCGGGTATTCGCCATTAATTTTAATGCCCATGTTTAAATCTGATAGTGCTTCTGAAAAAATACTCTTGGAATATATATTAAAAAGTGTTGCACACCTCTGTCTTGTTGCACACCTCTGCAAATTTGAACCTGCTCTGTCAGCTGCTCTTCAACTCTGACTTGAGCTGTCTAATTCCAGTAAAGGTTGGTGATGATTCTGATATCTTTATCATTTGCACCAATTTCTTCAGTGCTGTGATCATTTTCTCATGCTGGCATCTGTCAAAGGCTTTTGCATAATCTATAAAACATGCATGCATGTTACAGCTCATTCTCTACATTTTTGTATGAGGACCTGCACTGTAAACAGTAACTCTCTGGTATGTTGAAGACATACATTTGAAAATAAGCTGGAGTTCATGCACAGATGCTAATCATCCTAATGATGACAAGTGTCTTGTGACAACTGGCACATGTGGAGAATCCACCTCTTCGGATGAAACACCACAAAGATCTTATAACTGCTTACTTTAAAATGAGATGTTTTCAATAGAAACAGTTTATATGATTTGAGACAATACTGAGGGATTATTCTTATTTTATATTCAGTCACAGATGTCTAAGCACAACCTTCAAGAATCTGGTCACAATGATATAAGCATACATTATATGAATCAAGCTTCAAGTCAGCAGAAAACCAGGAAGGGGAAAGGATTCAGTCTTTGTTTTCATGTATGCTTTTGAGAAATGCAACAGTGTAAATACTTGCATTATCATTCACCAAAGTGTATATATTGCAGACATACTTATTACACAAAAAGAACAGTAACAAATGGCCCTTTGTGATGTAATATGCATGTGAATCAGCCTCTAAAATTTTAGTTCCATAAACAGAATGTTTATGGACATTTTGTGACATCATGGTCACTTATTATTTCATCACACTTGCCGTGTGACTGGCAAAGAAATACATACTCTTAATCCTGTAGGTCACGTGATTCCATCACTACCCTCAAAGATGAGTTTGGCTAACATGATTAAAGTACAGTCAAACCTTGCATAAAGAACACCTTGCTTAAAGACCAGAATTTTCTATGAATATTTGCTATGCTTAACAAATAAAACCAACCAAAAAGTCACTTAAGAAATACATCAGGGTTCACAATCCCCCCGCCCCGCAAGAAGTCACAATTGGTCACTTACAATGGTGCTTCACTTAAAGAGTAAGCTCGCTTAAAGAGCAACCCTGTGAAACGCATTATGCTCTTTATGTGAGGTACAACTGTAACTCAAATCACATTACAATCAATTTTGCACAATATGAATTTCTGTCCTTGTTAAAATGTCATGACACATAGAAAAAGTCTCTCTCTCTCTTCTAACATGGAAGAAGAATGGCAGAATGTCCCTTCAACCTGAAAACTAAATTATACTTTTTTAGTGATAACTAAAACAATAGTCTGGGAACGACAGAAGAAAGATAATGATACTCTTAAAATATGTTTTGTTATCTGGCTGTGGAACCATAAATTGGGAGCTTGATTCTCCACTGTGCCTCCTAGGGGAGGAGTCAGCCTTATAGCCATGGGCAAGCTGCACAGCCCCAGGGCACACCATGAAGAAGGAAAAGGTAAACCACTTCTGCGTATTTTCCACCTAAAATACCCTGGAAAGGGTCTCCATAAATCAGAAATTGACTTGAGAGCATGAAATTATTATTATTAAAATGTCAGTATAATTTCACTTCATCTTAATCAGCATTCAGAGAAAAGAGGATTACCATATGCAAAAAAACGAGGAAGAAAAACACAAAACTATTAAAGATTCTTGGAATGTTCCCAGCAGGGTGCAGGATACTGATAAACAAAATATTACAAGTCATAAGGTTTCTAGAGTGTGCTGGACCTCTAAAATGCACTGATACACAAAATAGTCTGTACCTGAGGTATGATGGAAATTTTCTTCCGCAAGTCATGAAGTCCTAGTTCTGAGGTCAAATGCTTATCAATCCAAATCCTTCCTTGGGGCTCAGCTAACCGAAAAAGAGCAGCTATTAGGGAGCTCTTTCCAGCTCCTGTTCTTCCCACAATTCCAACCTGAAAGGGAAAAAATGAAATAAAATGAAGAAAAAAATATACACTTTGATTAACAGAACTTTGCATTGCTAATAATTATCATGCATATTCTACATTTGGTTGGGCAAGAATTATGAGCCCGATAGTAGAAGACAAGGCTACAAGAGAAGAACACCATAAATAAATAAATGTTTATAAATTGTCTTGTACCAGCAAGATCTGCAAATACATGTGATTTAAAGCTATTGCAAGAAAGGCCCAGAGATTTCAACCACATATAGTGTGGATAAAACAATAGTTTCCCCTTAATAAGATCAAAAAAGCTGACATCTATTAAGATTTCCATCCACACCCTTAAGGCATAAGTGTCTCAGCTGCTGGAATGCAACTTAAATTTTAATGCAATGTTATATTTGTTTCTAAATGTATTGTTGCTTACTCTAGCCCTTCAGGGATGGTATGGCTAATAAAACATTATTAACATTTTCTTTGGGGTAGGAATAATATGTCTTTTCTCTCGTCTATTTTCAAAGCAGGTTTCATGGGTAGGTCACTGCCATTAGTTTTCTATTATAAAAATGGGAGACTGAGACCAAAAATATATTAGCCCAAGATCACAAGAACAAAATATGAAACCATGTATTCCAGGCCCAAACCTTGCAATACCAGCATAGGCTCATTTTCTCACAATGTAACTAGAAAGACCTGAACTGCTCATGGTAACACTCAGTCATTAGTTTTTAATGTCATACTCTTTTATAATCTAATTTGGATTTTACTGATGTTATTTCATTAATATTGAACAAACTGTCTGGCCAGGTTATCCTGCTATGGTAATAGAGTAGACCTTACTGCCAGCGACTCAGTGCCAAGTGTCAGGTGGTGGTTAACTAACCTGACAACCCTGAGGACTAACAGCTTGGGTACCAAAGTCCACAGGGAAGGGTGATGCTCTCCAAATGGATTAAATCCCACTTGAATCCACCTTGATGGAGGGCAGCATCTTCATCAATACTGGCCTGTGGCCGATAAGGACTTTGTGTGACAAAAGGGCTCAGGACCAGAAAGTGATTTGTGAAACTGGATCAGTGGTATGGGTGTTATGCTGTGATGCGGAAAGCAGATGAAAGGCTACTGCATTATATTCTCAGGGCAGTCTTCATGGCTGATAGCCATGAGGACCACCAATATTCGTATTCGGATATGACTGAACAAGAAGATTAAACAAACATAGATGACATCTAGGTAGGTTTTGATAATCCTACAGGACTAAATCCAACTGTTATCTCCAAAGAGAAAGGTAAAGGTCACACTTGCTCAAAAGCCAGTCATATCCAACTCTAGGGCTAAGTGCTCATCTCTTTTTATAACCAAAGAGCCAGCACTGTCTGTGCTTGCAGAAGCTTCCATGGACATGTGGTAGGCATGCCTAGACACCGAAATGCACAGAATGCTGCTTACCTTCCCATCAAAGTGATACCTCTTTATCTACTTGCAATTTCTTGCTTTTGAACTGCTAGGTTGGCAGGAGCTAGGACAGAGATGGGAGCTCATTCCATCATGCAGTACTCAAGTTTTGAACTGCTGACCTTCCGTCTCCCAGTCAGTGTCTTAACCACTGGAGCCACTGCAATCCCAAATTTAACTGGTCTGTTCTCTAAAGAGCACAGACCCATTTAATCAAAGGACTTTCATGACTGTTGACTAAACAGGTTTCACTTAGTGGATCTTAGTATGGCTGACCAACTAGATTTACACCAATGAAGCTGTAAACAGTTTCCAGTTTTAATATTTAAGATTATAATTTTGACTTTAAAAAATAGGCAGAACAATCTCCTGCAACAAGGATGCAAAGAACTGTTTTTTCTGATTTAAAATATTGTTTTCAATGTATTCTTTTAAACTATTTCACATGAAACCCTGTAAGCCAAGTACCTCCTACAGATCATTCTGTTCCAGTGTTGCTGGATTATTCATTCACCCCCACCAATGGAGAGAATATGCAATAAAATTATTTACCTTCAGCAATTGTACATAAAAAGTCAGTGAATTGAGTGTGTCTTTCATCAGAAGTATTAACTAAAATTCATATGGTATACAAAAATGCACCCTATGAACATGTGTGGTTGCTTATACTATGAGAAACATCAAATAGGTATTCTGTCCCTTAAATATTCTATTCCACACTTGTTCTGCACAAAGAAAAAAACCCAAAATCAAAATATATTTGTTTGTGAGAATCTTCCCACCCCATGAGATGAAAGTGAGCATATTCAAAACAATTATTTTGCTGGTCTTTCAATTTTGCTTGAGGAAAGCAAAGCAAATTGTTTAAAAGTAAACAAGGTTTGTTTTTCTTATTAAATCCCATTTCTTCCCATTGATGTTTATAAGGGAAAGGTGTGACAATTTCTGAGATAGGTTCTCTCCTCCAGGAGAGCAAGTTCCTTCATCAGCAAAATAAGAATTTAAAAAAAAAAGCTTTATGGAAAAAGAAGGAAGAGGGAGAAAAGAAAGCTAAGCCAACAATACGGAGTTTGGTATAAGAACAAAAGAGTTCAAGTGTTTCCTCTGATGTCATTGACATACAGTAGTGCATTAGCAACATAAAAGCACTATATAAAATTGATACTTAAAATAAAAATGCAGCTGCTCTGTTCATTGTTCAATATTCTTCATTCAGGCTAGCATCCAATGAAAAGGAACACACTGAGTATTTCAAAAGATGGCTTATCATTTTTTTCTGGATAAAGTGTTTGTGAGCTGCTAAGAGTAACAGGAAATTTAGGGTAATGCAAATAATTTTAACTGTCTTATAAATTATATTCTTTAAAAGGATTGAGGAACAAATCATTTGTTTGATATATCTTTTCCTGCCAACATTGTATTGGGGAAGGTATTTTGTTGTTAATCAATCTGACTGTAAAGAAACAAAGGTGTACCTGAAGAACTATACCTAGGGCTACTGATCAATGTAACTGTGTTATGAATACTAAGACTATGTTTATAATACTCATCACAGCGTCACCAAATAGTAAGCAAAATAGTAACATTGAGCCTTCTTCGTTGTTCGTTATTAAACAAAACAAGTTGGGAGGGGAGTGTTCTACTGGGCATCTAGGATTACCAGATTTTTTAAAAAATAAGGTAGAATACTTGATTGCCCACTTTTGAAAATATGCTACAGTTAATAGCTAATGAATACATCATCTTTAGTCTTACGCATCATGTACACCTACATTAAAAAAAAACCCTAAAGGAACTCTAATACAGTCTCCATATCAAAGCAACCAACAATATTACTCTAATCTGCTTTAGTCTGACCTCAATTGGAACACTGTGTCCAGTTCTGCGAACCATAGTTTTAACAGAATACCAACAAACTAAAACATATTCAGGGAGCAGAAAGTTAAAAGGTCTGGAAACCAAACCTTACAATTTTTTGGAAATCAAATACATCCATCTGTTAGATACCCATCCCAGGGGACTAAATATTAGTGAAGGGTTTCTGGGACATTATCAAAGTTGATACACAGATTGCTATATGATTTTATATTACAACTTTCCTGCCAATTCTCTTTAGCAAAACAGAAAGTAACCAGGTACAGCGTTTTTGTTTGTTTTCTGACATGCAGGTCAAAAGTTGATCAGACACCAGAATGGGCTTTCTCAGCAACCTTGAGATTAAAAGGGAGTCATTTAGAGCTAATCTAAATAATCTATTGTTGCTAATGGCTGTGTGAAGCTGTATTGTTGTGCTTGCTTGTCTGTCATCTTGCTTGACCACACCCTTCTCCCTTTGACCCCTTGAATTTGATGTATAAAAACCATGCCTGCAAGTTTCACTCTTTATCGGAAGCAGTGGACTTGATCCACAAAAGCTAACAATAAAAATATAGCAGTCAGTCTTTAGACTTTAAAGTGCTGCAGTGTTTTTTATTTTATTTTATTTTTGTTTATTTTGTTTTGTTTTCTGATATGCCCAAACCTTACAAGGAATAGTTGACAAATTGGAGTTATTTAGCCTTGAGACTAAGAGGTGATATAATAGCCATCTTGAAATATCTGAAAAGTTTTCATATAAATGATGGAACAAATTTGTTTTCCGTTACAGCAGAGAGTAAGATTCAACACAATTAATTCAAATTGTGAAAAAGTAGATTTAGCCTAAACATTAGGAAGAACGTTTTGACAGTAAGAGCTGTTTGATAGTGGAATGGATTGCCTCAGAGGAGAGTGGACTCTCCGCCACTGGAGGTTTTTTAATAGACGTCAGATGACCTATCAGGGATGCTTTAGTTGTGGATTTCCTGCTTTATTTTTTTATTTTATTTTATCACATTTATACCCTGCCCTTATCCAAGGACTCAGGGCAGCTTACAATTTAAAACAATTAAAAAGATTAAGAGTTTAAAAATTAAAAAAAAATACAAGTTAAAAAACAACAGAAAGAGAGAGGTGGGGTTATTCAAAGGAGCCAGCCAGCCGAGCTGACCGTCTGGCCCGCACCCCACACATGCCCCAACAGCCTGGTCTTCACCCCCTTTCTGAAGGGCAGTAGCTCTGTTTGGAGATGCAACTCACTTGGCAGGAGGTTCCATAGGACCGGGGCAGAGGACTGAACTTGATGTTCCTTGGGATCACTTCCAAAGCTATACTTCTTTGACTCTACAGTTTACTTACAGTATGTCAAGAGTTTTATGTTCTTTTGATTGTCCTGTGTTGAGCAACCCTAAGTAAATATTTAGCTTGCTCAGATGAGTGACAGAATTGGGGAATGGACCTGCTACACACATAAAATTTACCCCAAACATTACTTTAAATCAGCTCCTGCCCCTCCTGTGTTGAAGAGAGGTCTGAAAGGGGTATTTACTCATGTTTGATTAAATGAGTAGAAGCCTCTACACTGGAAACACTGGTGTATCTGGTTCCAGACTGCCTGGAAGTTTCTATTCTCATTTAAGCAAACCTGACTAGAAGAAGTGGACCCAGCTCTTCAATAGGTAGGATTTTTTTGTATAAGAAAATTTCCTCCCCACTTTTACTTTAATATGAGCAAGTTAAATGGCTTCATGGGGTTTAAGAACATAGAGGAAAAAGTCATCCATGTGGAAGAAAAAAATGGCATTCATTTTGGACTTCATCTGAGGTAAGTGAAAATAAAGACATCCAGACAGACATTATCAAAATATTGGAGAACTCTTGTCTTCTCTGTGAGGCAAAGCTTTAAAAATATTTGTTTTTGTAAGTGCTTCCAAATTTCAGAGGTATGAATTGCTTAACAGTGATCTTCAACCCCCAAGGTGATTTAGGGCTTTGTGCCAGAGTTGCCAGAGTTAAAATCGAATCATTCATCAATGACTGCAAAACATATAGCTAAGTGCAGGGAACTGCTGTATTCTTACAAGGACATTTTTCTTTTCGTTCAAGTAGCAAGGGATGTTTTACTTTGCACTAGTTCAGCTGGCATTGATTATCTCCATCTTCTGGCATGCATGTTCACCTATCTTAATTCAAAGGACAGTTGCAGCCTTACCATATGGTGACAGTGGCATTGATGCCTTCAGTGGGGCTCAGTGTTACAGAGGCATATAGGCTACCCCACACCCATATCCTTGGGTTCAGTTTACCTTGATTTCAGTTATCCAGAGATCTAAAAATATTAATTAAAAATCTCACATGCATAACCAGAGCTGGCCTCTAGAAGCAACTACAGTCAAACCTCGCATAAAGAGCGTTTCGCTTAAAGAGTAACTCGCTTAAAGAGCAGAATTTTCTCTGAATGTTTGCTTTGCTTAACAAATAAAACCAACGAAAAACTTGCTTAACAAATAAACTGGGGTTCGCAATCCCCCCACAATTGGTCATTTACAAAGGTGTTTCGCTTAAAGAGTAAACTCGCTTAAAGAGCAATCCTATGGAACACATTGTGCTCTTTAAGCGAGGTACCACTGTATCTGCAATTTAATGTTTACAAGGAATGGAGGCAGACTTTTTGGTAGCTCTCATGTAGAACAACAGAGACATTTGAAATTCGTCCCTCAATTCTATGACTCAAATATATGTTAAATGTAGGTTGTTGGTGGTGGAGAAATGTAATTCCCTTCATTTAAGTACCTGTTGTCTCCTGTCTTTTAAACATTTCATACTTTTAATACACTTGTCAACACAAAATAAATATCAATACAGTAAAACCTCGCATAAAGAGTGCCTCGCTTAGAGACTAAAAGAGCAGAATTTTCTCTGGATGGTTGCCTCGCTTAACAAATAAAACCAACCAAAAACTCATTTAATAACTAAATTGGGGTTCGAAATCTCCCCCCCCCCCCGCCAGATGTCACAATTGGTCACTTACAATGGTGTTTCATTTAAAGGGCAAACTCACTTAAAGAGCAATCCTGTGGAACGCATTATTTTCTTTAAGCACGGTACCACTGTATAAATATCAGGCAACTGATTTGTTACTTTTGAGATTATTTTACATAAAAGAGAACAACAACAAGGAGAGGGGAAGGAGGCAATATTAAGAGGCTGGGGCTACATTGGCATTTTGTTGTTCATTGGCCTGTATAGCCTTTTGACCAGAAGAAGGGCAAATAAAGAGAATGAATTAAATATGTTCCCAGTAGAAACTGAATTGATTAGGAAGCACTGAGTTGATTCTTGCAATGGGATAATTAATTCAGCAGCATCTATTTTAGAAGTTGAACCCAAGGATTCAATTTAAAAATCTCTGAAACAAACCAGCTATTCTGCTGTGTATAGTTGTGCCTTCAGAAAAACAGCAAACAGATCAGAGCCTTTCTCTAAATACATTAGTGCTCAGAAATGTCACTTCACTTCTGTTTTTCATACAAGCATGTCGTCTTTTAGTCCATGCAAGGAATCAGCATTCCTCTCCTTCTTTCCTTCTAAACTAGGTCACAGAGAAGTCTTGATAACACATACAGGTGAACCAATATCTCTATCACACTAGCAAAAACAATCAGAAAGAGACCAAAGTAAAGGAAAATGGAGCGAGCAAACAAACAAGCAAACAAAAATCCAAGTGCATAAATGCAGGCGCACTGAGCTACTGTCTAAGCAACATATCCCCCTTCTTATTGCTCATCTTTTATTTTGTTTGTTCTTTGCCGTGAAATGTAAATCTCCTTATCCGCTATTAGAATGGCTTATTACCACTGCAAGAAAGCTGGCCCAAAGGCAAATGGGAGTATGAAAAGAGATAAACACATACACTGCATAAAACCTCAAGAGCTTCAACTCCCACCCTTTTTTATATCCCATGAACTTACCTCTCTGCAATAAAAACAAGGACATTTCATTTGTGTTGTCTTTCTAAGCAAAAAAACCAAATCCTTCTGAAATCAACTAAGGGGATGAGATGACTTTTTAGATCTCCAAAGAGAGCATCTTCTAGAACAGGGGTGCCCAAACTTTTTGGGATGTGGGCCGATCATGTGGTTCAGGGAGCAGGTCACTAAGGCCCAGGGGCTGGAGGCGGCCCCCAATGCCAATTCATCCAGGGGCCGCACCCAGCCCCCGGGCCTTAGTTTGGGCACCACTGTTCTACAATTTACAATCTTAAGAATGAATATCCCAACTCTGAATACCTCCACCATGATCTGTGTCTGCATCATTTAGAAAAATCTACTGGATAGGACTTAATATATATTTCAAGCAACCTTATCATGTTCCTGGCAACATTCTTGTGTGGCTCCAGTAAAGTGCACAGTTTCTTCCACAGGGGCATGCAGCTGTTCGCTTTTACCTTTTGAGAGGCATTTTAGTGCCCCTCTCCTCCCAAATGCTGTCTAAAAATTAGGGTTACTCAGGAGAAAACCTGGGACACGATGCAACCTGTCATTTCTCATTTCTAGGCTCTATACCATGGATACGCAGAAGTATTCTGTTGACATAAACACTTGAACCTCCCATTCATTCACACACAAAATATTCTGCTTTGTCATCTACTTGCCACTTATACTTCATCTTCACCCACCTATCCTGTCACTACAATGCAATATAACTAGCTCTTTATTTCTTTGATCGTCTTCCCAACAATAATTCTTAACTTCTTATCCTCCCTATTTTGTATACATTAATATATATACACAATACTAAATAAGAAGCATAATCTATAATATTCCACAGATAATCTATAATTAGCCTGCTGAAGATTTCAGTGAGACAGAGCAAGTGCTACAGAATCATGCCCAAGAGTTTTGATTCCTCACTCTGCCTCGTAGGAGAAAAACCAACATACAGTATGTGGTTTGTGGCAAGCTACATGATCTCAGAGCAGCCTCAGAAGCAACAAATGGTAAACTACTTCTGAAATATTCTATACCTACAAAACCCTAGAAGAGGTTGCTATTAAGTAATAATGAACTTGACAACATGTAATTATTAACCTATAATTATCTATATACTGCATGTCATGAATAATAGAGCTGTTTAAGTAGAAAATATTTCATAAAATATTTTCAATTTTCTACAGAGTCTTTTATCATCCACTTAATAATATATTATCGTTCCACCCACTTACTCAAGACTCCAATGAGAAATCAGATTATGCAAAATAATTAATGTTGACTGTTTATTCAAGTCACCAGTGGTCAATGAGGAGTACTCTTCAAACGCGTGTTTTCAACTTTCTTCTATTTCATAATCTGCCTTAAATGCTACAAAATGATGTCTTCTAAGAAATGGAGGAAATAGAAAACAACTAGATGTTTATGTCAGAGTTTTGGGGGTTTTGTTTTCTTTTTTAAAAATTGTGGGAGGAGGCCTGATTAATAGGTTTGTCATGAAAACAAAGTATGTAATGTATACTTTAAGTCCAAGGAGAACAGCCATGGGCAATGACACAAAAGAAGAAGAAAGGGTGATACCTACCTTCTCTTTCGACCTGATTAAAGCAGTTAGATGTCTCAGCACCAAAGGGCCATCTATGCTGTAAGCAAAGTTGACATTTTCAAATGCTATAACACCGTCACTTGGCCAGGCTGGAGGTGGACGCTTGCTTGACTCCCAAGGCGCTTCCTTCTCAACATCCGTGTATTCCATTACACGTTCTACTGATATCATCTGGGGAAAAGCAACAAGGTCTGTTTTGTGTTTATTTATTTCCATCAACAACAGTGCCTGTATTTACAGAAATCTAGTAAGCTGACAATTTTATGGTGTCCCCCCCCAATAGAAATTCTCTTCTCTTAGGAAGTTTGGGGTGGAGGAGGGAAACCTTTAATAGTAAACAAAAATTACTACCTGATCACTGCCAATGGTCCCAATTCCAGTGGTGACAATACTGGTTCCCCAGGGCAAGAGGGAGTTAATACAAGTTAAATTCAAATTATGTACAGTGGAACCCCGCATAACGAATGCTTTGTATAATGAAAATGTCATACAACAAAGGGTTCATTAGGTAATCGCGATACCCCAGTTAACGAAAAGCCCATATAACAAACATTTTCTTTTCTTTATGTGGCGTATCGCCCATTTGATCCGCACCATGGAAAAAACCGCATAGCGAAGAGCTCCGAGGAACAGAGCTTTTTCATTATGCAGGGTTCTACTGTACTGTTCTTACTGTACTCTGGTGGGACGTGGTGCAATAGCTGTTAAGACATAAGCATGTCAACCAGAAGGTTGGCAGTCAGCATTCAAGACCTGCACACCACAAGACAGGGTAAGCTCCCATTTCTTCCCTAGTTGCTGCCAACCTAGCAATTCGAAAGCATGCAATTGTGAGTAGATAAGTAGAGATGATTCTAGTGGGAAAGGTAACAGTGTCCAAGGCACCTCACCCTATAGTCATGCTAGCCATCTGACCATGGAAGTGTTTTTGGACAACGCTGGCTCCCTCGGTCTAGGAACAGAGATGAATGTCACCTCCTAGAGTTTGCTATGGTGAAACCTTTCTCTTTTTACTTTAAAATCTATAATAATTCTAATAAAAGAATATTTGTGATTAAATATAATTTGGAAATGAATGCTATCTCAGTGTCAATGGTGAAGTACATGAACCTAGCTACACTAATTACTTTCAGCTGTAACATAAAGGAGTTTTTTAAAAACGCTTTAAAAAGGAAGAGATGGGTTTTACCAGGTTTTCAACTTCAGCACTTTGCCGAACTCCCCATTGAAACATTCCCATGAGAGTAATTGCGTAGGACAAAGCTAAACCAACCTGGCCTGCATCGAGAGCTGTTAGGAGAAAGAAAGTGCATGTTCAAAATTCACTATATTTTCTTTGGATGCTTAGCAATTTACTTAATACAACACTGCGAATGCATAAATTAATAAATTATGCAAAACATTCAGAATATCTTATAGTCTCCAGACACCAGTGTGTGTGTAAGTATGTATGCACATATGCACATGGGCACTGTACTATGTGCTATACATACATATGCACATAAATATGCATGGATGTATAGCCACTGCATGTATGTATTTTGTTGTTGTTGTTCAGTCGCACAGTCGATTCTGACCCTTTGTGCCCATTGTGTCTACAATACCATCTAGCCATCTCATTTTTGGCCGCCCCCTTCTTCTTTTGCCCTCAACTTTTCCAAGCATCAAGGCTTTCTAAAGCGAATCCTCTCTTCTCATTTGATGTCCAAAGTACTTTAGTTTCATCTTTACTATTTGACCTTCTAAGGAGCATCCAGGGTTGATTTCTTATAATATTGACCTATTTATTCTCCTCCCTGTCCATGGGACTCTCAAAACTCCTCCATCACCACATCTCAAAGACATCTATTCTTCTGCGCTCAGCTTTCCTAATGGTCCAGCTCTCACAACCATACATTGCCATGGAATACCATTGCTTTGACTATACGAATTTCTGTTTGCAATGTGGTCTCTACTTTTCACTATGTTCCCCAGGTTTCTCATCGCTTGCCTCCCAAGAATCAGTCACCTTTTTATTTCATGACTGCAATCCCCATCTGCAGTGAGCTTTGATTCTAAGAAAGTAAAATCTGTCACTGCTTCTACTTCTTCCCCATCTATTTTCCAGGGATTGATAGAGCCTGTTGCCATTATCTTGGTTTTCTTTATATTGCATCTCAAACCAGTTTTTGCACTTTCTTCTTTCAACCTAATCAGGAGCTTCTTTAGGTCCTCCTCACTTTCTGCCATTAGGGTGGTATCACCTGCATATCTCAAATTGTTGATGTTTCTCCCAGCAATTTTGATCCCAAATTGTGATTCCTCCATCCCTGCATTGCGCATTATGTGCTCTGTGTATAAGTTGAATAAGCAGGGTGACAAAATGCAGCCTTGTCTTACTCCTTTTCCTATTCCAAACCACTCTGTCCTTCCGTATTCTGTCCTAACTGTTGCTTCTTGATTCATGTAAAGATTTCTCATGAGGCATATAAGGTGTTCTGGTATGTATAGCCACTGAAATTAAATGAGGTAGAATGCAACAGAATGAAGGGAAGTTCATGAAGTGCTACACAGAGAAATAACTAAGGGAAGAACTTGGAAATAATGAATTAGATTTAACATATTCCTTTGCCCATAATTTATTTTATTTGGTTCATTGTTCATGCTTAATTTTATATTGCTACTTTAAAAACATTTTTATTATTGTTGTATACCGTCCAGAGTGTGAGAATATCCTAGTTGGGTGGGATATAAATATAATAAATAAGTAAAAATAAATGGATTATAAGTTTTGCATTAGGCAAGAGGACAGTGAAACTGGTAGGTATGCATAATCTTTTAAAAGTAACTTTTTGAAATTAGTATACAATAACTGGTCTGCAAGAAGTATACTTACTCCGAGCAAGAAGCAAAGACCCAAAGGCAACCACAATGACAAAAATGGCACAGATAGCATCAAGACGTACAGCAAACCAGCGAGAGGTAGTCAAAAATAAGAACCAAGCCTCTAGAAAGTGAGAGAAAAAGATTTTAAAAGGTTATAATATTAACCATGAAGTATCATCTCAAACTCAAAAGAAAAACACAGCTGCACTATTTTAGCATCACCAGACAGGAAGGTGTGCCAAGAGAAACTCCATGTAAGGAGGCAACTGGTACATCACTCTCCAAGTTTCAACTGTTCCACAGACTTACTGCCTCACAGCCACCCCTTCTAACAGCAATGTATGTCTTCACACAAAACTGATGGATAGGTCAGAAAGATAGAGAGCTAGATACATTGTCCACACCTTCTACATCCCATGAAGGAATATTATCTGCCTGCATTTTGCTGTGGTACAAATCACAGGCCTTGCCGTGTGATTCTATTGGGCTGGGAAATATTTACTCCAGTTCTTTCCAAACCTGTGTGAAGATCTTGATGAGCATCAAACAATTCTTGGAATCTTTGCTCTGCTTTAAATGCGCGGATTGTCCAGAGTCCCTGGAGAGATGACGACAAATGAGAGAACACCGGACTTCGAGCTGAAAAATTGAAGTTAAATGGTAATACCCTTTTGGTTATGCTGACCTTTAATCCTACCATAGGTGTGTCTGGCACTGACTCTATTCAATTAAATGTGTAATATCTGTCTCTCAAAGGAAATATAGTTTTCTACCAAGTTTATGCTAATTCTTGGCAAAAAAAAACAACCCTCCTGCAGATGAAGTCTAAAAGTACATGCAGCTTTCCTCCCAGTCATCTTCTGCAATACAGGTTCAAACCCTTAACCCAAACCAGCTTATCCAGGCCAAATAGGGTCACATGTGTAGTAATTCAGCCCAGGACCTGAAGCCAGTTCTCTAGCTCTGCATTATTTGATTCAATGTTTCATCTGCATCTGTGTTAAACATGGTTAATGTTAACTAGGTCTGCAACTTCATATCAGATCAGCCTAAAATTCCAGCTAAGACGGAGACACTATTAACATTATTGCTGCCCACTGTTGTTAAAGATGTAACACCAAAGACCAACTACAGAAGCACAAAATAGCAAAAAGTCTCTCTTATTTATAATTGAAAAATCAGCAATGGCATATCTTGTATTTCCCTAGATATATAATTTTAAATGAGATAATAATTCACATGCAAAGAGAGAAGCTTTACAAAATTGAGAAAGGGTGGGGAGAGAAATCAACCAAAGCTTTGGAACAGTTACTTTTCCAGACTGCAAGTCCCAGAGTCCACCAACCTATAAAATAACATTGTGCAAATCCTGTCCCTGAATTATTAGTAATATATGAGCATCCCAAGTTATATGAAGAAATACATACTTGTAGATTCCAAACGCTTAATATCTCTTGATGTATCCAAGAAATACCGCCGAAGAATGATGAAAAGAATAAGAAGTGGAACTAAAGGGATAAGAACCCAAGGAATCACTGCAATGGCCACAGCTACCACGCCACAAATTTGGAGAAAAGTCTGCAACAACAAAATTACAAAGGAAGCCTGAGTGTTTTCTCCCACAAAAACCTTCTTTTATTTTTTTTAATGTAACACAATGATTTAAAAGCAAACAAACTATGGAAATAATGAGTAACACTGTTCCTTATATTAACAACATGTAGACAAACTACAGAAGATGTATTTTTCAATTTTCACAAAACCGAACAATAATTAGGCATTTAATAATTCATTTGCCATCAATGAAGGATAATATGATCTTCCTTAACATATCTCTTGTTCTAATTTCTCCTTAGAATCAAACTGATTGGATGACTTCAGGGAAATGATCTAGACCAGTGGTTCCCAACGAGGGGTACCCAGCCCACAGGTGGACTTCAATTCCCAGAAGCCTAAGTCAGTACATTGGCTGATAAGTGCTTTGGGGAAATGACTTAGACTTCTGGGAATTGAAGTCCAAACACCAGCATTTGGGAAACACTGATCTAGACCTAGTCTCAACACCACTTTCATGCACTTTACCCAAATCTGGAATATTGAGGATACAGAAGTCCTGCCTCAGGGACTGGAAAATACTATAATTGCTTTAGAGAACAACACATGAAGGCTAGAGAATGTATATGCCTTTGAAATCTTGTGCTGATCAACTGTAACTAGCCTGACAATGGCTTCCTGAAGGCAAAAGTGAGTCTCAGAACCTAATTGGGAAGGGGTGGATAGGAAGTTTTTAATTAGCGTAAATTCAATGTTTCCAGTGATATGGGTTATGCCTGGCACAAACCTACGCTTCAGGATTTTGCAAAATATGAGAAGTTGTAGCTCACAAACATTTGGAGAACTGAAACATCCTCACCTCAGAACTTTGGAGCAAAAATAAAAAGTGGACAACCAAATGGTTAAATTGAACTCAGCCCATCAAATTCATATTCCCTACATCCATTCCTTGTCATCTTGAACAGGCCACAGTACAACCTGAAGCCACAGAACACATTTCCCCCATCAAGATAAAGACTACATGCTATGCCCCACTTGTCCACAAGCCTAGAGTTCCTATCTCCTCAAACCAATCAATCAACTTCCTTTCCATGCACAGTGCAGAGTTCTTCTTCCTCCTGCATTTTACATGTGGGTTTGCCTCTGTTCTATTTTGCCCCAGGACTCCTCTTTTCTCTAGCTCATTGTATTGATGAATTGTTTTCCATTGGAGAACTCAATAATTTTAACAGCTTCTTCTTTCCCCCCTTTATCACACCACTCTTCAGCCTTCAGATAGTTTGGGCTGCAACTCCTATTCTTCTTCTCCTGTGTCTAGGCCAGATGTGAAACTGCCAAAATGAAATCACCTTTTGGTAAGTTCAGTCTGCAGTTCTTTTTGCCCAACCATGTGTGAGAAAGATTAGCCAGCACTGCAGCTCCTATAAGTTCTGACCATTACCTAAGTTAGCTGAGGCAAAGAATCCAGATGACAGCAAATTGGGAAAAGGCAATTTTAATCAAAAGGAGTACAAAAATGATGACCCTCATTGAAAAAGACAGCTGATTTATAACATTATTGACAAGTTAGAAATAAGAATGGAAAAGAGTGGTGCAATTCCTGCTGAGACAAAAGTCTAACTGGCAAAACTAAAAGAAGAGGGAGGAAATTGTTAAGCTATCTAAGATGGAAGTCTGGCTCCAGTTTTGAAAAGAACATTCGATAAACATTCACCACCATTATTAACATGAAATTTACGACAGGGTGTGGATCAGTCTAATGTGCATGTATTTTGTAAAGCCAAACTTGAATACAAATGAACTCTTAATGAAATAGTCTCGCAGGCAGACACAACTATGCATAGGTAGCAACCTAACCCTCATTTATATATACATATAAAGTAAAGGCATCTAATTGCTTGATTTCCCAACTGCTTCTTAACCTGTGCAAACTAAAGGCCTTGGAAAATAGATCAAAGCATTTCTCACAACATCATAATGACAATGCCTGGAATGTGAAAGATTCTAGGTATTGGAATTAGCAATGAATGCCACCAGTAGTTTAATTCATGGCAAATTTAAAAGATCCTGATTAAGCAACTGATGTTTTGAAATTAGAAATTTTGAAGAACAAAGGAATTCCATAAAAACAGTTTTTTAAAAAACAACAACTTATTTCCATTAAAAAACCCTTATCTGAAAAAGGAGAGGGGTAAAACCACATGTTGTGTTAAATACGCAACATGTATGGGGTCGACTGTGCGACTGAACAACAACAAAAGCCAATCTCTCTCTTCTTTTTTTTTGTTTCACATGTTGGGCTCCATTCCAGATTTACCATGGAGTAGAGGAGAAGTTTAAGCCTTCCTTCTCAGTCACTTCCTTCCCATAATCTACTCCCTACTCAAAAAGGTTTAAAAGAAGGAATCCCTCTCTTCTGTGTGAAAGGGAAAATGTGGGGCAAGAAACTGGGGAAAGTTTAAAACAGACTCATGTTATGGCCACAGTCTGATTAGAGATCCATTTGTTTACCTGATGAGTAGAAACAAGGAACAGGGCAATCACACACTGTGTACTTAATGCAAGGCACACTTTCACCCATAAGCAACCAAGCAAGTGTCTATTTACAGGTCTATTAAGAGCACAACTACCTGTATCCCTTTACCATTCTCAAAAAATACTCTTCCTCTTCCCTTTGTCAGCCCATTATCATCAAACAACTAGGAAATAAATCTCTGCAGCTATCAATGCTATACAATCTACTGAAAAGCTTTCCTATCAGATGGTGTATCATTATTAAAATCTCTTGAAACTCAAGCTTTTTTCCTTTAAAAGAACTATTTAAATTCCATAGAAGCCATGCACATAAACCTAGAAGCATATTTTAGGAGGCTCTCCCCCCCCCCCCCGCCCAAGATAAAGTCTTGTCCTTGGATTCATTTAGCTTATTTATGCATATTTATGCTGTAAGACAAAAAGCTGGTAAACATATATCTGCTATTCAAATTAAGCTTGAAGAATTATTTCTCATGTTAAACTAAAAATTGAAATCTGAAGTCTTTCTGCCAAAAAAAGGGGGGGCTATGTTGTTTATAAGCACACAAGTCATATCTCTATATATCAATAGTTTAAGGCAATCTAGAAGATTTATACTTATCACTGCTTACAACAGGATTGTTACACTCTATGACTGACAGGAGAATTAAAAGATTTGTAGTAGCTGAGAAGGTGTTAGAAATTTTAATGACCTTGCTTAGTCTTTTCTTCCCTTCCCACCCCAACTCCTCCTGTCAGGAGATTGTGTTACAAAGGTGGTGATCAGGTTTAAGGAATAAATATTACACTCTTCAGCAAAAGGAAATTTGGAATTCAAGTATAAATAAAAACAGAGACATTTACAGTAATGAGTACTTCAAGAAGATTTTTGTATGGCCAAGTTAAAACCCGAGTACTGCATGACAGAATGAGCTTCAATCTCTGTCCCAGCTCCTGCAATCCTAGCAGTTCAAAAGCAGGACATTGCAAGTAGATAAATAGGTACCACTTCGGCAGGAAGGTAAACAGTGTTCCATGGAAGTCAGTATCTAAGCATGCCTGCCACATGTCCATGGAAATGTCCGCAAATGCAGACAGTGCTGGCTCTTTGGCTATAAAGAGATGAGCACTGAACCCTAGAGTCAGATATAACTGGCTTTCGAGCAAGGGTGACCTTTACCTTTACCTTAAATGAGTCCAGTATCTGGCTGCAGAGCCACAAGTGGGGCATTTGACTTTCTACTGGGAGAAATGCCCACCTATTTAGCCTTGGGCAAGCTGTACCATCACAGGGTGCTTCCAGAAGAAACCTCTTTTGAGTATTCTACATTTTAAAAACCCTTGGAAAGAGTCACTATATGTCAAAACTGACTTGATGGCCAAAAGTAGCTGCAGAAGCAACAATAACAACATCAACAAGTGCAACTACACCAATATTTGGTTTGGAGGTGGGGAACTAATTACTTGAAGCAGGACAGCAATATATTTCAGTGTAAAGCAGCACATCTTAAAGGCCCAAAATCCTATGAACTAATTAAAATGTTGCAGTTACATAATTTATGTTTTAGACCAGTGTTTCCCAATCCTTGGTTTTCAGACTTCAATTCCCAGAAGCCTAAGTCAATTCCCCAAAGAACAGATCAGGCAATGTACTGACTTGGTCTTCTGGGAATTGCAGTCCCTCTGTGGAGTGTCTGCCCCACATTGGGAACCACTGTTTTAGATTGTTGGATGGTCATCAATCCTATTTTACAGAAGGCAGCCCTCTTTTTGAAGGGGGTCATCTTTCCAAAGGACAGTTGAATCGCAGTACCACTTAACAATCATAAGAAGACTGGAAAAAGGAGGTGTCGTCTCACAGCACCTAGACACAAGTGCGCTAATGCTAAATTATGAAGTCACCAATAAAATACATAGTGGCATTACTGGTGCTTTAGGTGGAACTGGGATAAGAAGGCCAAAGACACTCTATTTATCACTAATTCCTTACTAACCCAGCCTACCTCCACGTTTGTAAGGCACAAAAGCAAATGCACACAGCCCCATCAGTAGGATGCAAGACAGGATATAATAATAATAGTAATAATAATTTTGTGTCAAGATTATTCTGGGTTGAAAGGATTTTTGTGGAAGAAACTCTGCTGAGGGAACACCCAAATGAGGCTCCTTTCATGTCCCCAAGAGCTGGGACAGAGACAGGTGCTCAACCCATCATGCAGTACCCAGGTCTCAGACTGCCAACTTGCCAGCCTTCTAGCTAGCAAGCCGAGCTTCTGAACCCCTGAGCCACCACAGCCCCTGCAAGGCAGGGTGACAGGACAGAAGGAGAGAAAATTTATGTTGGTGTTATGTTAAACTACTGAAACATCTCATTATTAGCTAATTTGAATTCAGATCCCCAGATAAACTATACAACCTGACTTTTTTTTTACACCAATACAGGAAGTTTCCCTGTCCACCCAGAATCTAAAGCTGTGGTTCCCAACATGGGGCACAATATGAGGAACAAAAAATTCAGGTTACTCACCATGTGCTCACGGGAGGAAAAGTATGATATAAATGTAATAGGCAAATAATTAAATAAATCTTCCCCTTGCTTGCCTGCTCATCCCATACAAACACCACAATGGCCAATAAATGTGTGGCAAAAAAGCACCCTTCGGTCCTGACCGACAAAGAAACACCATAAAAGTATTAAATCATGTTCCTAGGTTACAAATTGAAACTAAACAAAATAAAAAAGGCCAGTATTAATTGTCCCGGACAAATTATTTGTGCAAACTGACTTTGCCTATGGAGGAACTGAAGGGAGGGAGGAGGGCAAACAGATGGGGTAAGCACTTGGGAACCTCTAAGTGACAAAGTCCTTGTGAAACTAAAAGATGCTCGAATGCCTTCTAACACACTTTCCCTGACATTTCCACACACTGAAATATAAGGGTCAGTGGTACTGAAACAAAGAGAGGCAGCTCCACTCATTTGTCCTTCTGAAAGCGAGTGACCCAACCCTATTATTGCCGTCTTGGCACTTTTTGTCTTTAATATCAAGACGCAGCAGCCCTTTGTAATTTTATTTTGAAAAAATGACTGTGGCTGCCTTGTTCGCATTTTCCTTTTCTTCGGCATTTTCACTTCATAAAAGCAGGTACTCAATGCGTTTTTGTATATGGTGAGAAGGGAGTGACATTTCCAGCGGTGGTCTCGTCCACAGCCTACATTGGTGGCTCAAGTAGTCTCAGGATTAGGTTTTTGTGTGCGATGAAAGGATATGAAAAGTCAGTTATTTAAACTCAGTCAAGCTGTTGATTTTGTGGAGAGAGAAAAAAAGTGTTTTCAATTCAGTTTGCTT
The DNA here is from genome assembly GCA_030440675.1 of Furcifer pardalis. NCBI lineage: Eukaryota > Metazoa > Chordata > Lepidosauria > Squamata > Chamaeleonidae > Furcifer > Furcifer pardalis. The sequence goes on along the minus strand of CP126890.1, from coordinate 189,593,255 downwards.
CAATAAATCACCGGTCTCTCTCTCCCCCCTTCTTTTCTCCTTCCAAGGGCAGCTGCAGATTGCACACAATGTTCCCTCAGAAACAAAGCAAAGTCTTGAGGTGGGCTTTGCAACAACGGCAACATTTAGAGAATTTTTTAAAGATATATTCTTCACATTCCTGCTGTATGACAAGAGAATATATAATCCAAAAACTCAGTTTAAGAAACAGCTATTAATATAGATTTCTTCTCAATATACAAGTAACCTATATTAATAGCTGTGACTTAATTATTAATACTCACAGTTATTAAGGGAAAAAACAAAAAGGAACGTATTTATTTATTAATTTATTTTTCTGATTTCTATTGCTGCCCAACTTCGAAGACTCTTGACATCTCACAGAAAGTAAAACCAATCAGATTTTTAAATCCAAGAAAAACCCCATTAAAACTGCCACCAAAAATTACTCCAGCCCCTACAGATTAAACGAGATTAAAAGAGGGAGAGAGTGTTATTACTAAATCAGCCAGCAGGCAAGGGTCACCACACCACTGGAGCCCCATACCTGCTTTGCCAGCCAGGTTTTTAGCTCTTTCCTGAAGGACAGCAACTCCATCTGGAGATGCAGCTCAATTGGCAGGAGGTTCCAGAGCAGACACTAAGAAGGCTCTCCTTCTGGTGCTAGAGAGATGCGCCTCTTTAGCAGATGGCACAATGAAAGAGCTTCTCCAGTCTGCTCTAGTGGGATGGACAGATGTTCTCAGGGTGACACGGTCTCTTACGTATTCTGGCCCACTACCATGTAGGGCTTTAAAGGTAATTACCAGCACCTTGAATTGTACCCAGAGACATACCAGTAACCAGTACAGTTACCGAAGCAGTTGCGAGGCACAGGCATACCGCCCGCACCCCATCACCACCCAGGCAACTGCATTCTGGACCAATTTCAGCCTCCGAATGGTAATCAAAGGCAGCCCCATGTAGAGTACATTGCAATAGTCAAGTCTGGAGGAGACCAGAGCATGTGTTACCATGAGCAAGGATTCCCGATCTAGAAGTGGGTATAAAATGAAATTGTGCAAAAGCCCTCTTGGTCACAACTTCCACCTGCTCATCAAGCAGGAGTTGTGAGTCCAGGAGGACCCCCAGATTGGGGGCAAAATAGTAGCTCCCGAGATAACGGTGTGTGTGTGTGTGTGTGTGTGTGTGTGTGTGTGTGTGTGTGTGTGTGTGTGTGTGTGTGTGTGTGTGTGTGTGTGTGTGTGTGTGTGTGACCGACCAATAGCCACTCAGTCTTGCCGAGATTGTGTGTGTGTGTGTGTGTGTGTGTGTGTGTGTGTGTGTGTGTGTGTGTGTGTGTGTGTGTGTGTGTGTGTGTGTGTGTGTGTGTGTGTGTGTGTGTGTGTCCAATAGCCACTCAGTCTTGCCGAGATTCAGTTGTGGCCTGTTGTCCCCATCCAATCCCCAACTGCCTCCAGACACCTGGATAGGACTTCGACTGCATTGCTTGGATCACCACAGGCTGAGATATATAGCTGAGTATCATCAACATACTGATGATACCTCACCCTGTGGGAAGGGATGATCTCCCCCAGTGTTTTCATGTTGATGTTAAACAGGAGAGATGTGCATTTGTATACAGACACTTTTTTCTTCATGTTTATAACTATAACTTTTAAACTTTTCAATTTATGTCAGATTTTGGAGATATCAGTTGTCCTATCTGTATAAATCACTGTTGTTTTGCTCTTTTTAATTCAGATTCAAAGAGGTGCTGTTCCATTACCTAGCCCAAATTTTAGAACTGATTTTATTCTATTTTATTTCAACTCAAGTAGAAACAATTGTGGTAGTACATTTTAATTGTATCTCATATACTTAAACCCTTTTTACCTTGCTGGTCAATGATTATAATAAAGTGATTTATTTATTATAATGCATGTCTACATGGCCCAAAGAGAAGCAACTCCCACTGACCATATTGGTATTGACTCCCAGATAATCATGCTTACTTACCTGTGAGTAAAATCTGTACTGAAAACAGTATGACTTACCCCTAGTCCTGTGTAGCTACATTAACCTACTGTACTTACGTTGGTATAAAGAGGGGACTCCTTGAAGAACAAATATTTTTAGTCCAGACAAAGCTGCCAGGACTAAGCATATTAATTGTCAAATAAGCAAAAAGCAAAGCAATGTGACCAGGGAGCATTTACATTTCTTTTAAAATATGTAATCTGGAAGGTAAAATACAATATTATGGAATTTGCTGGGTGAAGAGGGTGTTCCTCTAAATCAAGGGTGACCCAACATTTTGGGCATGGGCCAGTCACATGGTTCCTCCTACTGGATGCAGAAGTAAAACATGCCTTACAATCTGTTTTGCAACAGAATGAGATAGATTTTAAGCTGCCATTTTCTCTCCTTAAAACAGGGGCACCCAAATTATGACCCATAAGTCAGATCTGACCCCTGACACCAATTCATCTGACCCATGCCACCCTCGTCTCTCCTGAAAGTGGAAGCAAAATGCGTCCATACAGGCGTGTTTTACTTCCGCTTTCAGAAGCGACGAGGGTGATGTGGGCTGGAGGAATTGGCATTGGGGCCTGATGTGGCCCATGGGCCATAGTTTGAGCATCCCTGCTCTATTACTTGTCTTGAAGCCCCTCAAGACCTAGACAGGTCAGATTTATTTGTGCAGAACTGAAATATGCAACTGTTAGAAAAGCAGAAAGGCTGGAATGTTTCTAAACGACCCTACGACAACTCAGAAAATGGACCACTTCTTCAATACAAATCCTCTCAAGAAAAGCTTCTGCACACAAAGTGAGAGGAACCAGTTACTGCATTGTTTATTGAGTTTCACTTGATTCTTCCTGACAACCATTTGAACAATGGCTGTTGGGAAATGTCCCTCAAAGAATCCACAACAATGGTAGAGGATCAGGGCTTTTATACTTAGTTAATACTGATTTCTTTCTCTTTTCTAAGAAGCAGAAAATATTTCTTCCTGAAGGGATTAGAGGATGTCTTATAAAAGACACCTGCAAACAAAACAAATGACAAAAGATCTTTATCATATTCAATAACAGTTATCCTTTGTACAAAGCTGGGCTTCTCCAGACACAAATAAACCAGCAACCCTTTACAATTTGACTGAAAATACTCAACTGAATCAGGGCTACCAATAATCAACAGAGGTGAAATATAAGGGAATGGGGGATAAACAAACAAAAATTAATTACTTAACTGCAATGACAACAACTAACACACTTCTTTATATGTCTGAAAATATCTGAAAATTATACATATGAAGGATAAGAGTCAAATGATCAGAACCATTCTCATAACAGCATACTATATGCTCTTTGTTGGCAGGAAACCCAGGGACCGGGGGAAAATAATTTAACAGAGATCTATCCACTATCACCAGGAGCAGAGGAAATGTTCAATTTGCTGATACCCTGAAGTGGCTCGGTTATTAAGCCACTTCACAATATCGGGAATTCAAACCACAATGAGCTGGAGCACAGATGATCACTCTCTCTGATATGGCATTTAGATGTGAGGATTGCATCAAAAGGCTTAACACACCTCCAGCTGACCCCAAGCAGCCCTATTTAGCCCGCACCAGCTCACTCAAAAGGAACCCACCTGATTGCCCACTGACAGTTAGGACAAAATTTCCAGGCTGACCCGCCCTGGTATATACGCTGGATGAAATGGACCCATAGTTAACATTATGGTTAGGCATACAAGTAATGATAACCATGATTAAAGTACCTGGGGGGAGGCCATTCTTCATATAGAAGAATGGAGGCACTTGGGGAAGACAGGGCACACTTTCACTTCCTAACTCTAGACCATGAGAGTGAAAGTGAGCATACAGTCTGGATTTAGGGTACTTAATGTTTACATTAGTTCCACTACAGTTCAGCTGAGTGCAAGATAACCCGATACTAACTTTGCATTGACCTTTTGAATCATGTACAAGGCAGGAAGAAATACACTTGGCCTGAAGACAAATCCTTTCCAGCATATTAGCACACAGGATACGCCATTCCTAGAGAAGAAAACCATTGCTCTTAACAAACAGATAAGTGCCTTGGATTGCATGCTCCTTTGGCACCTGCACCTTAGAACTGTTTGAACAACTTACTAGGTTGTACAATCTTTGTATGAAACCTTTGTTAGACAAACATATCAAACAGCCAGCTCTATCCAACAAGCACTCGCTTGTCCAAAGACACTTGTTCGCATAGAGACCAAGGGCACCTGGCCATGTCATCTTTCCCATGATGTTCCAAAAGCATTTGAAAAGGAATCCAATGGCCCAAATAGCCTGTGCAGTAGCTTATGTTTGCTGCACAGTTTTTTTGCATGTTTCAGTATGTCTGTATATTTAACAGCTTAACTTTTGTGTTGTGGGGAGGGGGGCATTCAAAAAGAAAGAAAGCTTATAAAGCAGCTTTTAAAAACAACCACTTCTCTGAAATCTCTAGGACTATAGAGAGCCCTTGAAAAGCAGGACAAAAAACACCAGGAAACTTTACAGTTTTTCTTTTCTTTTCTTTTCTTTTCCCCCTTTCTATTATGACAAGATTTGTCATCTGGAAAGGAAAGGGGGGGGGGGAGAAAAGGAGAAAACATACCGTACGTACCAATAAAATTTATACTTTAAGGGCAATGAGGGGAGGGAGTACATTTTATGAACTAATTAACCATTATTATTTTAAAACCTGAATTAATACTAATAATTTTATCTGCTTTTTGAATATGTCACCTGCTCTGATCTTCTGGATACTACATGTGAACAGAAGAAACTGGTTGTACTTGTTAATTTGGTGTATTACAGGTAGCTACGCGAGCTAATTACCTATTGACCTATCAGCATTGAAGCCCAACATGACAACCTCCCTTGACATAATAAATATTTGTAGATTTATTCATTTTCTTTCACCTTCTAGTTGTTAATGTTAGCAGTGAAAATTGCAGTGAAAGCAACCTGTGGATTCTGACCCAGAATTTCACACTAGTTAGCAGAGCATACTTACCTATTTGGGAAGAAGTTGTAGGGGAAATAGAAATTAAAGTAGTACACTGAGATAAGAAACAGAATAGAACTCCTAGTCATATCTAATTGAGGGCATGATCAGATGAGCATCTATCCTGTTGTTTGGTACACTGCAAGATGGGTTGGTTCATTCTTTTTTATAGTGATCAGATGATCAATCCGTCCCCAGATTATACCTTTTGGATCCTTTTTTGTCAAGTGTAGGTGAGCTCTAGTTTGGTCCATTCTCAGCACATATGATCATACTAAGAATGGATCAATATTGAGTCTTGCAACTGTCAAAGCTGTCAAAACTCATTTCACCCTCAATTTCTGATACTATATCATGAAGTAGCTTAATAAACAAGCCACTTCAAGATATTGGCAAACTGAACACTTACCCTGTAACTCTGTGGAAGGGTATAGAAAGTTACCACCACCACCCTTTTCCATACTACACAGTCGCTGTTGAGCTAAACCACTTAGATTACCGGTAAGTAGTTTAAAAAGAAAAGAAAAGAAATGCTGATTGAAGTAATTTCTCAACTGGCACTACTAACGAGAGAGAGAAATTGCTGGGAGAAACATCAACAATTTGAGATATGCAGATAATACTACCCTAATGGCAGAAAGTGAAGAAAATCTAAAGAAGCTCTTGCTTAGATTGAAAGAAGAGAGTGCAAAAGCTAGCTTGAGACTTAACATCAAGAAAACCAAAATAATGGCAACAGACCCTATTACTCCCTGGAAAATAGATGCTTAAGAAGTAGAAACAGTGACAGACTTTATATTCTTATGATCCAAGATCACTGAAGATAGCAATTGCAGCCATGAAATAAAAAGGCGACTAATTCTTGGGAGGCAAGCTATGAGAAATCTGGGGGACACAATTAAAAGTAGAGACATCACCTTGCAAACAAAAGTCCACATAGTTAAAGCGATGGTATTTCTAGTAGTAATGTACGGTTGTGAGAGCTGGACAATAAGGAAAGCTGAGTGCAGAAGAATAGGCACTTTTGAAATGTGGTGTTGGAGAATTTTGAGAGTACCCTGGACAGCAAAGAGAACAAATATGTCGATCTTAAAAGAAATCAAACCCAACTGCTCCTTTGGAAGGTCAAATATTGAAGATGAAGCTAAAGTACTTTGGACATCAAATTAGAAGAGAGGATTCTCTTGAGAAAACCTTGATTCTGGGAAAGGTGGAGGGCAAAAGAAGAAGGGGGTGGAAGAGAATGAGATGGCTAGATGGTATTGTTGATGCAATGGGCACAGAGCTGGGTGGGTTGAGGAGGATAGTGGAGGATAGGGGTGCCTGGCGTGTGGTGATCCATGGGGTCGCAAAGGGCCAGACATGGCTATGCAACTGCACAACAAGAAATAAGTGATTAAGTAATAATTTCACTCCTCCTGCCCCTCTGCAGAGGAGCAATGGAAATGTTCAGTTTGCTAAAACCCTGAAGTGGCTTGTTTATTATGCCACTTTACAATACTGGAATTATGGTCACTTAGGGTTAGTATGCCATCTGGATATTATGATTACACCAAAAGACATATTGCTCCTCCTCTTGACCTAAAGGGATCCTGTTTAGGTTGCACCAGCCCATACCAAAACAGCCAGTGTGGCCACACTCTAAAACAGAGATGCAGAGAAGAATGGCTAACCCCTCACCTCTTGCAAACAAAAGCAAGATGTCTCTTCTGTCCTTTCCCAGAGATAGTAAAGAGAGAAATGTGAAAAAGGAAGGAAGTGGCATCCTAAATTGAGTCTAGATCAATTACTGGAAGCCCAAGTCAGCACATCAGCTGATTAGGGCTTCTGAGAATTGAAGTCCAAGAACACCTAGAAGCCCAAGGTTGAGAAACCTTGCTGTATAATATCCTTTGTCAGGGAAGAGCAATAGCCCTTTTCCTAGAGAAACTGGGTCTAGGAAAATACTTTTTAGTCCGAAAGGATCTGGGCTATAGAATCCCAGGAGCTGCCACATTTTCTTTCATGGATTTAAGTGCTATCTGATGCCAAAGAATGAGTTAATCCAAGGACTAGGCAGGAGGTGTCACAATTATGCAGCTCTGCTTCTTTCTCATTGTTTCAGATGAGGCAGAGGAACTGCTAATCACTGTCTGGGATCAGTAATGGACTCCAGAAGGGTTAATGATACTGAAACTCATCCACGGTAAAATGGAAATACTGTTAGTGGGTGGCCAGTCTTTCCAGGAACTTAATATTCAGCTTGTTTTAAATGATGTTACACTCGCCCTTTAAAAATAGACTTGCAGTCTAGGGTTGTTCCAGCTGTGTTGCAAGAAATCCAAATAAGCTCCTTTCACCAATGGAAGTCCAACTTAATAAACATTTGTCTGGCAGTTTGCTCCAGGTTGGGCAGTTTGCTCCAGGCTGATTCTCTCCTTTTCCCAGCAACAACAGGACATATGTGCCATTGTAAACCACTGCATCCCTGATCAATGACTACTTAAATCTTTTTGGGTCTCTACAAAAGGCTACATTTTGTTGGTGTAGGCAGAATCCCTCTGTTTTGATTTGGTTGTGTAACTGGGATTGAAACAAAGCTTTCCCTTTGTCACTTAATGCCCTTGACAAATGGAAAGCTTCTTTTCACTTCCCCTAAAAAGGGGAAGAGAGAGGAAGCTTTCCCTTTTTCTCTTATTTAAAAAAAAGAGGAAAGGTATGTGTTCTTCTTGTGGTGATGTGCTGGAAGGAAGCTTCCCATTTCTCAAAATCATTAAGCTGCTTAATGGAGGTTTTTTGCGTGATTTTGTTTTCTTGTTCTTTTCCTTGAAGGAAAGAAGATCAGTTTAGATTAGGGGTGGGGAACCTGTGGCCTTCTAGGTTTTTAAATGCGGCCTTTTGATTGACTCCAAATTTTACATAACAAATATTTTTTATTTTTATTAATACAGTAAAACTTCACATAAAGAGCACCTATCTTAGAGACTAACTTGTTTAAAGAGAAAATTTTTCTCTGAATGGTCGCTTCGCTTAACAAATAAATCCAAGCAAAAACTCACTTAACAAATAAATCGGGGTTCACAATCCTCCCCACCAGAAGACACAATTGGTCACTTACAATGGTGTTTCGCTTAAAGAGTAAACTCGTTTAAAGAACAATCCCATGTAACACATTATGCTCTTTAAGCAAGGTACCACTGTACATTTTTGTTTGTTTCATTTTTATACCACCCATCTGGGATGTTTCCCACTCTGGGAGGTATACAACAGTTCAAACAACAAACAACAGTACCATTAAATACAACAATAATTAACTGATAATTATAATAATTTGTATTTTACAGTCAAACCTCACATAAAGTGTTTCGCTTAAAGAGTAACTCGCTTAAAGAGCAGAATTTTCTCTGAATGTTTGCTTCACTTAACAAATAAAAACAATCAAAAACTCACTTAACAAATAAATTGGGGTTCACAATCCCCCCCCACACACACAATTGGTCACTTACAATGGTGTTTCGCTTAAAGAGCAAACTCGCTTAAAGAGCAATCCTGTGGAACACATTATGCTCTTTAAGCGAGGTACCACTGTATATATTTATTTTATCTTAATAACTTTAAAATTAGCGAATAGCTTTCTTTTTTTAAAAAAATTCAAGTACATAGTAGTTAAATTTTTACAAAATAATGTACATTTTAAAGTATATTATTCTCTGAAGTTTGCCATGGGCTTTGTTCAGCGGACAGATTTTGCTTTGACTCAGGCAAGCGGTGTAAACTGGCTTTTGCCACACACAATCTCCTGCAGTCTATCATGTTATATCCTATTCTGTTCCAGATGTTCTGGTATGAATAGAGGAGTGGAAAAAAATGTGGATGCATCATCTTGAATAAGCTGGCAATGGTCTCTGCTAAGGCAAAACCACTATTGGACATAAACTACTGGCTGAAATTCAGCAGCACACCTTTATGTTGCATAAGCCTGATTTCTTCACTGGACACAGAGGATTTCTTGAATCAAAAATTGCCAGTCCCACTCCAAAAACTCCTTTTGGAACACTTTTGTGATGGGGAAGCCACTGAAACCTGCAGGATAGCAGTGGGAATCTTTAATTCCCTTCCTCCCAAAAAAAAAAATCATGCCTGAAATTCACATGGCCAACTCTCTTCGCCTCTCTCTGCCATTCTTTTTCATTTGCTCTTGAGTTGCAACTAATGTAGCATGTTTGATGGAGTGTAGGGGAGAGGGAAACTTGAGGTTATATACAGTGGAGCCCCACATAAAGAATGCTCCGTTTAACAAAAAAAAATTGTACAACGAAGCGTTCATTATGCAAAGGAGATACCCCACATAACAGAATAATTTTTCATTATACAGGGTTTCCGCTAAGCAGGGGTTAATGGAAGCCCCGTGTAATGCAATCCTCCCGCGCTATGCAGGGGATCTCCCATTGGATCCGCATAGCGAAGAGCTCCATGGAGCTTTTTCACTATGCAGGGTTCTACTGAACTTTGGAACATGCCAAGCAAGCTGTGGAATCAATGTACAATCCCAACTGTGTGATTCAGAGAAGCAACATATTTCTTCTTTTGGCAAAGTATCCATCATGTAATGGATGTCACAATGGACACCTCACCAAAGGAAGGGGATTATTTGCACTGTAATCTTTCTGCATGTTTTCACCCAACCAGCATTCAAGCCATAGCTAAAACCATCTAGAACCACAAATTACAAATGTCTTGTAATATCCATTGTAAGTAATACAAAGCAGTAGAACAAATTTTAAAAATTATTTACAGTTCAAAGGCTTGGACAAGTAGATCTATGTTTAGCCGGTGCCCAAATGCCAGGATTGTTATGAAAACCAGATCTCTAGTAGAATGGTGTTCTATAAATGGAACATCAATCAGTTATGTGGTGCACAGAAACAAAGATGCTTACCCCTCTGTCAGAAGAATGAATAAATAAAGTATGAACATAACCTGGAACTGCAGGAAGATCTCGGCAGAAAAGAGATCCCCTCACAATATAAAGTCCCAATACATGTAGGTTACCATTCACTGTTTAGGTTTTTTCCTCCCTTTTTATCAGGAGTTCCCAACCGATGGCCCATGAGCAGCACACAGCCCATGATGCCATTCTATCAGACCCATCACCTTCTCCGCTGCACCCACAAGTGGATGTGTTTATGCATGTGTGGGTGTGTGGCCGTGCATGTGCAAATGCACCCACGACAGCCATAAATGTGAAAGTGGGTGCATTTACGACAGCCATAAATGTGCCTGCTTCCACTTCCAGGGTCATAGTCTAGCCCACTGAGGCTGAACAGGGGCGTGGTCAAAAAAAGGTTGGCCACCCCGCTTTACATGGTGTCTTGTTTTAAAAAAAAGCCACTACTCAGGAATCTATTGAAAAGCCAATGTGGAGTCACAAGTTAATCCATCACCACTTCCCTGTCTCTAACATCTTTTGCGCTTAGACAACATTTTTTGGTATTTGTAATAACTTTTCTTTTGTTCTCATTACAGCTATTATTTTCAGCCCTGTTATTGCTAATCTCTTCTTTGTAAATCGTCACACCTGTTTTAATCCAAAATAGTATGGTAAGCATGGGCTTCTTTGAGGAAGTACATGCATAATTAGGTTAATCAGTGTTATCTTTTCATGTGAACTGATTGTTTCTTTACTGTGGACATATTTCATAACAGTGCAGCAAGCTTGCCAAATGGCTCAAAGGTAAACTAGGTGCAACTTACCAAGCATGTAGCTCCCAAGCTTGCATTGAAACCCTGACATAATGGTAATCTGTGGGGAGGCACTCCCATTAGCCATTTGTTACTCATTTCTGCCTCTCTGCTCCCACAACACACTCCAATTCTTGACTACACCCTCTTTAAACAGGTGCTTGCTTCAATACAACTGAAATGCTGACAAAATATTAACATATGCTTCTTTAGAACTTTGGTCTTCCAAGTTAAATTCAGGAATTTCTAGAAAGGTACAAATTCTACCAATATATATATATTCCTCCAGATTACCTGCACAAAGTCCAGAAATGTTAATGGAAGCAAATCATCCAGGTGGCCAATGTCTTTGGAGAAACGGTTTAGAATCCTACCTATTTAAAAAAAAAAAAGGGCAATTTCAGAGGACATTAATATTTTATGGGTTATGTGATTTTGTCCCCCAGGTAAATTAAAAGAAACAGGCAATGCATTCTAACTCATATTTAGTTGGAAGTCTATTCCATTTTGTTCAACTGGATGTTTTCCCAGTGAAGTGTGCAGAGACAAGAAGCATTAAAGACAATTTTATTGTAAATCAGTTCAACAACCCAAATGAGTAAAATACAAATCTAGTACAGTAGAACCCTGTACTAGAACCCTGTAAAATCCATTCCACGGAGCTCTTTGCTATGCGGGTTTTTTTCCGTTATACAAAGCTCATTGGCTATACCCCGCATAACGAAAAAAATGTTCATTAACTGGGGTTTTATTTATTATTTATTTATTTATTGAATTTATTACCCCGCCCCACTCGGGAGAACCCGACTCTGGGCGGCTTACATTGTCATAAAACAGAGGTAAAAGATAAAAACATATAAAATCATGAAGTTTAAAAGATTATCTAAAATTATTTGAAGTAAAAACAGTGCAAACTACACGCCAGTATCCCCCTGGTCCTGGTTACCATTGAACGGGTATACCCCTGTTACCAAAAAAACCAAATAACAAGCAATTTTTTTTTCATTATACAGGGTATCGCCCTTGCATAATGAACACTTCGTTATGCGAATTTTTCGCTATGCGATGCGTTCATTATGCGACGTACCACTGTACTTCTCATTTTACACATTGGTAATGTGATGTGTTGTGGCTGCAGAAATTGCAGAAAATACTCTCTAGATCCCTCTAGTCACGAGTGCTGATGCTGCGTCTTCAAAACAAAATGTCAAAAGAAGGATACTTCCCTTGTCTCTTAGGACTGATAAGAAAATCAATAATATAAATCCTGAAAAACTCTAGTTAAGAAACCTTAAAATTCATGTTAAAGCTAACTTTTAAAGGGTAACTGGTGTTAGTTATTACATCTAAGTAATTTATTGTTAATCCTACAAAATAATTTTGTGGCTTCTAGTTGCTTATTTACTAGCCAAAAATTAACTAGTTACAAGTAACATGGTAACATAATGGAAACTCCATGATCAGAGTTTGATCCCGACAGGGCTCAAGGTTGACTCTGCCTTCCCTCCTTCCAAGCTTGGTAAAATAAGCAGTTACCATGCTGGGGGCAAAATGCTGTTTATTTAGTGAACTGCACAGAGTACGCAAGTGCTGTTGGGTGGTATATACTGGTATGTAATTGCTATTTCTCTACTAATAAAATAACTTTAGCAGCCACTAGTTTTAAATGATTAAAGGAAGTATTAGCTCACTCTATGTAAAGTAGCAGTTCTCAACCTATGGCCTATGGGCCAGATCTGGCTCACAGCATGATTCCATCCAGCCTGCATCCTCGCTCCCGCCACTGTCCTTTTCCCCTCTGTCTGGCTTGATGTTCCCTAACACCGCTCCATAGCAGGGTGGATGTTGTAAGAAGGTGGCAGCAGAAGTGGAAACAGCAGACACATGTGGCCACCTATGTTTTTCCCAGGTGCTGCTCTAGCCAAGCATTGGCGAGGACAGGTAGGACCCCTCTTTCACCCATGGCAAGCCGGTAAGCAAGGAAGCAGCAGTGGCGGTAGCGTCATCATCATGGGGGAGTGTCTGCGAGTCAGACTGGTGGCATGGGGGGGAATGTTGGTGGCATCATTGGTGGCATGCGGGATTATTGGCAGGGGGAATGGTGGGGCCTCAGGGTGGTCCCACTGCCACTCCCTTTGGTGACGCGGGAGTGGGTGGAACACCAGTCCAGCCCACCAACAGTCTGAGGGGGTGTGATCCTGCCCAGGTCTTTAAATGGTTGCAAACCCCTGATGTAAAGCATCCTGAATAGCAAGTCCCATTCCAAAATAAAAACAACAACAACAACCCAGCAAGTGAACTCTATTTTACAATATAGATACATGGACACATAAATATATGTATATATTTGGGGGAGTTATTTAAGCTGTAGAAAAATATGAAAGGATAAAGATTAGACCAATTAAAAACAATTATGTGGTTCATTTTATGTCATAAAATTCTTGGACAAAGAAAGGAAAGAACTGTATTAATTCTGAAATGCTCTCAGGCTTTGAAGACCTCTCCTAGAAACAATATCACAGCTTCCAAGTCTCCACACCTGTTGATCAGGGCTTCTGGGAATTGAAGTCCAAAAACATATAAATCTATAAAGTGAAAGTGCCTTGGTTCTATCTTTTACAATAGACAAGAACCCCATACTTTGAGTTGTGCCCAGAACCAAAGCAATACTGGTGAGCAACTTTTTAAAGAATAATGCTGCAAACAGAAAGTCTATGTCTGCATCCTACCTCTTGTACCTTGAATCAGATGGACTTTAGCCCTGCACCAATCATCCATGTTCTGAAACTTTCCATGGTTTGACAAGAAATGGACATGGAGAAGAAGATTCTGTTCCTTGAAAAACAGATGCTCAGATCTCTTGGGGGATTTTCCAATCTCAGTCAATAGAATGGAATAAATCAATGAAACGTCACAAACTCTGGAATACCTTTGTACTCTGTCACTGATGGAGAAGCCAACAGGATTTACTCTCAACTACCTGGGAATTCATTTTTACTCTGTAATTTGGATAAAATGCTGAAGGAGCTGGAGGGCAGACACAACTCAGTAATGAAAGCATTCACAAAAATTATGTCACAAAGCAGTTTTGCCCTTTGAAGTCTCAATCCTGAAATCATCTCAAGCTTTTGTTTCTAGGTTTTCCACTAGTTCACAGCTTATTCTCTGACAGATTGCTTAAGGAGTTTTTAAGGAGGGATTTTTCTCAGCCCACTTTGGACGTATGTAATGTGCCTCCCTCTATAAACTTTCTAAAAGCTCAGAATAAATACTGTGGATGAGATAAGCACGGTAAAAGCCATGTCTTGGCTCTCTAACCTACAACAAAACATGCACAAGTGTTGCATAAAGCAACATTTTAGGTTATGACAACTGCAAACGAATGCCAGAATAATAAATTCATTCCAGCGCCAAACTAGTATCAACCTGGCCAATAACAACACTAATCATTCCACAAGGAAGATTATTTATATGCAATATTCACATTTTAAAATAACTACTTGGTTCTCATGGGTAATCAAGTTGCTAATCAACTCCAACAAACTGTCGCTTTGGTGTCTTGCTTGTGATGTTCTGTTCAGTAATGTAATGTTCTAAAAAGAATATTTTGCCAGATTTTTTTTGGGGGGGGGGGCAGTTTTGCTTTAAAAACAGAGGAAGTGAAAAAAATGTGGCATTAAAAATAATAAAATCTGTAAAATAAACCAGTAAAAGTATTTTTTCTTTAATCTGAGTAATTCACGTGTTAATTCTGGATGACAGCAAAGTGGAAGCACCTGATTCGGAACGAATTGGTACATGAACACAATTAGATTACACACAAACCTGAAAGCAACTGGGATTCAGTGGAAAGCCAGGCCCTAGAGAAGAATAACAACTATCCAAATGGTTCCACTCAAAGAAACAAACCCAACATTTAAAAAACTCAAAGCAAATAGACTGGAGCCAAAATCCAAGTGCAGGCCAATGGCACTTTATTTCATGGATAAAAACTTTCCAACTTCTTCTTCTGTCTGCAGGATCATGAATTCTATCAAAAAGTATTCCAAGGCCTACCTGCTGGTGCTTCAAGGGGGAGCAGTGTGAATCAAAGGCCCAAATAACCTACATAACACCCAGAATAAGTGTGTGCTGTTTAATATGGCTGGATGGATTATTATTATTATTATTATTATTATTATTATTATTATTATTATTATTATTATTATTATTATTATTATTATTATTATTATTATTATTATTATTATTATTATTATTATTATTATTATTATTATTATTATTATATTTAGACTTCTATGCCGCCCTACACAGTAAAACCGACTCAGAGTACCAACATTTCCTCTCTTTTTAGATGAAGATCTTAATGTGATGAGGGGGTCTGAGCATGTCAAGAAAAGCGAGAGTAGTATCATGTTCTCATCACCCTAAGAACATCTGTCTGTCCCACCAAAGCGGACTGGAGAGGCTCTCTTATTGTGCCACCTGCTAGAAAGGCGTGCCTGTCCAGCACCAGAAAGAGGACTTTCTCTGTGTGTGCTCCAGCCCTATGGAACCTCCTGCCAATTGAGCTACGACTCCAGACTGAGTTGCTGCCCTTCAGGAAAGAACTAAAAACCTGGCTGGCAAAGCAGGTGTGGAGCACTGGGTATGGGGCACAGTAATATCGCTCCCTTGTTCTTTTTAGTTGTTTGGCTATTTTTTTATTGTATTTCTAATTGGGGTTTTTACTGGTTTTAAGTTTTTTATAGCTCTCTAGTGGGATGTATGTAGTTCATAATGTAATTGTTGTATATCGCCCAGAGTCGCTTGCCAAGTGGGCGGCAATACAAATGTGACTAATAAATATAAATAAGAATTTGGATTCCATTTTAGCTCAAGATTCCTAGCAGGGCCAATCAAGGCATAATAGTCAGCTGAGGCACAAGACTATCATGCATGCATCCTCTTCAGAAAATAATGGTAAAGTTACCAGAAGACAATTAATAAATGCAGTGTAATGAGGGGCACAGAAGTTCTTTAAAAGCAGTTCCTGAACAGCAGGAGTAAAAGGTGACACTACCTGACAATCTTTCATAGACAATAGCAATAATGCTAAGGCTAACTCTTCTTAAAACTGCATTGAAGAAGCAATGGGAAACCACTTGAAAACTCTGTGATAAAATGATCCAAAATAAAATAAGAAATAGTGCTAAAATATGAGACTCCCAGGTTGGAAGGAACACAAGTTAGACTAGGAAAGAATAAAGAATACGGTAAGTACAAGTAGTGCTGTGGCTGAAGATCTGACTGGATTACAGCCTAAAGGACATGTGGTGGACACAATGTGTACAACTGGAACACGGAATGTGAGGATGAATCAAGGTAAGGTTGAAACCATAATACAAGAAATAGAATGTTTAGACATTGTAATATTTGGGGTGAGCAAAGAGGGTTGGAATAGTTAATTGCAAAAGTGCTTTGGTCTACACTCTACAATTCAAGAAACAGCATGGCTCTAATAGCAAGGCAACATGTAACACAAGTAGTTCAAAACTATATTAGAAAGTCTGACCAAATATTGGCTTGAATCCTATTACTTACGCCTCAGTATTAAATCAAACAGTATAAATCATTGTAAGGAGTTGACACTAATGTAGGATGAGAAATGCAAGTCTCAATTTAACCAGTAGCAATTACTTGCCCCAAATTTATACCATTTGACATATACCAATGGACCTGGGAAATAGAATTCAGATCTCTGTGAATCAAGCATCTTGGGAATCCCATTAACATAACTATTATTCAAAACCACACTCTACTCACAGGTGCTGTAAGAAGAATAAACTGAAAACTTTTCTTTCCAGGGAGAAACTGATCACACACCAGAACAGTTTGCACTAATCGTGATTAGAACTCAAAAGTAAAAAGTAATGAAAAATCAACCATCACGGTAGTGTTTAGCCAATGTGTCAAAATGAAGTAGGAATGACTCCTAGTTCCGTGAAATGAACAATTTGTTTATTGCACGTCTTGAACTCTTTTGGGGAGACTGTCCAGAGGTTTTCTGAAGTACAGTAATCTTCTGGAATATTATACCAGCCTTGTACTTGACCTCTCCTGATCCTTCATTTGTCTTTAAAACAGCTAAAATACCACATATTGAGTATCCAGTTTGTTTGCTGATTCCCTTTGGAGAGAGGCCTTGCTGATACAAAAGTATGATTTTTATACAGTGGTACCTCGCTTAAAGAGCATAATGCGTTCCACGGGATTGCTCTTTAAGCGAGTTTGTTCTTTAAGCGAAACACCATTGTAAGTGACCAATTGTGACTTCTGGTGGGGGGATTGCGAACCCCTATTTATTTGTTAAGTGAGTTTTTTGTTAGTTTTAGTTGTTAAGTGAGACAACCATTCTGAGAAAATTCTGCTCCGTAAGTGAGTTAGACTCTAAGCGAGGCACTCTTTATGTGAGGTTTTACTGTACCTGTAAAATTCTGTGATCCTTGGCATTTGGACTGGAATGATGTGATTGAAAGTTGGTCTTATTAGCAATCTTCCAATGAAATACACTCATACAACATTTCTATGTACTGTATGAAATGCTCAAGCATGTCTTATACTAACCTGGTGGGAAAGACCTTTCCTAAAACAGTTGTTTTGCAATGCAATAGTAGGAGATATACATGTATTAGCAATGACAATAATTAGGGTATCATCCCAATTAGGTTTACAGGAGCCAGGTAAGGGGTGGTCACACTAAATGCTTGCCACTTTAGCCTATGGAAGCTGTTTCTTCTGTTTTGTTTTGTTTTTGCATACAAATTTCTTTTATTTTCTGGTTGTATTCTAATGGAGAGACTGAGAAATAAATATATATGGTCATTGTCCATGGGGTCCGCAAAGGGTTGGAATCAACTGTGCGACTTAACAACAAAATTGTAACATTGCTAAAGCAACAAATCTAATAGTGGTCTAAGACATTTGTGCAGTACTGTATATATTATAAATATTTAAATGATAATTTTATGTGTGGTCTACAAAGGCTTTTGCTAAGAAAGGACAAAACTGAAATCATTGCTTTGTTTCGTAGGAAGATCTGAGTACAAAAAAAAGAGTGTCCATGTACATCACAATAAGCTTTTTAAAACAAAAGTTAAGGTTAAAAAATGCCCAATAAGGAGAAAGGGAGAAACAAGCATATTTTTGAAAGACTGAAACGTAATACACAGGATCCTGGGAAATTCTTAATGATCTGTCACTAATTCACTGATATCCTTCTGTTCCTTATTCCTGCTTGCACAGAAGTTCTTAGATTCACATCCTGATAATACTGTGGCAAATGTCTTAGGCCGCCATCAGGTGATTTGTGGAAAATTCAGTGAGCTATTTATTTATTTTTTTGGGGGGGCAGCGGCATTATTTGGACACCCTTGTAGAGGGTTGAGAAGAGAATTGGTAGAAGACTCTCCCCAATTTTGGTGTGTCTAGGTGGCTCAGGAGGCTGAGTTATGACCCCCTAAACCACTCCTTGAATATTCCCCAAACCAGCTAATTGTGGCCTAAGACTTTTACACCCTAGTGTATAATTCGGTAAGGAAGACAGCCTGGCCCTCAAAGATTCAGCTGCCCTACAATTTTCAAGCTCTTACTTCCTTGTGCACTGTGTGTCAATTTCTATTTGGGAATGTACTAATTCCAGAGCTCTGTGGATATTATTACATTAAATAATATAATCAGTACATACTAAACTTAAGATTCCTTATGAAGTTATATGCAGTAATCAAATAATTATTCAATAGCAATTAATCATAGTTAAATAAGAGTTTGTCAGCAAAGTGCTATGTACACATTTGGGACTATGTTATAGTTAATAATACTTGGCAGTATCTAAGTTAAACAGTGATTCATTAAGCCTCTCTCGCTATACAATGGCTAGGCCAAACTTAAACTGAAAGACTCGAAACTCTTTTGTTCTTCATGAAAGAGATATCAAACCTCAGTATGTGATAAACTTTTCTTCTCAACTCTGTAAACTGCTTTCTTTGCATGAATCAGAATGTGCTCAGGTGGGTTCTGTACCCACTCTTGCCTATGCAGGTGTTTGTTGACACTCTGGAGTGGATGTTCAAACTTTCTCTTCCAAATAATGGGAACACCCAACAATTTACCTGCTGCCTCAAAAAAAAAAAAGGTAACTCATGCTTCCTCACAAAAAACTCCAATGAAAAATAGCAGTTTGGTCTTGAGTGGCAAAGAACTAAAGTATGTTATTCTAAGGCCAAGTTCGAACTGGTACAACTGCCTTGATAAATCAGGTTACGCTGTGTCTGTCACCTATAAGCTCCTTACATCCCTTCTGCCTCCACAAGCGTGATCAGTTTAAAACTAGTCTTCATGGCCTGTTAATCCCCTGGTTCCCATGAGGTCAGAACTATAAAAGATGGTTTGAATGCTTTATTCTAATTCCACATAATATTTTCAAGGGAAACCCAGATGCTCCTGAGCAACACATGGGTCTTTTAAAATGGTGGTCCTATATTCATAGGAATAAGGAAGCTGGCTTATAAGAAGTCAGGCTATGGTACCACCTAGTCCAGTCCTGTCAAAACTGACTGACAGAAGCTTTCCAGTAATGCTCAATTACTCAACAATAGCTTTTCCTCTACCTACCTACAAGAACACAACTTGACTGTTATGTGGACACAAAATAGAAGAACTACGCACACTTAAATTATGCTATGTTCTTGTTGCAAGAAGACTTCCCAAACTTTAAATTGTGAAGTGCAGAAAGGAGCATTGAGAAAAAAGGTCCCCCTTTATACTTGATAATGCTTTAAGACAGGAGTGCCCAAACTCAGGCCTCCTGAGTGTGCCAGACATCATCCTGAGTGCGCCAGGGGGCTCTCTTAGTGCCGTGAATTTTGACTTGCAGGAGGCTCTGAAAATTCCGCTGAAGCAGCGGTCGGCCCCCGCAGCTGTGTGTTGGGGGTGGGACTGGCCCACAGGGAAAAAGTTTGGGCACCACTGCTTTAAGAGGATAACTATTACTTGTGTGTACTTGTTAAATTATGATAGAAACTGATGAGGAGGGGGAGGGAATCATTCTGTGACAAACATTTTTATTGCAACTATAAGCATTTTTCAGGTTATCAAAGCAGTGACAAATAAGTGAATTTGCCCATATCAAATACTGACAGAAAACACATCCCGCAGCAATACTAGTGAAGTTCAACACACAACACAATCATTAAATCATCAAAACCATAAAAATTGGGTTACAAGCTCTGAAAGGAGCCATGTTTCCTTTTTTAAAAAATCTAGAGAAAACTGGAAATATTTATTCATGTATATAACTTGAATTGTTGACAGTTACCAATCTCTTCTGGCTTCCTTAACATATTCTTAGAAAGAAATGTTTTATATGTCTCTTATCTTAAAAAAAATATGTCATTAACACTTCCTGTCCATGTACTGTATGTCGCTATCCAGCTATTACCAACTTCGCTACAGGGATTCTCTAAATACAAATCAGGAAAATAGACCCAAATTCTCTCTCCCTGCATCAATACCCCCCAAAGGACTGAAACTGACAAGAGCATAATCGCTTTCTCAACTTCTGCAAACAGGCATCATGATACTGAACAGAAATGTGCTCAGATAACATACAGTATATTATTTCCAATGTTTTAGCATACATGGAATCTAGGTGGGCTGTTTTATAACCTAAATAAGTTTACTGATTGAACAAGACTCTCAGACATGCAGTCAGCCACTAAAAGAGCTAGAGAAGATAAAGAAAGTGTTTGGTGTTTTCTGTTTTAGTGGGTTTAGTCTTTGACTCAATGAAAAGGTATGAAAACTATTCTAAACATGGTGATCATGTTGGAGCATCCCACAGGTTTATTAGTTCTCTGCTGAGCACATATTGCTCCCCACTCTTTCACTTTGTTAGCATTAATTAGTTAAGTGCCACCAAATCAAATCCACCTACCTACAGCAACTCTAACATGAATCTTTAAGAGGCAGTTTTACAAATTCCACTTCCTCAGTTAGTTTCCATGGCCCAGTGGGATTTGGCTCAGTGGGTTTCCATCAGTGGTGGGCAGCAACAGGTTCACACACATACCCTGGGAGGGGGGTGTAGCAAAATTGGGTGGCCTCTGGGCAGGAGGTAGCAAAATTGGGTGGGCATGCCTACCTCCCTACCCTGCCCCATAAGGTTTTGCCCCTGTAAGTGGTTCAAGGTCTCCCTTGCTCAAAAGCCAGTCATATTCAACTCTAGGGTGCAGTGCTCATCTCCACTTACAGCCAAAGAGCCAGTACTGCCTGTGTTTGCAGATGTATAGATAACCATATGGCAGGCATGACTAGATCACCCATGATGTAGGCTCCACCCATGATGTAGGCTCCACCCATGATATAGGCTCCACCCACGGTGTGGTAGCAAATTTTTTTTTTTTTTTTTTTTTTTTGCTGCCCACCACAGGTTTCCATAGCCCAGAGTCCTGGCCCATCACTCTTTCCACTATACCACACTGGAAACCAGTTAGCATGATACATTATTCACTGCAACTGGTGCTATATCTTCAATAGCATTGACTAGGATTTAAAAATCAGCTGATAGTGATGTTTTCTACCCCAACAGCTAGCCACAATTAGCATCTATAGAAAGGCACGATGGGAAAAATAATATTAACTATGGAAATGGGGAAAGAAATCATACAGACAAGGAAAAAAGATAGAATGCCATTTTCTATGGCTGGTAGCATTGCAGCTAGACTAGGCTTTAATATTTGATGTCAATATAAATATACAGTTAAAGATGGCAGGTCAAGAGATGTAATTTTTAAAACATACCAACATGACATTCAAGCTGACTGTATTTGTTACCATCTGTCCCTGCAATTCTAATAAAAGGCCAAGTATTGCTTCTAAGCCACCCCTGCATAGGAATTACAGTGGTACCTCGAGTTACAAATGGTTTGAGTTACAAAATTTTCACAATACGAATGAAAATCAATTGAAAATAATTCCTTGAGTTACGATTTTTTTCTGGAACAGATTAATTGGTTTTCAAAGCATTCCTATAGGAAATTTGAGTTACAAATTTTTCATAACATGAAAAATGCCATGGAATGCATTAAATTTGTAACTCAAGGTAACATTGTATAGTGTAATGGTAAAGAGATTAGACAAAGCTAACACTGAAGCTCCACAGAAACCCTGTAGGCATTGTGTATATTAAGAGACTGTGACTGTTTTAAACTGAGGTATAAATCAACATTTTACCAAGCCATCACCATCCTAGACAAAAGAGAAAGGCAGATTCTCATCCTGGAATGTGAGAAGCCACAGAACCACAGGAATTAGATCTTTAACAACAAAGAAATGTGTAGCACTTCATAGAATTCAGTGTTTTGTTTAACAAGTGCTTGTTTCTCCAGTGTGCTAGCTATATGCAACCTCAGACAAACTGCAGAGCACCCCTCAAGTTCAACTTAGAAAACCCTGCAAAGGTCACCATAGATCAGAATCAACTTGACAGTATTTATTATTATCTTATAGGCTACAGCAAACATGCACATTTCACTTTCGTCTATGAAAAAGAATGTCCATTATATCCAGAGACCCTTCTAGAAAAACTCTGAACCATTTTGAGATTTTTCATTCTTATATAAGGGCCACAAAATAAAAAAAAAAGTTTTGTGAGTAATATCATACTTTTAAAAAATATATATTATTTTGTCCAAAATGTGTACTTTACACAAAACATTTTATTTTGGTTTTTAAAAAAACAATCACACTGCATTTGGGTTAAAATAAACAATTGTTCAAAGTTTTAAAAGTGCAACTCTTTTGCACAAAAACCATTTCCACAAAATTATCGGAAAGAAGTCCTAAAATCTGAAAAAATTAATAAGAACCCTCATATTCTCACCCAGAAAAGAACTTTTTACATTATGTATTTTCATCTTTAAGAGGGGAAATATTAAGAAGTTTTACTACACCCCTAATTACAGCTTATTTCATCAGCTTACATTTTAAAAATTCTTTCAAGTGCCACAAAACTCTTTATTAGTTATCCTTCAGCAGACTAAAAAAGAATGGATATTTTAACAATTTTTATGTAACCAATAAATGAATAGAACATAGTTCTGTTCCCCTCTCTCTGATTAATAAAGAACAATTATTTCTATATTCAGATAGGGGTATTACCAGTGGTGGGATTCAGCAGGTTCGCCCCAGTTCACCAGAACCAGTAGCAGAAATTCCAACTGGCCCCACCCATCCAAGTTCTGAAATAAAGTAGTCCTATTTGAGGTGCAACACAGGTCTTTCCCCCTGGCCATGCCCACAGAGTAGGTAGTAAAAAAAATTGAATCCCATCACTGGGTATTACTTTTCCCTTTTCCATATTCAAGAAATAAAACAGCATATAAGGATTACACAATATAGCTTCTCTATGATCCTTTGATCAATTTTCAATAAATATATTTCACCCACCCACCCATAATTGTGGAGAATATATTCCAAGATCTTCTATAAATGCACAAAACTGTAAAAAGCCACAACCCCTGTATATACATGCCTAAGTCATAAATGTGGGAAGAAGTGGGGCAAATGCCTTTTATCATCTGATATTATGAGACAGAAGTTGGACTGAACTGACTGCTGCCAAGAAAGCAAAGCTCTTTCATGTGTGATCATAAAAGAGTTCCCCTGAAAACACTATACATTAGAACACCATTCCTTCTCAGCATACATTAAATTTTAAGTAATGCATCTTGGAAATACACACAGGTCACCACTGTACCCCTGGGTTCCATTTATGCAGTTTCAGTTATCCGTTGGTGTAAAATTAATAAAAACTCCCCAATATACTTAATATGTATGTGTTTATATGGCACATTTCCAGAAAGAGCAACTAGAGGTCACTGTCTACAATGTAATGTTTAG
Organism: Furcifer pardalis; assembly: GCA_030440675.1. Taxonomy (NCBI): domain Eukaryota; kingdom Metazoa; phylum Chordata; class Lepidosauria; order Squamata; family Chamaeleonidae; genus Furcifer; species Furcifer pardalis. The sequence goes on along the minus strand of CP126890.1, from coordinate 189,569,568 downwards.
AAAGTATGGACTGTGTTTGTTACAGCAGCCATTTTGTTAGGAAGAGTGTAAAATTGTGTCGGTATTTGCACACACACACCCCACTTCTATTACTGAGGTATGTGTGCTTAAATATGGGGATCCGTTGTTTTCCACAGTTTCAGGGATTTGCTGAAGGACCTCTAAATGTATCCCCATAGATAAGAGAGGGCAACCTGCATACAGGTATATCACACAATATATATATACAGTATTTTTATTTTTAAAATTTATTTTATTTTATGTTTTGCTTTTGGCTTGAGGAAGTAATTTCTCAAAAAAGGAGCATAGTCAATTAAAGTCTACAAAAATACTACTATTGCATACCTTCCTATTTAAAAGTTTAAATAGGAAACATGAGGTAGGGAGTTTGTATTGAAGACAAAAGGGATATACAGTAATACCCCGGATAACAATTGCATCGGATAACGCTAGAATCAGATAACGATGCAAGTTTTTTGGGAAAAACTTGCATCGGATAACGATTCTGGATAATGATTCTTAGCGTTATCCGAGGCAATGGTCTGCGGGTGTGGGGTGGTTTGGGTAGAACTACCCAATCCACCACCACCCCACCCGCAGCGGTCTCTGCGACTGCAGTAGGGTTGGGAAAAAGCACGTGCCTTTCCCCCGACTCTACTGCAGTCGCAGAGACTGCTTGTGTCTCTTTCCCTCGTCTTACTCTTTTCCTCCCTATATTTAAACTACAGGGAGAGAGAGATTGCTTATGTCTCTTTCTTTCCCTCACTGTATTTAAACTACAGGGAGGGGGAAAGAGAGAGACGTGATTGGTTCTCTAGAGACTCAATCATGTCTCTCTCTTTCCCCCTCCCTGTAGTTTAAATACAGGGAGGGAAAGAGACACAAGCAGTCTCTGCGACTGCAGTAAGGTCGGGGGAAAGGCGCGCCTTTCCCCGACCCTACTGCAGTCGCAGAGACCGCTGCAGGTGGGGGGTAGCTTTAAAGGCAGGGAGGAAAAGAAAGAGACCCAATTGGGTCTCTTTCTTTCCCTTCCTGCCTTTAAAGTGATTTGTCCCTGAAGTCAGGGCTTTTTTTTAGCGTTGTCCGATGCATGCATTGGACAACGCTGAAAATCAGATAACGTCATAACATTATCCGGGGTACTACTGTACTGTACAGTATTACAGATGTCTGAGTCCTTTCTAAGTTAGTCATGTCCTAACCTCCCCCTCTCCTCCAAAACCTTTTTCCTAGCAGACTATACTTTTAGTACTAGAGAAAAGTAACATTGAGGACCAGAGCACAAGAGAGATACTAATTTCCTCTCAGAAATTATTTTGGGTTGAAAGGATTTTTTCTGGAGAAAGTCCACTCAGGGTACACCGAAATGAGGCTCCTTTCTTGTCCCCTTGTTCATTTTGAATTCATCCTCAGATAGAAAGCAGGATAAGATCACCAGGTATCTATTTACTTTGACAGGACTTTTCTCTGAGAGCAAGTATGTATTCAAGACTCATTCTGTCTCATGCAAGGCTCATCGGGTTTAAAAATCTGATAATGCAATCAGCCTCAATGATTCCCCCATCCCAAGAAATAAGCCATTTATAATCCACATTCCCACCCACTCAACGAACGTTATACAACTCCATCGGAATCCCTGTCATTGTTGGTCTGTGGGATAGAGGGAATCTTTAATTACGGAAAATCAATAGTGCCAAGATGACTTCGGTAACTACAGTGATTTTTTTTTTAGAATTAAAGATTGCCTGTCCCCATCTCATGGCCCCCCAAAATCTTCCTGATGAATAAAGGGATTCAATGGGAGTATCAGGGACTTGAGGGTAACCAGAAATGTTTTATTTCCAAAATTTGACAGAAGCTGATGATGGCATCAGCTTTATGCTATGCAATTTACAGAACAGGATTTAAGCCAATAATTACTTGATTGGGTTTTTCAGAACACCCAGCTGTACTGCTATGAACAAAAACTAGATGTCTATAATTGAAATTTTCAAGCATAACTAAATGTCCTAAAACTAAAAGTCTAAGCAAATTAATCTGTTTTAAGGGCCAAAACTGCACAGTGCAGTGCTGGAATGGTGTGGTCTGATGGTATAGAATACAGAGACAGTGTTGTCGGTAGGTGATTAGCATTTTGCTACCTGAGGTCTGATGACAGAAGAAAGGAGTATAAATCATGGAAGAAAGAACAGAAGTGGCTTAAATTTAACTAGTAAGTAAAATTGCATGTAAAGATATATCAATCTAGGGATTGTTGGGAAGAGAGAAAAGAAAGGTGGAGACACTTTCTCCACTGTGAGTTTCCAAACATGCATCTGAAAACAAAAGTGTGAAGAAATCTCATTAATATGAAAGCTTTAGTTCATGTTGGTCATCTTAGAATGGCAAACCACCCCCTCAAGGATTCCCTAAGCATATTAAAAGACCTCACCTCCAACATGACATCAACACGCTAAATGATGTGGGGGTTTTCCTCACTGTTTCTGTGATTTACATAAACTGTACTTTGCATAAAAATCTTGTCTCTATGCAAATCTGCTTTTTTCCTCTTTATGAAGCTAATTGCATAGCTGGGCATGCATATGCACATTGACTCGCACATAGAGAACATACAGAAAAATATTCCTTTTGCTACAAGAAAGCAGATACTGTACAGTGTTTTTTTTTAAATCCTACACTTTTTAAAGAATATTGGTACAATTCATACAAGACATGCAAACTCTCTAAAATGAACCCCCAAAGACGTGTAGTTTCTTTGCAGTTCACAGCAAGAACTTTTAAAAAAGTTGCAGCCTTGTTCTCCCCATGAGGACAGATCAAATCAGGATTTACACGCCTCGCCTGGAAACCACCATGGATTGGCATACAATAATAGGGAAACCACAGAAGGATCAAGCACCTCCACTTCCCCAATCCCCTATTTTTGTGATAGTGAACCTTGGCACTTCAGCTGTTCTTGGACTTCAATTCCCAGAAGCCAAAGTCCCTGTGAATCCACAAACCCAGTAGTATAGATTCACAGGGACTTGGGCTTCTGGGAATTGAACAGCTGGAGTGCCAAGGTTTACTGCACGTGCAGTAAACCCATTCATGTGGATTCACAGGGACTTGGGCTTTTGGGAATTCAAGTCCAAGAACAGTTGGAGTGCCAAGGTTCGCCACCACTAAATAGGGCCTATTCTAATGAACACCCTTCCAAAGCATCTTTTGCAAAAAGTTTTTTAAAGGATCAACCAGTTGAAATTACTAGACGTACATATAATGTAATTCTCAGCCCTTCGTTACCACCATAAATGTCACCATGTGAAACAAAGGAACAGTGCAGTAACAGAGAAATGTTGTATATAATGAGCCGCATTTCTATAACAGTAGGAAGGGAGGGAATGAAACTGAAGAAGTCAGCCGTACCTTATATCTGATGTGTATTTCAGGAAAGGGAGAGAGAAGGAGAGACTGTCTGTCTAGTACAACTTTACTTCTCTCCTACAAAGCCATCAGCCTCAGGCATCGAAACACTTTTTTGCCTCATCATCAGTCTACTAGAGCTTTGTCATGATGAGATTTCATATTCTCTGGTAGCCTACCTGGAAACAATCTCTTCCTCCTCTTTCCCCTTTTCCGTTTAACCCCCTTCTTTCCTTTCCTTCCTTTTTCTTTATACTGTAGTTATCTTTCTATGAGCTTTTTTGCTGCCTTTGATTTACATTCCAATCATTTCCTAAATCATTTTGGTTTTCTTCCACACTCAACAATCAGAATAATTAATGCCAATTGGCCTCTGGCTCAGAAAGTCAGCTTTCTTCACTAATCTGAGCACAAAGACTCCCAACCATATAAAGAGAGATCCATCCTATTTTTAAAGAGCAGCTTAATCGTCTTTCCTTCTGCCTTTCAGTGATCTGAAACATTTGTCCCTCTCACTGTTCTCAAGACCATATTCAAATTTATCATACTCACTACCAAAGTATCACAATACTGAGTTCAATTTTGTCCACACTGTTCTTTTATACAACAAGCAACCAGATCATGTTTTCCGCTTGAGCTGTTGAATTTGATTTCACAAAATAAAACTGTGACAATACAAAATACCTAATATAAAAATGCAATTTCAAATTATTCAATCACATAAACTTTATTCAGGTGTGCATCTACATTTATTCTCTTTCTTGAATAAGTGGCAAACATATTAAACCATATTGTTCTGAATTCCTGGCTGGGGTAATTGGATATCCCATTTGATGGCTGAGTTTCCATGGGAAACTGTCCCCGAGTATAGAGCTGCACTTGAGGACACGAAAGGAGCCTCATTCAGGCATCCTCTAAAAATCCTTTAAACCCAGAGTAATCTCTGACACGAAATTATTATAGAGGACACTTTGAGCACAGAATAAGACAAATAAGACAGTGATGGTGAACCTTGGCACTCCAAATGTTGTTGAACTTCAATTTCCAGAAGCCCTGATCTGCAGGAGTTTTGACTTGGGCTTCTGGTAACTAAAGTCCAAGAACACCTGGAGTGCCAAAGTTCACCATCACAGGCATAGGAGGAGTCACCAGAAGAAGAATCACAAAGGGTTGGACTTGACTGTATGACTGAACAACAATGTGAAAACAAAGAGTAAGGAATGAAGAATTTAGAAAAATGGTGAAAGAAAGAGATAAACTCACAAAAGGTGCTCTCTGGAAAGATAAGAAAATGTTACTATTGCAGTAGTATCCAGAACATTGAGGAGGGAAGCCCTTAGGCACCCAGACAAGTGCTGCAGGGTAGGCAATCCTAACCCTGATTTTTTTTCTCTAGTTCTGGGAGATTCGGAAGGAGTGTTCTGCACATGCAGAAACCCTGTGTGTGATTCACAGAAACCATGAAGAAGAACTTGCAGTTTCATGCAAACTAGAAACTACAGTTGTACCTCGCTTAAAGAGCATAATGCGTTCCACAGGACTGCTCTTTAAGCGAGTTTGCTCTTTAAGCGAAACACCATTGCAAATGACCAATTGTGGGGGGGATTTCAAACCCTGATTTATTTGTTAAGCGAGTTTTTGTTTGGTTTTATTTGTTAAGCGAAGCGAACATTCAGAGAAAATTCTGCTCTTTAAGCGAGGCACTCTTTAAGCGAGGCGCTCTTTATATGAGGTTTGACTGTATAGCTAAATCCTTTTGGCCAGGCCAAAATCAGATCCCATCTTTAAGTCAGGGTTCAAAGCTGGTTTATAAGCAAAGCAGTAAGAGAGGGATGCATGCTAAGCCAGGTTTAGCATGATGTTATGGAAGTCCCTGATCCCAAATATACAGAATCTTGTGTGTCAAAACAGCTCTCTCATTGGTAATACTCACTCAACAAATGGCAAACGCTTCCAAGTTTGTAGGCTAGAGAAGGGGAAAGTGAAGTTAGCCTGTTGGGACTAGATCTTCTCTTCCCACTGTGCTGTTCAAGTTATCAACATGTCTCCAGAAATTCATATTGCACTGCTGTCCTAATCCCCAATGAATGCTATCATGAATAACCATTAAAAAAGCAACTAAAGGGAAAAAAGGGGAAGAACCTTGATGCTGAAAATCCAATAAGCATAGGCACAACTTCAAGATATGTTTTACTACTTCAAAACATGTTGTGGATACGGTGATTCAATAGCTTCATGTTCGCAGTTCATCTCCTATGCTCAGCATAAATTGAGACAACCAAAATAGTACTTTCAATGTTCAAAATGGATACAGGAATAACTCAGGAGGACATCTGACATCAGAGAGTTTAAGCTGGATTTAAATCCCACTGAGGAAGTATGACTCATTTCGGAGGTTTAAATTAGATTAACTGCTCCAAGAAATAGCAGTATAAAGAAAGGGTGACTGCCTTAGAGAAAATTAAAAAGGGTTACCCTCAACTTTTAAAAGGATCTGCAACTAAGCATTTTGCCTCAGTCTCCCCACCATCAGTACTAACTGTCTGACAGAAAACAAACAATTATACTAATTTTTGGTAGCCCCAAACTTTGCTTCAGCACTCCATGCGAATTATATTCTATTAATTAATGCATCATTCATAAATAAAGTGGCAATCGCAGTTTGAATTAAGCAAAACTCTGTCAAACCTCTTCAACAAAAACTTTATACTTAGCAACATTCAATGGCTACTAAATGAAAAGAAAAACACTGCTATATTTATTTATTTATTTATTTATTTATTTATTTATTTATTTATTTATTTATTTCTATAGTGCCAGAAGCACACAGAGATGCTTTCTGGGTTGAAATAATTGTTGCTGGAGGAACTCCACTTAGGGAATGTCTGAATGAGGTTCCTTTCATGTCCCCAAGTGGTACCTATTTATCTACTCAGAATTTCTTGCTTTTGAACTGGTAGGTTGGCAGGAGCTGGGACAGAGACAGGTGCTCATCCCATCAGGCAGTAATCTAGTCAGATTGAAGATTGGTATAAAGAGGTATGGTGCATTGCTCTGTATGATAAATTAGCATGTGAGCTTAATATTTTAAAAAGTTTGATTAAATGTAACCAGTTTTGGAAATTTTGGAAATATTTTATTGAATTTCCAATGAAACGGAATTTTGGATATAAACCTGTCCAAGAAACTTTGGAATTTTGGAAAGGTGAAAATTTAAGATGAAAATGTTATTTTTGCTAAACAACGAAAGTGGTTCCCCACTCAGCACAGAAATTGCATATGTTAGTAAGAAAGTAGTTAACAACGATAGTTTATTATATAGTAATTAATACCGAATGATAAAAAATTATAAACTATCTTAATAATACAGATGTAATCAAAAATAAATGTGTATAAGTACTGAATAGAAATGTTTAATTACTGAAATAAGGTTAAGTGTTGTTAACTGCCTTACTGATAAGTGTTAACTATCTTTCTATTATCATGTTTTCTTTTTTGACTATCTTTCTTTTGCTCATTAATTTTCTTGTACAATTGTCTAAGTTTCAATTATTTTACTTTAATGTAATTTTCTTAATAATAATTTAAAAGTTTTTTTAAAAAAGTACTCGGGTCTTGAACTTGCCAATTTTTCAGCTAACAAGGCGAGCTTCTTAACCACTGAGGCATCACAGTCCCTGCTTTTTCTTATTAAATTATACTATTGAGTCAACAGCAGTAATCATGTGGACAATATTTGCCAGTGGTATCAAAAACGGGAAGACGTGTCTCTTTGGATGCTGTTTGGTTGCAAGTCACTCCCATTCTAGACAGTGTAATCAAACCTTCTTTCTGAAGGAACAGAAATTTCCTATTCAAGGATTCAACTTCCTGAGCAAAGCTGTCTCTGTCTCTTTTTTGCTCTTTATTAATGTAGATTTACTAATGAAGGGCAACATTAACCAAGGCTGTGTAAATATGCTTAACTAATAATAAAATCCAATGCCTACCTGATAGCAGTATAAAGCTGATTACCAACATTCAACCATGTGTTCTTAGACTCTTGGAGCATGTATATAAGTCTGACAAAGGATCGCACTAAGATTGTGGAAAACACAAGATCATTATCCCACAAATTGCTTTTTTAAAAACTGTTTCTTTCCTTCTCTAACATATCAACAGGGAAGAGAAATTTGTCTTCACAGTTATGTCAATAGTTAGATATAATTATGGTCACAAAGCCACAGGCCTGATATGGAAGAAGACCATATTCCATTGCTCTGACTAATGAACTAGGAAACAAATATAGGAAGAACCTGAAAGAAATGCGTATTTAAAGGCCGCACCACCTTAGCGGGACTTACTTCAGTGTGGGTTTTGTTGTAAGTGAACCGTAATAAGTGAAATCACATAATGTGCTACAGCACAATGTAATTGTGAAGCATTTGCCCTTGCTTAAAGCTTCAAAGGTATAATTAAAGCACTAACTGGCAAAAGATAAAGCCAATTATCCCAGTCTATAAAGCAAACAATCCCACTGAGGACTCAAGGTCAGTTTAAGGCAAGAAATAATGGTGATATTTTTAATCATGTGGTTTTTGTTGCATTTTTCCTGCAGCTTCACAGTCACTGCAGAAGGAATTCCTCATGTAGCTGGGCTATCATTATGATAACTGCAATTACCATGCGAATAATATGATTGTGATAATCCAATTGAACAGTTTTTAAGTTTGGGAAGTATTTTTGGAAAGTTTTTGGGAAACATATGCAAGCAGTAATGGAGAAATAAATCCCATGTAGCAAAGTTACTGCATTTTATGATTAAAAGTACTGTATAGGAAAAGTACTTTCATTTCTGTAGAAAGAATAATTTTTGAAAGCAGAAGCCAGTCATTGGTTTTTATCCTGCAGTTACAATCTCCTAATAGTATATTCTGAATAGTGCTGCATTTTCATAGAAACTTAAACTTGGCATTTTTATTACTATCATTGCAATTTTACTCTTGATACACTAGTACCTCGGATAACGATGAAACTTGGTTCCACAAGTCTCATCGTTATCCGGTTTTTAGCGTTGTGCGATGCATTGATCACACGTTTTTTAAAAAGCCCTATTTCCTTTCCGAAGAGGAAAGGGAAGAGGGGGGTGCTCAGCCTGCCTCTTTGGAAAGGGCAGTGGGGATTCCATGAGTGGAATCCCCACTGCCCTTTCCAAGGGGGTCAGAGAGCCCGAAATGGATGAAAAAAAATCCAGGTTTTTTTTTCCGCCCATTTCGGGCTCTCTGACCCCCCCTGCCGGCTCCGGGGGCAGTCAGAGTACCTGATCCACAGCTGCGGGGTGGCTGGTGAAGCCGACGGGGACGCCCCGTCAGGTTCCCTAGCCACCCACCCCTGCCTCTGCAGCTGTGGGGTGGCTGGGGAAGCCAACGGGGGAGCCCCCCTGTCAGCTTTCCAGCCACCCCTCCCCTGCCTCCACAGCTGCAGGATGGCTGGGAAGCTGAACAGAGAACCCCGTTCAGCTTTCCAGCCACCCTGCTGCTACGAACGACTGCATCAGATAATGCTAACAGATTGTTATCCGATGCAAAATTTCTTTTGAAATTTTGCATCGTTATCCGATTTTAGCGTTATACGATGCAGTGGTTATCCGAGGTATTACTTTATAGCATTTGTCATCCTTTCCTCCTCTTCACTTGTTTCATCTACTGAATTGTGTGGTGTGGAGTATAAATCTGACAAGTGCCTTTTAAAAAATAAGTTATTCCCAGTTCTTCCTGAGCCTGAAAATGTTCCACAACTGTGTTACATAATCTGCCAGGTGCTTGCAATCTGGCAGAAACCTAATTAATTCATCCAGATGCTCCAGCGCAGATTACCCAAGATCATCTGGGAGAAACTATTCAGTGCATTGCAAAAACAACCTCCAACTATTAATGAATACAACTCTTAATTGCAAGAGTCTTTGGTGCATTCCAACTCACAGCTGCCCGTGTCATTGCACCAAATACTCTGATTTCTTACACAGCTCTGTCCTTTTCTTGTATGCTGGCTTGTAAAAATAATAATAATAAGCTAACACACAGACAGACAGTATGCTTATCAACCTTCTGTTTACGCTAGTATTTCAGACACATGATGATGACACATATTTGAAATATGTGCAAGATCAAATCACTCTTTCCTTCTGTTCCCAACCTGTTTCAATTTTTAAAAATTCAAAAATCTGAATTTTTAAAATATCCTGAAAAGAGTTCAGCTATTCAATATACAGTATACTGAAATAGTTCAACACAGCAGCAACACAAAATGCACCTTTGGAAAGTTTGCAGCTGACATTGTAGCCTTGGAAATATACAGGGTGACCTGTAAATCCCTACCCATCTATATGTATTATCATTTTCCCTCTCTAGAAAAATATAGCCAACTTAAGCCCATTTACACTTGAAGAACGTATTGTGACAAGTGTGTGGGTACATGAGCACAAGAATAGTGGTGATAAACCAGATACAATCAGTGGCAAATTTAGAAAAAGATTCAATAGGCCACCCTGTGCATGCTCCATCCATAAGGCATATACACCTTGCTTGCTGAATAAAATAGATATAATCACCAGCAGCATGGACACATTTAAGTGGATACAGGGGTCCTTCTCAAAAATGAGAGGCCATTGGCAGTTCTACTATTCTGTTTGTGTGCAATGGACAAAATGTTATGAATGAGCCAGAATGTGGAAAATCACAGTCAAGGGCCTTAGTCTCCTATTACTATATGAAGAAAGTTACATCTTTGAGGTGTAAATGTTCACTTCAGCATTACCTCCATATTTACATTCTGCATCCCAGAGACCTCCTATGGTAATAGAGCAGAGCATACTTCCTGCGACTCAACCCTGAGTGTCAGGCGGCAGTTAACTAACCTGACCACCCTAAGGACTACAGCCTTGGGTGCTGAATTCCACAGGGAAGCATGATGGTCCCCAAGTGGATTAAATCCCACTTGAATACATCTTGTCGGACGGTAGCAGCTTCATCAATACTGGCCTGGGACTGATGAGGACTTTATGTGCCAAAAGGACTCAGGACCAGAAAATGACTCATGGAACTGGATCAGTGGTATGGCTGTCACACTGTGATGTAGAAGGCAGATGAAAGGCCATTGCATTATATTCTCAGGACAGTCTTCATGGCTGATCGCCATGAGGATCGTCAATATTTGGATTTGGATATGGAAGAAGAAACCTCCTTCATTGCAATGGTGGTAAATGCCACTGTTTTGCCTCTACCATTGCGCCATAAGAGAAGGTTGTCAAAGGCACACTGAAAGATGCTTGGGGTCAATTGCCCTTGTGTTCTCCTGTTATGTCCCTGAAAAGCAAGGGGGAAATTTAGCAAATGTGGAACTAGTGTGCTTATTTTCCATCTAACTGCCCCCTTTCATCTCTGCCTGGCTAGCAAGATCTCAGCAGGCCTTTGGAGGAGACAGTTCATTTCCTATGGATTCACCCTCCACCCTATGACCAAAGAATAGCTCTGCCTACGTATCTAAATACTGAGGCAAACATGCACTCTTCATTGGTATCCACCACCTAAACCTACCTGCAGGAAACAGTACTTTCTTTTTCATTCATGTTTCTCTTCTGCAGACACTGACAATTGTGTTACAAAGGCACAGGGATATTTAATGGTCACCCTCTTCTAAATTTCAGGACAGAATGACTCCTTACACAGAACAGGACTGCGACCAAAACATGTCAGTGCCAGATCGAGTTATCTCCCTCAATAGCATCCCTGCCTCTGACTCTCTAGTGCCACACAGCTAAAGAAGGAAAATGCACAAGTCAACAAGGTGAGATTCCCAGTGAAAACTGACACAGCATCTAGTTCTACCCTTAATAAGCAACAGCTTTGATACTTTGGAACAAAGATGAATTCAACTATTCTGGCCTATATTAAACACACACCAACCCTTATCGCAATATTTACTGATCTTAGCCTACTCCTCCAGCAATCAGCTCATAAAGATTGCCAACAGAATCTCAAGAGTTATAATCTAATAGGTAAATGTATATGTAGCGCTATTTAAACTTGTAACAAAAGCTATTATGATAACTAATAGCTGTAAGGGAGCAACTCCCATAGAAATAATTCAATATCACACCCTGATAAGATTTAAAGTACACAGAACCATTGTTATACGAAAAAACATTTAAAGTGGAGGGGTTTTCTCTTTAAACATGTGGCAGTCAAACAGGTTTTAATTGCCACACCTCTTACTAACTGTTCCATGCAAACACCCAAAATAATATTTAGAGTGTTATGTGGTTGTTCAGGATCTTTGTGATGAATGCAGTTCTATTGTACTCCCATTGTACTCCTTAAATTAGGGGTTCTCAACCTGTGGCCCCAACACCATTTCATGTGGTGCCCCCACCACCTCTGCCACACGGAGAAATGCCATGTGTGGCAGGTAGGGCAAAATGGCCATTTGGACCCTGAAGCTGCCCAAGGGAGCATGACTTGGCCCTCAGCTTTAAAAGGTTGAGAACCCCTGCCTTAAATGGTCACTTTGGTGGACCTTTTCTTTTAATTATGCACTGGGATAGGAGATAAATGGGTTCATTGTTATTTTAGGCAACAAATACCAATACACAGCAAATAATTTTCCAAAAGTAGCAGTCTGTGGTTGTTAAATACCATGAGGATGCCACCAATTTATGGTAACCCTATGAACAAATGATCTCCTAAACATCCTGTCGTCAATAACCCAAGTCAGCTCTTGTAAACAAAGTACAGTTGTACCTCGCTTAAGGAGCATAATGCGTTCCACAGGATTGCTCTTTAAGCGAGTTTGCTCTTTAAGCGAAACACCATTGTAAGTGACCGATTGTGGGGGGGATTGCGAACCCTAATTTATTTGTTAAGTGAGTTTTTGATTGGTTTTATTTGTTAAGCGAAGCGACCATTCAGAGAAAATTCTGCTCTTTAAGCAAGTTACTTTTTAAGCGAAACGCTCTTTATGCGAGGTTTGACTGTACCAATAAGGAAACATTAACACTGAAGTGAAATCAAGATGTAAGCCATGCATACTTAAGACTTACTTTAAATGAGGTCAATATGAAGAATAATCATGCTAGCTGTCAAGCTTTTAATGAGTTCATTCATATACTATATTCATCCTGTTCATAAGAAAATCTACATGTGTTTTTAAAGTTCTTGAACTCTTATCTGGTTTCTAAAAAGGCAGCTCAGTTAATTCACTCTGGACAGACATAACACACCAATACTCTAGCCCAGGGGTGCTCAAACTACAGCCTGGGGGCCGGATCCAGACCTTGATGCCAATTAATCCGGCCTGCAAACCCCTCATCACTACCGGAAGCAGAAGTAAAACATGCCCATATGGGCACATTTTACTTCCACTTCTGAGAGTGAAGAGGGCTTTGTGGGCCGGATTAATTGGCATTGGGGCCAGATCTGGCTCCCAGTCCATAGTGACCAGCCCCTTGAACCATGTGGCCAGCCCACAGTCCAAAAAGTTTGGGCACCCCTGCTCAGCCGAAGCACTTATGCCAGTGATGAATGATAACACCAATGAAATATTTTTGACACATTTTATCCTATAAATGGCCCATGTGATCTGTCAAGAATGCTACCTGCTATAAAAATTAAAGGCCTTCAGATCAGTATTTCTTGTTTAAACATGCTATCATTTGAGCAGAGTCACTTGTCTGAACAAACAGATTAATGAACCCTACCAAGAGCAGTCGCAACATTCAGCTAATTGAACAGTAATTTAATATCCTCATGCTTTCCACTGTGGAAATGCCACACTTATTCTGAGAGCTATAGCTTCCAAACGAACTACCCTCTGGGTCCAATTTCTTTACACACATTCACTTTTAGACACATTCGGGCACAATTCACTGAGAAGTTCTCCGAGGTAAATTCATTAAATTATGACTTATCCGGAAAAACAGTCTAGCTGATTAGGCTTTCATATTTTAATCAACACTTCAAAGCACACAGACATGCGCAAACCCTAAAACAGCTTTCTGTCAAATCAGAACAATGACCATTTTATTCTAAATAATTGAGCCTTTAAAAAACTGAGCATTAAACTTCACTCCCTACAATTACTTGGGGAGAATGTAGAAAGTTATCTGGCACCATGTTATCTCACTGGCATGTCCAGCCCATTGCCATGGACAGTGATGACCAGTGAATCTCCTCCCTACCCGAAACAAGGTCCTGCACTGCCAGAACATCCAACATCACAATTATGTCCACCTACATCAGTGATGGGAAACCTTTTAGAGACCAAGTGCCCAAACTGCAACACAAAACCCACTCATTTATCACAAAGTGCCAACATGGCAGGGCAAACTCTGTGCTGGGGTGATGGCTCGAATGCCCATAGAGAGGGCTCTAAGTGCCCCACCTGGCATGCATGCCAGATGGTTCGCCACAACTGACCTACATGTTTACCTGCTGTCTAGCCCAAAATTTTGCAACATCAGAACTTATAAAAATTTAAAACTTTCCTCAGCACTGATCAAGAATAATGAGTTGAGTTGCCATAATTATCTCCCACAAAACCGGGACAGAAGTATTCTGCAGACACCATCCATGCATATTTCTGCCTACCCACCTACCAACCCCTGCCATGTGTCTCAACCACAATCCCTGCATGGGTTTATTTTGCTCACTGGGGGTAGGAGTAAAATAAGGCGGCGTCTCCCTGAGCCATCCTTCGAAGCACCAGTTTGCCCCCCTCCATCAACAGCATGCTCACCATTGCCGGTGCTGAGGCAGGAAGGTCTCAGTGGGATGGGGAAGAATGGGGAGCTTTATATTGTTGGCAGCAGATCCCCTAAGGCTGTTCCCATCTGTCCAACCAGCCTTCCTGCCTGCTTCACTCCAAAAACAAATGCCTGGTTCAGAGCACAAGTATGCATGTGGTGATCCAGTCATATGAAGGAAACGAAGGAGGGGATATCAGAGAGTAAACAAAGCAAAAAGACAACCCCCCTTGTGGCACCTTAAAGACTAACTGTTTTATTATAATATGAGTGTTTGTGGATCAAGTCCATTTTGGATGTAAAGGGAGATGAGCACTGGACCCTAAAGTCAGATATGAGTGGCTTTTGAGCAAGGGTGACTTTGACCTTAGCTGCTAAAATCCAGGATTTTGACATAATTTTAATTGAACTGGCCAGAACAATTCTTCCGACCCTGAATCCAGGACAATCCCAGTTTTCCGGGACTTATGCCAACCCTAATCATGAGGCTTGTGGAGTTTGTGTGCTATAATCCAAAAGGGTAATATTTCTAAGATGCACCTTTTTCTGTTACTGTTAATACACAGCCCTCAAAGTTTGACCATTATATGCCAAACATCCTGGCCAGGATCTGTCCTGTACACTTACATTAAAAAACAACAGGGGCTGTGGTAGCTCAGTGGTTAAGAAGCTTGTCTTGTTAGTTGGAAGGCCAGTAAGTCAGCAGGATTGAGCACCTGTCTCTGTCCCAGTTCTTGGGGACATGAAAGGAGCCTCATTTGGACATTCCCTGAGTGCAGTTTCTCCCACAAAATCCTTTCAACAGAATAATTTCTGATACAAAAATTATTATTATTATTATTATTATTATTATTATTATTATTATTATTATTATTATTATTATTATTATTATTATTATTATTATTATTATTATTATTATTATTATTATTATTATTATTATTATTATTATTATTATTAACAACAGTAACCCAAACAATCCAGACAGAAATGAATGTAGAGCTGCCATTTCCATGCTCAGCCCAAACTAAAGAGACATACAGACAATGAAAAAAGCTAACACTTACAGACGAGTCCTACAAATGATGACTTGAATACAAGCCAATTTGAGTTCAACAGGAATCACATTCAATATGCACAGGATACTAGCTTTATTTATTTATTTTTTATGATCATCTCGCTCATAATCAGAAGATATAGCACAGCTCTGCACCAACCTCTTGGTTGACAGGCAGGTAGATTGAGCTACAAATACCTGAAGAAATGTGCATGTGATGAATAACAGGAAAGCAACATTCTCGGTAGCCCGATATATAACCTGATGAATTACTACTTCTAGTCCTCAAAATATGGCATTAAAAATAGTCAAGAGATGTTTTTTCTTCTCCCAGCTGCCAATGAATTCGTTTTAAAACTAGAATGGGATAAAATAGATAATGCTGCCCTCTTGTGCTAAACCAACATAAGGCCAAACAACTGGAAGCCTTTTTTTAAACTCAGGTGAACAGATGATTTAAAAGTTCTGCGAAATTAAATAATTATTTTATCATCTTAGAATTGAAAGGGTCTCTATGGATCACGAAGCCCAAGCCCTGTCAAGTAGGCACGGTATAGAACTGAACCCCCAACCCATGGCTAGATACCATAAACCACTGAGCCATCCAGCAGTTCATGCTACTTTTACAAGACCACCTCCACTAGCCTTTGCTCACCCATGCTGGCAGGGGATTAAAAGAGCTGTAGCCCCAAAAGAGGGGGACTGCAGTGTCACAAATGGTTAAGATGCTGAACTTGATGACTAAAAGGTCGGCAGGTGCCGGACGATGGAGTGAGCTCCCATCTCTGTCCCAGCTCCTGCCAACCTAGCAGCTGGAAAGCAAGAAATTGCAAGTAGATGAGAAGGTAAAAAGGTAAACAGCATTCCATGCACTCTGGTGTTTACTCATGCCTGGCACATGTCCACGGAAATGTCTGCAGACACAGACAGCGCTGGCTCTTTTGCTATAAACAGAGATAAGCACTGAACCCTAGAGTTGGATACAACTGGCTTTCAAGCAAGGGCGACCTTTACCTTTATCTAACCCATAAAGAAACTTTTCAAATATGCAGCAGAATATATGTATCCATGACCATATATATAATCACAGGTACAAGTAAAGAATTACCCTTAAATTGGGGTGGGGTGGGGTTAAACATATCTTCACAAACTTCTAACTTAGTACTAATGGTTCAATTTCTTAAGGGCATCAACTACCTCCCACCTGCACCAATTAAAAATCTAGCTAATTTTTTTAAAAGAATGAGTGATCCTGCTCTAAATGAACCAGTGGGGGGGGGGGTAGTTGCCCTCTCTCCATTTCCCCACACCTGCCCTGCTAGCCAGGTTTTCAGCTCTTTCCTGAAGGGCAGCAGCTCTGTCTGGAGACGCAGTTCAACTGGCAGGAGGTTCCATAGGGCCAGAGCAAATACCGAAAAGGCTCTTCTTTTCCTGCTAGAGAGGCAAGCTTCTCTAGCAGTTGGTATTTTTAAAGAGCCCCTCTGGTCCACTCTAGTGGGACAGGCAAATGTCTTTGTGGCGATGCAGTCTCTTAAGTATCCTGGCCCACTACCATGTAAGGCTTTAAAGGAAGGTCATTACCAGCACCTTGAATTGCACCCAGAGGCACACTGGCAACCAATGCAGCTCCCATAGAAGGGGTGAGGTACGGGTATAACACCCGCACCTCATCACTACACGGGCAGATGCATTCTGAACCAGTGGCAGCCTCCAAATGGTCATCAAGGGCAGCCCCAAGTAGAGCACATTACAATAATCCAGTCTGGAGGTGATTAGAGTGTGTGTGACCATAAGCAAGGAGTCCCAGTCTAGAAGTGGACGCAATTGACACAAGGTTGTGCAAAAGCCCTCCTAGCAACAACTGCCACCTACTCATTGAGCAGGAGTTGTCAATCCAGGAGGACCCCCAAATTATGCAATAAATGAAGGTGTTAGCAATATGCACAAAGTGATGCAGACTTAATACTTAATCATGGCTTACTACTGTAACTTCAGTTATGGGATGTTCTCCATCAACAATATTAGGTACTATGAAAAATAACATTTATTTAGCCAGACTTTCTAAAGCAAGCAAGTTTGATGACAAGTGAGATATGCCAGTTGCGCCCACTCCTAGACCAGGACTCCTTGCTTACAGTCACACATGCTCTGGTCACCTCTAGACTGGACTATTGTAATGTGCTCTACATGGGGCTGCCCTTGATGACCATTTGGAGGCTGCACTGGTCAGGAATGCAGCTGTCCGAGTGGTGATGGCATGCAGACGCTGTGCCCATGCCTTGCCACATCTTCAAGAGCTACACTGGTTACCGGTATGCCTCCGGGTGCAATTCAAGGTGCTGGTGATGACATTTTAAGCCCTACATGGTAGTGGGCCAGGATACCTAAGAGACCACATCACCCTAAGAACATCTGTCCATCCCACTAGAGCAGACCAGAGAGGTTTTCTAAAGATACCATCAGCTAAAGAGGCCCAACTCTCTAGCACCAGAAAGAGGGCCTTTTCAGTGTCTGCTCCAGTCCTTTGGAACCTCTTAGCAATGGAGTTGCACCTCCAGGCACTAATCATCCCTGACCTGACTTAGCTTCTGAAGCCAGACAAGACTGGTGCGAACAAAGATTTGAAAAAGTCTGACAATTGTATTTGCTCACCTTACTGTGAATATACTTCAGGGCCATAGCCAGGATTCTAGATTTTGGGTGGCAAAACATTTTCAGGAGGGGCAAAAAAATTTCAAGAGGGGCAACAATGTCACAAACACATATATAACATTGGCATCACGGGGTGGTTTTGGGGGGAGGCCATTAGCTCAGGAGAGTGCTCGCACACACACCTGGCCCCCCTCTGGCTACAGCCCTGATATACTTATACTTTTACATTTCGGTTATATTGATATGTTATCAAAAACTAAACTCCATTGAATCCAATGCCAGTTAATCACAATTAGAGGATTGTCTCCTGAAATAAAATAACATTCAGCAGGGCTTTGAACGTAATTATTTCAGGCAGCAATTCTCTACTTGCTTTCTTGGGACAATTTTGGAGTCATTTACTTTATATACTCGAGTATAAGTTGGTTTTTTTAGCCGCCGGCGGGCCCCCCCCCCAAATGAGGTCCAAAAATGGGAATCGACTTATACTTGGGTCAATGTAAACACTCAAAAACATACCCACACAAATGTCTAAATTAATTAATTTTACCGTATTTTCATGTATTTTAATTATTGAAACTCAGTAACAGCTGTTGCATTTTCTACCCTCAACTTATACTCGGGTCAATCTATTTTCCTAGTTTTAGAGGTCCAAATTGGGTACCTCGACTTATATTCAGGACAACTTATAGTTGGGTATATATGGTAATTTTTAAAAACATGCTTATTAAATCCACAAATATTAAGATCCCTATTAACAAATCAATCATAATTAGCACAACAAGCTTACTGTATTTTGTACACTGCCTTGCCAGTGAATTAAATGGTGCCAGACATTTCAGGAATCACAAGTTAGCTGTGTTTATCAGGTACCCAATTTTTCTGCAGAAATCACATTTTAAAAAAAAATAGCTGCAGAGTTGTAAGGAAGAAAATTATTACATAAATATTAAAAAATATACTATTATATATAATTATTTAAGGAAGAAACAACTCACCAATAGGATTAGTATCAAAAAACAGCACCGGAGCTTTCAAAATGGACTGAAACATGCTGTTATGTAAATTCTGGGCTGCATTTACCAACACCTGAAACATCAGTAGACTCCGTAATATGCTGAATAGTATAGTAGCCACAGTGAACCCTGCAAACAGATAAAATATTATGAAATGCAACATACTGATTTCAACAATAATTTCATACAATAGGATATTGTTCATCTGGAGGTTCTCAGTGAAAGCAATCAGTAACAGAGAACAAATTTTTCTGAAAGATGCATTGTTTATCTCTTCACTAAGAGATGATTCATTATTTTTTATCCTATATGAACTGAGTGTGTACAATACACACAATTCACCAGATGTGCAATTCAATGTCTGCAGACATTTCTGTGGATATGTGACAGGCATGCCTCAACACCGGAGTGCTTGAAACGCTGTTTACTACACCGTTATTTACTGTTATTTTCCTACAATGCTCAAAGAAAAAATACATCCATGTTGGTTTATGTGTAGCATCCTTAAGCATTAGGACTTTTTCTTCATCATCTTCTTATTCTTCTTCTTTAGATAAAACAGAAACTATCACAGCAAAATTGGGATCAGTGTAACTCATAGTAACTGATGGAAAATGTAGCTGCAACAATTTTCTTTGCAGGATAATAGCCAGTTTTTACTATGAATGACTTTCTGTATGCAGTAATACCTTGGATAACGTTTACCTCGGATAACACTAAAAACGCATAACGTTAAGTTATCAGGGGAGGAGAATGGGATCAAATAACGTTAAGGTCCTATGGGATGGATCGGATAACAACCGCTAAAGCCTGTGCGGTTACAATGTATCTCTATGGAGCTTTAACGTCCCATAGAATTTTAACATGCATTGGATAACACTAAAAATCGGGTAACACCAAGACTTGTGGAACCAAGTCTTAGCGTTATCTGAGGTATTACTGTACTCAATTTCTCATTTGTCTTCCAAAATACCCAATATAGTTTTCACCCTGCTAAAAAATTATTATTATTATTTGCGGGGGAGGTATTTACAGTTAGTTAGTCTACCTGGAAGACAAGGCAGCATCTTGAAAATCTGTAATAATACAATCAAATCATTGTAACAAAAGAAAAACCCTTTGCCTGTTGATATCAACAGACCATCTTACAAATTGCAGAATTACTATTTTTAAATGCTTTTACCTGCATACATTCCCAAATACCACCCAAGATCAAGAGTTTTCGTCTCATTTTTTCCAAAGTTTCCATCTACAGTAACATTCAGCTTTACTTGTTCATTTGCCCTGTATAAATGTCACAAAATAATGAAAAAAGTTATTAACAATTCTTGGAAATGCATAAATTTAGATTTTTAAAAATCATCATTCATAAAATAGAAGGATGATGTTGATGTAAAGCAGGGGTGCCCAAACTTTTCAGGCTGTGGGCTGGTCATGTGGTTTAGGGAGCCAGTCACCATGGCCTGGGGGGTGGATGCGGCCCCTGATGCCAATTCATCCGGCCCACGAAGCCCTCATTGCTCCTGGAACCAGAAGTAAAATGCTTCCAGGAGCAATGTGGGCTTCGCGAGCTGCATGAATTGGCACCAGGGGCTGCATCTGGCCCCCAGGCCGTAGTTTGGACACCCCTGATGTAAAGCATATTTTGCTGAACTGAACCCTTCTAAGTTAGTGAAATACCACTTTAATAGACATTAAATGGTGTTTAAATTGTTATAATACTGAACATAACCCCTTTTTAAAAAAATATGAGAGTGTTTTAGCAAAGTCATTAATATTCATAATCAAAAAGCATTTTAGAAATTATTTCTTAAAAACTGGCAATAAGGTCTTATAGCAGTGCAATTTAAATCATTATAAGGACACTGTATATTTAACATTATGATGTTAAAAAAGAACCTTCCAGTAAACAACATGAATTATTTTAGCAAAATGGCAGTGTATAGGGTTTGTTTAACTTGCTGTGGTCAACAAACTAATTGATAATGTACTGGGCATGTATAGTTGGGCACATGACCATGCACTTAACTGAGATGGATCCCTTTTTTCCATCAATGAATCATAATTAGCAGTAGCAAATAATACAAACCCTATTTGAACACCAGTAAGATTTTGGACATTGTGTTATTATATTTTATGGTCTTAGCAAATATATGCAGATGGCTCATTTGCCTAACAAGGGACTAACCATGTCAAAACTATATCTTTTTTTAAAAAAAGAAAGAGTAATGTAATCTGAAGTTCCACCTGTGGAAACTGCATTACTCTTTCACCTTAAAAAAGCTGGACTTTCTGTGGTTAAAAGTAGATCTTATGTGAAGATGTTATGGAAAGGTAAACAACATGTTTTTAACCAGGCCATTAAGTGATGTACGGCTATGAAGAGAATCATGATATAGCTTGATGATGTCAACAGAGCTACTATTAAATATCTGCAAATTTATAACTATTGATTTCGAGTCTCCCATACTGTTAAATACACTAGTAGCCCGGATAATGTTATGACTTGGTTCCACAAGTCATGTTGTTATCTGGTTTTTAGCGTTGTCCGGGGTATACACTGAACAATGCTAAAAAACATCGGGCACGTTGCCGCACACGCGCCAATGCGGTTTGGGGAGGATACGGAGATTTTCTCCGTATCCTCCCCAAGCCGCGTTTGACAGGCGCGCGCTTGCACGATGTTTCAAAAGGGTATGGGGGACCATGCCCTTTCCAAACATTGGGCGCGTTGGCACGCGCGCGCCAAATGCGGTTTGGGGAAGATACGGAGATTTTCTCCGTATCGTCCCCAAGCCGCGTTTGACAGGCGCACGCTTGCATGATGTTTGGAAAGGGTATGGGGGACCATACCCTTTCCAAACATCGGGCGCGTTGGCGCGTGCCTGTCAAACGCGATTTGGGGAGCATATGGAGATTTTCTCCATATGCTCCCCAAGCCGCGTTTGACAGGCGCACGCCTGCACGATGTTTGGAAAGGGTATGGGGGCCCATACCCTTTCAAAACATTGTGCGGGCGGGCCCTGGGGGGGGGGGTTGGATTGGGTAGATGTTCTAACCAATCCAACCCCTCGCCCCCCCACACAATTGTTCTGGATAACGCTAAAAATCGTGTTATTCGATACAAGATTTTTCCAAAAATCTTGTAACATTATGCGGTTTTAGCGCTATACGGTACAATCGTTATCCGGGGTATTACTTAATGTGATTTTACGCAGCACTTTGAAATATGCTTCTCTAGGGCATGCAGGCTTTCTGCTTTCTCAGCTCAGAGTATCCCATTTTGTAAGTAGTTAAGTAAATATTTTTAAACAAAACCTTGACCTACCAGTGAGAAAGCCACCAGTCCTGAAGCACATAGGCAACCTTGAACAAAATCAAACAAATATATATATATATATATAAGTTTTACTTTGGCGTTTTAAAAAAATCTCCATTTTAATTGTGATGACATTTCAGTTCTTGTAAATCATCTTGGCCTCTTTTCTCTAATCTACTGTCTTCCCAATGTGTTGAACTAAAACTCCCAGAATTACTTAGCAAGTAAAACACAAATTGTAGTCCAATACAAAAGCACTAGGTGGGAGAAGGCTGGTCGTGGGGGTAATTTTTCAGACCTAAAGAACAGTTATATAGAAGGTCTGTATTGTTGTTTGCAAGTAGTACATACATTACAAAATGTGCCAAACACAAATATTTTTTCTGAATGCTTTTGATTTAAGACAAAGTCAGTGGTGGGCATCAACAGGTTCGCACCAGTTTGCCAGAACTGGTAGCAGAAATTCTGGCGGGCCCTGCCCATCCAAGTTTTGAAATAAAGTAGTCTAAATTTGGGTGCAATGCAGGGCTTTCCCCTGGCCACACTCACCATAACATGCCCACAGTGTGGTAGTAAAAATAATTTGAGGCCATCAAAGGGTGAGGATGAGGACCAGGAGGAGAAGACACCTGTGCTACTGATTCATATACTACTTCTCTTAAGTAGTACAAATCATGCTACACAAATTTTCTTCCTTTCTCCCAAAAACATAGTGTATTAGAGTTCTAAACAGCCAAGGCAATAAAAGTCACCACTAGATAATCACAATGCTTTAATAAAGTTTTCTTTAAGGCTACAATTTGTTAACATTTAGGTATACTGAAATCAAGATAACACTATCTATCTATGGGCCAGTCAAGATCAAGATCTAAAACCATGGTATCATGGTCACTCTCGACATTTTTGTTTGTTTGTTAACTCAAGGAAATCCATTCAAACATTTATTTCTGTACTGCCCTTCAGGAGAGCTTGCAAGGCAGCCTATGAGAGGAAGAACAGCATACAAGGGAGAAATGAAGAGATTACATGAAAAAAAAACATTGAAAAGGTTGGGAGGCTAACAGTAGCATTGCTTGGCACAAAAATATAACCAAACTGGTACCAAGCTGGCATTTATGTGGAGGGAAATTCACTGATAAGGTACTGTCATTGTGAAGCTTCTTCACTTAGTAGCCACCTGCCATATTCCACATGATAAGAATATCTGAAGATATCCTTCTGCACATCACCTCAGAGCACATGCAGGAAGTCAGGGGACAGAAGCGGAGTCCTGTCATGAGTGTCCTTTAAAATGCCTGGGGTATAGAACCTCTACCTTCTAAATATCCTGCCTAAATAGGGGATATTAGGAAGTGACCACTTTTACCCATTACAGTCCTGGCCTTTACCACTCTGAGGATCGAAGGAGAACTTCTGAAGAAGTAATCTCAGAAGCACTTCTTAAAGGAGGCTAGGACCATGTTCCTCTCAAAGGGCATTACTGTACTATAATTACCTTTTCAGCACTGCCATCCTCATTCAGTTTGTAGTTAGAAACCATCAAAGAAAAGGGGGAGTGATAGACCACATCTCCATAACAATGATGTCCACATCTTTAGCCCAAAGTAATTGGAAGCAGCCATACTAATTTTGTAACACTAGATCTATCAACTGATTGCACTGAAGAATTCATGCTACCCTCACTTGCATTCACCTTGAAGAAAATGTTATATTTTGTTTGCAAGCAGCAAACAAAACACAGAATACAATTAAGAGTCTCACAACAGCAACCAGTGGCTACATTGTATTAGACCAGTGTCTCCCAACCCTTGGTTTTTAGACTTCAATTCCCAGAAGCCTAAATCAATTCACCAAAACACTGATCAGCCAATGTACTGGCTTAGGCTTCTGGGACTTAAAATCCCCCTGTGGGGTGTGGCCCCCACATTGGGAACAACTGGATTAAGGCCCAAACCTCATGGGAAATATATGCTTGATGACATCATGAATATGCAATGTAAGTACAGTATTGTGTTCTTGTGATTACTCAAATTCTCAGAGTTTTTGTTCATTGTCCCTGTCCCTCAGACTCTTTCATCAATCAAATGGTTGACTAAGAAGTTGGGAATGACTGATCACTACACTGATAGAAAGAATACTTAACAATTCAAATTACTTTATCTCAAAAAAAATTACAGGCTTAAATAGAAATACCTGCCATATTTCTCAGAAATTATCAAGGGTTCTTTGGAATCCCTAGGAATGTATTAATTTCTGAAAGAAAACTTTATTAACTTACTTACTCATTTATTGGTCCATTTCCTTTGTGAAAAGACCAACCCGTTATGTCTACAACTCAACCAGACATGATCTGACTATGACAACAAAACTTCATCAACACCATATAATTAATTTTATGGCCATGAACAAAGAGCAGATAAAGAATGTAATGTACCACATGTGTTGACTTGACAAACCAGGTCAATGTCACATCTGCCATGATAGCCATGATGTTGAGCTAATCACAATGGGATACCACTGCTGTGAATATTGACACTGTTCAGAGCAACCATTCTGAGGAACTTCAACACCAAATCAAAGACCACTTTTTTAAATTCTGAACAACAGGACCGTCAGTGGAATTTCCACCACATTCCTTGTGCTCAATTTCAGGTACAAATATGCATAGCAGTTGATGCTTAGAAGTCTTGGTGGTCCAAGTTCTGCCTGAAGAGCAAGTAGCTGCAATCCAGCTTTCTAGCAAAGTGTAGGCTCTATACACTTATATCTTTAGCAAGCCTACTTCATTGACCCTTAGGAATATTGCCCCTATTACAAAGTCCTTTTGCAGCTAGGTCACAAATGAAGGACAGGTTTCACTTACCAGTAACTGTCGTTCTCCGAGTATGTTGTTTGGGGATTCACACTGATGGGTTCTGCGCCTGCGCTGAATCCGGAGCGGAGCTGGAAAGCTGATTGGATAAAGAGTTTTGAATGTGGGACCGCCCACCATGCCCAACCCCTTTAGGCGCCATTTCGCGCTCTCCCCTCAGTTTGATATTAAAGCTGCCCGCTAAGCCTAAGGCCATCTCAGGCCGGCAGCCCTGAGGGGAGGCAGGGTTGGGTTGTGTGAATCCCCAAACAACATACTCGGAGAACGACAGTTACTGGTAAGTGAAACCTGTCCTTCTCCTTCGTGTTGTTTGGGGATGCACACTGATGGGTGACTAACAAGCTCACTTACTTGGATGGTGGGCAGCCGGCGTCCTGAGATGTAGGAGAGCGCGATGGCATCATGGATGGGCGGTCATCAGCGAAGAGGATCGGAGACCAGCCGTCAGGATGGACCTGCCCCGTCTGACATCAGGGGCGGACCTTGTATCAACCCGGTAGTGGGTGATGAAGGTGGAGGACCTGGACCAAGTGGCAGCCTTGCAGATATCCTCCATCGGGATGCCCTCTAGGAATGCAGTGGAGGAAGCCAGTGTCCTGGTGGAGTGAGCCCGGACATGAGGCGGAGGTGGCAGGGATGACATCTGATAGGCCAGGTAAATGGTACCTGAGATCCATTTAGATAGTCTCTGGGCAGACAGAGGCTGTCCCTTAGTCTTGCCACCATAAGCCACAAACAGTTGTTTTGCTCTCCTGAAGGACGCAGTCCTCTGGGTGTAAAACAGCAAAGCCCTCCTGACATCCAACGAGTGCCACACTCTCTCTTGTGGAGACGAGGGATTCAGGAAGAATGCTGGAAGCGTGATGGCTTGGGCCAGGTGAAATTCAGTCAGGACCTTGGGCAGGAATGTCAGATCTGGGTGCAATACTGCCCTGTCAGGGTAGAACTTGAGAAAAGGAGGGTCAGACCGAAGGGCTGCCAGCTCCCCTGCCCGTCGGGCAGAAGTGATAGCTACAAGGAAAGCAGTCTTGTAGGAGACAAATTTAATGTCCACCGAAGCCATGGGTTCAAAGGGTGCCTTCGTGAGTGCGGTGAGCACTGTAGTGAGGGACCACTGAGGGGGTGGTATCTTCACTGGAGGATAGGCGTTGCGTAGCCCTTGAAGGAACCTTTTAACAGTTTTGTCTCTGAAGGCGGAGGACAATACTGAAGAAGGTGGGGCCTTGGCGACCACAGCAGCTAGGTGGACCTTTAATGATGAATGTGCGGATCCCAACTCGGCGAGGTGCAGGAGGTAGGACATGACATCCTGCAGGGATGCGGAGTCCACGGTGCGGTCGCTGGATGCTAGGAAGTCAGTGAAGCGACGGTACTTGGCATCGTAGGACTTCCGTGTGGAAGGTTTCCTTGACAGATCAAGGATCCGTGCTATGTTGGGCGGATAAGCCAGGCCGTCAGGTGTAGGCTCGGCAGATCGGAGTGAAGGATCCGACCGTCTTCCATGCGGAGGAGATTCGGATCGGTGGGTAGGCGGAGACGATCGCAAGCCAGGGTTTGGAGTAGTGGGAACCACGGCTGGCGCGGCCAGGACGGGGCAACCAGGATCGTCCAGGCGTTCTCCGCACGGATCCGTATCAGGACCCGTTGGATGAGAGGGATCGGTGGAAACATGTACAGCAGTTCCTGGTGCCACGGCACCATGAAGGCATCGCCCTCCGATCCGTGGCCGATCCCTGCTCGGGAGCAGTAACGGCGGCACTTGGAGTTGGTCTGTGACGCGAAAACGTCTAGGGTCGGTGTGCCCCACCGTCGGCACAGGCGGTCGAACACCGATTCGTCCAGTTCCCACTCGTGCATTGCCGTCCCTTTGCGGCTCAGGGAGTCTGCATCGGAGTTCAGGGTGCCCTGGATGTGGACACCTATGGGGAACACATGTACCTTCAGGCACCACTCCCACATCTGGACGGTCAGGTAGAGGAGGGAGAGAGACTTGGTCCCTCCTTGCCGGTTGAGATAGGCTAGTGTCGTGGTGTTGTCCGAGGCGATCTGCACCACACTGCCCGCGATCGACGGTCTGAAGGACCTCATCGCCTTCCACACCGCTAGCAGCTCGAGGAAGTTGATATGGTGGTCGGCTTCCTCGGGTGTCCATATGCCGTGAATCTGTAGTCCGCGGCAGCACGCACCCCATCCGTGGGTGCTCGCGTCGGTGGTGACTTGGATGGACGGTGCGGGAAGGGTGAAGAGTCTCCCCGCGGTCACATTCTGGTCCATTGTCCACCAGTTTAACTGGTCTCGGAGTTCGGGAGTCGGTGTGAGCCACTTCCCGAGGTTGTCGTGGGTGCCGTTGAAGGAGGAGAGGAACCACGACTGGAGGGAGCGCATCTTGAGTTTGGCGTGCGAGACCACCGCCGTGGTCGACGCCATGAGTCCTAGCAAACGGAGGGCGTCCCTCGCACGGACCCGACGTCTGCCCTGGATCCGTGCCACCACTGTGCGGATGTCGAGCAGACGTTTGGTTGGGGCGTAGGCTCTTAGAGCCAGAGAGTCTAGAACGGCTCCGATGTATTCTATTCGTTGAGTGGGGGTCAACTGGGATTTCTTGAAGTTGACCCGCAGACCGAGGCTCTGCATAAGGGCGAGGCAATGTGCAACGTCGTCCTTGGCTTTTTGTTGGGTCGGGGAGCAGATCAACCAATCGTCTATGTACGGGAACACTTGGACGCCTTGCAGTCGCAGATGAGCAGCCACCGGTGCCATGCACTTCGTGAATACCCTCGGAGCGGTGGAGAGGCCGAAGGGTAGGCATGTGTACTGGTAGATGTTGCCGCCCACCTGGAATCGGAGGAAACGACGATGTTCCCTCCTGATGGACACGTGAAAGTAGGCGTCCTTCAGGTCGATGACGGTGAACCAGTCCCCGTGGTTGATCAGCGGGAGGATGGAGTGAAGGGTTACCATCCGGAACTTCCTCGCGTCGATATGGTTGTTGAGAAGACGGAGGTCCAGGATGGGACGTGCCCCCCCGTCTTTTTTGTCCACAAGGAAGTATCGGGAGAAGAACCCTTCGTGAGACTCCGACGCTGCGACCGGCTCTATGGCGCCCTTCTCTAGGAGAGCTGTTAGTTCCTCCTGGAGCGGTGGGGATGGATCGGTGATGCGGATCCGTCCGACAGTAGGGCATCTCTCGAACTCGATCGCGTAGCCAGAGTCTAAGATGGTTAAAACCCATCGGTCTGTGGTGATGGCAGACCACGCCGATAGGTAGTCGGAAAGGGGGCGGTAGGGTAGAGTCTCGGTCACGGAAGAGTCAAACACGTTGTTTGCCCTTCCGTTCCGTACGCTTGCCAGTCTGAGGCCGTTGCTGGTAGCGTGGACGGTTGGGTTGTTGGCGCTGCCGGTAGGGCTGGTACCGGGAGTAGTCCCCTTGTCTCTGTGGCGGGCGAGGTTGATAGGATGGGCCCGCCTGAGACGTCGACGGCTGGTCCTGATGGTAACGGCCGGACCCACGGTGTGGAGGGCGGAGCTGTTTTATTGTGGCGTAGTCCCCTTTCAGCTCTCCCAAGGAGGTGTCGGTCTCCTTGGCGAAGAGGCCCTCGCCATCGAAGGGGAGCTCCTCCACGAGCCGCTTGACATCGTCCTGCAGGTTAGCCGAACGGAGCCAGGCGTGGCGACGGAGATGGATGGCGGAGGCCAAGTTTTTTGCCTCCGACTCGGTGACGTGGCGGCCGGTGCGGATTTGCTGGAGGGAGAGGTGGTTGCCCTCCATGCAGAGTTTTTCAAAGTCCGCTTGTCGATCAGGTGGCAGCAGGGACTTGAACGACTCCGCTTGCTCCCAGAGTCGACACTGGTAGCCTCCCATGGCCGTCGCGTAGTTGGACGCACGGAAGGACAAGGAGGCATTGGCGTAGACCCTCCTGCCCAGTGCGTCCAGCTTCTTCCCCTCTTGGGTCGACGGGATGGGAGTGCTGCTGATCGGCGTCCGGTGTTGGGAGCCCTTGACCACTCGGGAGTTCGGTGCCGGGTGAATGTGCAGAAAGTTGGAATCGTCCAGCAGTCTGTACATAGAGTCCACTCTGTTGGATACGGAGTGCGAAGAAACCGGCTTCTTCCACACCTCCTTGGCCGCTTTCGCAATCTTAGGGAGCAGTCCGAGGCGGACGGGGACCAACTCCTTGCGGTCGGCCAAGCCGCAGACGACATCCTCACAGTCGTCCGGGGGAGCCTCCGCCCGAATCCCAAGGGTGGATCCGAGGCGAGTGATCAGTCCGGTGTAGGTCTTCAAATCCTCCGGCTGGGATCCGTGGACGGCGCCGATGTTGTCGTCCGGGGACTTGTCGACCGCAACCGGCGGTGGCTGATGCTGCTCCTCCTCCTGATCCGACGAGTCGGAGTCTCCTGACCGCGCCGAGACGCTGGGCGGTGGCAGGTAGACCTCGGGGTCCGAGTCCGACCAGTACGGCCTGGCGGATCTCGGATCGCTCCCCGGCAAAGGCAGCTGGTACGGAGGGAGAGAGGCCTCCGACCGCGCCTGTTCCACCCTCTGCCGCTTCGGTGCGGGGCCCTCCTCACGGAGCGGTGGTGCTTCCGTGGCTGGTGGTGAGGGCAGAGGGCGCTCCCACGGTGTCGTCTGCGGGCCGTAGAGCTCGGTGTGCAGTTTCCGCACCATCGCCTCGATGTACGGGGCGATGAGGCTCAACTGGGGCGGCGGTTCGGTAGCCGGACCAGGAACCACGGAAGGACTGCGGAGGGAGGAAGACCTGTGCGGTGGTACAGGTGGAGGAGTCTCCGGCGGCGGTGGAGGGCTGTGGGCCCTCTCCGGCGTGGCGTCCCGGGCCTCGGTCGACATCCTACCCGGCGTAGGTGGAGCTGCGACCGGGGCGGATGCTAGGGAGCGTGGCGGCGAAAGTTGAGCCGGTGCCGGGGTCGGAGGAAGAGAAGACGAAGAGCTACGGCGCTTCTTTTTCTCTTTTTTGTCTTTCTTCTTCTTCTCCTGCTCCTTCTTCCGCCTGAACAGTTCAGAGGCCGAGGGCCTGGAAGAAGAAGCGGAGGTTGAAGGAGCAGACGTGGAAGCGGCCTGCTCTGGAGCTGGGGGAGCCGGTGGTGCCAGTGCGGCCTCCATGAGGTAGGCTTGAAGGCGGTACTGGCGGTTCTTGATGGCGGCCTTCGAGAAGCCGCGACAGACTTCGCAGGTCTGGACCTGGTGACTCTCCCCGAGGCAGCGAAGACAACGCACGTGCCCGTCCGAGCTAGGGAACTTTCTCTTGCAGGACGGACACTGCTTGAACGCTGCCGCTGAGGCCATCCACCGAAGTAGATGGCCGAAGAGAAAAAATTATCCCGGCCGGGAGGCCCCGACACGAGATGTTGGTCTTTTTTTTTTTTTTTTTTAAACGGCGGCTGAGGGCGAGCCCCAGCCACACGAGGACCAAGGGAACAAGTCCCCTAGTCCGAGAAAAATTGTAAAGTAGGAAAAATTGGAAGATTCTGAGACAATCTCAGCAAAGTACTCACAGCTTTTTTTCCAGGCTCCTGCTTGCGCAGCGGAAAAAAGCAAACTGAGGGGAGAGCGCGAAATGGCGCCTAAAGGGGTTGGGCATGGTGGGCGGTCCCACATTCAAAACTCTTTATCCAATCAGCTTTCCAGCTCCGCTCCGGATTCAGCGCAGGCGCAGAACCCATCAGTGTGCATCCCCAAACAACACGAAGGAGAAGAGATTGTTACTATAAAATAAACAAAAATATGGATTGTGGTAATAGAGAAGTTTATTGTATGGAACTATTAAAAGGAAATTCAAGTGAGTAAGACTATGAAATTTTGTTAAATTAAGTCCCATTTAAGTTAATAAGACTAAATAGGCTTCTAGCTGGTTTGCAAGGGAGCTCTATAAATCAAAGGAAGAGAAAATCACTAATACATTTGAAAATGTTATGCAGTTTCACATCACACACATACACACAGTGGGAAGTTGCATGTGCTGAATTGCTCTAAGCACAAATCATCAATAATGTTTTCACTTGTGATGCCAAATACTTTACCTGTGCCAAAACGTTGAGAGAGAAAAGTATAAAAATGACAAAATAATTTGCCCCAGCAGCAAAATACTTCTTATAAATACTAAAGCCGATTTTCCCCTCTGAACGGCTCTCTTCTGGCAGTGCAGTTAGGACAGGCTCCATCTACAGTGCATAGAACACATAGGAAAATTAAGATAAAACACTGTTTCAGCTAATCTCCAGGGGGGAAAATGTAACAGGTTTCTTAAGCAGATATTTAACAGTGCAGTCATAGGAATGTTCACTCAGAAGTAGGTCCTACTGATTTCAATGAGACTTACTCTCCGTTAGTCTGCAAAAGAGTTAGCCTAAAGCTTCTATAATTATTAAGGAATTGGACAAATCCATCAAAGAGCTATGACACCAATTTTTTACAAAACAGTGAACTAAAATTTATTAAATCCACAAAGATACCAGAAAGTAAATTTGACTTAATGGAGTACTTAAGTTTTAACATAAGAATACAAAGTCAATCAATCATTTTAATCAATTGACTGATAACATTTAAATGAATTTGCACATTAAAACGCAAATATAGGGATATTCATAAAATACTAGCATTATAATTCAAAAAATTACATTTTACATTAACTATGTGAAAAAGTAGCATCACAAATACTTTCTTTAAAGGATGTGAAACCCTCCATTTAATTTTCTCTGAATTCTACCTCAGTCCTCATCCAATGCAATCCTCATAATAGTTTATGAGTTGTAGGTGTGTTCTATATATAGAGATCAATACCCTATTTGTACTTTATGTATTTCTATTTTTATTTGTATTTATTTTTAGATCTTTGCATCTTTAAATTGTAAGCATGACCCAGAGTCTTATTGTAGGTCTATATGAGCATAAGAGAAATCATGCAAGTCTTGGTAGCAAATTGTTGCTAATCAACCAAGTCCTATTTGCATCTCTGGATGTGTGGTCAAGAGGAACCTCAGGTGTTTTGCAGCCTGTAGTCTTCTGCAGCCCCCGTACACAGAGGAAGCCAAGGAGGTGCCGGGAGGGGGGGGGAGAGATTTAGGAGAGGAACAGATTAAGCTTGAACAAGAAGGGGAAGAACCTACTGGAAAGTCAGAAAAGGAGAAGTATATTGGGCTGAGGCAAATAAGTCAGCTCTAGTAGAAATAGGGACAAAGGAAATCTAGGAAGGGGAGGATGAGGAGGACAGGGAAATAGGAGATAAAGATAAGCAAGGCATTTAAGGGAACCTGGAATGGGAAGCAATGAAGTTTGAGAAGGAAAACCCACCCTTGCCCTATGGGTGGACCTGCACCTTTATTTCATAGCGGACAAAACATCACAGATAAATTAAGTGCAGCTAAAATGGTGTACTCAACAGTGTGAATGACCGAAATGTGCAATGGACTTTAAAGAACAGACTTTACTTAACTGAAAAAGATTATAAATTAGGTAAAATATCCAAATAATTGCAGAGATAAAGAAAAATGTGTTAATAAGGTCCAGGTTATCTGGTTCTCAGAGTTGGATTCAGCCCATGTCACTTGATATGAGCTAAGAAATGGGATGAAAATGTACCCAGAGAATCCCATTGAAACTGAGAGATACGTATACTTTTACATGGAAATACCTTATGTGGCACACACACTCCAGAACAAAGAAAAACAATAATGTGTGTGAAGAGTTCTGTCCATCATTCATTTACTCACAGAGGGAGAAGGTTCTGCAGGCCCATCTTTCTGTGACTGCATTGATGACTCCATAGACCACACAGAAGACTGAGAAAATGTCCGGATCCGAGCTAATGGGTGGATGGGGCTTCCTGGAAGAGCTGGTTGGTCCTCTTCTTCAGGCTTTCTCAAAAGGGAGGCAAAATCTATCCCTGATTGCAGGACATCTGAGTAAGTCCCTTTCCCCACCTCTTTACCCTAGAAATAAATTTGAACAAAACATCAGTTATAAAAGGCACAAAATATCTACAAAATGGCCCACTTCACTGTGAAGTGTTTCAGACTAAATATATTCATTTTAGTACAGTAAAACCCCGATTTACAAATGCCCCTACTTATGAATAGTTCAACTTACGAATTGGTTCTGCACTGAAATCCATGCCTTGAGTTATGAACATGCCCCGATTTACACCGGTAGTAGCTTTTCCCGGTGTCCTGGTGAACCGGTAGTGGCTTTTGGGGGAAAGCACCTCAGGGGCTTACCTTTTTGCCGGTTCCCCCACTGCACATGCATGCCTACAGTGCTCGGCGCGCATGTGCAACTACAGCGCTCAGCATGCATGCGTGCCTACACTGCTTGGTGCGCATGCATGCCTAGAGCGCTTGGTGTGCATGCACATCTACAGCACTTGGTGTGCCTACAGTGCTTGGCATGCATTCGCGCCTATAGCGCTTGGCACGCCTACAGTGCTTGGTGCACATTTGCACCTACAGCGCTCTGCCTGCCGAGCTAAGCAGCCATTTGTTGCTTGGAGTGTGGCAGCACAGAGCATTGGGTGGCCATGCGCAGCCACGGAGGAACCAGTGCCTGCTGCTGAGGCCCTCGGTGGCCTCCTTGCTGTCCTCCCAAATGGGGAGGAGGAAGAGCAGCTGCTAGCCTGAAGCTCCCTACAGCCTGCTCCCCAGGGTAAGTAACTCGCCTTTGGGTGTGGGGTGAGTGGGTGGATTTTAATGTGTATTTAATGTGTATTTATTTTTAATGTGTATTTAATATGTATTTATTTTTAATGTGTATTTTTGTGTTTTATATATATTTAATTTGAATTTTTATGTGCTTTTATGTCTATTTAATGTGTATTTAGTCTGTAATTATTTTTAATGTGTATTTTTATGTTTTATGTGTATCTAATTTGTGGTTTTGTGTCTATTTAATTTGTATTTTATGTGTACAGTACTTATTTTTATGGGTTTTTTACTTTGGCTCCCCCCACAACCTTGGCTCCGCCCATGACATCATGGCATTGTGATTCCTTTAAACTGGTTTGTTTGAAACAAACCCAATGTGAGGAATCTATCTTGTTTCAAAAAACCTTTATTAAGTACTCATCACTAAGCTGCAATTATTAAG
Source organism: Furcifer pardalis (assembly GCA_030440675.1). Taxonomy (NCBI): domain Eukaryota; kingdom Metazoa; phylum Chordata; class Lepidosauria; order Squamata; family Chamaeleonidae; genus Furcifer; species Furcifer pardalis. Next base: position 189,535,376 of record CP126890.1, on the reverse strand, counting down.
AAACAGAAGGCAACGCTTCCATTTTCCTCTCAGCAATGCTGAAGGGAAGAAAAGGCAGAGCAAGAGCTCTGCCCCATTTCTGTTACAATAAACCAAAAGTGTAGTGATGTCCAGGGGTGTGTTGGCTAAGCTAAAAGGGCAGTGAACATGGAATGATGAGGGCATCTAACCCTAACAAAATATATACATTCCCAATTACCTTCTAATTTCAACTCCCCTCTGGGAATTCGAACCAACAACCTCTTGCTTACAAGGCAAAATTGCAGCCTCTAAGCCATGGCAGCTCTGTTATCAATGGAGATGCTTTTGTAATCTTATCTTTGGCAGCAAAGGAGGAGGAAGGCAGGCAGAGGAACACAGAACTGCGCCTACAGACAGAGCTCCTGCCCTTCCGGAAAGGTTTAAAAACCTGGCTGGCTAAGCAAGTGTGGGGACATAGGATCGTGGGATCTCATACAGGGTGACTGATCTAGTGACAGCCACCCTTCGGTTCAATTTCTGGTGTGATTTTAATGTTTTTATGTATTTTTAAAGTTTTAACATTAAGTTTTAAGATGACTATATTTTGATTTGTAAGCCGCTCAGAGTCGGGCTTGCCCGATTGGAGCAGGGTAGCAAATACGAGTAATAAATAAATAAAAATATAAATAAAACTCCACTCCTTTGCTCGATCATTCCAGGCATCGCAGCTCGGCTAGGCTCTTTAGATTGTCACCCAAGGGGGGCGCCTGATGGGCACTCCGTGCTGAGTCCTAGTTGCCCAATGGACCAGCCCACCACTGGTGATGTCCAGTCTACCTCACATGTTGTTATTATTAAAACGGCAACACAAACAGATCTTGACAGCTTTCCTCCAGCTGCTTCATCTTGCTCTTCTCACTCCCACATAACTTTTAGTACAGGCTAGCCAGCAAATTCTAACAGTACAATGCAATTGGCATATGAGATTGGATGATAGGAAAGGCACTGCCCAAACGGATGAGCCTTTAAGTCCTCATTACCCCTTTCAAAAACCTACTCTGAACTTCATATTAGCACAGAGGTAAATAATGGTTTCTTGAAGGCTACACCAAAGCAGCACAAGCCCTTGCAGATTCTATTAGGGTTGTAAGCCCTAGCAAAGACTCCCTTTGTCTGCTATTACCAGGTGATGAACTGGCTATAGCAACTACCAAGAAAGAGAACAGGTGTGAAACAGTTGCTCTGCCTCAGTGGTGGGACAACTTTCAACCAACAAAAACCATGGCTCTGTATAATTAAAATGTGATCAGTTGATTACAATGTGTTATTGGCTTGAGATCCTGACTTGTTTGGTAAGTGACAAGCCAGTGTACAAAGTGTGATGATTTACATGGGTGGGGTGCTGATGGTTCTGCTCCCACTTGTAGAAGAACCCAACTGGGTAGCACACAGAAGCATACCCTTTGTAAACAGCAACCCAGAACCCTATCTTCAGAACCCCGGTTTACTATTTGCTAATTGAGATTATAAAGAAAGTAAGATTCAAATGTTCTTGGAATTTTGTTGTTGTTGTGTGCCACCCAGTTACTCCCAATTTATGATAACTATAATAGGGTTTTTAATTTATGTGAGATCTTGAAGGAATGGTTAAGTTGCCAACCTCCAGTGAATTTCCATGGATTTGGATGTAGCCACCCCACCCCTTCCAGCCCTAATCCAAAATTCTACCCACTGTAGCACACTGGCTTTTACTGGCTTTCACATTATTTAAATACGCAAGTAAAACCAGCATCCTTGCTGCTGCTGCTGCTGCTGCTGCTGCTGCTGCTGCTGCTGTTGTTGTTTCAATTTATATGCCACCCTACTCGGTGCAACCGACTCAGGACGGCTCACAAAACCCACACATATAACATTTCATAAACATCAACAGTATAATCAACAATATGTTAGACATTCCCAATAGTATATCACAATGTTTGAAATTAAGTCATAGAAAATACAATATAATACAATTAAATAAAACAGCAAAATAACGACAAATACATCAACATTGTCAGTACCTATCATAGAAACAATTACAGTCACTTCCCTCCAAAAGACAATTACAATCCCTCCCCTCCTAGCATCCAATTACAGTCAGCTAATTAATTATTTGGATTTGTTGAATTGTTGCATTGATTATGGCTTTCGTTGTATGAATTAATTATTATTATGATTTTGTATATTGTTGGTTAGTTTGTGTAATGTTGTGAGCCACCTAGAATAGTGTGTTTGCACTAAATGCGGCCAGATACAAATCCAACCAACCAGCCGATCGATCGATCGATTAATCAATCAATCAATCAAATACTCTTTTTTCGAATGCAGTTTCCACTGATAATCTTTTTTAAAAAAAACATTCTTCATCATCTAAACTTTAGAATATAGTAATCTTCCCAAAGCTAATTTACACCTACCTCCTTTAAAATCAGGATCTGGCTTGCAGCTTCTAGGTATTGCAACTGGTGGGTCACTAAAATACATATTTTTTTATGCAAAGCCTGGCATAGACACCTGCAAAAAGAAACGAACAAAGTGAAACTCTTGCATTATAAAAATAGTCATGCATGATTGAATATTGTCAACTGACCCAATACCACCACATGTTACTGTTTCTTGATACTGTATTCCATACAACAGCTCATTCCACCATGCAGTACTCAGGTATCAAGCGCTGACCTTCCAGTCTTCAAGTTCAGCATCTTAACTACTTGGGTAACTGCAGTTTTTTAGCATTAAAAGTACAGCTCAACTATTATCCCACCCACACCCTTATTATGAAGGAGACAGCCACAATCAATGGGTATTGTTTCTTCTAACAGAACCTCCCAAAAGAAACACAGTTTAGAAGTGGCAGAAGACCCTGTCAGGAGACAATTCATGGGCAAAGAAAAGAGCAAAGTAGCCTTTCTGCCCCTTGAGCCTCCCATGCAAATGCCCACCTCACACCAGCGTTATAACCTGAAAGGATACAAGGAGCCAAAGTGTACCTTATTCCAAGAAGCTGAATGATAACATATCAAGAAAAGACACACAACTAGAGACTATAGTTAACTGTGAAAATTACCAAGCAAGTGGCTTTTTTATTGTATCGTGCAATTTGCAACTGTGGCAAGAGAAGAAAAAGCATCACTCAATGGAGCTGCAAGCTGCACGATATACAAGAAGGCCCTTAAGCCTTTCAATTGCCTTTTCAAAGTCAGTAATTGAAAAATAACATTTGGCCCCATTCTTCGGGCACGGCCTGTGCAAAAAGAATAATTCCCTACATAGCATGGAGAAAGAAATGCTGGAAGTACATAGAAACCTTCCATTATCTAATTGTAAAGGCAAAACTGAAAAGCTTGGAGGGAGACCACTGGAGTATAAAAAAGCCACTTACCTGCCTTGCCTCAGGTGGCCACTACACTCTAGTGTGGTTCTGTGGCTTATATGGCATGACCGCTATGTGTGTACCACAAAGCAAGTTTATTTCCAAAATTAATTCAGCAAAGTTTTGACATAAATTGTCCTGAAATGATAACATTAATTTTAAAGTGTGCCTTCAACAGAAAAACGACAGTCTACCCTGATGTACCCAGCATTCAGTCATGATTGATGCATCAGTTTTATAAAGAGCAAAAAAAAAACACAAAATGAACTGCTCGCCCAATTTAGGAACGAAAAGAGCAGCAGACAGGTTTTTGGTTGTATCATCATGCTTCTATATGTGCTATATCTACAGGTTTCTCATGATTAAATGCAGGAACAGACAAGGTTTCTTTGGTTAGGGTTGTTTTTTAAAAAAGGATAGAAGTGTAAGACCAAACTGTTTGTGACCAGTTAAGCTTTGCCAAGAATATACAGCATTCTGAAACTAGGGTATAGGTAAGGTACAGTAATACCCTACATAACCTTATGACCTGGTTCCACAAGTCATGACGTTATCCGATTTTTAGCGTTGTCCGATGCATGAATCGAACAACACTAAAAAAAAAAAAAAAGGCCTGACTTCAGGGACAAACCACTTTAAAGACAGGCAGGGAAAGAAAGAGACCCAATTGGGGCTCTCTTTTCCTCCCTGCCTTTAAAGCCACCCCCCACCCGCAGCGGCGTGTCTTTCCCCCGACCCTACTGCAGTCGCAGAGACTGCTTGTGTCTCTTTCCCTCACTGTATTTAAACTACAGGGAGGGGGAAAGAGAGAGCCGTGATTGGGTCTCTAGAGAACCAATCACGTCTCTCTCTTTCCCCCTCCCTGTAGATTAAATACAGGGAGGGAAAGAGACACAAGCAGTTTCTCTCTCCCTGTAGTTTAAATACAGGGAGGAAAAAGACGCAATCGCGATCGCAATCGCGATCGTGTCTTTTTCCTCCCTGTATTTAAACTACAGGGAGAGAGAAAATGCTTGTATCTTTTCCCCAACCCTACTGCAGTCACAGAGACCGCTACAGGTGGGGGGTGGATTGGGTAGTTCTACCCAAACCACCCCACACCCACAGACCATTGCCTCAGATAATGCTAAGAATCATTATCCAGAATCGTTATCCGATGCAAGTTTTTTCCAAAAAACTTGCATCATTATCCGATTCTAGCGTTATCCGATGAAATCATTATCCAGGGTATTACTGTATATATAAAATAATAGAATGGTTCAATTAAAGAGGTATAGACAAAAATTCAGGGTCCCAGAGTAGAAGGTACACATTGTACAGTAATACCTCGGATGTTTACCTCGAATAATGCTAAAATCGCAGAACATTAAGTAATCTGGGGGAGAGAATTGCATCAAATAACGTTAAGGTCCTATGGGATGCATCGGATAATAACCGCTAAAGTCCATGCGGTTACAATGTATCTCTATGGAGCTTTAACGTTATCCGATGCATCCCATTGGATTTTAACATGCATTGGATAACACTAAAAATCAGATAACACCAAGACTTGTGGAACCAAGTTTTAGCGTTATCCGAAGTTTTACTGTATATGTATTTTTGCTTTGTAATATGTAGTATGATTTAAACTATGTGATTTGTATGTATGTTTTATGTTTTAGAGACTGTGGTAGCTTAGTGGTTAAGATGCTGAACTTGACAACTGTAAGGTTGGCAGGTCAGCAGTTTGAGCCCCAAGTACTGCACAATGGAGGGAGCTCCCATCTCTGTCCGAGCTCCTGCCAACCTAACAGTTCGAAAGCAAGAAATTACAAGTAGATAAATAGGGACCACTTTGGTGGGAAGGTAACAGTGTTCCATGCACTCCAATGTCTAGTCATGCCTGCCACATGTCCATGGAAACATCTGCAAACACAGATAGCACTGGCTCTTTGGCTGTGAACAGAGATGAGCACTGAACCTTAGATTTGGATACAACCGGCTTTCAAACAAGGGCAATCTTTACTTTTATGTTTTAATAAATTTATAAAATATTTTTTAAAAAAATGCTTGTGAACACAGATTCTGAAGCAATGTCACAGGTCTTTGTCCTCAACATGCTTAAGGAATTCAATTTTTATGAGTCCCAATACAAGATGATATGATCGTCAACTACTGGACTATAGTGTGGCTGAGAAACAAGTTATCTAGCACCTTTCCCATTTCTCTAATGTTCTGATACAGCAAAAAAAAAGAAATTAAAGATGCTAATAAGTAGCAGATATTCCACGATGATTTTAAAAAATCAGAAACATGAAGAAAGATGGGAGGCTCAGAAAAAGTCACATACTTTTCAAACAGATGCCTGCTAACTTCAGCATCTACTGCACTCAGTGGATCATCCAGGAGGTAGATGTCTGCATCTTGATACACAGCTCTAGAAACATGTGAAGAAATACCATTTGAGTCACTGACAAAATAAGATTCCTTCTCCCTTGTCTAAATTCTTTTGGTGGCCCAAGTACTAATCTCCATTTTAGAACAGCCAGAGTACATGCACATCCCCAAGGCCAAGCAATGTGAGTCTTAAGCCCAATGCAAAGAATGAGACTTGAGCTTTCAAGGTCTAGACATCTTGGGTTCTGAAACCCTTGAGTACACTCTGCTTGTCTGTGGCTTTTGAGATCTGTAAATGAGGCCGTGCTCCACATGCAATCTTACAGAAAAGCCAATCTAGCTTCTGAAATGAGTACAGTATTCTTGGTGGCATGCATCAAACAACGCTAAAAAAACGCCCTGACTTCAGGGACAAACTGCTTTAAAGGCAGGCAGGGAAAGAAAGAGACCCAGTCGGGTCTCTTTCTTTTCCTCCCTGCCTTTAAAGCCACCCCTCACCCTCAGCGGTCTCTGAGTGCCAGGTATATGAAGAAATGCTTCTGAAGGTTTCTACCTCCTGTGACTAAACCAACTTAACTACATAAGAGCATATGCATCTTGATTTGAGTTGGATGAGACCCATTTACTGGTATCTTCAGACTGAAGACTGACTTCTAAAATGTGGGATGGGAACTTTTTACCTGGCAAGATTAAGTCTGGCTTTTTGACCTCCACTCAGTGTAACACCTCTGTCTCCAATTAGTGTCAGGTCTCCATCTTCTAGCAGTTCTATATCCTATTAATAAGGAAATTACATATTAATGAATTAATATTAACCATTACCTATACTATTAATCACCTGAAAGCTCCAAGACAAAATGAATCACAGGTTGATCGTGCTGTTTCCTTATAACCATGGAAGACAGCTAAAGACCCAAAAAAATGGGCAGAAGATAAAGAAAGAATGCAGTTTCAGATTCCTGGAGTGATCCAAATACATAACCAAGAAAGTTTAAAAAGAAGGGGGAGGTACTGAAGGGTAAGGGAAGTTTAAATATGCTGGTTTAAGCTTAAAAAATGTGCTCTTATTGTTATTATTATAATTAACTTTAAAAAGAAAGCAGATTTCTAGAGGTCATGAACACATCTATATTAGTGTTTCTTGGGGTTCCCTGGAACTATGTGGCTTGCCCAGAGCTATACAGGCTAGCCCTAATCACAGGAGGCACAGTAGGGAATTGAACTCCCAGTCTCTGGCTCCATAGTCAGAGACATAAACCACTATGCTATCCAGCCCACACCATGTGATATAGGGTGGCTCAAGTGGCTGACGCGGAACTCGCTGACTGGAAAGTCGAAGTTCGATTCTCATACTGCATGACTGAGTGAGCTCCCATCTCTGTCCCAGCTCCTGCCAACCAAGCAGTTCGAAAGCAAGAAATTGCAAGTAGATAAATCGGCACCACTTTGGTGGGAAGATCAACAGCATTCCGTGCACTCTGATGTTGAGACATGCCTGCAACATGCCCATGGAAATGTTTGTAGATGCATGCAGAGCTGGCTCTTTGGCTATAAACATTGATGAGCACTGAACCCTAGAGTTAAATATGATTGGCTTTCAAGCAAGGGAAACCTTTACCTTTACTTATAAAGGTTTAAATAAATCATTTCACATTAATGCATGCTTAACATAAAAGTGTTTTTCCTCAAATAATATGAGTCTATCTTACTGAATAATGCATTAGAAGTCTTCACTTTTCCACAACAAATTAGAAAGTTTAAAAAAACATTTTCCTTGGCAAAATATAGAACTTAAATGTATTCAGCAGACTAGAAGAAGAGATTACTTACTTTTTTAAGGGCACATGCTCTTAGAACTTTCTCATACTTTTCTTTGTGATAGTCTTTTCCAAAGAGTATGTTATTTTTTACAGTGCCAGAGAACACCCAGGGTTGCTGAGAAACATAAGCTATTCTTCCTTGCACATCAATGAAGCCTCTACTTGCAGGTAGTTCTCCAAGGATTGCACTTAAGAGTGATGACTGGAAGCAAAATTAGAAAGAGAATGTAAGGTCTGTACTTTCAATGAGAATAGAAAATGCAAGCATACTGTATATGCAAAAATATGTTCAACTCTTCCAATATTCATCCAGTATGCAGAAATTCCAATATTCACCTATTTTTGTTGTTGTTCAGTCACACATTCAACTCCGACCCTTTGCAACCCCATGGTCTATTGCCCGCCAAGCACCTCTGTCCTCCACCATCCTCCTCAACCCGCCCAGCTCTGTGCCCATTGCGTCTTACAATACCATCCAGCCATCTCATTTTTGAGTGCCCCCTTCTTCTTTTGCCCCCTAGATTTCCCAGCATCAAGGCTTTCTCAAGTGAATTCTCACTTCTCATTTGATGTCCAAAGTACTTTAGCTTCATCTTTACTATTTGACCTTCTAAGGAACAGTCAGGGTTGATTTCATCTAAGATCAACCTATTTGATCTCCTTGCTGTCCAGGGGACTGTCAAAACTCTCCTCCAACACCACATTTCAAAGGCAAATATGTCATGGCAAATGCTCTTCACCATAACAAAGAGACTGGGAGATAGTCTCAAGACTGAATACTCCACTCATCACATGGACTAGTTGTCCATCTTTTCTCATTCCACATTTGTACAATTTAGTTATTCTTTAAATTTATATTCTGCCCATCTGAAAGTAAAGTCACTCAGCGGTGTCAGTATAACAAAGTAACCAAACCCAACGAGAAATAAAAATAAGACAGAAGAATAAAACCACAAAACCACAAAAATAATAGCAATAAATAATAAATAAAATCAATATGTTGACAGAACAACTTAAGCAGAAGGGGGGATCACTAATTACACAGCTGCAGATTCTTAAAAGCTTGCTTAAACAACTTGCAGAAAATAGACAACAATGGAGCCCAATAAACATGTGGAAGAGCATTCTAGTGTCAGAGCTACAGTCAAACAGGACCTATTCCTAGCACTGATTTCAGGCACTTCCTTTGGGGTTGGCACCTTAAGGGCCCCTACTGTGAAAATCAAGTTACCTGGGCATGATTTGTCAAAGAGAGGTGTTCTAGCAGGTATTGAGGTTCTAAACCATTAGCATTAAATCCCTTCCTAACTATTGATTTGTTCACCAACTCTTTCCATACTGGCTTCCTTTTCACAGTATTTTATGAGAGCTCCTCCCTCAAAAAAATAGTTCTACTTGCAACACACACAATCTATCAGCAGGATAGAGCCAATAATCCGCTATACATGAACAAGTTCATACAAGCAACAAGCTAGTCTGGGGTGTCTTCTAGTCTGGCTTGTTGTTCTGTTTGAATCTCTCCCTGCCAGCAAACAGTGGTTTGTTACCTAGGATATACCAGGAAAAAATCATGGTTAACATAAACCACAGTTAATCCAGATAGTGGCGGCAGAGCACAGGATCCAGTGTTCTGGACTCAGCACCAGGGCAGGAGAATATTGCTCCTCTCTGCTGCAGAGACAATGACAGACTCGCCCCACCACAAAGGTGCAGCCACCATTATAACCATTATGCCTGAGCCATCAAAAACTCTTCTCCATTACTCACATTATAAAATGAACTCTAGGAAGAAATGGAGAGGAAGACAGAGCCAGGAATGAGGCAGGAAACAGATGCACCAAACAGTCCTAATCCAGGCACATGTTTGCACTAGCAAAAATGGCAATATCAAAATTTTAGGGGTTCTACAAGCACCCAGCAGAAAGAAAGTGGGTTGGCTACAGTGTTGTGAGCTTTTTATTACACTTACAGCAGATTCAGGGGCAGCCTATTTTAGGTGGCATGTATTAGGCAGCCACACATTTCAATTGTCTATAGACTGCATTTTGCATCTTTATTCAAAGCTGTTCTCCTCAATGCTATGATGTCCCTTGCTCACTCTCCCCGTGTCTCAGATTTAAACATATGCATTCTCAGTGTTTTATGGGCAACAGTTCTTTAGTTCTGTGACTTATAGTTGAAACAATTAAGATAGACTGATTGACCAATTGGCCAGTGCTTATCACAGTAAAAAGCTGAGTTATGACTTACTTTTCCTGCTCCCACAGGACCAATTACGATGAGTAATTCTCCTGGTCTGACGGTAAATGAAATATTTTGAAGTGTTGGCAGTTCAAGAGTCTGTAAATCCAAGAACAAACACTGCATTTTAATTGCTGGAATGCAAAAGCTGGGTAATACCGTTGGATGTCAGATCATTACCACCTGGCCTGTTCCAACCTGATAACTCCAGCAACTATCAAAGGCCGCAAAGAGCCTGCATGTGTCCTGTTGTTGTCAGGTGTAGTCAAGTCTCTTCAGACTTCTAATGATACTAACAGAGAAATAGGGATGGGATTTTCAGAATTAACAAATTCCCAACCCCATAATTTGGCAGGAGCAACAGAGAGAGAGAGAGAGAACAAATTATGGGACTGGGAGCCCTCAAACCAGTCAGACATAAACCAACACTCCCAATGCTGTTCCCACGCCACTTCTTCAAAATTTTGGAAAATGCCCCACCAGGCCACAGAAGTCACAAGGATTCCCTGTGGCTTAAAAAGATACACTGAGGAACAAGTTCTACAGGAGGCTACCTCCAGAAAGGGATGTGTGCATGTTTAAAATGTAGTACAGCAGCAGAGGCCCACTCTTCTCAATTCATAATATCATTCCACAAAAAAGAGCACAAGTATGCAGTTAACATTTCCACTTACCTATATTGCCCCTCCAATGTATCCTAGATACTAAACGTTATTAATTAATGGCCAAAACACCCATTAAAGCATTATGCCACCTACTCCATTCTTTCTCCAAATCTCAATACTTTTCTTCGTCTCCCAGGCCCTGCTCCATGTTCCCTTCAACTTCCTATGTAGTTTAGAAGCAGCAGCAACAATTTCAGATTCCATAGTCTTTTCCTCTCTCAGTTCCTCTTCACTGAATTTTCCTTGTTTTCCCATGCTTCCACCTACCCTTCCCTCCCACCCAACTCTCCTCTGTTGTTTCCCTGTGTCTGTTTTAGACTATTACTCACTTTAGAATTCAAAAACTACCAATGCAAAAGGATACTAATTTGCCAGCAAACATGCCATTTATGATGACACTAGATGGAAGCCAAAAGGAAGTCCAGTCCCCGATGCGACAGTCAGTACTGAGTGCAAAATTAACCACCAAGATGGGACATGGCATGTACAATGCTTTATCAATGTGGCAAACTAGTCCAGTTATTGCATGGATATGACAACTACCACCTTGATATATTAGGTATAAGTGAAATGAGATGGAAGGGAAATGGTAAAATCATTAGCGAGGGAAAGGCCATAAAGATTATATTAGATATCCAGGCCACAGTGAACACTAACATGGAGTTAGCATCATTATGAGTAAGAACACTGCTAAGGCATTGACTGGATGGAAACCAATCAATGAACTATTCATCAGTGCAAGATTCCCATCCTAACATTCCAAGACGACCATAATACAAGGATGACCCAGAATAAGATCAATGTTATGAACTATTACAATATACAATCAATGAGATCCCAAGTCAAAACGTTAACATCATTATTGGCGACGTAAATGCACCAGTCAATAACAACAGAGTAGGAACAGAACACACAATTGGCTCACATAGATCTGCACCCCCCAAAAGTGAAAATGAAGATCGGCTAATACTTTTATGTAACTTAAATGGGCTGTGCATAGGAAATATATATTCTGAATGCAAAAAAAAAATCCATAAGAAAACATGGAGGTTGCCAGATGGGGACACAAATAATGATATCTGCTTCAGCAACTGATGGCAGTCATCATTACAAGATGTGAGAGCTTTCCGAAATGCAGGTGTAAGATCAGATCATCACTTATTAATAGATAAATTCCATCTACACCTGAAGAAATTGAAAACGGAAAAACCTATGTACCTATATGCTATTGGGGAAAAATTGCAAAATCATGATACAGTACTGCTGAATCTTTCAAGACAGAACTTAATAACCGATTTGGGACCTCTTCAGAATAAGGCCAATGTTAAAGAACAACAGTCGGTTTTTAAGCAAGCAGTGACTGAAAGCGTGGATGCAGTTGCTGGAAAAGAAGGAGCACACAAAAAGAACGATGGGTTCAGGATCACACCTGGAAATTTACAGATGAGAGGAAAATAGCCAAGGGGCAACATGGGCAGGCAAAAACCACAGAAGAGAAAGAGATAGCAACAATAAGATATTGGGCATAAGACTGACTAGTCAAAAAAACTGTTGGATAGGTAAGAATGAGTGGTTGATCAAGGGAAGTGCAGAGACACAAGATTCAACTAATAAAAATCACTCCAATACACTTTACTGTATAGTTAGAGAGTTGACTGGAGCAAGAAGTAATACTGATGTGCCAACTAAAGAAAAAAATGGCAAAATCTTAACTAGTAATATGAGCAAAATGTCCTTTGGGCTGAACACTTTAAAGAGAATTTAAATCAGCCAATCCCAACCTTGATTTATACCTTTAACATAGACACCCATGTAGAAGAACTGGAAGTTAACCGTGGTGAGTTTACCAAAACAGAGACTGCTGAAGCAATCAAATCAGTAAAGAAAAATAAAGCACCAGGCCTGAATCCAATAGTTGCAGAAATGTTAAAATACAATGGAGAATGCATAGCGAAGCTTTAAACAAGTTGTTTAATAAGTGTTGGCAAGAGGAACGTATTCCCAAGGAATGGAGGAGAGGAGTTATGTAAAGTTCCCAGGAAAAAAGACAACACCTCTAATTGCAACAACTGGAGAGGAGTCGCAGTCATCTCAGTCCCTGGCAAAGCATTTAGTATCATCTTGCTTAGGCGCCTACAAGACACAGTGGACAAACTAGTGCAGGAAGAACAATCAGGCTTTTCATCAAGGATGCTCATGTAATGATCAGATTTTCATACTCTGAAACATCATTTAACAAGGTATAGAATTTCATCAATTTCATAAAGACTTTTGACAGTGTCCATTGTGATACATTATGGCACATTTTGAGAAATTGTGGCATCCCACAGTGTTTTATAAACATCTTTAGAAATGTTGCCAAGATTCAAGCTGCTGTGTTAAAACTGCATGTGGTACTAACAACTTCTTCAGCATGGAAACTGGTGTTAAATAATAGTGAATTCTTACTCATAACTACAGTGTTAAATACTAGTTCAAATGACACAAATATCCACAGTAAACTAAAAATGCAAACTTCCTAATGGCGCTTCACAGCCATACCAGAGGAGAGGGAAGAAGTCCCTCATTCTTCTAATATTAAGCATGACTAAATTTCACAGCTGATATAGCTTACTGACTTCAAGTGGAAATGTAATTATGGTGTTGCTTATATTCTGGTACACTATTACAGGAAAACAGCTGGGGAATAATTTCATTTTGAGCCAGACCATAAAACAGACCAGAAGAAACTATGATGAGAAAGGATGCTTCAGTTCACTGTATAAACCTGCTTGTCCACCCATCCCTTCCCATAAAATGGCACATTTTCCTCTCGGCTCTTGTATTATGAACTTTGCTGCACTGATTAACTAAGAATTTAATTAAGAGATGTCTAAAATCTGACTAAAGTCTTCAATAAAACACAGCTTTCAGTTCCATTAAGGCTAAGAGTTCTGACAGCATTTCCTCGCTTGAATATTATTCATTAAATCCCCACATGGTGGCAGCAAGAGCACATTATTTTGTTTATTTATTTTTTGGACTCACGGATTAGTAGGGCAGGAGAGCAAAAGGGAACCCATTGCAAAATAAGCAGAGTACAAACAGTAGATAGTGCGCTCAAGAGCTTCCTCGAAGATTGTGGTATTTTTGCACCACAATCGGGCATACCCTGGTAGCGGCAACCTTGTGTTGCCAGCTAATCTTTCCCACACTAGGTCAGGTGAAAGGAACTGTCAACTGAACTCAACAAAAGGTGTCTTCATTTTGGCAGTTTCATGTCTGGCCTAGACACAGAAGAAGAAGAGTGCGCTCACTAAAATGACAACCATGGGAAATTCTGGAAAAGTGGCTGGACTGCCAAGAATGGGGGCAGGATGAGTTTCTAATTGATGTACTGGTATTCCTTAATCTTTATTACTGCAAATAAAGGCTTTTAAAAACAACCAGGGTTTCTCAAACACGTTTCTAAAAAAAATAAATGCTACTCCTAATCCAATACAGAACTAAACACTCCAATAAGCTCATAATGGGTTTGAGCATGACAGTTTGTTCCCTGTTTTGAGGGACAAAGCTTGAGTCCACTGAAAACAGTGTTATCTCACACTGCCTTTTTTTCCTTGCCTTGTGTGTGTGTGTCTTTAGGGAGCTCCCATTCCATAAGGGCCTCACACCTGGCCTCTGAGCTGAAGTTTTTTTCTCATCAATGACCTAATTCATGAGTTCTCAACCTTTTAAAGCCAGGGGCCGGGTCATGCTCCCTGAGACAGCTTCAGGGGCTGGATGGCCATTTTGCCCTTCTTCCACCACATGGCACTTGAAATGGTGCATCTGACCTGTGGGCCGCAGGTTGAGAATCCCTGACCTAACTCTTTCATAGTGTATAAAATGTTATCATGTAGGCAGCACTTAGGCAGTTTTTCTTCAGTTGTTTCTCTGAACAGTTATCACCACTACTTTATTTGTGGGTTCACAACTAGAATACAACTGTACCCAGTGATGGGATGTAACAGGTTCGCACCAGTTCGCCAGAACCGGTAGTAACTTTTCCCAGTGTCCCGGAGAACTGGTAGCAGCTTTTGGGGGGAACCACGTTCGGGGATTACCTTTTCACTGGTTCCCCCACTGCGCATGCGCACCAAGCCCTTGGTGTGCATGCACAATTACAGTGCTTGGTGCATATGCACGGCCTCCTTGCTGTCCTCCCAAGCGGGGAGGAGGAAGAGAAGCTGCTAGCCTGAAGCTCCCTATAGCCTGCTCCCCAGGGTAAGTGACTCACCTTTGGATGTGGTGTGTCTGTGTGTATTTTAATGTGTATTTAATACCTTTACCTGTATTGACCTACTACCACATTTCCTAAAAAGGCCTGGTGGCTGGCAGGCCTGGCGGCCTAGCTTGGGGTTTTTAAACAAAGTCTTGGAGTTACCTCATCATCAATAAGCTACATCTGTGCTGTTCCAATTGCTGTTCTAATTAGAGAACCCTTAAGGAGGTACAGCTGTTTTACATTTACATTAAGGCATATTATCCTAGAGAACTGGTATGATGACCATATCCATCTTGCAACATGGTGCTGCCCAGGCACTTATACTAACAGGTAAGTGACGGATTTGTGTTTGTGTTGAATGGGTGGGTGTATTTTAATGTAATTTTTATTTTATTTATTTATTTATTTAATTTATTTACGGGTTTGTGTTGTGGGTGCCTAGGTGGGTTGAGGTTGTGTGTGCTTATTTTTATTTTTTATTAGTTTTATATATTATCTTTGGCCCTGCCCATGACATCATAATGTCATGGTGTTAGCTCCACCCACACTGTGATGACATCACGGTGGGGTAGTAAAATTTTTGACATCCCACCACTGACTGCACCTCTTACCCTACTGCCAAATTACAGGATGTCTCCCAAACAATAAGGAGGACCTCCCCCACCCTCCTGTGCTTTTGCAGGCAGCCACATAGAGACTGAAAAGCAGTAACTAAAAGGGTGAGGAGAGCAAGAATCATCACCTTCCCTTTTGGCAACATTTGGAGCATTCTCAAGTACTCCAAATCACTTTCCACACATAATTCCAGTATATTTTAGGGTAATCTCATATCATGATCCCCAGATCTGGGGAAGAAGTTCAAACATCAATGGCTTTTCAACAGTAACCTGGCAAGCTGATAGCCAAGATTTCAAACAGAAAACTAAGTGATCTTAAATATATCTCATGTCCTATTCCCTACTCTCCACCACTGTTCCAATTGTCAGCAAACCCCCACCCCCACCCCCAATTGCAGTCTGTGATGGGGCTGCATCTTTGGCTTCTTTATAAAACTCTAGAATTGCTCTGTTGATAAAACTCATTAACACAGAATCCATCAGTGTAGTGAGATGTTTTCTTGACCTTAATCAAAACAATTCTGCTATAACATAAATAAGAGGAAGGCATTACCTTGTCCCAGGAACAAGTCAAATCTTGTACTCTGAGGATATTTTCACTTTTGTTTTTCAGTTGTGGGCTGAGCTGAGAAATCTCATCAAGAACCAGAAAGTTCTGCATCAAGGAAAGCAAAAGCATGAAGATTGCTTAAGCAGAAAAATAGAAAGCCAAGAGAATGCATGTCAAATTTGTCCTGTGCGAGGAATTAAGTTAACAGATCTATCTCTACAACACTTTAAAGATACGCTCCAAAAACTGCCCACTAACAAGTAAATTCAGATCAAACTGTTCATTGCAGAAACTCCAACCACAGAAGAGGGAAATCTTCTAATGTTAAAAGAAATGCATTTTGCAAAAACAGGAGCATTTCACATTCATATCATTTGCAAATTAGCTTGCTATGTTTTGGGACTAGTTTTCTTTCCCCCATATCAGAACAATGGCTTCCTTTGTTAGCATGACTGCTCATTTAAAAATGTCTGCTGAAATCATGTCTCTGACAATAAATGATTTCAGCTTCTAATGACAGCCTACTTGTAACATATTGTTTGAAACAAGGCCACCTTTCATCACATAGGTTTAAAGTCAACAAGCCCTAAACAGCAGCCTCTACACATACCCTGCTTTCTTAATCAGGAAAGTTAAATCATTTGGGAAATAATAAAAATTTCACATAATGAAATTCCTGAGAGAGATTTTTAAAAAAAGATTGATTAAACTCTGTTTTAATAAAATAAAATAAATCCTTTGGTATATTTCATTCTAAACACCAGAAAAATAACCTCAACAAAAATTAATATTCGCCCATATCATATGTCGCAGAGAAGAGATACTGTACTGTGACCTGATCTAGATTTCCTCCCATAACACTAACTTGCCCAACTATCAATTAAGTCATCTTGTCCAAAAACAATTATGAGTACATTAAAAAATTTTAAAAGCAAACACACACACAGCAGAATGATCAGCTGCTGGCCTGGTTTACTCTACCCATCCTTATGCAACCTTGCCAAGGGTTTAGGGCTTTTCTATCTATGTTTCAAAAACTGGTTTCAGGACTTGAGACATCCTGAAAAATAATTATGATCACTGTTGAAATCATAGGCTTAAGTGAGGATGAACAACTGAAGTATGAGAAAGTGTAGCTTGTCAGACCACAATACCTCCTGAAGTTTCCTCTTCCACAGAACTATTAAAAGACACAAGAGGTCTCTCATCCACTTCATGCATCCACCCTAGTTTAAGTATAACCTAAAGGGTATCATGAAGAAATAAGTGGAGACCTGCCTCTGAAACAGAGCCAGACGTATGATGCAAGTCACACAGCAATGGTAACTGTGATGAAAGATATCAAATATTATTCTTTCTTACACTGCAACAGAAAGCGAGCAAGGAAATTAACACAAGAGGATCTTGTGAGCTGAATAGATCACATAAAACAAAATGGGAAGAAAGCAGTTTTTCTCAGGGAATTATTCCTTGTACAGTAATACCCCGGATAACGTTATGACTTGGTTCCACAAGTCATGACGTTATCCGGTTTTTAGCGTTGTCCGATGCATGCATTGAACAACGCTAAAAAAAAGCCCTGACTTCAGGGACAAACCGAGCAGGCAGTGGGGTGCCTTTAAAACTACCCCCCACTGCTGTGACTGCAGTAGGATCAGGCTCCTTTCCCCCCACTCTACTGCAGTCTCCCTCCGTGCTTACCTGCACATTCCGATCGAGGCTTGTTTTCGTCAAAGTCTCTTTATTTCCCTCCCTGTACATTTAAACTGGAGAAGGGGGAAAGAGAGAAATGTGATTGGTTCTCTAGAGAACCAATCACCTCTCTCTCTCCCCCCTCCCTGTATTGTCAATACAGGAAGTGATAGACAAAAAACACAAGCCTCAGCGTTCGGCTGCAGTCGGAGTTGCAGAGCAACAGAAGGTATAGCTGGGCTGGATTCTCTCTGAGCAGGCAGTGGGGTGGGATGTGGGGAGTCCCCAAACTGGTGGTGGGGGTGGGGGTGGTGGGAAGGAAGGAGGGAAGTGGCAGGGAGAGGAGCTGTGGCCTCCTTCTTTAATACGATGGATCGGATAGCGCTAAAATGAGCGTTATCCGGTGCAAATCTTCCCCCCAAATTTGTTGTCGTTATGCGATTTTAGCGTTATCTGGTGCATTCGTTATTACTGTATGTGAATTAGTGCTGTTGTTGTGATTTAATTGTTAGAAGACAGTGTTTCTGGCTCTCCCCAGCAGAAGGTGAGTGGCAGAGACTATATAGCCCTATGTCCATTTTCATGAGATTAAATCCCACTGAACTCAGTAACGCTTACATTTGAGTTTAGGGCTATGCTATTATTTTCATCATTTTGAGTTTGTGCCCAGACGAATAAAGCTTCCATTCAACTGATGTAGCCTAGGAAGCACAGAGTCCCACACTGCTGCTGGGCATATCATGGCCGTCTGCAAGAATAGCAATTTATGTCTCCTCCCCTTCACTAGGAGAGCTGGAGAGAGTAGGAGTCACAAATAATAGCCAAAGTTTTGTAGAGTCAGACTGTGCTTAGCTCCAGGGACAGAACACTCTTTCCTTCATTTAATCTTCCTGATAAAATAAACTATATTCAGCAACCGCCATTCATCCATATCAGTTAAAAATAACTTTTAAGCAATTAGTTAAAAACAACACATTACTCTATACTGTATGTATATTTCTCATCTTTTTCTCTATTTTTCTTAGGCCATCATGGATGAAGTGCTCAGAAGGAGGGCTAGTAAATTGTGGATTATTTGTAGTGATGCAACTAGACACTTCCACAGAACACATCATTTCATTTTCTGTCAATACCTTGATTCGTCGAATGCTGACTAAAGCTTCAGATACCTTCTCAACGGCTGCTGGGAAAAAGAGCGTGACCGTCAATCTCACTGAACTATACAGGGATACTGCAACGAATACCCGACTTGCTGAGATCACATTGCCAATCAAGACGTAGGTCATGAATGTCATGAATACAGTTATTTTGCTGGCAACAAAGAAAGAAGCCAAATTCATTCCTCGAAGATAGGAACTCTTAAGAACAATGGAAATCTCCTTCCTGAAATAAAAGAGAGATTTATAATAATTTCATCTTATTTTTATAGTGTCTAAGCAGAACACTCAGTATGCAAAAAAGTTTCAGAGCTATGCATGTTTTGAACCAAGTTGGAGAATCTGCTTACTTATGTTATGAGGACAGTCCTAAAGGACTAGCAAAAACAGCTTTACACCCTTGTTTAACCTGATTATGTACCATGCAATACTGATAAATCCAATTGTGTATTTCAAGCAAACATCCATTCCAACGTACAATCCACACCTTCCCTCTCACAACATTTATAGATTCTGGTGGTTGCAGCAAAGGCTGGATTTTAATGTGTTTCTTGTTTTAAAGCAGCGTTTCTCAACGTTTTCAGGTCATGGGTCTGACCACACCTCCCAGCAATGGAATTAAAAGGCACCCTATGCATGCGCAGAACACATTTAGTAGCACGGGTTACATTTTACTTCCGCTTCCAGAAGCAGAAAGGGCATGAGGGTGGAAGAATTGGCATAATTGACCAGGTCTGGCCCACAGGCCATAGGTTGTGAAAGCCTGTTTTAAACCAAGAAAAGTATTTCCTGTAGTATGTTTTTTGTCACTGTTGCACTACTGTATTTCAGTTTCACATTCAGTGGTGCATCCCACCTCTTGCATGAGATAAAGTTGGCCTACAGACCCATAGAAGTCTACCACTCTGCTTTAAAGCAACTTTAAAGCAGTGGTGCCCAAACTATGGCCTGGGGGCCGTTTCTGGCCCCCCATGCCAATTCATCCAGCCTGAAATGCCCTTGTCAGTCACAGAAGCAGAAGTAAAATGTGACCGTACAGACACATTTTACTTCCACTTCCGGGAGCAACGAGGGTGCTGCAGGCTGGATGAAATGGCATGGGGGACCGGATCTGGCCCCCAGGCCATAGTTTGGGCACCACTGCTTTAAAGTTGCTTTAAAGCAGAGTGGTAGACTTCTATGGGTCTGTAGGCCAACTTTATCTCATACAAGAGGTGGGATGGACCACTGAATGTGAAACTGAAATACAGTAGTGCAACAGTGACAAAAAACATACTGCAGGAAATACTTTTCTTGGTTTAAAACAGGCTTTCAAAACCTATGGTCTGTGGGCCAGACCTGGTCACTGATGCCAATTCATCCACCCTCATGCCCTTTCTGCTTCTGGAAGCGGAAGTAAAATGTAACCCGTGCTGCTAAATGTGTTCTGTAACTGGCCCCCTGAAGCACATGACCAGCCCACAGCCCAAAAAAGTTTGGGCACCCTGCTTTAAAGCATAACTGGATTGTTCAAACATAATTCTAAATACCACTATCTCAATTTATTTATTTATTTATTTATTTATTTACAATCCTGCTTTAGATTCTTAGTCCAAATTAACAAAACATCCTCTTGTTCGATTTTTGTTTAGGCAAAAATGTGACTAATAAATAAAATAAAAATAAATAAATAAATCCGCTGAACCATCTACTGATTGCATGGTATATAAACAGGTCAAATAAGGGTGGAAAGCTGTTTTTGCTAGTCGTTCAGTGAGTTAGCCCAGCAGATGGTTACATATCTCCCCAGTACTGGCAGAATAGCACTGGCTTCCAGTTGCATTCCATGTCAGGTTCAAGGTGGTGGCACTGACCTTCAAAGCCCTAAATGGTTTAGGACCTTCGTACTTGGTGGAGCATCTACCCCTCAGAAATCAGGCCTGCTTTACCCGCTCTTCTCTTGCACCTCAACTCCAAGTACCGACTCCCAGGTTTGCTAGAAAGTCTTTTACCTGTCAAAGGGCTTTCTCATTGGCAGCCCCAACTAACTGGAATGCTTTACCTGGAGAGATGCATTTGATTGAATCTTTGTGGTCCTTCAAGAAGCAACTGAAAACTTTTCTCTTCAAGGAGGCCTTTGGCATCTTGTTGAAGTTTAAATAACAGACCCTCCTATTGTGGCCACTTGGGCTAGTGGTCCTTGGTACTGGTTGCACTGGGAGGGGAGGTTCCTACGGTTTTGTTCTGCTTTTAATACTGTTCTGCTTTTTAAACATCTGCTTTGTTAACATTGTGAGCCACCAGAGTGGGAGGGCATCTCAGATAGGTGGGATGAAAATTGAATACTGTAAATACAGTAAAACCTCATATAACACTAAAACCTGGTTCCACAAGTCTTGGTGTTATATGATTTTTAGTGTTATTTGATGCATGTTAAAATCCTATGGGATCCATAGAGATACATTGTAACCACACAGGCTTTAGCGGTTGTTATCTGAAGCATCCCATAGGATCTTAATGTTATCTGATGCAATTCTTCCCCCCAGATTCCTTAATGTTATGCGATTTTAGCGTTATTCAATACTAATGTTATATGAGGTATTACTGAACATAGAATAAAGTTAATTTCAATAGCACAGGTGGGGTTTTTGGCTTCCCAGCTGAGAATCGCAGTTCATGTGCATTACAATGTAAGATGAACAAGGAGGGATAAGAACTCTGGACACTCCTGGGGAGTTGATACTATCTTTCACTGCAAAATACATACTATGAGGAGCATTTTTAAATAGAGATACAGTGGTACCTTGCTTAAAGAGCATAATGCATTCCACAGGATTGCTCTTTAAGCGAGTTTACTCTTTAAGCAAAACACCATTGTAAGTGACCAGTTGTGACTTCTGGAGGGGGGGGAGTGTGACTCCTGATTTAATTGTTAAGTGAGTTTTTGGTTCGTTTTCATTGTTAAGTGAGGCGACCATTCAGATAAAATTCTGCTCTTTACGCGAGTTACTCTCTAAGCGAGGCGCTCTTTATGCGAGGTTTTAATGTACTGCTAAAGCATGGCTTCCAGTGGACCACAAAATCACCTCCTCATGTTGTTCACAAGATCAGCAAAAGACTTTTCCCAGGCATACATCTTTATGATCCGCATTCCAGCTATAACCTCATTCATGGTCCTGATCCTCACATCTGTGAAGGCTGCTGTCCGGCTCCTATAGTTTTAACACAGGAAGCATAAATTGATTATCAAGGCACAAGTAGGTGTTGTTTCTAGAAACATGTTCTGACCGTCCTCTCTACAGACATAATGAAGAGATGAACAATTGTGAATGAATAACTATAGAGTGGGCACAACTAAACACATGAACAACATTCATTCATTCATTCATTCATTCATTCATTCATTAAGTCAGTCAGTCAGTCAGTCAGTCAGTCAGTCAGTCTTCTGTCCTGCCCATTGAGTAATAAAATCAATACTCTGGGTGGCACATACAAATGATAAACAAAACTCTCCCCCAGTGCAGACCCACATTAAAAATAGAACAAATACTGTACTCATAAAAGCACAACACATTCAAAGCAGCAAGGTGGACATGAGAGGCAATGTTATTCCCAGATGAGAACGATGTCACCAAATCTTTCCCTGAGTAATTCTATCTTCAATGCATTCCTGTGGAAATGCATTCCTGTGGTAATGCATTTCAGAAGGTGGGAGCCATCACTGAGAAAGCTCAGTTTCTGGTTCCTGCTGGCCTCTCTTGGTGTAGATAAATGTAACCCACCAGGTCTGGGAGGATGGGATCAGACAGGTAGGAATCAATTGCCAAAGGTTAGTTTATCGTCTTTGTCCCAGCTCCTGCCAACCTAGCAGTTTGAAAGCAATAAATTGCAAGTAGATAAATAGGGACCACTTCAGTGGGAAGGTAACAGCATTCTGTGCGCTCTGGTGTCTAGTCATACCTGCCACATGACCATGGAAACATCTGCAGAAGCAGGCAGTGCTGGCTCTTCGGCTATGAAACAGAGATGAGCACTGAACCCTAGAGTTGGATACAACTGGCTTTCAAGCAAGGGAAACCTTTACCTTTACTAGTTTATTTATTTATTTAAATTTGTTTATCGCCCTCCTCCCCAAAGGAACCCAGGGCGATTCCCAACACAACAGCATATCATTTGTTTTCAGAGCATCGTCTTTAAGAACTGGAAAAAGGAACGACAGTAGGCAGTGATGATAGGAGTAAAGAGGGCCTCAGAAGCAATGAAGGAATCTTACAACGTATATTTTTCCCTCCCAGGAGATGCAAACATTATCCAAGATATTACTATACTTTGTTCCAATGAAATGAATTACAGTTGCTCATGTATGCAAAAGAATGAAAGGAGCCTAAAATTTGCTTCCTGGTACCCAAGACATTAAAAAATGAGACCTGTTCCTGTACATAAGTTAAAAGGTGCTGGGTTGCCAAGGACTAGGCTTTAGGCAGATAAACAAATGACCAAGTTTCTGTTTAGTTTTTAGTATTTCATAACAGTGAAATTTCCCTTCCAATTGTAAATCTCTTAACTCAACTCCACAAGGTTTTAGAAGCTGGGCAAAGGCATTTTTACTTAGACATTCAGCTGCAGTAGAAGTTTTGATTGGTTTTTTTTTTTTAGGGTGGAGTGTTTGAGTACTTTTGTACTGATTAGAGAAGTACTGTTGTACTGTGGAGAGAACAATGGACAGAGAAGAATGGAACACAAATCCCTCAGTCACAACAAAATCTGCAGAGTGGTACCCCAAACAGACTTGGTGCGTAACCTGGGGGTCCTTCTGGACTCACGACTCCTCTTGAAGAGCATCTGGCAATCGTGGCTAGGAGGGCTTTTGAGCAACTCCGTGTTGTGCGCCAGTTATGCCCGCTCCTAGATCGGGACTCCTTGCTCATGGTCACCTGCAGACTTGATTATTATAATGAGCTCTACATGGGGCTGCCCTTGATGACCATTCAGAGGCTCCAGCTGGTCCAGAATGTGGCGGCTCAGGTTGTGATGGGGTGTGGACATTATGCTCGTGCTTCACCACTTCTCCGAGAGCTGCACTGGCTCCCAATATGCCTCTGGGTGAAATTCAATGTGCTGGTTATCACCTTTAAAGCCCTACATGGTAGTGGGCCAGGATACTTAAGAGACCGCATCACCCCAAGAACATGTCTGTCCCACCAGAGAGGACCAGAGGGCCTCTCTGGTCATACCATCAGCTAGAGGGGCTCATCTCTCTAGCACTAGAAGGAGTGCCTTCTCTGTGTCTGCTCCAGCCCTATGGAACCTTCTGCCAAGTGAGTTGTGTCTCCAGACAGAGCTGTTGACCTTCAGAAAGGGGGTAAAGACCTGGCTGGTGGGGCATGTGTGGGGTGTGGGCCAGGTGATCAGCTCAGTCGGCTGGCTCCTCTGAATAATCCCACCTCTCTCCCTGTTCCTGTGGTTTTTAACCTTTTAACTTTTAACTTTTTAATTTTTTCTTAATTTTAAAATCTTTGTTGTAAATAATGTGTTTTAATTGCTTTTAAACTGTAAGCCGCCCTGAGTCCTCTGAAAAGGGCGGGGTATAAATGTGATAAAATAAATGTTTTTTAATTTGTTTTTTAGAGTTTTTAACTATGTATTGTATATTGGTTGTAATCCCCCCCTGAGTTGCCTGTGCAAGTAGGGCGGAATATAAATTTAAATAAATAAATAAATAAAAATTAATAAATTATTTAGCCTAACTTTGTCCATAGGATTGTCAGGTAAATAAAACTGGGAATTACAACATGTGTTGTAAAAAAATTAAAGATACAAAATAGTGTATGAGATGACAAAATTGGTTTCAAAATTGCCTTGAGGACTGTTGGTGCAGCCAAAAGGCTGTGAGTTCGATCCTGATGGAACTTAAGGTTGACTCAGCCTTTCATCCTTCCAAAGTCACTAAAATGATTACCCAGCATGTTGGAGGCAAAATGCCAGTTAAATTGTGAACTGCCCAGAGAGTGCACTAAGTGCTATGGCGGCAGTATATAAGTATACAGTGGTACCTCATACAACGATTTTAATGCATTCCATGGGCTTGTTGTTGTACGAAACAATTGCTATACGATACATGCATCATATAGCAATTTTCCCTATGGGATGCATCGTACAACAATATTTTTCGCTAAGTGTTTATTCCTATTGAAAAATTGTTGTATGATTTTTTTTCCATACGGAAAATTTTTATGCGAGATGTTATTTCCCCCCCAAAAAAACCCTAATTGTAATGCGATTTCATTGCAATCAGGGCGATTGTTGTATGAGGTTCCACTGTAATTGCTTTTTATTTGCTTTTGCTTTCTAATGTGAAATGAATGCCCAGAATGTTACATGACTGCTGATGTGGCAAAACTAATTGATACAAAGATCTTTCAGAAATCGTGATTATCCAACGGTTACACAGTATAATCTACAATTATTTGTATAGTATCTAGCAATTTGAAAGCAAGAAATTGCAAGTAGATAAATAGGGACCACTTCGGTGGGAAGGCAACAGTGTTCTGTGCACTCCAGTGTCTAGTTATGCCTGCCACATGACCACGGAAACATCTGCAAAAGCAGACACCGCTGGCTCTTCGGCTTTAAAACAGAGATAAGCACTGAACCCTACAGTCGGATACAACTGGCTTTTGAGCAAGGGAATCCTTTACCTTTACCTTTTACTTCCAAGAAATGTGAAGTACTTTCCCCCCATCTTAATCTTTGATATGTGGTTTGTAAAAAAAAACATTTTTGCAACAGCACATCCTCGTGGGGTGGGGGAGAATAGAATTTGACCTATTGAAAGGGAAAGACCAGGTTTCGGTACAAGAAACAATTTGGAGTGGTTTTGGGGTGTTTGTTGTTGTTTTTAAAGAAAAATAGGGTACAGCAACTAAAAGGGGGGGGGAGAACAAACGGTACAGTATCCTCTAAAAATCCATGGTTCCCAACATAGTGAGGCAATTTGATTTTTAAGGAGAGCAATTAGAAGCTTGTTTAAACCATGTTAATGGCCTTTTAGGGGGCCCTCCATATGAAAAGGAGTTCACTTTTTGAATAATAAGAATTATATGTCACACGGGGAGGGCATCAGGATTTTAGAGATCCTTAGGTGGGTTATGATCAAAAAAAGGTTGCTTTAAATGGCTCTGAAGGTGGTAGTAGTGGAGGCACAATGCTGTTATATTATACAGTAATACCTCGGATAACGCTAAGACTTGGTTCCACAAGTCTTGGTGTTATCCGATTTTTAGTGTTATCCGATGCATATTAAAATCCTATGGGATGTGTCGGATAACGTTAAAGCTCCATAGAGATACATTGTAACCGCACAGGCTTTAGCGGTTGTTATCCGATCCATCCCATAGGACCTTAACGTTATTCGATCCAATTCTCCTCCCCAGATTACTTAACGTTATGCGATTTTAGCGTTATCCAAGGTAAACGTTTTCCGAGGTATTACTGTAGTTGGTCTTTTTGCCTCAAAAGCAAGAAATGCAAGTAGATAAATAGGTACCACTTCAGTGGGAAAGTAAACAGAATTCCATGCACCGCGGTGTCTAGGCATATCTGCTACATGTCCATGGAAACATCAGCAAATGTAGACAGTGCTGACTCTTCGGCTATAAACAGAGATGAGCACTGAACCCTAGAGTTGGATAAAACTGGCTTTTTGAGCAAAGGTGACCTTTACCTATATTTTGATTTGTGTAACGTGTTAAATAAAATTAAGGAACCATTTCCATTCTCCAATTCACCAGAAAACTCCCAAATGTTCTAGCAATTTTATCAGTGAAGGGATTCAATGAGAGAAGAGGTTTGCTGGCTATTCTTACTTGTGATTTGAATGTTGACAGTAACAGAGCATGGAAACAAAGGATCGCATATACTCGACTATAAGTCATCCCAAATATAAGTTGAGGTACCTAATTTGGACCTCTAAAACTGGGATTATAGATTGACCCAAATATAAGTCGAGGGTGGAAAATGCAGCAGCTGCTAGTGAGTTTCAATAACTAAAATACATGAAAACACAGTAAAATTAATTAATTTAGACATTTGTGTGGGCATGTTTTTGAGAGTTTACATTGACCTGAGTATAAGTCGAGTCCTATTTTTGGATCTCATTTTGGGGGCTAAAAAACCCAGCTTATACTCAAGTATATTACAGTAAGTAGCTTCTCTCAGAAAATGATAAAAAAGTTTAATCTTGACATGCTTTATGAAAGCTGGTAAAAGTCACTTCTACATCCTGTTCACATCAATTTCCATTAAATGTCTCTTATGTTTACAAAGCTATTAGGATTCCTCTTAATTTTCAAGTTCACATATCTTTATGGCATAAGATGCCTTGCATTGCAACCTATGTCAAGGTCTTCACCAACATCTTTAATATTTTCAAGGATCACCTGCAGGAAAGAGACCTGACAGAAGGGGGCGCAGGGGGGGGTTCATCCTCTCCGAAGACTAAAGGACCATTCTACTACCAACAAGAGAAACTGAATATGGCAAGAAATGAATTCCAATTCCCTCATGCTCGCCCTTTCCATTGGTACCAGATTCTGCACACTCCTGGCTTTAAAATGTTACAACCAAATACACACATAACAAAATGTAAAATTAAAATAATAGCGACATTTGCAACATCATTACAGCCCATGCCATTCTTCACATAAAAAGAAAAGGGAAAGCTAGAGGTTATAAAAGGGCCTCCTTACCTCAAAGAGGAAAACAGCCTGCCAATGCAGGTTTGCAAAGGAAGCAGAATGATCAGAACCGCCATTCCAGCAAGGCACGACGGACCAATTTCAAGCCAAAGTAGGGCAGTTACAGCTATTGCTTGAAGGGGTCCAGCCCACAGGAAATGCAAGAAAATCGTCACCTGCACAATCAGAATACTGCACATGAAACACAGATATTAAAGCAGCCATTCCTGCTGACAGAAAGTTATGACAACCCCTGGTTTGGTTCATACCTTTTAACAGGGAGAGTTATGTCTAAGACCTTGGAAATACTGACGAAAATTAGAAAAAGATATATATTTCTGTATTTATATCCCTACACATGTCTGTATGGAAAAACAGAAACAAAAAGGCTACTTGCACTCAATGTGAGAGCTTGCTACTCAAGAGGAGGTCCATTAAAGCCAAAGGATAATTGGTGAAATTTGGGCACTAGCAAATATATATACAGTAATACCTTGGGTAACGTTTACCTCTGATAACACTAAAATCGCATAACGTTAAGCAATCTGGGGTGGAGAATTGGATCGAATAACGTTAAGGTCCTATGAGATGGATCGGATAACAACCGCTAAAGCCTGTGTGGTTACAATGTATCTTTATGGAGCTTTAACATTATCCGATCCATCCCATAGGATTTTCACATGGATTGGATAACACTAAAAATCTGATAACACCAAGACTTGTGGAACCAAGTCTTAGCGTTATCCGAGGTATTACCGTACTAAGTACTCTAAAGTTTTACCCAGAAAGATACACTAGTACCTCGGATAACGATGAGGCTTGGTTCCACAAGTCTCGTCATTATCCAGTTTTTAACATTGTGCAATGCATTGATCGCACAGCATTTTTAAAAAAGCCCCTGGAGACAGCAGCAAGCCAAAACATCAGGATTCTAATCCCGACGTTTTGGCTTGCTCCACTGGCCGGGGTGGTGGGGGAACTCCAGAAACAACTTGGATTTAATCCCCCAGCAGGTGGGACAGAGTGCATGAAATGGGTGAAAAAAACGTCCATGCTGGCTTGGGGGGGGGGGGCCAGGGGACCCGATCCACAGCTGCAGACTGGCTGGGGAAGCTGATGGGGACTTTCCAGCCACTCAACCCCTCCCTCCACAGTAGCAGGGTGGCTGGGAAGCCGAACGGAGAACCCCATTCAGCTTTCCAGCCATCCTGCTGCTACGAAACGACTGCATCAGATAAGGCTAACAGATTGTTATCCGATGCAAATTTTCTTTAGAATTTTTGCATCGTTATCCGATTTTAGCGTTATACGATGCAGTCATTATCCAAGGTATTACTGTATGTCTTCTTGTGGTAAAAAGGTCAAAGGTAAAACATCATCATACAGATGAAGCAGGAGTTGCATATCCCCTTAACTGGATTCCAGCAATTCAATAACATTGGGATTTTCTTTTAACTGGTCACTTCAAGTGCAGTATAAAGCACAAAGAGAACAGAGACAGTACAGCATTACTGCCATTCAGTCCAGAAAGAAGATGCAGTGTTTTTGCTTTTCTTGTATGTTCTATCAAATTATTCCTTTGATTTCATTTGCAATCTGTTTGCCTGCAGATGTACAAGAAAGCAATACAAAAGGTCCAAAAGACAGCATCATATTTCACATTACTCTTCCTTCAACCTCCAAAGCAATCTACAGCTAGCACATTGATCAACTAATAGCTATAGCTGGCACTATAATAATAATTCCATGTCAGAAATTATTCTGGGTTTAAAGGATTTTTGCCAGAGAAACTCTGCTCAGGGGATGCCCAAATGAGGCTCCTTTCAGGTCCCCAAGATTGTTTCCCATCGAAGTGGTCCCTATTTATTTACTTGCAATGTCTTGCTTTCGAACTGCTAGGTTGGCAGGAATTGGGACAGAGAAGGGTGCTCAAACCATCATGCACTACCCAGGTCTCGAACTGCTGACTTGCTGGCCTTCCAGCTAACAAGGCGAGCTTCTTGACCACTGAGCCACCGCAGTCCCTATAGCTAGCACTAGAGGATGGATAGTAAAGGAGTGCAAAGCTGTAGCAAGAGCATTATAAGTGAGGCATGCCTCAGGCTTGCAAAATAGAGGACACTGGGGGAAAAATACTTAAAATGGTTTGTCAAAGCCTCCCTTACTTGCACATTGGTTGATTATCTACCCAGTTTTCATCACTCAAATAACAGGTTGTAATATTAACTATTATGAAAGCACAGGAGGCATAATTTTATATTCTTGCCTGGGGTTCAAAATTAGCTAGTTAAGTCGCTGAGGAAATGATTGTGTCTAAGAACAGGAAGAAGAGAAAAACATGGTTTTGGCCACCTCTACTCAACATCCTTCACAATAACACATTCCATTTTCCTCCCTGTGCTCACTTTTTCCACAACAAAGGACTGAGCCAGGGTAGAAACCAGAAGGCCATTTGGGACAGGATGCCAAAGATAAGACACAGTAGTAGTGCTCAGGAGACACGACTCCTTCCTACAGTCTCCATGCTACTTCCTGGCTCTGAGCCTATGCCTCTTCTCTGTAGGTCATCATCTTTACTACACTTAGCCCCCTGATGCTATGGTACCCATGTAATACTTTCACTGTATGTATGAAACAGGCCTTCTGCAAGCGGCTTACTAAAAAGTGGGACTGTTGATAAACATTCAATTTGGAATGCAGTAGTTTAGCCACATCTTTAGCCAGCACTGGAAAACTTTAGCCAGGTCCACTTTTGAAAACTAAAACTCAGCATAATAGCTGGGTAATTCTGGAAGAGGCAATCCAATCAAGTAGCAACTGCAATCTTCTCCTTTAGTAGCTAGGAGATCAAATAGTCAACTTTCATGGTCTAATAGTCTATCCTAATTTCCAAATAATTGTTCTCCAGTTAACACTGTAACAACTTTGGGCAAATCAAGGACATCAAGGCATTTTCCAAAGCTGAGATGTTTTACAGCATTGACAACTTTTTAGAAAAAAAGGAAAACAAGTCTTATGAGCAAAGTTTGCCAACCACAGAGTCTTATTTAGACCATGGTCATATGAAGGGTGGAGGGCAAAAGAAGAAGGGAGCGGCCAAAAATGAGATGGCTAGATGGTATTGTAGACACAATGGGCACAGAGTTGGGCGAGTTGAGGAGGATGGTGGAGGACCAAGATGCCTGGCGGACAGTGGTCCATGGGGTCACAAAGGGTCGGAATTGACTATGTGACTGAACAACAAAACATATGTTATTCCCCCTACAAGTCAAACACACATCTGCTGCTTGGAATTCATACCACATTGAAATCCATGATACATTCAAGAAATGGGTCTTAACAGAACCAATCTCAGGAAACACATCACTTTCCATTCCCCATTTTGCACATGCATGTATTATGTGCTGTCAAGCCACATCTATCATATAGCAACACAAACATAGTTTTCAAGGTAAGTGCAATATTTAGGAAATGATTTTAGACACAGGGAATTCCAAACACATCTCTTCCTCTGTTGCTGAAAAAAACCCTTAATGCATTATCCAAATGAATGAAGACAAACTCTTTCACAGATAAAGGCAACCGATAATGGGGCTTACCTGATCAAATTTATTCACGTCATTTGATAAAAGATTTACAATTTGACCCGTTGTAGTTTTCCCCATGGCTGTATTATTTAGACAAAGTGCCTAAGAAAGAGAAGGAAGAAAGGAAAGATTCATGTTATATCCTTGCATTCTGCAGCACTGTACTTTTATACCTTTCCAAACTTGTTTTGACATTATACTTTTGAAATCAGGTTAAAGGTTAAGCTATGGTCCAATATACATATTGTTGATTATCTCTGCAGTATCACTATGAAAAATTTGCAAGAAAGTAGAACGGGTAATATCAATTTTTAAAGAAGAAATAAAGAAATAAAATGACAGGATATTTTTTTTAAAGCATCTTTTTACATTTTTATTATTGGAACAGCTGGTCAGATATCTCATTGGCTTAAGTATCTGGCTGCAGAGCTATAGGTTGGGTGTTCAGTTCTCCACTGTGCCTCCGGAAAGAAGAGCCCATCTGTATGGCCTTGTGTAAGTTGCACAATTCCAGGATGCTCCCACAATGCCCCCAGAAGAAGGGAATGGTAAATCACTTCCATATACATTGGAACCCCGGGGTTAGATACATTTTGGGTAATGGAACACTTGACTTATGGAAAGAAATCCATTGAAAATAATGCCTCAGCTTAAGGAATGTTTTCAGATTTTTTCTTCTTCAATGCATCCCTATAGGAAACCATGCTTCGCTTTAAGGAGTTTGTTTTCAATGTATTCCTATGGAAACTGTGCAATACATTCCTATGGGCGCTTCCAAATAAGGAACTTTTGCTATAAGGAAAACCCCACGGAACAGATTAATTCCGTAACCCAGGTTTTTACTGTATTCTCTGCCTGGAAAATCTTGAAAAGAGTCACTATAAGTGAGAAGTGACTTGATAGAACATGATGGTGGTGGTGGTGATTGTTACAATGTTTCTTACTAATCCCCACATGATAATATAAATTTTAGTAATTAAAACATGTTCTAGCTCTAAGATCTTATTATGGAATAGAAGTGATCAGTTCTATACTCATGAGACAACATATTCATATAATTTTTTTAAAGGTTTTAAAATAGGGTCCAACATGTCTTGAATTTTAGCCTCAATTTATGTAATGCCACCATTTTTTGTACAGTATATTTAAGTTAATCTTTCTATTATTATTTTTCTAACATCTTGTCTAGTAGTTAAAAATGAAAATCTTTAGTCTGGTAAACTCTTTAGTCTTGTAGTGATTTTAATTATGATCAACATGATTTAGATCAAATTCACCTTGCAAAACGTACTAAGAAGTCCTAACTAGTGTCTTCTTCTCCTAATGTTCTGGGACTGTGGAACTTGCCCAAAGTTGTACAGGCTGGTTCTTTTCCCCAGGAGGTATACACATGTTAGCAGGAGTATACAGAGAAAAGAAATAATAGATATAATCTGCCCTGTTTTATAAATCTAATCAATGTTATTCCTGGACATGGAACAATGGTAGAAATTACTGGAAGCCCTGTTGTAACTTACAGGATTGCTTTTGGGAATTATGTTGAGTAATAATGTTTCCTTTACGCTACTGTGATTTTAGCTATTGTCCCTGGGGTACACAGAAAGAGCTTCCTTGAAGATTGTGGTATTTTTGAACCATAATCCGGTGTACCCTGGTAATAGCAACCTTGTGTTGCTAGCTAATCTTTCTCACACTAGATCAGATAAAAGGAACTGCAGAATGAATTGATCAAAAGGTGCCTTTATTTTGGCAGTTTCATGCCTAGATATGGAAGAAGAAGAAAAGGCTACTGTCCCTCAGCAACACCATGTATACAAAATAAAGCTCACTTTCAGTTTCCAGAAGTTATCAATGAAGAAAATCATCGGAGATTAAGTCAATTCAGTCAAGATGATTTGTAAAAAATATGAATTATGAAAAATATCTATTATCCATTAGGAAAGCTGAGTGCAGAAGAATAGAAGAATATATGCCTTTGAGATGTGGTGTTGGAAGAGAGTTTTGAGAGTACCCGAGACAGCGAGGAGAACAAATAGGTCAATCTTAGATGAAATCAACCCTGACTGCTCCTTAGAAGGTCAAATAGTAAAGATGAAGTTAAAGTACTTTGGACATCAAATGAGAAGAGAAGATTCACTTGAGAAAGCCTTGATGCTTGGAAAGGTCAAGGGCAAAAGAAAAAGGGGACGGCTAAAGATGAGATAGCTAGATGGTATTGTAGATACAATGGGCACAGAGCTGAGTGAGATGAGGAGGATGGTGGAAGACAACAGAGGTGCCTGGCGGACGGTAGTCCATGGGGTCGCAAAGGGTCAGAATCGACTGTGCGACTGAACAACAACAACAAAAAGCAAGAGTATACTTTCTGGAAGGAAAACATCATGAGATTAAACTGAGCCCTTCTGAGTAGTGATTTTTGATTGCAATCAATTTGATTTAAATCAAATTCATTTCACAAAAAGTACTTAAAAGTAGTTTATTGGTCTCTTCCTCGGCTAGTGTTCTGGGATTGTTCAGCTTGTCCCTTCTCTCAGGAGGCATAGGGAGAAATAAGCTCCAATCTTTAATTCTGCAGTTCTCTAAGGGACTGTGGTGACTCAAGTGGTTAAGATGCTGAACTTGCTGATTGGAAGGTTGATTCCCGGGTACTGCATGATGGAGTGAGCTCCCATCTCTGTCCCAGCTTCTGCCAACATAGCAGTTCAATAGCAAGAAATTGCAAGTAGATAAATAGGAATCACTTCAGTGGGAAGGTAAACAGAGTTCCATGCACTTTGGTGTCTAGGCATGCCTGCCACATGTCCATGGAAACATCTGCAGAAGCAGACAGCGCTGGTTCTTTGGCTATAAACAGAGATGAGCACTGGACCCTAGAGTCGGATATGACTGGCTTTCGTGAAAGGGCGACCTTTACCTTACCCAAGTCACTGAGCTTCCCAGGTGGTTTACATTAGAAAAATAATCTAAATGCCATTATTGAACTGCTATGTTGGCAGAAGCTGGGACAGAGATGGGAGCTCACTCCATCATGGGTAATTAGGATTTACGCAAATTGTCTTAAAGAGATTGAATAACTGATTGAGTGGTTGACTATTGAACTTTATTGAAACTATAATGGAGGGTGGAAGGGGGAGAGAGGAGGAGGAGGTAGTTAGGCCTAAAACCAGGAGAGAAAGGAAAGAGCAACAGAAGGACCAAAAGGAGAAGGAGAGACGCACCCCATCGCCGACCTTGGAGACTTTAGATGTTGCGGAAACTCCTAAGGTTGAATCTTCTGATATGGAGAGAATGTTTAAATTGTTGCAGCAGTTGTCATCACAGATAAATCACAACAATGAAGAAATGAAGAAGGATAGAGAAATCGCCAGACTTCAACACGAGAGTCTGGCGAGATCCCTTTCCGATTTACAGAAAGAAGTTACGGAGAACACAAAAAAGATTAAGATGATTACAGATACAATTCAAGAAGATGTTAAAAAAGTGACAATAACAGTGAATGAACTTTATCTCCACGAACATCATACCTCACAAAGAGTGACTGTACAAGAGAGAAGAATACAGTTGGTGGAAGAAGGGCAGAGGAAACAGAATATTGTGATAAGAAAATTGGCTGAACGAACGCCAGACAGGCTTAAAGAAAGGATAGTGGATTGGCTTAACTCTTTACAAATGGGGAAAAATTTTGTTCCAGAGGATTTGGGTGGGGTTTTTAGGATTGGGGGAAGAAGGGGTAGGAATACATCTAGAAACGTTTTGGTCAAATTCGCAAATTGGGCGGATAAGCTTAAAGTAATGGCTCATATTAAACAAGCGGGGTCTGGCGTTCTAAAAATAGAAAATGACGATGTGGAAATTTACAATGATATTGCCCCAGAAGAGAGAAAATGGAAGTACAGGATGAAACCCGTCACAAGACTACTGACATCTAAGGGTATTAAATACAACTGGAGGTTTCCGCAACAATTAGGCTTCTTTTATGATAAAAAAATGCATATTATTGATTCTAAGATGGATGTTCTGGGTTATTTGACACATATTGGTTTGATTAAGGTGGCATCAAGTGAATGGATTGAGTTAAGAACAGATTTACACATGTCTGGGGAAAGGGTTTCAGTTCTGAGAATGGAGGGGGAGGAGGGGGGAGCAGCGAGAGGGATGGATACATCAGACCCGAGTCTTGAAATTGTAGAGTGAAAATGTTAATAACTAAAGAAAGATCGGCGGAGGGAAAAGGGGGGCTTCAGAGAAGTAATGGCATCTCGCACTGACCCCCCCCTCCCTTCTTCGATATACGAAGGCGACATTCTTGGAAAAGAAGTGGGGAGGGTAAAAGACTGTAGAAGATTAGGTAAGTTTTTCTTTTTCTTTCTCTTTTTTTCATATTATTATTATGTTTTACAACTTAGTTATTATATGTTGTTAGCTTATTCTTATATAATATTTAGATCTTATGGTTTTTGTAACATAGGGGATAGGTGGTACACGTCCAGGGAGCAATGTAAAAAATTAAGGAGAGTAATAAAATCCGATGGTTAAGAACTTAAAAATATTAACTTGGAATGTGA
The DNA here is from genome assembly GCA_030440675.1 of Furcifer pardalis. Lineage (NCBI taxonomy): Eukaryota > Metazoa > Chordata > Lepidosauria > Squamata > Chamaeleonidae > Furcifer > Furcifer pardalis. The sequence continues at coordinate 189,499,773 of CP126890.1, read as the reverse complement.
AGGGTACAGGCACAGTGTTAAAGAGGAAAAGACTACAAATAGCTATTAACAAAGAAAAGGCAGATGTCGTCTTTCTGCAAGAGACCCACCAAAAGTCCGTAGACACAAACAAAATGGTCCTGAGAGGTATGCAAATATACGAGAAAGCCTATGGCTCATCAAAATCAAGAGGAGTTGCAACACTAATATCAGAAAAGGCAGGCTTTAATATGACACAAAGCATAGCTGACCCAGAAGGTAGATATCTTATAGTCAAAGGGAATATAGATGAAGAAGAAATAACACTGGTTAATATATACGCACCAAATGATAACCAGGAAGAATTTTTGAACAAGATGGGAAAAATTTTAGAGAAAGAGGGGACAAAAAATATGATAATTGCAGGGGATTTCAATTTAATAAGATCAGGAATAGACAGTACAGGTACTCAGAGAAAGTGTAAAAAATATATACTAGATGATTGGATTAAGACATTGGGGATACAAGACACATGGAGGGAGATTAAAGGGAATGAAAGGGAATACACGTTCTGTTCCCAAGTACATAATATGCAATCTAGAATTGATTATATATTTGTTACAAAACTACTAATCAGTAATATTGAAGATATAAAAATAGGAACATTTAAAGAGTCGGACCATGCAAAAATAGTGATGGAGATGAAATTACATAGTGAGAGGGGGAAGGTATATAATTGGAGATATGATACAAATTTGTTTAGGGAAGATGCTGATAAGAAAAAAATAATGGAGAATTGGGAAGAATATTGGAATTGGAATGATAATGGGGAGGTCAGCTATAGCACGGTATGGGATACAATGAAAGCAATATTTAGAGGGGAATCTATAAAATTAAAGAGTGTCAAAAATAAGCTCTATAAAAGTAGATATCAGGAGTTGGAAGTAAAATTAAAACATCTCTATATGGAACAAGCAAGAACTAAAAGTAAAAAGATTTATGAGGAAATACAAAAAATTAAGAAGGAATTGGAGGGGAAAGACATGGAAAGGGTTAAAAGGGATATGATATATTTGAAAAGAGAATATTTTGAGTATAGTAACAGGAACTCCAAATTGTTAGCAAAAGCAGCAAGAGAGAAGAAAATAAAAAGTCAGATCGGGGTGTTGATTGATAAAAGTGGAAGGAGATGTAATAAAAAAAGAGAAAAAATGAAGATAATAGAAAATTTTTATAATGAACTATACTCAAAGAAGGAAATTAATTTGGATAAACTTAGAAAGTGTTTTGAAAATCAAAAATTGTCACAAATAACAGTAGAACATAGAAATATAATGGAGGAAAAGATTACAGAAAAAGAAATTGAGCAAACGATAAAGAAATTAAAAACAGAGAAAGCACCAGGAGAAGATGGATTACCAGGTGAGTTTTATAAAGATTTTAAAATTTGGATTGTTCCGAGGCTGAGTAAATTGTTTAATAAAATTTTAGAAGGTGAGACAACTCCAGACTCATGGAACAGGTCAATAATTACGTTAATTCCGAAGCCAGGCAAAGACTTAGAAAAGGTGGAATCATATAGACCGATTTCACTAATTAATCAGGACGCAAAAATATTTACATCAATTATGTCAAATAGATTAAATAGTTTTATATCCGACTATATAAAGGAAGACCAGGCAGGGTTTGTTAAGAATAGATATATGTCAGACTTAACGCGAAGAGTAATAGATCTGATGGACTTAACGGAGCAAAAGAAAGAGAAAGTGGGATTTCTGTCTCTGGATATTTTCAAAGCCTTTGACTCTTTACAATGGTTAACAATACAAGAAATGATTAAGTTATATGGATTTGGGGCCAAATTTCAGGGAGTTATTAAAAATTTATATCAAATGGGAGTAGCCCGGGTTAGAGTCAATGGTGAATATTCAGGTAATATAAGGTTAGAGGCAGGCACAAGGCAGGGTTGTCCACTTTCACCAACATTGTTCATACTGGCTATGGAGTTCTTGGCAAACCTAATACGTCAGGACGAAGATATAGTAGGAATAAAAGGCAATAAGATAAATTTGTACGCAGACGACACGCTAATTATTGCAAAATGCCCAATGAAGGCTTTAGAAAAAATCCATAAACACTTAAGCAATTTTGAGGATTTAACAGGCTTGAGAGTTAACTGGGACAAGACTGAAATGATATTTTGTAATGCGACCAAGGAGGAAGAGGAAAAAATAAAAGAAAAATATAAGATTCAGATTGGAAATAAAATTAAATATTTGGGGATAATAATCTCGCAGAAGTATGGGGAACTTAAAGGGTTAAATTATGGTAAACAGAGGAAGGAAATTGAACAAAAAATAATTCGATATAATAAGCTAAATTTATCATGGTTTGGAAGGGTGGCACTAAGTAAGATGACGCTGTTACCCAAATTAAATTTCTTATTTGATGTATTACCAATCAAGTTTACCGATAGGGAATTAAAGGAATACCAAAATATAATAAATAAGTTCTGCAATGGAAAACATGGGGCTAGAATAGTCAAAAAATTATGGTATGTATCTCAGAAAGAGGGGGGCTTAGGGATACCCAATATTCGTGACTATTATAGGGCCTTTCAAGTTAGAAATGTTATTAGAATATTGAACCGGGAAGAAATAATATGGGAAAAAATTGAGAGAGGGGAATGTCAGAAAATTGATAAGTCCATATTTTTAAGTGGAAGGAAAGAAAATCATAAACAAAACTATAGATGTAAATTGACAAAAACAACAGTAGAAGAATGGAGTAGAATAAAAAAGGAATTCGTCCCAGGTACCTCGCCTGTTTTAGAACTAGAAGATATAAGTACTTTTCCAATACCAATTGACAGTAGGATTAGAAATATTTTGGTAGAAAAGGAGGTTCTCTTGCTGAAAGACTGGATTAGCATTTGCAAGGATAAAGAAAGAAGAAGAGAGTTATTTTCTTATATGCAGCTAGATTGGTTCAAGACTCTCCGAATAAATAATTGGAACAAGAAATATATGCTAGACAACAGTTTAGAACGAGAATTAACTTCATTTGAAATATTGTTGACCAAAGTAAGGAGAGGGGACATGGGCATTAAAGGGATAGTAAGCAAGATTTATAAAATTTTGAATAAAAGCGGAAGTATACAGGATGCACTGAGAAGCAAATGGGAATATGAATTAAATGAGACGATCTCACCAGAAAACTGGAAGAGAAAATGGAAAAGAAGGGTTATGAGAACCATGTCCGTGAGAATGAAGGAACATAATTACAAACTACTTTGGTGGTGGTATAGGACCCCAGTTGGGCTGCACCGTATGAATAGTAGGATCAGTGATAAATGTTGGCGATGTAAACATGAGATGGGAACGTATGTACACATGTGGTGGAACTGTAAAAGTTTAAAAAATTTTTGGGGAAACGTGAAAAATGAAGTGAATAATATATTAGATAAACAGCTCACATGGGGTCCAGACACAGGGTTGTTAACAGAAGTTGACAAGTTCAATATAAGTAATGATAATAAAGAATTGATGTCTGTGATGTTGTCAGCGGCAAGAATTTGTATTGCAAAAAATTGGAAAAACGAGGTCTCGATCAAGATTCATGATTGGTATAAAGAAATGTGGGAGCTGGCGCTTAATGATAAACTTACTTGTGAATTAAAAGTAAAAAAAGGTAGAGCTAAAGTTAATAATTTTTGGAGAGTTTGGAAACCTTTCGTGGAATATGTGACGGTTAAGAAAAAAGGGGTTACTCCTGTACCAGAACAAAATGATTTTTGGAAATTATGAGGTTTTTTTTTTACAAGCCCTTGGACTTTGTAAATACCACAGGGGTGATATTAATGAGTGATTTAAAATAGTGAAGGAAACTAAATGTATTAGAAAATGGCTAAGATGAGTTATTAAGATAGAACTGTGATACCTTTATAATGATCATTAGAGATATTATATTTCTTTTCTCTTTTTCTTGGAGGTTCATATTTGGTTTATGAGAAGCGTATACATAGACTTAAATGTGGAGGTTGTGTTTCCTTTTTCATGATTGTTTTTTTTTTAATTTAGTTATAATTGTTATTTTTGTATTTCTCTTTGTTTTTACCTTTGTATGTTTCATTATAATTGCTTTTTGTATGTTTATCTTTTAAATACCTATATAAAAATAAAGTTTAAAAAAAAAAAAAATTATATGATTACTGAACTTGTTACAGGCAAATACTTAAGCCAGATAAATATATTCCAATTGTAAACTTTTAGTTACAAAAGTTACAGACAAGAATTTAAATCTTTCTACAAAACAAAATTACAAGAGCTTATAACTTTAAAATGCACATTTTTAACGAGAGTAAAAAAATATGTAAGTAGAAATACTGAGAAATTGACAGTTTTCCCCTTCCCAGCAAAGTGAGTTTTGGGAAATCTCACTTGTAGGTTTTCTCTGTTTTTCAAGACTTTGGCAGAAGTGCTATCCAGAAACCATTTCAGCAAGTACATTGCATGATCGGTTCCAAAGGGAACTACTTGACCAACCTGTGTAGTTGGTCACGTAGGGAAACAGGTTTCCAGCTAATGAATGACAGGCTTGCCTACATGGTCCCTTTACATATTCATCTCCAGCAATGCAGGATTAGACAACAGTGAAGCACTTCTCATGCTTTGGTAGGCATGTCTCTTCAGAGTGAAAGATTATGTGCAAGAAAACATCAGAAACAAAAATGCTGGAGTACACACAATCATCTCCCAAACTAACATACGGTACATTATTTTATTTATTATTTATTTATTATTTACTCCAATTTCTATACCGCCCTACTCGGCTGGGCCGACTCAGGGTGGTTCACAAGCACAGAGTAAACAGTAAATTCATAGACACATCACATAAATATACAATATATAACTCAACATCGTTCCATCACAAAAGTTCAGTAAGCATCAATCTCAACAACAATAAAACTACAAAATTCATCAAATATGCACAAAAAAATTTAACAATTGTCGAAAGTCCTGGCACCGCCGCAGCCCTTGAACATAGCCTCCGGAAGAGGTGGAGGGAGTCCCGGCTGGGCACGGCGGTAGTCTCTTCCCCCGGCCGCAGGTGTGTTCCGTGGCGGCGGGGCGAGGAATGCTCTGCCGGGGGAAGTCCTGCCGCTACCGCGGCCAGGGAGGCTCCTTTTTCCTTCCTTCCTCCCGGCCGGTGACGAGGGCCGGGAGGGCGCGGCAGCAGCAGCAGCAGCAGCGGCATTATCGGGCTTCCCTCGCCTAGGGAAGCCCCTTTTATCTTCCTCCCGGCCGGTGACGAGGGCCGGGAGGGTGCGGCAGCAGCAGCGGCAGCGGCGGCGTTATCGGGCTTCCCTCGCCTAGGGAAGCCCCTTTTATCTTCCTCCCGGCTGGTGACGAGGGCCGGGAGGGCGCGGCAGCAGCAGCGGCAGCGTTTTCGGGCTTCCCTCGCCTAGGGAAGCCCCTTTTATCTTCCTCCCGGCTGGTGACGAGGGCCGGGAGGGCGCGGCAGCAGCAGCGGCAGCGGCAGCGTTTTCGGGCTTCCCTCGCCTAGGGAAGCCCCTTTTATCTTCCTCCCGGCCGGTGACGAGGGCCGGGAGGGCGCGGCAGCAGCAGCGGCAGCAGCGGCGTTTTCAGGCTTCCCTCGCCTAGGGAAGCCCCTTTTATCTTCCTCCCGGCTGGTGACGAGGGCCGGGAGGGCGCGGCAGCAGCAGCGGCAGCGGCAGCGTTTTCGGGCTTCCCTCGCCTAGGGAAGCCCCTTTTATCTTCCTCCCGGCCGGTGACGAGGGCCGGGAGGGCGCGGCAGCAGCAGCGGCAGCAGCGGCGTTTTCGGGCTTCCCTCGCCTAGGGAAGCCCCTTTTATCTTCCTCCCGGCTGGTGACGAGGGCCGGGAGGGCGCGGCAGCAGCAGCGGCAGCAGCGGCGTTATCGGGCTTCCCTCGCCTAGGGAAGCCCCTTTTATCTTCCTCCCGGCCGGTGACGAGGGCCGGGAGGGCGCGGCAGCAGCAGCGGCAGCAGCAGCAGCAGCAGCGGCGTTTTCGGGCTTCCCTCGCCTAGGGAAGCCCCTTTTATCTTCCTCCCGGCCGGTGACGAGGGCCGGGAGGGCGCGGCAGCAGCAGCAGCAGCGGCGGCGTTTTCGGGCTTCCCTCGCCTAGGGAAGCCCCTTTTATCTTCCTCCCGGCCGGTGACGAGGGCCGGGAGGGCGCAGCAGCGGCAGCATTGCTTTTCTCACACAATTTAAGAATGAAGCCATTCATAACAACATACACAGATATATGTGGTGAATTAACCTGCAATGTCACCATCAGCCAAGTATCATTATTTTTAACTTAAACAATACATTTGAAATATATAACAATAGCAGAAATACTGCTACTTAGTGAAGTAAGTAGTAATTAGAGTAAGCCCATTTGAATTCATGAAATTTACAAACAGGTTAACTCACCAAATCTTTACTTATTCTAGTGACTTAATATGCTAAACAGGATTTCAGCCAGAAAATGTGTTATCTATTAGTTGTATATCTCTGCCGGGGGGGGGGGGACCCAAGTGATGCAGTGGAAGTCCTTTCTAGGTGCCTGGAGGCTGTTAGGGGCTGGATGGGCAAGAACGGGCTACAGCTGAATCATGGCAAGACTGAATGGCTGTGGGTCAGGGGTCCTACATTATCTCAGGAGCTACCATCTTTGGTTCTGGATGGGATGGTTCTGCCCCAAACAGACCCGGTGCATAATCTGGGGGTCCTCCTGGACTCATGACTACTGCTCGAATAGCAGGTGGCAGTAGTGGCCAGGAGGGCTTTTGCACAACTTCATGTGATACATCACTTATACCCGCTCCTAGATTGGGACTCCTTGCTCATGATAACACATGCCTTGGTCACCTCCAGACTTGACTATTGTAATATGCTCTACATGGGGCTGCCCTTGGTGACCATTCAGAAGCTGCAACTGGTCCAGAATGCAGCTGCCCGGATCATGACGGGGTCCGGGCGTTACGCTTGTGCCTCACCATTGCTCTGGGAGTTGCACTGATTGCCAGTTTGCCTCCAAGTGCATTTCGAGGTGCTGGTTATTACCTTTTAAGCCCTACATGGTAGTGGGCCAGGATACTTAAGAGACCGCCTTCTCCCCAGAGTCTGTCCTACCAGAGTGGACCGGAGAGGTACTTTGGTGGTGCCATCAGCTAGAGCGGCGCACCTCTCTAGCACTAGAAGAAGAGCCTTCTCTGTGTCCACTCCGGCCCTACTGAACTTTCTGCCAACAGAATTGTGTCTCCAGACGGAATTGCTGCCCTTCAGGAAGGGTGTTAGGAACTGGCTGGCTAGGCAGGTAAGGGGTCTGGGCCAGACGGTCATTTAGGCTGGTTGGCTCATTTGACTCCCTATTAACCCCCCTCTGTGTTCTTAGCTGTGTTTTTAGCTGTATTTTAATTTTTGCTTTTTAATTTTTACTGTTTTTCAATTTTAACTTTTTATTATCTTTTGTGATGGGTGGGATTATATGTGGGATTGTATAATTGGTATGTTTCATTTGTTGTCAGCCACCCTGAGTCATTCATGAGGAGGGCGGCATAGAAGTATAATGATAAATAAATAAAAATATTATGACTGCATTCTTATGAACCAGTCTTAATACCATGGGCCTTTTTTTTTCTTTCAGGAAATGAAAAGATAATTACAGTTGTACCTCACTTAAAGAACAGAATATGTTCCACAGGATTGCTCTTTAAGCGAGTTTGCTCTTAAAGCGAAACACCATTTTAACTGACCAATTGTGACTTCTGGCGGGAGGATTGCAAACCCAGATTTATTTGTTAAGTGAGTTTTTGGTTGGTTTTTATTGTTAAGCGAAGCGACCATTCAGAGAAAATTCTGCTCCTTAAGCGAGTTACTCTCTAAGCGAGGCACTCTTTATGAGAGGTTTTACTGTATCATAACTTGTGGTAAATAAAATAGTGAACCCTTTTCCTTAGGCTGTAAGATTATCACATAGATATTCCCTGTTTCACATATATTCACATACTATTGCATGCAGACAAAGAAATAAAGGGAAAATGGCACTGTACGTATGAATTTTCTTTTTCATGTTTTCTATGAACTCTACAACAATTAGTATTAGCTGCAAAGGCTGTTTATTAATCCCATAATGCCCTGTTATCTGGAACAACAAATTAATACCTCAGAGATCTCTTCATGTTCAAGGAAGCAATATGTTCCACGGTAGCAGAGCTCCTGGGAGATTATTTCCTAGGTTATCAGAATTACTGTACAAAAAAAAAACAAACCCATCTTTCCCAAGATGACAACAGAAAAGCTGACACACACAATCCTAAGTGTACTATGTGGCTCTATGGACCATCTTCTTGCAGACATCTGGGCTTTCAAGTCAGCTACTTAAATGCTGCAGAGGATTTCAGAATCTTGAAAAATGCTTTTTAAAAAGCTCCTGCAACTTTTCAACACAATGTTACAGAAATTGGGGGTCACTGATGACTAAATTACACATGATGAAAAATGTGCAGTTCCTGCCATTACAATGTTCTCTCTGCAGGCATCAAAATGTGATGCCTGAACAATCAGACTTTACTTCTTGATGGTCAATAACAAATGAGGGCTAATTAATAAAATATTGCTCACACACACACCAAAGTTCTAGTCAGGTTAAAAGGGACCACCTTTATGTCTCAAGGCGGAGCAACTTCAAATGAGGAGCTAACTTGAACCCAGAAGCTAACTGGACTCTTAAGTACAGTAATACCTTGAATAACGCTAAGACTTGGTTCCACAAGTCTTGGTGTTATCCGATTTTTAGTGTTATCCGATCCATGTTAAAATCCTATGGGATGGATCAGATAATGTTAAAGCTCCATAGAGATACATTGTAACCGCACAGGCTTTAGCGGTTGTTATCCGATCCATCCCATAGGACCTTAACGTTATTCGATCCAATTCTCCTCCCCAGATTAATTAACGTTATGCAATTTTAGCATTATCCGAGGTAAATGTTATCCAAGGTATTACTGTATATGTTCTGCTTCAGAGTTCTTTAGAATGGTAGAAATTTAGGGCCTTTTTGAAATGAAAACATTGCTAACACAACCTTCCATTTTCCTACAGCCTTCAGTAACACCTGGCCAAAAAAATCAAAACAAATTGTTTTCCCATATAAAGATGTACAAGAAAAAGTGGAAGCATTTGCTGGTGATAAAAAATAATTAGAACCCTATCTAGAAGAGTTTGTACTTATTTAAGATCTTGGTAACTACCCAATTCCTTAGAGTGCAGAAACTATTTCCCAATATAAAATACAGTATGGTCATTGTCAGACCTGAATTGCAGCATACCTGGTTCTCTCCCTACACAAACAGTTACCATGCTATACTAGTAATGTATATGGATCCCAGTCTCAATGCAAACCTAAGATAGGTAAAGATTCCCAAACATCTGTCTCTCTACCCACCACACATATAAATGTTCATTTGTTGTGTTTTTGTTTGTTCTAATCTATCTACTTGGGATAGCAATCCATAGGAAAAACCTGCAGCAAGCCACAAAATGCTATAAAATGTAATACAAAATATAAGCAATGTAAAGTAATAACATTATTACTCAATCCAGCATTTTGCTTCTATTCACTCCTCATAGAGACACTCCCCACCCCTATATTCGGGACACAGTGGTACCTCGAGTTACAAATTGAATGCGTTCCAAAGCATTTTTCATGTTATGAAAAAGTTGTAACTCGAATTTCCCATAGGAATGCATTGAAAACCAAAATTCATAACTTGAAACATGGTTTGCCATAGGAATGAGTTGAAAATCAATTAATTTTTCTGGAAAAATTTGTAACTCGAGCCATTATTTTCAATTGATTTTCATTCATATGGTGAAAATTTTGTAACTTGAACCATTTGTAACTCAAGGTACCACTGTACTTCAAAACCATTTTTGTTTAATCTGGGGTGTTTTGGGTTTTTTAAATATAATGGCCAAAATAGTAGCTTGGACAGGTCTCTCTCTCTCTCCTCAGTGCATACAAAGTTAAGTTATGTGTACCATATTTCTTCCATTCTCTGAAAGAGACTGGAAAAAATTCCATACTCTTTTCACAAATGCTTGTAATGTTAAGTGGGAGAAGCAAGCCAAGCAGCACAAGATGGCAACTAGCATTTCTCTAACTTGTGGGTTTTCTTCTCCAACGTTCAATTCATACAGTTTGTTCCTAGATTTAAAAAATTTAGATACAGCACAAATCAGTCATGAGCCTAATCTGAGTATTCTTTCCTGGAACATCCGTACATTTTATCCCCTTTTTAAAAGACCAAGTTAACCATTTAAAATATTTTATTTCAGAAAAGAGTTACTTTAACACTTCCCATGAAAGATAACAGCCCTCACAGTTAAGCATTCTGTTTATTTCCATAAAGAAAATATATCACCTACCTTACGATAAATCATATGGCACATGGCTACTCGCAGCCTCATGCCAGCACGTTGTACGTGATAAAAATACAAGTGATGAGTCACAGCCAATAGCAAAGTACACACAGACAAGGCCACTGTAGAGGCATAAGCATACACCAAAGCACCGCCATCATCGCCATCCCTGGATCCAACAGTTTCAAAATAGGCAATAATCATGCCCAGGAACATTGGCTGAATTACTTTGAGTGTTTCCTAGGAAGGAAGGAAGGAAGGAAGGAAATTAATTAGGTGAAATCTTGCCATATATGCTGTGGCTGAGAGAGACATTGGCTTGCCATAAATACTTCACCTGCGAATTAAGATTTGAGCCCCTGGGCCACATTTATTTATTTATTTATTTATTTATTTAAATTTCTATACTGCCCTCCTCGCCAAAGGCGACCCAGGGTGGTTTAACACATCATAAAAACATCAGAACAATATAGATTAAAATTGTAGAAGTTCTTAAAATCTATAATTAAAACCGATTACAACTACAAATAAATCTTTGTATAATTTAAAACTTAAAAACTTAAGGGAGCATGGAGGGGGGGAGGTCAAACCAACCAGCAGGCTGAGGTTGTTGTGCCTCCAGTACCCCAGACCTGCCCTGCCAGCCAGGTTTTTACACCCTTCCGAAAGGGCAACAGCTCTGCCTGTAGGCACAGCTCAGTTGGGAGGAGGTTCCACAGGGCTGGAGCGGACACAGAAAAGGCCCTCCTTCTAGTGCTAGAGAGATGAGCCTCTCTAGCTGATGGCACAACCTTAGAGCCTTTCCGGTCTGCTCTAGTGAGACGGGCAGATGTCCTTGGGACGATGCGGTCTCTTAGGTATCCTGGCCCACTACCATGTAGGGCTTGGAAGGTAATAACCAGCACCTTGAATTGCATCCAGAGCCACACTGGCAGTCAGTGCAGCTCCCGAAGCAATGGTGAGGCACAAGCATAACGCCCGCATCCCATCACCACATCTCATTCTGTCACTATGGTGTTGCACAAACTTTCTCTTAAAATGATGAGCCTATACAGTGGCTCCCAACCAAGATGTTCTTGGAATAAAAACTCCCAGAAGCCTTCACCATTGGCTCTCCTGGCCAAGATTTCTGGGAACTATAGTCCAAGAACATCTAGGGTCCCAAGGGTGGGGTCTACTGGCCTACTGAATAACCAGCTCTTCAAGGTCTATAGAACAGGCTTGAGAAAAAGGAACCATGAAGGTTACATTTCCAAACCTTGGGGCCCACTTGTAGTCCACCCACCAATCCTGAACTCTTGCGCACACATATCCAAGTTTTTACTCTTTTGTTTTATAAATGCTTCCTCTATATCTTACCTTGTACTTTCTAAAATGCGTGAAGCACAATGCAGCCATGTTTAGGTACCCCTCTGCATCTATGGTGGGAAATACACAAACTCAAATTCTGGGGGAGGGGTGTTATGATCACTAGAAGGTGTGGATAACAGGGCAAGTTCGGTCCTTTTGGACTTCACTTTTCCCTTCTGCTTTTCTTAGACATAACAGTCCGAGAATGGAATGTGCTTCTTAGAGCAAACTATCTGTAATTGGCTGGGTTCCCACATGTGGGAAACCTGAGGTAGAAAAAGTGGGTGAGAATAAAAGAATGTGCGCAGGGAGATACTTTCTCTTCCACCGCTTGGAAAGCCATGGGGGAGCCTCAGGCCAGATGAGTGTGAATAAATTTAGGCTGAAGGCCTAGCAAAGCCAGTTTTATTACTTTTTTACCTTGAAATGACTAGTATGCAAATTCTGATTTCCTATCCTATAACCATATTCTTAATGAACCTTAAATAAAACTTACAAAATATAGATATTTATGTCTATTGAATTTGGAGCAAGGAGCTGGGCTGGACCACGTGCTACAGGCCACAAAGGGTACCATAGGGTCACGTGGAGTACAGGGGAATTCAAGAGGGGAATTGCCCCCAATTGGAAGGTATAGGCCATGGCTGGTGTGAGAGGCTAAACCAGGGGTGCCCTTGGGCTGTATCGGGGCCCCAATGCCAATTTATCTGGCCCATGCCTGGAAGCGGAAGTAAAACATGCTTGTACTTCTGCTTCTGGCAATGAGGGCGGTGTGGGCTAGATGAATTGGCATTAGGGGGCAGATTTGGCCCATGGGCTGTAGTTTGGGCACCCCTGGGCTAAACAGTGAGGTGTGGTCAGAAAGGTGGGGAGAAGTCTGGCTGCTGGAAAGCAGATAAAGAGATTTCTTTTTCACAATGAGTAACCTTTTCCAACCCTCACACAAGAAATATATTTTGGTGGTGCAAGGCACGGAAGGGGATGTGGTCCTGTCAGGTATACTACACACTTACAGGGGATACAGGTGCCCTGAGTAGAGACAACAACAGTAGGGAAACATAGTCATGCATAGCCACTTCTGAAGTCACCTAGGCGAGGAAAAGCGAACAGGCTGAACAACAAAACTAAGGTCCATCAAGGCTCTTCCCCTGCTTTTTGGCTCAGCGGTGAGAAGATAGACATGCAACCACACACAACCAGTTTACAGGGTACAATTATCAGGTGGGTGGGATGGAACATTTGGTCCTCTTGCCATTTTGTACTGGAACACCCAAAATCTCTTTCTGTTTACCCTGATGGTTGGGAGTTTCAGGAGCTAATAACTCAAACAACAGTTGGGCCAAAGATCCCCAATTCCCAATATGCACTCAGACATTAGCAGCTGCTGCCAAGTGGAGGACATTTGCTATTATCCGTCACAACAATTCCACCACTCTGAAAGAGAAGGTGAATGGAGGGAGTAGGTTTGGAAAGCGGAATTTAGGGGAATGGATATGAGGAAGGTGTGTGGTCATTTCTTGTATCTAGCCTTGCAAATTATCTTCTAGTGAACTGTTGCAAATTATCTCTTTGTGAACTGTTACCTCAATGAGTGTAAAAACACCCAAAGTCAAGTAAGACTTCCAGTAGCAAAGTATGATTGCTTTGGTTAAATGTGGCGTCCTTGCTTCTTTTTTTGCCTTTTGCACCTCTTTGTCCCAGTACCTATAAAATAAAAACAAAACACAAGAGTGAATGATGCCATAAGAGCATTGGAGTTAGGGAAGAGGTAGTTAACTCAAAGGAGAAGACAAAATTATCAGTCCCCAGAATGACTACAGCTGATTCATGAATCAATCATGAGCATCCAACAAGGATGTATTTTAATGGGGACGAAGGGAAGCTTTCTCTCCTATTTATAAGAATAATACAGCATAATTTGTTTGTTTTTCACAGAAGGACAACTCATCACATAAAACTAAATAGAGTCAAGATAAGCCATCACAAAGGAAAACTGACTGTACCACTTGTCTGTTGCAGTGGAAACTTAGGCTTTTCACTTAAGCCAGTGATGGCTAACCTTGTCACTCCAGGTATTCTTGGACTTCAATTGCCAGAAACCCAAATCAGCACTCCTACTGATCAGGGCTTCTGGGATTGAAGTCCAAGAACACCTGGAGTGCCAAGGTTAGCCATCACTGACCTAAGCCATAACTTGCTATAGGTTTTCTTGGAGCAGGCCCCATTAACAAAAGGATGGCACCATGGGAAACCAATGAAAGTAAAGTAAATATGGGACCAAGGTGCAAAAGAAAATAGGATACAGTAGAACCCCAGGTTACGGATGGCTTGAATAATGGAAAACTCATGATACAGAAGGAAATCCCGAGAAAATTATTCCTCGGCTTATTTTTTTTCCTGCCATATGAACAGGTGGTTGTTGTTGTTTTGGCATGGCATTATGCCATTTTTTCAGCTGCTTTGGCAGCCTCCGCTGCTTCCCATGGCAGCAGGAGATTTTTCAGAGCATGTTAACTCTGTTTCTGGATTTTATTCGTCGTGTTTCCACTGCATTTTGCCAGCTAAAATGTGGAATTTTTGGCACTTCCAGGTGGCGAGGGAAGCAAACAGCGGATTGTCAAGGATGTTACCAGAGCTGGCCACTAGAGGCCACTATTGGAAGTGCTGAAAATGCATAGGAATGCATTAAAACCAATTAATTCCTTCCAGAGATCAGAAAAAAGTGGGGTGGATGTCTTTTATCTGTTCAAATCTCTTTATATCTAATATATATAAAGTGGCAGAAATGTGGTAAAAAATTCCAAAGTGCACTTTATAAAGAGTTTGGAACAGAAAAATACATTTTTAAAACTTTTTTCTGACCTCTGGAACAGATTGATTTTTTCAATGCATTCCTATGGGAAATCAAGCTTTGTGATATGGATTTTTCACGATAAGGAAAACCCCGTGGAACAGATTAATTCTGTAACCTGGGGTTCCACTGTACTTTCAAATTATACTAAGATGTTAGTTTTGCTGAAGCTGTGTCTGTGTCTGGGCTATACTGCTCTCAGAACATACTGCTCTTTTATATCAGATAAAAGAGAAAGAAGAGGTAAGATAAGGGAAAGAAAGAATACTCCTTCTTAGAAGTACAGCTTACATACAAGGAGAAATCCCAAGTAGGGCTAATGAGACATGACACTCTAATATTAGGGAAATAAAAATGCCATTTTTACAGATAGACATGCCTCTAAAATGCACACATAAGGTCTGCCTTATCGAGGTCCCCAATGCACAGGTGCCATGACATAAATGGGCATTGTATGATTTCTCTCTTGCTATTCTTCACTTATTTTTGGATGTGTGGTGAGATGGCTTTAAAATGACACAGAAAATAAAATTCTGTACTTATTATCTACTTACCATTGCAACTCCTCCCCAAGCACCTTTGAGGAGTCTTCAGTGAGTACGTTATACATATCATCTTCTTCAAGCTTCTGTTTATGTCCAGTAACAAATAATGGATTCAGCCACCTGTTTAAATGATAATATTTTTTAAAATCACCCATCAGTGCTTAGAAAAGAGAACCTGGACTGAAAATCTTGACACCCTTTGTCTTTCCATTTAATCTGAAGTCTCAATCTCTCATATCAGCCTTCCTGGAAGAAAAATTGCCATTCCATCTAGCCATTTTTTTTTTTTTTGGGGGGGGGGCATTTGTTTCTCCCCAAATGTTATAACATGTAACCTTGAAGAAGTCTGATGAATTTGAAAGCTTGTGTTGTTACAGTTTAGTAGCCTAATAAAAGTTTTCCATAACCTTCAAACAAGGAAGCTATTAATCCTACTAGCACTTGTGATTAAATATTGGTACTAATCTAAAGCTTGCAGCTCTACCTAGATGTTATTGTAACACAATTCCCATAATCCTTTACCACTGCTAGCTAGGGCTGATGGGAAATACTGTCCTATAGTATCCATGGCCTCTTCTTCCTTTATCCCTCCAATATAGTCAGCTGAAGATATTAAAAGTGCCAAGACCTCTGTAAGATTGTCTGTAGGCATATGAATATCTCAGTTCTTTAACACTGCCTGGCAGGGCATTATCAACAAGTCCACTACAGCAAATAAAATCTCATGGGAATTTCTCTATGGCAATCTGCCAACCATACAGATGATGGGCCAAGAGATTTCAGGCTCTATGCCATAAGTTCTCAACCTTTTAAAGCCAGGGGTCAGGTCACGTTCCCTCAGACAGTTTTGGGGGCCGGATGGCCATTTTGCCATGCCTCAACCACATGGCATTTCCTGGTGTGGAGGCGGGGGGGGGCACATGAAATGGCACTGCAGGCCACATTGGGCCCGTGGGCCACAGGTTGAGAATCCCTGCTCTAAGCATTTAAATGTAATGTCATTGATAACTACTTCTCACTTTTATACCTGTTTTTAACAAGTACTGTTGCTCAAAGGACATGCTATAAAGGTAACTTCACCTTGGGTACCAACTGGTAGAAAAATTATGAACCTGTACAACTGGGCTACCTGTACAATCACTCCTGGCTCTTAAGATCTTCGGGGAGGCCCTTCTCTCAGTCTCACCACTCTGGCAGGCAGGTCTGGTGGGAATGCCAGACAGGGCCTTCTCAGTGGCTGCTCCCAGGCTGTGAAATGCCCTCCCCCAAAAGAATAGGGTGCCCCTCCCCTTGTCTTCCTAGCTTTTTTGTTTTTACCTTTCTTAAGCATCTTGAAAAGAACAGAGGCTGCTACACAATCACAGATACAGGAGGCATAATCTACTCTGGTGCTACATGGGATAGTGCATATTTCATTATTCAAAATGGCATAGTGCATATCCCATAATTCTGTGCCTTATCATGAAACAATCCAGGTACTGGCCACACTGAAAGTAGTACAGTAAAACCTCGGATAACGCTAAAACTTGGTTCCACAAGTCTTGGTGTTATCCGATTTTTAGTGTTATCCGATCCATGTTAAAATCCTATAGAATGGATCAGATAACGTTAAAGCTCCATAGAGATACATTGTAACCACACAGGCTTTAGCGGTTGTTATCCAATCCATCCCATAGGACCTTAACGTTATTCAATCCAATCCCCAGATTACTTAACGTTATGAGATTTTAGCATTATCTGATCTAATCATTATCCGGTGTTTTACTGTAAGTCAATGTCATAGATGATCAACTGCATTGCTCTGGCAACTCCTATGAATAATCTTCCCCACTCTCTTATTTCTGTGCCAAGTACAGAAAAACCGTAAATTTATCTTTCAACTTAAGTTGACAACAGTCACTAGCTTACAATGACATTTGAGTGATTGACCACTTGGCAAAAGACTGCCTGTATTCAACTTCTGATTCAGCTGCTGGATCTCCAGATGAAACATTTTCCATCCTTTGATCCAGCACCCCTTAGCAACCTAGAAATCATCTGTTATTAAGACATTTAGCTGCAATGTCTCAGTGAGTAAAGCAACCATTACAGTTCCTTAAAGCTGCTCTTCCCTTTACTTCTCTCTTCCAGACCAATCTGAAGCAAGCCCCAGGGCAAGAGGAGCAGAAGGGTTATTTATTGCTCAGGCTCCAGAAATAGTGGTTCCGTCATCCCCAGAAAAACTTTGTATTTTAAAGCCTTTCTGACTTAATGCCCTTTGGACTTTCTATTACTTTGCAATGTCTCACTGCCATTTAAGTCTTTTTGTTGGCTTACTTATCCCCTACTATTTAAGGCAGACAAACGTAAGATTTTAAACACTTTATATCACCTGCAAGGCCAGTCCTTCCACTAGGCTATTGTCGCTCTTAATATTTTTCTCACAGAAACAAGGATAATCCCTAAACCTGGGGAAATTTTTTTTGTACTATACTTCTCAGAACCCTCTAGTGCTTCTGTTGTTCTTGGACTTCAATTCCCAGAAACCTTGATCAGCCGGTGTGCCAAGGTGCCCTAGGTCGCCTTGGTGAGGAGGGCAGTATAGAAGCATGAAAAATAAAAATATAAAATAAAGTCCAAGAACAGTAGGAGCACCAACGTTGGCCACCCCTGCTCTAGGAGCACTGCCACTGAATATGATTCTAGGAGTTGTTATCTTGAAAAATAATTACTTTTTCACACTGAATATTTCTATCTTAGGGTTTCCTAAAGACAGCACATGCTTTTGTTGAACCTGACCCTTGAAGACTCAGGAAAAGACAGTGAACTCCTTATTAGATGGAAATGTTTTCCAAGCTTAGTTCCTCCCTTCAAAGGCATCTTTCCTTTCTGGACTCTCCCCAAATCACATCAGATATATGTTCACTAATTACACAGCTATACAAAAAAAAATTCCTGGCATGAGCTTTTGCAGTTGTTTTATACTAATTTCAGGATGCTGATTACAAATATGATCTCCGATTTGCTCTATCACATCATATTTTTATGCTATTGGCCGACCCAATTGTCATTCCTGACTGCATGTTGGTGCGAGTCAGTTATAGAATTATAGTGATAAAATTAGTGACTGGTCAACACAATTTTTCTGGCATGGATGATTCTAAAGTAATTTTGAGGTGCTGATTCCAAATCTGGCATCCGTTTTTTTCTAGCACATCAGGTTTTTGAGATCTCAAATATTGCAATATACCTACGAACAGCAAATTTATCATCACATTCGTCAAGCTAAACAGACATACAGACCTAATAAAATAACATCCAATATGCAATACTTTATTAAACAAACATATATAATTATGAACTGAAGCACAAAGTTGAGAGTGAAAGCATATTAACATGTAAGAATTGAAATGTTAAGATATGAAAATATGTACCAAAAGGGAAATTGACAATATCGACATTACATCGCCATGAACGACCTTTTCTTGGATGCTCTGCGACGTTCAATGTATGTAATGTCTCTCATCAAGGACCAACAGTAATCTGCCATTATGTTGGTGTTCCATCGGCCTTGGTAACGTTCTTCCATTACTTTAATGTCTTGATGAAAACGTTCACCGTGCTCTTCACTCACGTCACCCAAGTTCTCTGGAAAGTTGGCCAAGTGACTATGTAAATAGTGAATCTTGATGCTCATTCTACATCCAAGTGCTTGAGTTTCCAAGATATTGTCAATTTACCTTTTTGTACATATTTTATTAGGTCCGTATGTCTGTTTAACTCGACAAATATTATGATAAATCTGCTGTTCGTAGGTATACACTAGTACCCCGGACAACGTTATGACATGGTTCCACAAGTCATGACGTTGTCCGGTTTTTCGCGTTGTCCGATCAATGCTAAAAAAAACCTGAGAAGAGGCGCTCACACGCGCGCGAAAAGGCGCGCCAGTGGGAGCCTCTTCTACCAAACGGGTATAGCAACGGGGATTGCACGTCAAGGCAAGGGATCAAAGCGGGGGGTGCCACCCCCCCCCCACTTTGATCCCTTACTTTAACGTGCGATCCCTGTTTCGCGCACCTGGCCAAGGGTCGGCTTTTCCGAATTCCCCCCTCCCCGGGGGAGGGGGAATTCGGAAAAGCCGACCCTTGTTTAGGTGAGCAAAACGGGGATCGCACGACAAGGCAAATCCTCGTTGCTATAGCGCGCCCGGGAAAGAGGCGGCTTGGGGGTAATTCCGTGTCAGTTCAACCAGGCTATCTCACCCAACATCTCAGATTTTGATTAAACTTGGCTTATTTGTTCTACCCACAAAGATAAGTACCCATGCCAAATTTTAACACTCTAGCTCACTTCGTTTCCATTTTATAGGCTTTTGAAGTTTTGTATTTTTGGCAATTGTAACCAACAGATGTCGTGAAATAAAGGTCGCTGACATTTTGAAAATAATTTATAACTTTTTTATTTACCATCCAATCTTGATGAAAGTTTGTAGTCTTTTTCTTCAGAAAATGAGGATTCTAGAAAAAAATACATAATACCTCTAAGAAAACCTACTAAGTCTGAAAAAATATTTTCGTTTACATCTTTGTATTTTTTAAAAACCAAAACATAGGTCAGCGTAAAATTCCATACCATAGAAAGGGTATGTGATAATCACAAAATCTTTTTTTCAAAATAATCCTTACTAAATGGGCTATCAAATGCAGAAAAAAAATTGATGGGGTTTTGATACCTTTGTTGTGTTTCATTATGTTATATATTAGTTTTTCAAATTGTTTTATTCACCGATTTTACTGAGTAATAAGGATTTTAAGGGATTAAAATTCTCTAGGTTTAGACTATTATGAAGATTGGACAACTACCTATTTTATCATCAATTGATAACATAATATTTTAACCAGAATTGTCTTCTTCAATAACTTAATTTTAGACTAACTCAACAACATAAAGAAACGATAAGGTCTGGAAACTTACCAATGTATTTGATATTTCCAATATTTACATTCTTCAACTTCTACAGTAACAAATTTAATGGAGGTTTGACATTTTCTCTTCAATTGACCTCATACATTTTTCAGAAAACCTGTAGGTCCTTCCAGTTGAAGTGTCAGGAGGATCAACAGTTGAGAGTACATGAGGTATAGGCACAGCGCAAATGTCCTCTCGCTTAGGCCAATAAAATGATGGGGATGGCCCTGCAGGATGTAAAAACTGAATTGTCACATCACCTTCTTCTTTGTTTACTTCAGTTATGATTCCAAAGTACCATAGATTGTCATATTTACAAGCCACATAGCACGATGGGTTCAAATTTTCTTCTGATGTCCAGTGGTATCCCTGGGCTTCATCCTGGATAGTGAAAGAGTAATTTTCACTAAAATCCATTGATACTGCAGCAATGTTTGTATCGGATGATTCCTTCAGTGTTTTAAAAAACTGTGATTGTGACTTTGCTATGAAAGAGTGGGGAACAAGTTTTTTCAATTTAGATGACAGGTCTTCTATGTAGTCTTCAATTTTTGCTGTTTGTGTTATCATTTGCGTTCTATCAGTTGAAATCCACTGATTAAATTCAATGGTGTCGTCTTCGTCAAAATCTTCAAATTTTGCTAGTAAAAAACTTGTCAGATTTCCTTTTGGTGGGCAAAGGTTACAATGTCTTAACATACACTCACGACTTGGGTTTTCACATACCAACATTTTTGTTAGGTCTTTGTAGCTTTCTTCCAAATGTGCAGCATGAATTAATAAAATGACATTCTGATGAATGGTGCACACACATACTGAGTGGGTGCCACTAGACCGGCTAAAATACACCATTTTGGGCGGAGAGAACAGAATTTAGAGAAACCAACTTTAATTCCTGGATGCTCTTTTTTAAAATTTGAGTAAATTTCATGTAGGTTGCCTAAAACCAACCGTTTTCTTTCATCTTGTTTTTTGCCTATGCTCACAACATCTTTCATACCAGGTAAAACTCTAGACTGTTCATCACTTTGAAAAAATTGTATTACCAACTCAACTATTTCAGGTTTAAGATTTTTTCCTTTTTTTGATTCTGGTTCTGCTAACAAGCCTTTTCCTTTAAAAGTTTCTGTGCTTGCAGTACCGAATAGTCTGAAACCTGAAAAGTGTCTTTCATTTTTTGTCTTGACCAGTTTAGTGATGCTGGTATAGTCAATAGCTGAATCTGTTTTTTCTTTGTTGACAAATGTAAATTGTCCTTTATATTATTAATTAGCTTATCCATATCAGCAGCCTTTTCTTCAACGGTCTGTTCTAAATTTGATTTTTCTAAAGGTACTTCAACATCAAGAACCAGCTCAATTTTCTTTTTCACATTTTCCTGCAAATTTTCAAGTTTAGTTTTTGCATAACTTCTCTTACTGTACTCGTTTAGTGCATGAAATTTCAAGGGCGAGCAACCTACTTCTGTTAATGACGCATTTAAAGAAGATACGACCTCTTCTCTTTATAAACCTTCAAAATAAGGGGTGTCACTCTCTTCGCATAGATCAATGTCACTATCATCACTATCTTGAGTTTTAAACAAGGTTTTACGACAAGAGGCACATAATTTTTCTCCTAGTTTTATTTTAAACCCCTTTGAAATTGACACTTTGCTTTGCTGCACAGTAACTACTCGAAGTGTTTTTGTTATGGGTTTCTTATGTTTCTTGTAGGGATAGCAGCATTTTTTTGTAAAAATTCATATTTCTTCAATAAATAATATTTATGATGAAAACAAATTGTGCCACCATCATCCTTATCAGGGATTCCCCTAGCGATATGTGTGCCTGGATAGCAGAGTAGCACTTTTAAGCTCTTACGCAGCGAAAGCCTTAGTGCAATAACACACACACATATGCCTTCAGTGGAAAGGTGCGCTTTACTTACAGTGAGGGGAAGACAGACATGCACAGGACTATATACAACAGTCTCTCACTCTCTCCAAGCCCCACAGTAGGTAGACAGCTTGGAGTCCTCTGTTGGCTCCAACTCCAGGAGCACTCAAAAAGTCCTGGTGATCCTTTAGCAGTTCTTTCTTCTCAGTTGAAGAAAAACTCTGAACACCATCACCTCCTTCAGTGTCTCAGTCCTTCTCAGTATATAGACTCCTTCAGAATAGCAACCTCCTCACAGATAATCTCCTCCAGTATGTTAGCCTCCTCCATAGACCCTTCCCAGAGGGCCACAGTTAGACTCCAGTGTTGCTGGGCAGATTCTCTAATCAGCCACAGCTGGGCTATTACAGGAGCACATGGACCAAGCATGCACAGCCTGGCCATCAGTTTGAGGCTCTATTATGAACACCTGTGTTCAGAACACATGGAGGGCCTTAAAGTTATACTATTCCACTGGGCAGCAATCTTTGTACAATACCCCCAAATGAAAAATGTCCTAACAATCCTCCTTTCCAGTTCTTAGTTTAATTAGATTGATTTCTTCTTCAGATAAATTACTTACATTTTGAGTACCTTTACTTTTTATGAAACAAGTTTTGTGGCACTCAGTTAATGTTAAATCCCCTATGCTGCATTTGGCTTCCATTTATTATAATGTAATATATCAAACAAATAAATATTAAAAACCCGTTCAGACATACAAAGAGTAAACAGAAAATCAATAATTCACTAAACTTGATAAATACCACCAAAAAGGTTAATTATCCCAGAATGCGTAATTATACACTGTGTTTACAGTAACTGAAAACTCTTCAACTTTACTTAGTTTGTCACTTGCATGTTAAATACTAAAAATGCTTACAATCAAGCCATCACTCATACACAGACTTTTATATTAAGTTAACTACAAATAAAGTACACTACTATTTCATATAAATACAGTAATACTGTAAATAAATCACACTATTGTATTAAACACAAAGTAACACTGCAAATCGACATAATTAATGTTTCACCAAGGAGCACCAGAAACAGACTGAGCAAAGAGCTGAGATAACAAGCTGCCGTAGGGTTGCCTGTTGAGACTTGAAAAGCCTGTTGCCACTTGTTCAGGAAACTCAGACAAAGGTTTCTGTGAATGATAAATTGGGTTGCTACTGTATTATTTTAGATTTATCCATTGATAGTTTTGATGATTATAAATACACAATAAACCTTATCAAATTTATTATTATGTCAACTTTGTATTATTTTTAAGTTTAATTTTGATTCAGTAAAATGTCTGACTATTTATGAAATTTCAGTTAAGAAAATTATGACTTCTGGGATGTAGTAAAACCGAAATATTACAACTTATATTTAAGATAATAAAACACAACAAAGGTATCAAAACCCCAACAATTTTTTTTTCTGCATTTGATAGCCCATTTAGTAAGGATCATTTTGAAAAAAAAAAGATTTTGTGATTATCACATACCCTTTCTGTGATACGGAATTTTACGCTAACCTATGTTTTGGTTTTTAAAAAATACAAAGATGTAAACAAAAGATTTTTTCAGACTTAGTAGGTTTAGTTAGAGGTATTAAGTATTTTTTTCTAGAATCTGCATTTTTTGAAGAATAAGACTACAAATTTTCATCAAGATTGGATGGGAAATAAAAAAGTTATAAATTATTTTCAAAATGTCAGCGAGCTTCATTTCGCGACATCCGTTGGTTAGAATTGCCAAAAATACAAAACTTGAAAAGCCTATAAAATGGAAACGAAGATAGGGAGAGTGTTAAAATTTGGCATGATTGCTTATCTTTGTGGGTAGAACAAATAAACCAAGTTTCACCAAAATCTGAGATGTTGGGTGAGAAAGTTAAATTTTTTTGGTTGAATTGATATGGAATGACCCACGGTCGAAATCCTCATCCCCGCGGAGGGGGAGGGAATTGCGGCCAAGCCGCCTCTTTCCCAAGCCGGGGAGACCCCACGGAGAGGCGCCTCTCCTCTCCCAATGTTCCGAAAGGGTAAAGATCCTTATCCTTTGGGAACATCGGGTGACTTGCAGGAGCGCACGCGTTGGTGGGGGTTAGTGCAGGGTCCAGAGGTCCCCCCCATATCCTGCGCTAACCCCCACTGACGCACGCCGCGCACCCGATGTTCCGAAAGGGTAAAGATCCTTATCCTTTGGGAACATCGAGTGGCTTGCAGGCATGCGCGTGTTGGTGGGGGTTAGCACAGGGGATGGAGGTCCCCCCCGTATCCTGCGCTAACCCCCACCGATGCGCACCTCCCACCCGATGTTCCAAAAGGGTAAAGATCCTTATCCTTTGGGAAAATCAGGGTGGCTTGCAGGCATGCACGCATTGGTGGGGGTTAGCGCAGGGCACAGAGGTTCCCCGCGTATCCTGCACGAACCCCCACCGACGCGCACCGCCCACCCGATGTTCCGAAAGGGTAAAGATCCTTATCCTTTGGGAACATCGGGTGGCTTGCAGGCATGCGCGTGTTGGTAGGGGTTAGCACAGGGGACGGAGGTCCCCCCCGTATCCTGCACGAACCCCCACCGACGCGCACCGCCCACCCGATGTTCCGAAAGGGTAAAGATCCTTATCCTTTGGGAACATCGGGTGGCTTGCAGGCGCACGCGCATTGGTGGGGGTTAGTGCAGGGTACGGAGGTCCCCCCGTATCCTGCGCTAACCCCCACTGACACGTGTCGCGTGCCCGATGTTTCAAAAGGGTAAAGATCCTTATCCTTTGGGAACATCAGGTGGCTTGCAGGTGCGCACGCGTTGGTGGGGGTTAGCGCAGGGTACGGAGGTCAGGGGGGTCTTTTTTTTACCAATTTTGGGGTCTCTGACCCCCCTGCCGGGTCCAGGGAGGTGGGGAGACCCGATCCAAGCTGTTTCTGGGCTTCCCCGATGTCCTCAGCCAGTGCAGCAAGCCAAAACGTCAGGGTTCAAATCCCGACATTCTGGCTTGCTGCAGCCTCCAGGGAAACAGGGCTTTTTTTAACATTGTGTGATCAATGCATCGCACAACGTTAAAACGACAAGACTTGTGGAACCAAGTCTCAACGTTATGCGGGGTACTAGTGTATAGTAATACTGAGGAGACTGATAAACTATACCTCAACTATATCTGGACAACTTGGCATCTATCAAACCAAGTGTATCCTGCCCTCTAATGTAAGGTAGTATATATGAAATTCAATAAGTCAATTGTTTCTGCTGCATGAGAACTGAAACCAGTGCTAGTGGAGTTGTTATGAAGGGTTGTTGGATGCCACAATCATCTTTGCTGGTCACACATTATGCCAGGCTCCCTTAGATTAAAAAGAATATACACTAAAGCAAGAACTATTTTTACATTTCTTGGCATGCAACATAATTTTTAAAAAGTCTTGCCTCAAGCATTCAAATACAAAGCTATAGTCACTTGCCCTAGCAAACACCAAACCTCAACAGCCTTTTCAAATCAATCTTCTAGGGGTTCACTTTTCCCGTATGCTAGCCTATAATAGTTTATAGGCTATCATCATACAACCAAACATGAGGACTACAATGCCTGCATTTCTAACCTATTGCTATTGAAAATACAAAGTAAGGAAAGACAAGAATCAGCTACAGTCATGAAAAATATTAAGGTTGCCTAGATACCATGGAGACTCATTCAGCCTTGAAAACCAGATGGTAGTAACCTTCTCAAGTTTATGCAAACAATTCAAAGGTCAAGCTGTGTGGAAGCACAAGGATTGTCTTACAAACCCTTCTATCTCCTTCCCACCTGGTCCCTCCTTGTATCCCATGCCTCACCGCTGCACAGTTTTAATGTTTTGAATATTTTTTAATACCAACATTAAATTGGAGAAGCTTTACCATTCTGTCCCAAGGATAAATCTGGCCCACAGGGGTTTTCTGTCACTCTACCTCTCCCTAAAGCATCAGAATAACAAAGCCAGGGGTTTTCCATAAAGGGAAGCCAGCTTAGTTCTCACTTCATCCTTTCCAGCTAAGAATCTTTAGTGTTTGGAATGTGGGATGGATCAGACCTCAATTAATTTTATTCCCAAACAAATAACAATGCATTGCAAACCAACTTTGGACCCTAGCGTACTAGGGAAAAAGAAACAAAGTATACATCCAGATGAAGTTTTTAGAATAGGAATTCTCAACCTTTTTAAACCAGGAGTTGGGTCATACTCCCTCAGACAGCTTAGGGGGCCGGATGGCTATTTTGCCCTTCCTACATTACATAGCACTTCCTGGTGTGGTGGAGGCTGTGGGGGACCACATGAAATGGCGCCACGGACTGCAGGTTGAGAATCCCTGTTTTAGAGCATATCCATCTTGTCTTCTTCATGGAATTTTTCCAGAGGCTGGTGGTGAGACTTACTGGTTTGACCCTACTGGGCCACTGATGTGTAAATCTCCTGACTTCCCATCTTTTCTTCTGTCTCTTCTCTTACAATGAACACAATCCACCAAAAGAGACAGAAATAGAATGATTTTGGATGGATAGCACTAGGAACCCTACATCATATCCCAGAAATGTTGGATGTGCCACTAAACATCTTCCTCCTCCTGAGTGTCCAGTTAATGAAACTGCTTGGGAGAGGCTAATAGGGACAATCAGGCATTCGGCCAGTGTTCTCCAGAATCTCAGCTTATCATTTTGTATGAATACAACTATTTCCAAACATAAATGTCTGGTCTGTGTTGCAAGGAGAATAACTTAATTACTCTTATGATACCCAAGTGCATTTCAAATCCCACCCATTCCTCTCCTTTAACCAATGGGGAGGCAAGAGGGGAGGCTGAAATCCTACCCAAGAGGAGGAGGCAGCAAGAACAATGTGAGGTGACCAGTCGCCACCCACCCACCCCTCGTAGGAGGAGTCATGCACACATACAGGGGGCATGCACACATACAGGGGGTGTGCGCGCGTGCATGCATACACACACGTGCATGCATATACGCATGCGCACACACACACACACACACACACACACAATATCACCAGAGACACACTAGTGAACTCACATGGGCGTGTGGGCACATGTAGTGCCTGTCCACATGCCTCCTTCTCCCTGGGCACTTGGTCTCTAAAAGGTTTGCCATCACTGTTCTACCCATTATTTTCAGAGCTGCAGCAGTGAAATGATTGTCACAAACATATTTAGTAATTGCAACAATGTTAATTTTTATTTCTAGAACACTGGAATCTTTGGCTAGGAGGGGCAACAAATCAGCACAGAAACCATATGTCATCAGCTTCGTACAGTGTATTCCCTTTCTGCTCCTCCAACTTACTTCTCATCCTGGATACATTTGAAGTATTGTCTGTGATCAAACTGCATGCAAGACATCTGGATTTTTGTTCACCTATTATAGCTTTTGCTGCCACTTCTTGTAGGTATTCTGTTGTGTGTGCATTTTCTGACATATCAATTGTGCAAATACAAGGACATGCAACAAGATCATTGTGGACATTTCTCCTCCCATCATGACTTAGGTTAACAGTTTTACCCTCTAGAACTGTCCATTTTCTGCCATATACTTTATCCAGCAGTTTGTTTGCAACATCTATTCTGCTGAGTGGGACTGTATCCTGGCCTCAGTGACTAAACTTTATTAATGAATGAGGCTTTCAATCAGAAAGGGGAAATAATTTGTTATATACTCAAACTAGGCATTTTCCCCCATCAAATAACTTTTTATAGTCTGTTGGATGTAAACACAAACTTATCTATGGTAGTTCCTGGATGACTGGCTATTTCTCTTTCTTTTAGCTAACATACTGTGGATGTGTGATGTATATGATATAGGGGCAGTAGTGTCTCAGTGGTTAAGAAGCTTGCTTTGTTAGCTAGAAGGCCAGCAAGTGAGCAATTCAAAGCCAGGGTACTACATGATGGGTTGAGCGCCCGTCTCTGCCCCAGCTCTTGGGGATATGAAATGAGCCTCATTTGAGCATTCTCTGAGGGTAAAACTGTTAACCTAAGTCATGATGGGAGGAGAAATGTCCACAATGATCTTGTTGCATGTCCTTGTATTTGCACAAAAATCCTTTCAACCCAGAAAAATTTCTGCCATGAAATTATTATTCTTATTATGTATATGATATGACTGAAACACTTCTCTGAATAGATAACTGTGAAATTGTACAGGATGGTGATCTTGATGTTGGATAATTTGCAGGTTTCTTTAGATTGATGACAGATTCCTCTAAACAAAAAAGTCAGTTACTGTTATTTTATTATTTACACCATTTCTGCTTTTTTAGTATTACTCATTGTATTAACATGACATTCAGAATTGTCCAAAAAAGGAAAAATTGCTTGTTTCAACTCTTGACTCCTTCATAACAACTGTATCAAAATGACAGTCGGATGCAGTAATAATAACTACAAATATGATTTTGCTCATACATGACAGATCCACAAGACAGTCTTTAAGAAATATGACAAAATCAAAACATTTACCAATCTGAAGATCCTGCCTGTTCAAAAATGTTCCTTTTATCACTGGTTTCCTACCTTAAAGGACAGCTGCATAATAACTCTGAGGGTTCATGTTATATAAAGGCTATGTATTACTATTCTGACTCAGACACCAAACTCGAAAAAATGTCACATTTTAAAAACCATACCACATACTTAAAAGCTCTTGGCAAATGCAAATCTCAAAGCAGGATAAACCATGCAATGGAACATGCCTTCTGTTTGCTAAATAAGGAGTCAATATGTTTTGTAAACATGTCTACCTAAGCATACACTTGTTTGCTTTAAGTCCCATACATATTTACTTTTGAGTCTGTCCCAGCAAATTTTCCCCACTAAGTGCACAGTCTTGGATCCAAAATTAGTCTCAGTATGAAGTGCATGCAATCCAAGTGGTCCTTTTGCCTTGGCAGATTCCCCAGAGCACCAGATGCCTTTCCTTTCAAATTTATAGCATGGTGTCAATTGCCTTGGGGCGGGGAGCCAATCAGAGCTCAAATATGTAAGGTTGTATAAACAAAACAAGCACAACAGTCTTATAAACCTTATAGAAAGATTATTTAACTACTTAAGCTACTTATCCTTTAAATTGTACAATACTGCAAGCAAAAGAGACAGGAAAATGTCAAATAGTATTGCACCATGTGAGGAACAGGACGGCCACAGCATGCTATAGAAACTACAATGGATTTACAAACGTCAAGGCTTTCCTTATTTCATCACCCTTCCTCTGATGGTTGATACTTGGCATTCCTACAGGTTCCTTATACATGTTTAACTGGAGTTCTACATGTTTACTTAAACTCCTATACAGTTGTACCTTGCTTAGAGAGCATAATGCATTCCACAGGAGTTTAAATGAAACTCCATCTTAAGTGACCAATTGTGGGGGGGGGGATCGCAAACCCCAATTTATTTGTTAAGTGAGTTTTTGGTTGGTTTTATTTGTTAAGTGAAGCAAACATTCAGAGAAAATCCTGCTCTTTAAGCGAGTTGCTCTTTAAGTGAGGCACTCTTTATGCGAGGTTTGACTGTACATACTTAATGTATGTATCTACAGAAATTATAGTACAGTAAAACACCGGATAAGGATTGGATCTGATAACGCTAAAATCGCATAACGTTAAGTAATCTAGGGAGGAGAATTGGATCAAATAACGTTAAGGTCCTATGGGATGGATCAGATAACAACTGCTAAAGCCTGTGTGGTTACAATGTATCTCTGTGGAGCTTTGTTATCCAATCCATCCCATAGGATTTTAATATGGATCGGATAACACTAAAAATCGGATAACACCAAGACTGGTGGAACCAAGTTTTAGCGTTATCCGGTGTTTTACTGTACAGTAATCTGATACTCTTTAACTGTCATGGCTCAATTCTAAACAATGCTGGGATTTGTAGTTTGCTACTTAAGATCCTAAGTTGATGGTTTGGAGCACTTGATCTCTTACTTAGAGAGGCTCTCTAAGAATCTCTTCAAACTACAAATCCAAGGATTTCACACAAAGGAGCCATAGCCATTAAACTGGTACCAAATTAAAAGAGCTGTGATATTCTTGATCCTCACTCTATTTAAAGAAGCCAACTATCTGGTAGATGTGTTTTGTGTCCTTAAACATGTGCCTTTAAACCAGCCAAACCACTTGGGCTTCATCCTATTTCTGAACTGATTTACATTCTTTACTTTGGCACACCACAGCCTCTACTCGTGGCCTCATACAAGAGAAAAAGCACAACACTGTATTTTATGTCTACAGTAAAACTTCCACTTATGAAAAAAAAAGTCCATTCCATAGGCTTTTGCTTAAATTGGGTTTTTATGTAATTCGAAGCAAACCCATAGGAAAAATTATTTTTTTAACATAACTCGAACCAAACCCATAGGAAAAATGAAATGTTTATGTAAATCGAAGCAAACCCATAGGAAAAATGAAATTTTTATGTAAATCAAAACAAATCCATAGGAAAATGAATTTTTACATAACTTGAAGCAAACCCATAGGGAAAAGAATCTTTATGTAACTCGAAGTAAACCCACAGGAAATCATGTAAATCAGGACATGGTTTTAGCACAAAATCATTATGTAAGTTGAATTTTATGTAACTTGAGGCATATGTAAGTCGGGTTTTACTGTATTTCAGAAATGTGAGCCTTACAACCATTCACAGAATTCTGTATCAGGCTGAAAGAGGAGAGGGAGAATTCAACATGATACTGTACTTATGTAACCAACACACATTCTGAAACAATGTGGGTTTTAAGAAAGAAGGAAACCGCACAGATTACATTGTGTCAATGAAACTGACAGGAATAAATCACACATTTACAGGAACCATCTGACAGGTAACAATATTAATCAGAATGGAGCTGTAAGTCGGCAGAGAAGACCTGGTATGATTTATAACGTCAGCTAACCTGTGGTCTTATCTTAACACTTTAGACATTTGTTCGATTCTTCTACATAATATACTGCCACAGCATAATTGACAGATTACACTTCTGCCAGTGTGGACTTTAGGCTACCTTTAGAAAGGCAAGCACATATATTTTGGTGTAGGTTCTGCACAGATAGGATCTGCAATTAAATTCCTCCTTAGTTCTTATAAAAACAGAGGGTGTGGAAATGATTTTAAAAGCGCTTCTGTGGTTCTTGCATTCTGTTTTTAACACCTACAGGCAAACGGTAGCATGCTTGTCAAAAAGTTGTGTAACACCCATCCCTCAAGGAGGCTAAGCAAGGCCCTAATCAGAGAAGGTGGAGATTATTCTCTCCAATCGTATTTCAATTATTTCTCAGCAACTCCATGGAACTAATGTGAACTGAAGGTTGTCTGCTTCAGAAAACTGGTGTTTAACCCTTTTTCATATGACAACCCGGGCTGGTGTCAGTTGTTGTTAAACAAAAGTAGAGTTCTAAACATTGTTTTTAAGCAATATGCTGGGACATTAGGAATTTTTTTAAAAAAATCCCAAAGTACCAACCTGAAGCACAACTTCTTCGTTATTTTTTATTTCATTTTTGGCAGAAACACCTTAAAAATAGGGAAATGTCATCTAATAGTTAAAAAAAGATCTCCCCAAATCCTCATTTTCAAAGTAACACATAATCCTCTATCCTTTATATTAAAAGAGTAATTATATTACCAGTCACTGCATTATTTCAAAAAAATATATTATCAGGACCACCACCCTGGCCACGCTCCCAAACTCTAGACATAAATGGCATCTAGCATTTATATAGCACTTTTCAATGTTCAAAATGTTTCACAAAACCTCATTTTGTAATCTTTAGCATTACCTCATAAAAGAGAATCATTGTCATTATCCCCATGACTGTGAAGACAATGAGGAAGAGAGGCTGCCTGAAGACATTTAATAGGATCAAAGTTGGGACAAGAACAGAATGGAGACTTTCTTGTTCTTTATTTTGCACACATCATTACTTCAAATTTGAATTCAATTCATTAAAACCATAAAAAAAAGGCCCCAGTTACTCCTTGGTAAGAAAACCAGGCTGAAATGGCTCCTTAGTTGCTGAAACGGGTTGCTTTATTGAAGAGAATTTGGATTCCAACCTTCAGTAACTGACCCTTTTCCTAAAAGTGAAAAAAGGATGATTTGCATAGGCAAAAACAGAGGCTTATATATCACACAGTTGCTTGATGTTTGCAGGGTAATAATTACACAACCTAACAGTAACAGGAATGCAGACTTTAACAAGACACTGTAGTTATACCATAATCCCTGCATTTTACAGGGCAGCTAACAAGATCCCTCTCCCCATTTTGTTTATTAAAAAGAGTGAAGGACAGTTATAGTGAGAAAGCTCTCGTTTACCCTCTAATGGCCAAAAAGTTTTAAAAGTGGGATCTGGGGCGGTCTCCACCCAATCGAAAACATTGCTCCCCAAACATCCCATAGGAGACTTTTAAAACAATATTATTTGGTAAATATTTTTTAAAGTTGGATGTGTGTCCAAGATGAACATTACCTTTACAGAAGAACTGTGAAGTAAATGTATGCTCAGGAATTCCAGCTACAATAAAACCTTGCATAAAGAGTGCCTCGCTTAGAGACTAACTCGCTTAAAGAGAAGAATTTTGTCTGAATGGTCACCTTGCTTAACGACTAAACCAGCCAAAAACTCGCGTAACAACTAAATCAGGGTTCGCAAACCCCACTCCCAGCCAGAAGTCACAATTGGTCACTTACTGTAATTCTATTACATGTGTATCACATATTGTCATGCATGTACAGGCAATATTGGTTTACTGTGGAAACTCACACTGAAGTAACAATAGTTTCTATTTCTAGTAATGTGAAAGTGTCCCAAGTATTATTTATTTCTTAAACACTATTTTTACTTCACCATTTTCTATAAACCACTTCCCAGATTCAATAAAGTCAAATTTGGATAGTTATGAAACTTATGGCAACTCTATCCAAGGAAGTTTGCCCACCATCTCTATGCTTTGTGGAGATGGCAATGCTCACAGTACTGTATCAAAATATTTTTGTTTTTGCTACTCTATTTGGCATGACAAGGTCACTAACAATACTTTGTCTCAGTCTTTGTCCATCCGTGTTAACATTACGTACTGTTCCAGTTATTATGTAGACACCCTTGCCAGCATACTATATCTGTGACAAAGTTTTCTCCTTCACTGAATATGTGATAAATTTCTTTTGAAAAGTTTACAGAGTGTTATTTGTTTAAAAGTTAGCCTTGCTTAGTTTGATTGGTCTGCTTTGGATTGCCACCTCCTGCCAGTTGAACTGCGTCTCCAGAGAGAGCTGCTGCCCTTCAGGAAAGGGATGAAAACCTGGCTGCCACGGCAGGTGTGGGGAGGTGGAGCAACCACCACCCAACATTGACTCATGCAGAGGAGGATCACTCATGCTTTTAAAAGTTTTTAACTAGATTTTTAATTGGTGCGGGTGGGAGGTAGTTTTTCAGTGTTTTTAGGAATTTTAAGGGTCTCTATAGTTTAAACGGGGGGGGGGGTTATGTACACCCCTCAGAGTCACATGTTGATTGCAGCGGCTATACAAATTAAATAAATAAATAAACCTTAGAGTTCTTTTTTATTTACAATCAATCCTGTTTAAAAAATACTCAGAAATGAATCCAGTGAGACTTAGATATTCAAAGCTGTAATATTAAAATGCACAAATCAAATGACCTAAAAGGAAAAGAAACAATCTGTTGGTACTATCTTAGGTTAACTGACAGTCAAATGTATAGATATGTATGTATGCCTCATTCATCAAAAAGAGAGAGAGAGAGTAGGCCGGAGTCTGGGATTTTGCTCTTAGAAAGTGTAATGGCTGTATTTATTTCATTGCTTTCACTGGCACAGTCAATGCATAAACCCTTTCTGAACAATGGCATGGATTGTAAAATGAAAAGTAGGTTAAATCAGATGAGTCAAATTAGCATTTTTCTAAATAAATCTTCCATGAAAGTGCTATAACAGTGATGGCAAAAATTTTATAGACCGAGTGCCCAAACTGCAACCCAAAACCCACTTATTTATCGCAAAGTGTCAACATCAGCAACAGGGAAGGAAGGAAACACTCCCATTGGGCTGCTGAGTAGAGGGGTGGGGTGAACTCTATGCTGGGGTGACTGCATGGGTGCCCACAGAGAGGGCTCCGAGTGTCACCTCTGGCACGTGTGCCATAGGTTCGCCGCCACTGTGCTATAACATAAACTTACCAACCTCCCTTATCCAAAGTTAAATTTACAAGTTTATGCATATCTTCAGAAAAGTAAGACTCACTGAGTTCAGGGCAACAGTCCAAAGCACTCTTAAATTACAGTAAGTATATCTGAGCAG
The DNA here is from genome assembly GCA_030440675.1 of Furcifer pardalis. NCBI lineage: Eukaryota > Metazoa > Chordata > Lepidosauria > Squamata > Chamaeleonidae > Furcifer > Furcifer pardalis. The sequence goes on along the minus strand of CP126890.1, from coordinate 189,465,396 downwards.
ATAGATGTAGGATAGGGCTATAAAAGTGGCAGATCTCTTACAGGGCACAGTTGAGGATTACCATTCAAAGAAGACAGAATTGATCTGGTAACGTTTATGCAATCAAAGTTGTGGAATATCACAGGCCTACACCCCTCAATATACTCCCTACTTAGCAACTTCAACCTTGAATTGAGACCAGCATATTAGATAAAATCAGTTTTCAAAACATATTCCCCATGTATTTTTTTTTCAGTTCTTGATAAATAAAAAACATTACCATACCAAAAACTTTCTACCACCACAGAAAATCCATAACACCAGCGAATTCTTATGTTTTTGTTACTTGGTGTCAAGTCACATTCAACTGATAATTACCTCTCATAGTTTGAAAACCCTACTAAAGTAGCTAACAAGTGGTTTATCAGTTCTACATACATCCTTCCCAGTGAGTGTCCACAGCAGAGGAATTCAAACCCAGGTCTCCTGAGCCCTCATCCATCACTCTATCCAAAACAGCATGCTACCTCTCCGTATATTTTGATGCTCTTTATGCTGTACCATCAAACTGTGGTGACCCTAGGAATAAGAGATCTCCCAAATACCCTGTCCTCAACAGCTGTGCTCAGTTCTTGTATGCTCAAACCTGTCACATGTCTCATGGAGTCACTCCATCTTTTTCAAGGCTCCAAAAATATTTATTCAATAATTATCAGCCTGGAACACCAACAAAGCTTGAGTAAACACATCAGCTAAGGGAGATGGGAGTCACACACAATGAGTGGCCAGAACACAACCTTTATGGAAAAGACAATTATGGTAGGAGAAGATAAAAGCAGCAAGAAAAGTCTAAGCCTGAAGAGAAGATGGACTTACTCAGTAAAGGAATACACAACCCTCATTTTGCAGGATCTGAGCAAGACAGTTCAGGGCAGGATGTTTCAGAAGTCATTCATTCAGAGGCGACTTGCTGGCACATAATGACCTAGCCCACTGATTGAACTAGGATACGCTTCCCATCACCACCACCACCACCACCACCACCATCACCACCACTACCACTAGGGCCATAGCCAGGGGGGAGGGGTGTGTGAAAACCCTCCTGAGGTAACAGGGGCACCCTAACCCTCCCCGTGATGCCAATGTTATCTATGTGAGTGTAACATTGCTACCCCCCTGGATTTTTTTGCCCCTCCTAAAAAAATTGCCCCCATTCTAGAATCCTGGCTACAGCACTGACCACCACTCACGATGCCCTTCTCCACTCTCAGCTCCTAGCCAGGACTTCAAATCAATGACAGAAGGCACTTGAGCTCCCAAATCTCCCTGCTCTTGAGTCCAGTGGCTTTGCAGCCCACCAACAGAGAGAGTGGGGCTGTGGTGGCTTAGTGGCTAAGATGCTCAGTTGAGAACTGGAAGGTTGACAGGTCAGCAGTTCAAGACCCGAGTGAGGAGTGAGCATCCATTGTCTGTCCCAGCTTCTGCCTACATAACAGCTCAAAAAGAAAGAAAGAAAGAAATTGCTGGTAGATAAATAGGTACTGTTTTGGCAGGAAAGGTAACAGCGTTCCGTGCCCTCTGGCATCTAGCCATGCCTGCCATATGACCATAAAAATGTCTGCAGACGGAGACAATGCTGGCTCTTTGGCTGTAAATGGAGAGGAGCACTGCTCCTAGAGTCAGATATGACTGGTTTCCAAACAAGGGAGGCCTTAACCTTTACTAAAAGAGACACCTTCCGAACAGATATGACCCTCAAGTCCACTGGCTCTGATCCAGGGCCATAGCCAGGAGGTGGCAGAGGGTGTGTGTGTGTGTGTGTGTGTGTGTGTGTGCGTGTGTGCGTGTGTGTTTTAAGGGCAGGTGGAAATCTTCAAAAGACACTGTGAGCCCTTGCTCTGGCTTCACAGTGTGTGGGATTCTTACCCACTAAAACCACCTCCCATTACGCCCTGCCACCCCACGGGACCGCCGTCAGGCATTACTTCATGGGGGGCAAAATGGCTATTAAAAAACCCTCCTCCAATTTGGCTCCTAGCCCTCCTTCTCCTCTATATCTCTGGCTGCCCTCTTTTTGTGTGTGTGTGTGTGTGTGTGTGTGTGTGTGTGTGTGTGTGTGTGTGTGTGTGTGTGTGTGTGTGTGTGTGTGTGTGTGTGTGTGTGTGTGTGTGTGTGTGTGTGTGTGTGAGAGAGAGAGAGAGAGAGAGAGAGAGAGATTGTTGCCCCTCCTGAAAAAATATTCACACACACACACCATCTATAATCCTGGCTATGGCCCTGCTCTGGTCCAGGAGGAGCTTTATGGCGAGATCAAACATTCTTGAGGGTACCCAAGAGCAAAACCAAATTAGAAGATGAGGGGAAGGAGCTCACGGGACAAGAAACAACCTTAAAGGAGAATATAGCTAAGAAGAAACTCAACCTCCCCTATGTCACTAGTAGGACCGAAGGTCAGAGTGCCTAAATGTAAGACCAACATGCTCAAGTGGGGGGTGCTGGCAGACAACAACACGCTGTGTGAATGTGGAGAGATACGGAATCTGGCTCTTTTACTGGTCTGCCGATTGCTGTTGGAGCCATGCACCGATGAAGGCTATAAAGTTTGGCCAACGACAAAGCCAAGGGAGCGTTTTCATTTTGGCAGTCCAAGGTTTGGTCAGGACACGGAGGAGGAGGAGGAGATGAAGAAGAAGAAAAGGAAGGAAAGAAGGAAGGAAGAAAAAGAAGGAAGGAAGGAAGGAAGGAAGGAAGGAAGGAAGGAAGGAAGGAAGGAAGGAAGGAAAGAAAGAAAGAAAGAAAGAAAGAAAGAAAGAAAGAAAGAAAGAAAGAAAGAAAGAAAGAAAGAAAGAAAGAAAGGAAGGAAGGAAGGAAGGAAGGAAGGAAGGAAGGAAGGAAAGAAAGAAAGAAAGAAAGAAAGAAAGAAAGAAAGAAAGAAAGAAAGAAAGAAAGAAAGAAAGGAGGACAGAGAGAGTGGCTCCTATTCCACAACCTCTCATCCTCTTCCTCCCCATCTCCACCGCTTTGGGCGCCTGCCTGACCTGTAAAACTTCGGCGGGGTCTGGTTAGGGGCTCCAGGCTGAGCGCCGCTCATTCATTCGTGCGCCCAGGAGCCGGGCACCGGGGCGCCCCGCGTGGCGCCTGCCCTGCTGCCCTCCTCCCTCCCTCCCACCCGGCCAGCCTCTCGACTCACCAGAAGAAGAGCCGGGAGCAGAAGTTGGCCTCGCGGAGCGGGTTGTGCTTCTTCTTCTCGCCCCGGCCGGAAAGCGCCTCCATGGGGCCGCCGCGGTCTTCTTGGGGGTGTGGGGGGGTCCTGGCTGCCGGGCGAGCGGCGGAGGAGGACAGGAGGAGGACCCTGGCGCGCACACCGGGCACCGCGTTGTGTAACCAGCCAAGCGGCGCTTTGCCGGGAAAGCCGCTCTCGTGGCCGGGGCAGGGCAGCGCGCGCTTCCGGGAAACCTGACACCCTTCGGCACACCTGCAGGGGCCCCGGTCGCCTCTAGAGGGAGCCACGGGGGCGCGGACGGGGCTGCTACGCCGCCAGGGGGCGCGCGTAATGGTTGCGCTTTCCCTGCCAGATGGAGAGCGCAGGAGGTCCGGCGCGCCCCTTGGCTTTGGGGGCGGGGGGGGGGGGGCCGCGGCGAGTGGCCAGGTTCCTCTGCAGCGGAGGAAAGAGGGGCTGCGGTGGCGCAGCGGTGGTGAAGAGGCTCGCCTCATTAGCTGGAAGGCTGGCAAGTCGGCAGTGGATCAAGTTCACTTCATCAAACATAAGAGTGTTACACTGACATAGATTGGTTAGTTATAATCAGTGGTGGGATGTCAAAAATTTTACTACCCCACCGTGATGTCATCACAGTGTGGGAGGAGCTAACATCATGATGTCATGTCATGGGCAGGGCCAAAGAAAAAATACAAAATAATAAAAATAGGAAGCTTCAGGCTATAGGGAGGTTCAGGCTAGCAGCTTCTCTTCCTCCTCTCCATTTGGGAGGACAGCAAGGAGGCTGTGCATATGTGCCAAGCACTAGGCGTGCATGCACACCAAGTGCTTGGCACGCATGCGCAGTGGGGGAACCAGTGAAAAGGTAAGCCCTGAAGGTGGTTCCCCCCAAAAGCTACTACAGGTTCTCTGGGACACTGGGAAAAATTACTACTGGTTCTGGAGAACTGGTGAGAACCTGTTACATCCCATCACTGGTTATAATGGTGGCACAACTCTTCCTCCTCCCTCTCCCTCCCCGAGGATCTTGACCAGATGGGGAAATGTGGGTTGCACTGAAAAGTTTATTATCTTTACTGTAACTAGTTTTATCTGGAGTGGTCATACCTTACTATGTATCTCACAGGGCTGTCATCTCAGGTAATTTTGTTGTTCAGTCACACAGTTGATTCCAACCCTTTGCGACCCCATGGACCACCGCCATCCAGGCACTCCTGTCCTCCACCATCCTCCTCAACCCACCCAGCTCTGTGCCAACTGCATCTACAATACCATCCAGCCATCTCATTTTTGCCCTCTTGGTTTTCTTGTTGAGTCTCAAACCAGCTTTTGCACTCTCTTCTTTCAACCTAATCAGGAGCTTCTTTAGGTCTTCCTCACTTTATGCCTAGGGTGGTATCATCTGCGTATCTCAAATTGTTGATGTTTCTCCCAGCAATTTTGATCCCAAATTGTGGTTCCTCCATCCCTGCATTGCACATTATGTGCTCTGTGTATAAGTTAAATAGGCAGGGTGATAAAATGCAGCCTTGTCTTACTCCTTTTCCTATTCCAAACCACTCCGTCATTCCGTATTCTGTCTTAACTGTTGCTTCTTGACTCTTGTACAGATTTCTCATGAGGCATATAAGGTGTTGTGGTATTCCCATCTCTTTATTTACTTGCCACATTTTGTTGTGGTCCACACAGTCAAAGGCCTTGGTGTAGTCAATGAAACAGAAATAGACTTGTTTCTGATATTCCTTTGTTTTTTCCATGATCCAACATATGTTGGCAATGTGGTCTCTAGTTCCCCTGCCTCTTCGGAACCCAGCTTGCACTTCTGGTAATTCTCTCTCCATGTGCTGCTGACGTCTGTTCTGTATTATCTTGAGCATAACTTTGCTAGCATGTGGGATGAGTGCAATTGTTCGATAATTTGAACATTCAGATTCACCTGGGTGCATACTAACTATCTATATGGATTACACAGCAGGATCACTGCGAGCACTAAAAAACCCTATTTGTATGCAAGAAAAAGAGATCAACAGCTTTCAAAGGGGGTTGGTGGAAAGCTACATAAAAAACCAAAGAACTCTAACTACAGAGCTATATGCCCTGTCTAACACAACAACCTGTGTGTAAGCCACCACACTGCTATTCTAGGCTTTTGCTTGTAAAGCCTTTCGCTGATGCAGAAGGCTAAAAGGGGACTGGGTGATCTAGGTCAGGGATGAGCAAACTTGGCTCTCCAGATGTTCTTGGACTTCAATTCTCAGATGCCCTGATCAGCAGGTGTACTGACTTGGGCTTCTGGGAACTGAAGTGCAAGAACACCTGGGGAGCCAGGTTTGCTGACCCCTGATCTAAGTTAAGAAAATGGGGGTCCCAATTTAGCTGCTATCAAAACAGAAGAGATGATGGGGTGACTGTGGCAGGCAGCCATCAGAAGGAGAGAGTTTTTACTCCTTTATGGAGTGGAGATCGTTGTCAACTCAGGGACACGGGTTAGATTAATGTGCACCTGATCTGCTTACAGTGGGGTCCTTGGGATCTTATAGAACTCAGATATGTAATGTGTAAAACTAAGGAGGAAAAAAATATTTTTAAAAAAAAATACTGAGAACATGAGTCATGAGAATCATAAGATCCTTAATAGGATAAAGGAACAAAGTCAGAACACAGCAAAGAGTATAGTGTGAAGGAGAACAGCTGACTGTGAGCTTTTGCTGACTGTAGAGCAGCAAAGAGCCAAGATCCCCCAGGGCTTGGCTATTGGAATCTTTAAATCCAAGCACTGCCAAACCATGAGGTATTTCAGTCTTCTCAATCATCTTCTTTCTCCCTAACCAAACTTTGCTGACCTAGATGCATTTAGCAGTTAAAAACTGAGCAGAAGAAAAGGCTGGATGGAAAGCATGTAGATGGGGCATAGAGGAGGCCATGTAGAAGCTAGTGGGAAGGAGAGAGTAGACACTACCATAGCTGAGGAGGACCCCAAGCTTGGCGACCCCAACACCACCAAGTTGGAGATGGAGGGGACCTTGGGTGAAGCTATGGAGGAACCAGAGCCAGTCCTGTACACTGAGGGGATATTTGATTATAAGGCAAGTTTTTTAGCCTCCAAAATGAGGTCCAAAAAGGTGACTCAACTTATACACGGGTCAGCAACCACGAGACTCCAAAACCACACTGGATTCGGTGCAGTTCGGCTTCAGGAGAGGGGAAAGAAAAACATATGTTTGGCAGGCCATTACCACAGGTGGCCACAAGAGGGCGCAAATCACAATTTCCCATTTAAATGCATTGGAAATCAATTTCTTGTATTGCAAAGCTTTTCTGTTTGTATGTTCCCAATGCATTTCAGTGGGAAACCAAACCTGTGCATAAAAATAAAGGGTTTTACTTATCTTTATTGCCTTTGTCCCTGCTCCATGTGGTCAAAATGGAGGGGGAAGCCATGCTTCCTGGTTGCAGGGAGAGCAAGAGGTTAGGCTACAGCATCACTTCCAGCCTCAGTGCAACTGGCAGGCCTGCCCATTCCCCCTGCAGTGCCACCACTAGTTGGTGGTGCAAGTACAGTTTTTAAAAAGAAGTAACTACCATAAACACTCGAAAACATGCCCACACAAATGTTTAAATTAATTACTGTATTTTCAATTTTTTTACTATTGAAACTCACTAGCAGCTGCTGCATTTTCCACCCCCAACTTATACTTGGGTCAATGTATTTTCCTAGTTTTAGAGGTCCAAATTAGGTACCTCAACTTATATGCGGATCGACATACTCGAGTATATACAGTATAGAGGAACCCCAGTCTGGCCAGATTATCCTGCTATGGTAATAGAGTAGACCATACTGCCAGTCACTCAACACTGATCGTCAGGCAGTGGTTAACTAACCTGACAAACCTTGAGGACTAATAGCCTTGGGTGCTGAAGTCCACAGGGAAGGGTGATAGTCCCCAAGTGGATTAAATCCCACTTGAATCCACCTTGATAGAGGGCAGCAAGTTCATCAATACTGGCCTGGGGGTGATGCGTGCCAAAAGGGCTCAGGACCAGAATGTGATTATTCAGATTGTTGAGCGCACCAGAGGGCTCTCTTAGAACCGCAAATTTTAACTTGTAGGAGGCTCCGAAAATTCCCTCGAGACAGCAATCAGCTTCAGCACAGGCTGCTGAGGAGAAAGGATCGAGTGAGAGGCTGCTCGGAGCAGCCTGAAAAAAGCACAGTTGCTGCCTCCATCACCACCCGGTGCTCACCATGGGCCACATTAATTACATGCAGGGGGCCAATTAGGCCCTCAGGCCGGAGTTTGGGCACCCCTGGGTTACCTGAAAGGCAAATGTATAGATATGTATGTATGCCTCATTCCTCACAAAAAAAGAGAACAGGCAATGGCAAATTAAATGTAGAAATTAAATGACAAAATTAAGTTTAATTTAAATAGGTATTCTTGAAATATCAGCCTATGTGCAATTTCAGGTACAAGTCAAATGAAATCTGTGATTTGACTAATCTTCAATCAAAGTGCTTTTCATAATAATCTCTGTCTCTGTCTCTAATGATCTAATAAATTATTTCCACAGATAGATCTATGATCTCTAGCAAGTTTTATGTGACCAGAGAGCAAATAAGTTTTACATATAGGCTGGATATATCTTATTTAAGAATTTTTACAATTATTTATATATATATAGTCATTCTAGAGTGGGTTAAACATTAAGATATATTCTTCAGAAATACAGAAGGTGCCCCAAAAATTACAATAGAATCCCACATAACGAAAAAAGTCCGTTCTGTGAGGTACTTCGCTATATGGTTTTTTTTGTTATATGAAGCACTAACCGCGATAACCCACATTATGAATTTTTAGTTATATGGGGTATACCTTGCATAATGAAAATCCCGTATAACAAAAATTTCTATCGGATGCATCATACAATGAAAATCTCTAAAAATTTATTTGTATGATGCAGCCCATAGAGATTTCCATTATACAGGATTTTCATTATGTGAGATATACCCTGTATAAGGGAAAAATTCATAATGCAGGGTATTGTGGTTAGCGCAAAAATGCTACGTTATACAATTTTTTCGCTATGCGGGGCATTCATTATACTGGGTTCCACTGTATACACATTTTAAGACATGTTATATATGTCTTCCTTTTTAAAGTTGAATTGAATTACAGTAACAATGTGTAGTATGCATTTGCTCAAAAGAACAGTCAAAGAAAATGGCAGGAGCACGGTTGCTGTTCGAGAAGTACAAGACCATTTTCAAGTGGTATTTAAAATTTGAGAATGTTGTGGAAGTACATGGTTATGCAACAGAACCTCTAACACTCCTAATAATTGCATGCTTGTGTGATAAGTTTGAGACACATGGTACTGTGTGTTATGTGCACAAGGGAAGAGCTAGAAGGTCTTGCAAAGCAAGTCCTATTTCTTCTGCTAAGGTTGTGGAAGAGTTTACACAGTCACCACAGAAGTGTACCAAACAATGTGTGCATCCATTTTACCTGCAATTCGTACACTTTTGGGGAATGATAGATTTTTCTTCCAACAAGATGGTATCCCATCACATTTCCACCAAACTTACCTCAAACAGAATTTGCTAGTCCAATAGATGGGACAAAGAGGTGTGGTTGAATTGCCCCCACCTTCTCCTGGCTTAACACTGCTTGGCTTTTACCTATTTGGGGGGAGGACCTTAAAGGATGTAGTGTACCATAGAAAATTGGCTACACTAGCGGTACTTCAGGAAAGAACTGAAATGGCATGCACAGCAATACAAGTGGACATTTTGGTCAATGCTCAGGTAGTAGTTCGCCATAATCAGAAATGTCTGGACACTGGTAGTTGCCATTTGGAGCACCTTTTGTAATTGCAGAAGTCAAATGTGACTTGTATTCTTCTTTTGCTATCAGTATATATTGAGTATTACAATTTTTAAAATATTTTTTCTTTTGCACCCTCCGTATGTCTGATTATTTTAGAGAAGGGTGATTTAGCTCATACAGGAGCTGAACATTAGAAGAGTATGGAACTGATAGTGTTAAGGTACAGAGATAATTGATCAGTTTTATTCAGCACAGCTGTAAAAGGTTAAAGATCCCTGTAGACAAAACTGAATCAAAATAATTTCTTAACATGTAGCCTCAAAAAGAAATATCAGAAAATAATTCTCCTGATTCTACAAGAACATAAATATTTGAAAAGGATAAGAAAACGGCAGTCAAACACAAGAGTCCTTCTAAAGGGCAAAAGGAGTACATTTTCTGGACTTTAATCTCAGAATGGCTCTGTGAAGAAGACACACAGCAGATAAAGTGTTGAACCTGCTATGTCTGACTGCAAGGATTTGACACGTCCCCAGTTTGATGTTACCAGCCGGTGACTTCAAAATCTGGAAAAGGTAAACTGAAAACAGGCAGCAAGTTGAGGGAATTTGCTGGTGGAGTGTGCGGAGTCTTCCTCCTAGTGCACTATACTCAGTGATGGGATGACACCGGTTCTGACCGGATCCACAGAACCGTTTTAAGGATTTCCAGAGGGCTCTCCGTGGGGGTTTAACCGTTTTTGAGGCGTCCGGATCGGACGCCTCACCGGCAGGAAAATTAAAAAAAAAATTGAAGCAAAAATGGCTCCAATTTAGTGCGCATGCGCAGAAACTCAATCTGACGCATGCGCACTAAATTGGAGCCATTTCTGCTTCAATTTTAAAAAAATTGGACCCGGCCGCCCCTGACTGCAGCCTCCTCTGGAGCCACTTGCCGCCGCTTGCTGCTGCCGTCGCCACCGCCACCCGTCGCCGCTGCTGCCATCGCTGCTGGAACCGGAGGAGGAGGAGGAGGCGCGCTCTGCTGGCCTGGGGCGACGGCTGCAGGAGGAGGAGGAGGTGTGGCTAAGCAGGCAGCCCAGGCCATCCCGGCCGCAACCCTCGGTGGGCGGCCTCGGCGCCCGGCAGCAGCCGGAGGAGGAGGAGTTGTGGCTAGCCGGGCTGCCCAGGGCCTTCCGGCCGGAACCCTCAGCGAGCACCCCTTTGCCTCGGCGCCCGGCAGCAGCCGCAGGAGGAGGAGTTGTGGCTAGCCGGGCTGCCCAGGCCAGTGGCGTCGCGCAGCGTTGAGCCGCCTGGGGCGAAGAAGAAAATCGCCGCCCGGCCCCCCCCCCCCCCCCGCTCACTGCCCCCCCCCACCGCTCGCGCCCCCCCAGGCAGAAGGCGCTCCCTCCCCTGCTGAATAGTGGGCACCCCCCCCCTGCCAGCCCGCCGCCAGAATTTCGAAAAAGGTAAAGATCGCGGCTCGACTGCGGGGGTTAGCTGGGATCCCGAGGGTTCCCCCCATCCTCGCCTAATCCCCGCAGAGCCGTCCGCGTGCACGCCCGAGGATTCAAAAGGGTAGGAATACCCTTTCGAATCCTCGGGCGTGCGCGTGGGCAGCTCTGCGGGGGTTAGGCGACGATGGGGAAAACCCTCGGGATCCCAGCTAACCCCCGCAGTCGAGCCGCGATCTTTACCTTTTTCGAACTTCTGGCGGCGGGCTGGCAGGGGGGGGTGCCGACCCACCCACCCAGCCAGCTTGCCGTCAGACTGGGCGCTCGTCGGGGGGGGTGTGGCGCCATAGCGGGGAGCCCCTGGCTGCTGGCTGGGTGGCTGGGGGGGAGGAGGTGGGCAGCGCGCGCGTGCAGGACTTCCCAGGTGGAGGGCGAGCCTTTTGCTGGTGATCGCTGCTCGCCTCCGTCCCATTGGCTTGGGTACTCCTTTAACCGGCCTCGGTCGCCAGCAACCGGCTAGGCATGCCTCCTCTTCCTGTGGCCGTTGCCGAGCGCCGAGGCCCAGGGCCGCCCGCTGAGGGTTCCGGCCGGAAGGCCCTGGGCTGCCCGGCTAGCTGCGCCGCCTCCTCCTGCGGCCACCGCCGGGAGCCGGGCCCGCCCGCCAAGGGTTCCAGCCGGAAGGCCCTGGGCTGCCCGGCTAGCTGCGCCGCCTCCTCCTGCAGGAGCTCGGTCGCTTCCAAGGGTAAGTACTGTTTTGTATTGTTTTACTTTTAAGTGAGGGGTTTGTGTTTGGGGTGGGTTGGTGGGTGTTTGGGTGGGTGGGTGTATTTTTATTTAATTTTTATTTTATATCTTTCTTTTATTTATTTATGGTTTTGTGTTGTGGTGGGTGGATGGGTGTGTGCGTGTGTACGTGTGTGTTTTATTTTAATTTTTTAAATTAATTTTTTATTTTTAGGCTCCGCCCACAACGTCATGACGTCATGACGGTGTCTCCGCCCATGATGTCATGACGTTGGCCACACCCACGACGTCTGTGACGTCAGGGAGTGGTATAAGATTTTTTATCATCCCATCACTGACTATACTGCATTGAGCCGTATCAGAAGTGAACATTTCATTCTGACAGCCTTGTGGCTTAAAGGATTAAACTTTTCTCTGATAGTTATTATTGTTCAGCATGCCAAAAATGTCATGAGAAATACCTCTCCTTTCTCAAAGGGAACAATGATCAGTGAGATGTTGACAGTTATAGCCAATTAAAGGCTTAAAGTGAATAAAGTTGTAAAACTGAAGTAGGGACTCCCAGATTCATTGGACCTACTGGTTGGTTGCTAAGATATAAGCCTTTTGCTACTTTCCTTAGCATACTTGGAATGACATTTAACTTTTCTCTCTCTCTTAGTAAATCTGATAGTGTCACAAGCATTCCCATGGCTTAAGCTTTCCCATTTATTTTGCATGGGTGAGCATAGCTTCTTGAGATCCTATTTTCTTCTTTGATCCCATGTGTATTTATTTGTGGAAATACTGGGATGGGTTGGTTTGGTGACGTCCAATGTTTTGTTTACGCAATAGATAGATGGCACTTAATGGAGTAACACAAGAAAGCAACACATCCCTGCCTCAATGATCTTTATACCCCAATTCACTTTTTTAAAAATCTATCTATTTAAAATGTTTTTACTCTGCCTTTGTCCCCCCAAAAAAAAGTATTCAAGAAGGCTTTAAAATGTGTTCTTTGTAAAAAAAAAACAAAAACTATTTTATACATATTTTAGCAATCTGGCCAGGTTATCCTACTATGGTAATAGGGTAGACCATACTGTCAGGGACTCAAAGCCCATTGTCAGGTAGCAGTTAACTAACCTGAGAACTTTCAGGACTAAGGGCCTTGGGGGACAAAGTCAACAGGGAAGGGTGATGGTCCCCAAGTGGATTAAATCCCACTTGAATCCATCTTTATGGAGGGCAGCAGCTTCATCAATACTGGCCTGGGGCTGATGAGGACTTTGTGTGCCAAAAGAGCTCAGGACCAGAAAGTGACTCACAGAACTGGATCAGTGGTACAGGGGTCATGATGCAATGTGGAAGCCAAATGGAAAGCCACTGCATTATATTGTTCCCAAGACATTCTTCATGGCTAATCACATTGATGATAGCCAATATTTGGAATTCAGGGGAATGATCCTTCCATGATGGGGGTGACAGGACCATCCCAATCCCCCACCATTTCCCCGCTGCCACCTACTTCCCTGCCTGCCATGGGTGAAGGAGAGGTCCTGCCTGTCCTTGCCCATGCTCAACCAACGCAGCACCTGGGGAAGATGTGGGCAGCCGTGGGCATCTGCCACTTCCACTTCTGCTTCCACCACCAGCGCCGCCAGCCTTTTCCCCTCCACCTGTCTTGACATGTCCCTATCACCAACACATAGCAGGGCAGATGTTGTAAGCCTTCTTACAACATCTGCTCTGCTATGGAGTGGAATTAGGGACATGCCAAGCCAGGTGCAGGGGGAAAGGATGGTGGTGACGACAGCCATGATGGTGGCAGGAACAAGGGCATGGGCCACATGGAATGGCACCATAGGCTGGATCCAGCCCATGGGCCATAGGTTGAGAACCCCTGTGCTAAAACTTATACACGTGGTGACAAACACATCAAACCAATGCAAATTAGATGACAGGTTGTGCACCTTTTTACTGCATTTGAAATTTAGCTGCTGGCAATTTTAAAAATCAAATGTGTCCATTGGGGGAGGGGAAAGGGGAGGAAAGGCTTGTAGAGATATAGACTATTGCTTCTCACTCACTTTCAACATGCCAGCCTTATGGGGTTTGTTTGATTTCTACACTGCCCATTTAGGTGGTATCCCACTCTGGGCTGTAAACAAACAGATAACAAATAACAAAAATGCACAGCAGATCAGACAAACAACTGACAAATATGTCACAAACTGACCTTAAAATAAAATAAAGTATTTTGGCACCTGGGGGCATAGAACAGTGATGGCAAACCTTTTAGAGACCGAGTGCCCAAACTGCAACCCAAACCCTACTTATTTATCACAAAGTGCCAACATGGCAACAGGGGAAGGAGGAAGCGCTACTATTGGGCTGCTGGATAGAGGGGCAGGGTGAAATATGTGATTGGGGGAGGGAGAAAGTGCTCCCATTGGGCTGCTGGGCAGAGCAGACTCTGTGTTAGGGGGAAGGAGGGAGCACTCCCATTTGTCGGGGTCCGGCCCTGACAATTGGTGCAAAATGAGAAAGGCTGCAGTCGATTTATCTGGTGCACAAATCAGTCAACAGTCTGATGTCTCAGACTGCCTGCAGTGAATCTGCCCGCAGCACCCGGCATGGTATATATTTATTGAGTTACCAAAAAGGGGAAGTTACAGAACAAAAGAAGGGGAGGTACATCAGAGGGTTGTTACATTGGAAAGGTGGGAGTTGCCCAAAAAAGCGTGGTTATATGAAAAGGGTGGAAAATACCTATAGATATCTAATATAAGTAAACACACTATTAACTGCCTTACTGCCTTAAGGAATATATATACCGGTATAGCAAGCTCAGAATGCTACCATGGGTACAACTTCCTCTTCAGTGAACAATAAACACCTGTTTGCTTCTGAGAAGGCAGCTCGCAGTTAAGTGCATCCTATTATGCTGGCTCCACCCAAGCATACATCCTGACCAGTTATTTCTGTCACACAGCAAAACAGCATTGATAGCATTAGCAGGGCCTGACAATTGAGCTTCTAAATCTATCACACAATCACAATTAAGATACAATCACAATTAAGGCCCAAATGAATTCCTACACCCATTGGGCTGCGGGGCAGAGCAAACTCTGTGCTGGGGGGAGGGAGGGAGCACTCCCATTGGGCTGCTGGGCAGAGGGCTGGGCAAATTCTGTGCTGGGGTGACCACACGGGTGCCCACAGAGAGGGCTTCGAGTGTCATCTCTGGCATGCATGCCATAGGTTTGCCACCACTGGCATAGGAAGTCAACCTAACTGACAATTTATCAGTAAAGGGACAGCACCCTGAAAAGCCTCCTTGAAGAAGAGAGTTTTTAATTGCTTTTTAAAGATAGCCAGTGATGGGGCCTGGTGCAGCTCTACTGGTAGAGTGTTCCACAGTGTTGGTGCCACCACTGACAAGACTCTATTTCTAGTTAGACTTTCGAGCCATCCTTGGGGTCATCACCTGGAGCTGTGCTGACTATGATGACTCCCAGATTGCTGGCCCCTAAGGGTAAGAGTAATTCCATCCAGGGTATGGACCACGCCTCCCACTTGGGCAGATGGGCTCTCAAACACCCAAACCTCTGTCTTGTCGGGAGTTGTTCTGAGGGAGAGATGCTCCGACAGATAACAAGGTCTTGTATGATTACATTAACACCTTGTATCTGACACAGTAGGCAACAAGTAACCAGTGCAGACCTGCCAAGACTGGGGAAATAGGGTTGAATTTATTTATGCTTGTCACTAGCCTGGCTGCTGCATTCTGGACCCACTGCAATCTCCATCTGCAGACATTTCTGCGGACATGTGCCAGGCATGCCTAGACACCGGAGTGCACAGAACGCTGTTTACCTTCCCACCGAAGTGGTGCCTATTTATCTATTTGCAATTTCTTGTTTCAAACTGCTATGTTGGCAGGAGCTTGGATGGAGATGGGAGGTCACTCCATTGTACAGTACTCAGGAATCGAACTCCAACCTTCCAGTCGTGGAGTTCAGCATCTTAACCACTTGAGCCACCACAGCCTCTGAAAAGCTAATTACAGATGCCTTATAAATTGGATAGTTTATTCTTTCTGTACCCTGGTATCCAGTGATGGGATGTAACAGGTTTGCACCAGTTCGCCAGAACCGGTAGGAACTTTTCCCAGTGTCCTGGAGAACCAGTAGCAGCTTTTGGGGGGACCACCTTGGGGGCTTACCTTTTCACTGGTTCCCCCACTGCGCATGCACGCCAAGCACTTGGTGTGCATGCACTCTTACAGTGCTTGGCGCGTATGCACAGCCTCCTTGCTGTCCTCCCAAGCGGCGAGGAGGAAGAGAAGCTGCTAGCCTGAAGCTCCCTATAGCCTGCTCCCCAGGGTAAGTGACTCACCTTTGGATGTGGTGTGTCTGTGTGCATTTCAATGTGTATTTAAAGCCTGTGTGGTTACAATGTATCTCTATGGAGCTTTAACATTATCCGATCCATCCCATAGGATTTTAACATGGATCGGATAACACTAAAAATCGGATAACACCAAGACTTGTGGAACCAAGTTTTAACGTCATCCGATGTTTTACTGTACAGCTGTTTTACATTTACTTAGTACCTAACTTCTTTAACTGTTGAAAAGTTGAAAAGTGCCAAAATGAAGCCATCTTGTGGCGAGTTCATTCTGTAGTTCCTTCCATCTGACCTAGTGTGAGAAAGATTAGCCA
Source organism: Furcifer pardalis (assembly GCA_030440675.1). Taxonomy (NCBI): domain Eukaryota; kingdom Metazoa; phylum Chordata; class Lepidosauria; order Squamata; family Chamaeleonidae; genus Furcifer; species Furcifer pardalis. The sequence continues at coordinate 189,449,490 of CP126890.1, read as the reverse complement.
GAATAAGCTTTAAGCTCTGGTTTAAAAGCCCTGGTTGATTTATGTTTGGAGTGGGTTGGTGGGTGTTTGGGTGGGTTGGGTGTATTTTAATGTATTATTTATTTATTTATTTACGGGTTTGTGTTGGGGTGGGTGGGTGGGTTGAGGTGTGTGTGTGTGTTCTTATTTTTATTTTTTATTTTTTATTCATTTGTTTGTTTGTTTTTCTTTGGTCCCACCCACAATCATGATGTCATGACATCATGATGTTGGCTTTGCCCATGACATCATGATGTTAGCTCCGCCCACACTGTGATGACATCACGGTGGGGTAGTAAAAATTTTGACATCCCACTACTGCTGGTATCCCTGCTTTATCATATTTGTAAATCATATTTATCCCCATCAAATGCATGTTCCTACAAGTCTGTGTTGTTTACATGCTATTCTAGTCTTTGGCTATCACTTGATATGTATGTTTTGCATTTATATACGTGGGGTTCATTTAGATGAGTTTTACAATGCAATTTTGTGTCTGATTGCCCAGAAATAAGTCCAACTGAATTCTATGATCCTCCATTATGCATTGATGCAGGCACTATCTACTTCAATTAGGTCCAAATTATTTTTCTCACAAATTTCAACTGGTTTGCTTTCAGTCAGTATGCAGCTTGACTATTTAGCTTATATACAAATATTTTAAATATTTGCTAACAATTGTATTTGACAGGCTAGAGGAAAAATAGTGGAATATAGAGGAACAAAGAAGTCTGAGATGGAATGGGGAGGGGAGAACTCAGTGCCATCAACTATGCTCAACCTGGGGGCCATGCAATTTATTCTGAGTTCAGCTCCTACCATTCCTGAATCCATCCTTTATCTTCATATATTAAATTCAACCTGTGGGGTGGCTGGGAAATTAAATTCAACCTGATCCTCTGAAACAAAAAATGTGCACTTGGAAGAGTCCTGATTCAACCTGAGAACCACCTCAGGCTTCCCTGTTTCACTTTGCATTGCTTCAAAACCACTAGTTTTCCTAAGAAATTCCAAATTCAAAGCATATTCCTGTTCATGAACTTGATAAAAAAAATTAATTATATGCATGATAAGTCACAGATGATAAAATATTTTGGTTATTTTCATTTTTACTGCATTGCCATGTAAGATATGTTAATTTAAAAAAACCTGCTGATATATATCGTTCAGAGCATGGTATTTGCTTAAACATATTCATATGAGTCCCCTGGACAGCAAAGAGAACAAATAGGTCAATCTTAGAAGAAATCAGACACCTGACTGCTCCTTAGAAGGCCAAATAATAAAGATGAAGCTAAAGTACTTTGGATATCAAATGATAAGAAAGGATTCACTTGAGAAAGCCTTGATGCTGGAAAAGGTAGAGGGCAAAAGAAGAAGGGGGCGGCCAAAAACAAGATGGCTAGATGGTATTGTAGATGCAATGGGCGGGTTGAGGAGGATGGTGGAGGACAGGGATGCCTGGAGGGCAATGGTCCATGGGGTCGCAAAGGGTCGGAATCGACTGTGCAACTGAACAAAAATTCATACGAGAAACAGGAGAATAGTTAGGAGAAAAGCAGGGAAACAGTTAAACATTTGGCAAAGATCAAAATATACACAAGATTATAATAAAGCACACATGCACACACTCCACCACTCCAATCCAAATGTTAACTTTGATGGCATAAGTGTCTCCTTGATTCTGGTCCAGCCCTCATGTGCTTTTTTGGCCTCAAAAGATATTATTTTTCAGAGTAATTTTAGAAGGAGGGAGTGGCAATAACGCTGCTGTACACTGGCAAATTCTGTATCTCAGAAGAAATCAGAGAATCACAACTGATTCTGCCAAAAATTGTAATGCCTTGGCTTGAAATGCAAACTTCTGCTATGAGTATGAAGATGAGCATTATGGTGTCTGAGTTATTCTCTACCTTAATATAGAAAAATATTCTTCCCTTCTTCATCGTCGTCGGCTGCTACTCATATCCGAGCATTCATTTTTCCTGGAAGTCATTTTCTCAGTTGATGGATGTGTCTCTGGTGACTCCATAAACTAATCCTGGCATTAAACATCCAACCTTCTTATCTACAAAATTATGCTGCTGACATCACTTTTTTGTCTTTTTTTCTTGCTGACTTCCTCTTCTTTCTCTGCTTACTGATTTGGAGGACACTTGGTCCATATCCTCCACTTTCACACTGAATGAAGCAGAGATTGAGATTACAATAAAACCCCTTCTTACATAAAAAGTCTGTTCCATAGGCTTTTATGTAAATTGGTTTTTCACTTTACTTGAAGCAAACCCATAGGAAAAATGGGCGTTTTTTACTTAACTTGAAGTAAACCCATAGGAAAATGATATTTATGTAAATTGAAGCAACCCCATAGGAAAAATGAATTTTTTACTTAACTCAAAGCAAACCCAGAGGAAACTTTGTTATGTAAATCGGGAGATTTATGTAAATCGGGACATGGTTTTGGTGCAAAAATCATTATGTAAGTCGAATTTTATGTAACTCAAGGCATATGAAAGTGGGGGTTTTACTGTATAGTCCTCTTCTTCTTGTAAGATACTCATAATATCACTGTGGAACATTACTAGCACAAGGAGCCCTGGCACTTCAAATGACACAGGACATGGTGAGGATACCTGAAGGGAGGGGAGATGTTCGAGAGCCGTGGTTCCCAATGTGGAGCACACATATCACAGGGGAGCAATCTAATTTTCAAGGGGGACAATTCAAGAATGATTTATTAACAGAGAATGGCCTTTTAGGTTTCCTCCACATGAATAGGAGCTCACTTTTTGAAGAATAAGAATTACATGTCATGGGGGGAGGGGGGTCCAGGATGTTAGGGATGCTTAGGTAGTCTATGGCCCAAAAAAAGGTTGGGAACCATGCTTCTAGAGCTTCAAGGTATATGTGGAAGGGGGAAAACTTGCAAATATTTTTGTTGCAAAAATAGGATGAGAGGAAGAGACTACACAGCCATTAGGTAATGGATGGTGTTAAGACAATTTTCCTGAGCATTCAGGCCTCAATCTAAATCAAGCATGGGAATGCAGGCAGCATTTTTATCCCATTTTAGTATGTTAAATTTCATTGTAGGTCCTTCCCTCTCCTTGTTTCTTCTCACATTCTGCTCCCAAATTGATCAGCATTTCCTCCACCATCACTACTTCCTTTTGAACTGGAAATATAAATTCAAACTCAAAGAGGAAATCCAAATTGCAATAGGGTTTAAGGACACACCAATCACTCTCATCCTCACTGATGCCATGCTGTATTCTGAGACTGATCTCTAACTGTCTGAGAAAGGCTGAAGACCAATTCACATTCCTTTCTAACTACAGATCTCACCAAGATTTTTTCACTTTGAAAGGCCGCTACTTCCTCACAAATGGTATATTGGGAGGTGTCTTCCCTGTGGCAATGTATGGTTGTGAGAGCTGGACCATTAGGAAAGCTGAGCGCAGAAGAATAGACGCCTTTGAGATGTGGTGTTGGAGGAGAGTTTTGAGAGTCCCCTGGACAGTGAGGAGAACAAATAGGTCAATCTTAGAAGAAATCAACCCTGACTGCTCCTTAGAAGGTCAAATAATAAAGATGAAGCTAAAGTACTTTGGACATCAAATGAGAAGAGAGGATTCACTTGAGAAAGCCTTGATGCTTGGAAGGGTCGAGGGCAAAAGAAGAAGGGGATGGCCCAAGATGAGATGGCTAGATGGTATTGTAGAGACAATGGGCACAGAGCTGAGCGAGTTGAGGGGGATGGTGGAGGACAGGAGTGCCTGGAGGAAAGTGGTCCATGGGGTCACAGAGGGTTGGAATCGACTGTGCGACTGAACAACAAAACAACTATAATTAAAACATCTAGCACTTCATCTCTATATGCCAGGAAGGAATGTGACAAACCCCCATTCTGGCTTCTCCCATCCCACCCTTGTTGTGGAATATAAATGCAGCATAAACACTCACCTCAGTAGATACTCAGTAGAATTAGGCTGAGACTACACAGGTAAATAGGACAGAATTTGCTTTAGAAGTAAAAAGGATGTAGTGTTTTTTTAATGATCACATGATACAAAAACCTTTTTTTGCTTCCAAAGTTATTTTGCCTGTTGCTGAGTGCTTATACTTTTTTCAGTCCGGGGTAATTAAACAGTGCTTTCCTCATATGATCAGTTGTTTTATTCTCCAAAAGAATGGGGGCATGACTAAGGGTATTATTCTGATGAAATACTAAGCTGAGCATGATATTTAGGATAGTGAGAACTCCCACCACCTCTTTCTCCCTAGTCAACCAGAAGGTTTTTCAAACTACTGAGCTTAGCGCTAGATCACCTTACCGCTGTATTGATATATCAGTTTAGAGCTAGACCACTTCTTCATAGACCAAAAAAAGAGAGATTTTAAAAAGATATTAAATAGAAATAACTCTGACTAACTATAGCAGACTACTATGTTTCTGTTATGGAAAACTGTCCCCTTTTCTGTAATGCAATACAACACTTTAAACAATCCACCACATTAAACCATAAAAGAAAACCAGAAATTAGGAGAGGGTAGGATCAAATGAAGGGGGACTAGGGACTATGGCACAGATCAAACCAAATTGGATTGAAGGACCATTGTGGGCAGTGGCACTGGAACAATCTGCAATCTCTGTGTGACTGCCTAATCCAAAAAGAAAGATAAAATAGTCTGCAAATGAAACCACAGCAAAGCCAATTTGCTCTGATTTGTCTTGCCAATGTATTTGCATCCTTAAGTACATCATGTTATACTCAACTATTCTACACTAATTTATGTTGAAAAAGTAAATTGGCATGCTGTTTTGGTTTGCGTAATCATGTGGACTGAAATCCCCTTTTTACCCAACCTCAAAGTGAGCTTTCAGATTGTATGTGGTGGCCTTCCTGCATATTTGTCTCCTTTCTGGTACAAAGCAGCCATGTCTTTTTGATGTTAAAGAAAGTTGACCTTGTATAACTTTAGCAAGTTTTGACTTGTTCCTATGTTATCCAAGTTAGATTCAATGATTGTCCATAACACTTTTCTGAAGAAAGGACTATACCATGACATAAATGTTTCCTATGCTGTCTGATTTATATTAAGAAACTCAGTGTATGCCAATGTATAGAAAGAATGCACTTTCTCATTATTGCATGGCATCAAATAACTTTTTGGAAAATGGCATAGTCCATCATCTAGAAATTGTCAAAATCATCTTTTATTACAGAACATCTCTAAAGTTACCATTTTCTTGTGCTATTCACATGGCTTTCAATTATGTTGTCCAAATCTATTTTACAAGATAATTATATCAATTATTTTAAAAACAGTAGCCACAATCTCATTTCGAACTAGGCATGCACTGGCATATTGATTTCATGGAGCTCATATGTGCTAACTCTTGGTTAGATTGTGGCCATTGGATTAATAATGTGAGGAGTTATTACAGTGATGGTGAACCTTAGCACTCCAGGTGTTCTTGGACTTCAGCTATCAGAAACCCAAGTCAGCACTCCTGCTGATCAGGGCTTCTGGGAATTGAAGTTCAAGAACATCTGGAGTGCCAAGGTTCACCGAGTTATTACTTAGCTCCTGAGATTCTTTACACTTAAAAGACTCACTTTTATACCTGGGTCTCATTTTTTTAAACAAATAAACAAGAACATTTCAGATTGCTCTGTGATAAGAGAAGGTAGTTACAAACAGGTTTAAACATGAGGTTTTTACTTTCAAATAAATTGCTTAAAGTACTGATTAATATTCTCCCCACACTTCCAAACTCACAAGTTGTTTCACTGAATGCTATTACCACTGAGGTCTACCACATACACACCATATTGAGCAGGATTCCTATACTTTCCCCCCCTATTTATTGACTTTGGGGGACTGACAGAGAGAAGGGAGAGATTTGCACTTTGGCCACCTCTGCCTGAACACATCCATAATTTTAGAAATATATGTGTTGCATCTACCTCAGTAGTGTAGCGTGGGGGGGGCTAGGGGGCGGCCCACCCAGGGTGGCACTTTTTGGGCATATGGGTGTTCTTGGACTACAATTCTCAGAAGCCCTAGCAGGAGTGGGTGCCACCATCCTAGGCCAGGGGGCGGCAAATTTGGCTTACGCCCCGGGCAGCTGAATCCCATGCTAAGCTACTGATCTACCTGCAGGACCAAAGCTTGGGAGTTCAATTCCCCACTAGGCCTCCTGGGAAAAGTAATTGTCAAGCTGCACTATCCCAGGGCACCTCTTAAAGAAGGGAATGAAAATTTTAATTAATTTTTATAATTAAATTTGGTTGTTTGGCTCATAATGCCATCTACAAGAGCGGGACATATGCTACAGAGAGCATTTTGTTTTGCCTCCATGATATTTGATTTGGAAGCTGTGTCTGTGACAGTTTGGAAAAGTTACGTATTGTACTACAGCTCCCAGAATCGTATACAGTTTGGACAATTATGAGAACTGTAGCCCTAAAAAGTAAATTCCACCAGTTTAGCATTTAGTTTCATTTTATATTTCTTTGGGATTTCTTCAGGGTTAACTCCTCCTCGCTCTGATGTTACAGCCTTGTCCAATGTCACCTCCCAATATGGTTTTTGGACTCCCAATAACTTCAAAAACCAAAGATTGGGAAACACTGTTCTAAAATATCCTCTAACTTTCAACCTCAGCAGGGGAGGGGATGTCCTTCGCTGAAACAGGACACATGGCTCATAGTAAACAAAGCCTTCACCAAGTGAGAAGTGAACAAAGCAGTTCAGATATTTACTATTCATTGTAACTAAGCTTTCATTGTCCACCTAGGCCTGGGATGGTGAAGCTTGGCACTTCAGATGTTCTTGGACTTCTATTACCAGAAGCCCAAGTCAGCACTCTTTTGCTGATCAGGGCTCCTGGGAATTGAAGTCCAAGAACAGCTGGTGTGCCAATGTTTGCCATCACTGACCTAGGCCATTCGGTTTCAGGGACAGGGTTGTAACAATTGACACAGAACTGAGTTAAGATTCTGGGCCTCATGGCCTTATTTATGATCATCCTCAAACCCACAAGGTCACAGGCATTACTACATTTACTCAGATTCCTGGGTTTGCTGAATGGGAGATTTTGGGAATTATGGTCCAAGAAGTAACTCTTCCAATGTTTGTTAGGAAAAAACGTAGATTGCCAGAAATTATATGGAGAAACAAGTATTTTGGATTTATAAAGAAAGACAGCTGGCAAAAGATGTATGCTGTAGCACCAATTGGTTTCTATTCTCACACAATTCAAGGTACATGGTGCCTGCATCCAGTCCAAGTAGGAAAATTCACAGCTACCTCTGTCCCTCACAACAATAAAACACAGTAATAATAAATTAAATAACTAAAAAATCACTGCTGTTTTGTTGCCTAATGGTAGGACTGATCCTGTTTTAAGAAATGTGTAGTAAACTATATTTGAGAAACATGCATCATGATTCATTAGGGTGCTCAAGTGCCTAAATGTGCAGATGTGAATTTGGTGGAGACATAGTATTTTGCTGTTCCTCAACTTAATCTCATCAGGCTGCCCCTATTAAAACAGATTAACAAGCAGAACAGGTGAATATACTGTACTCTAAAAGGAGTATCTGGCATAGTAGAATTTATGCTAAAGACAGATCATGTGTTTACTGTGCATTTCCATTGAAGCAGGGGTGGGGATGCGGTGGGAGGATGTCTAGGAAAATTTTATTGGCTCAGGACTTCAGTTTTATGAAACTTACGACTTTCTGTGATCTTGAGAAATTTTAACAATCCAAGTTCCAAATCACTCAAATATATTCAAATACGTGTGGCGAAAATCAGTGCCCAATTACGCCGTACAACTTGGACTCTGCACTTTCTCCCCCATAATGTGGTTTGTTGCGTTTCAGATTAACCACAAATTAAGCATTAACTTAACGTCTGAATACCAGAAGGAAAACAAATATTTTAAAATAATAACATTCCAGAATTGCTGATTTATAGTCATACACTAGTACCAGTGGCTAGTCCTGACTATTTGCAACAATATAGAGCGATTTGTCTTCCTTCACTGCTCCATACCTTCTGTTTTGAGATGCCAGCAAGATATGAAGGATGACTGAATTTACAGCTGCATTAACACCACTGTGACACTTGTTCGTATGTAATTTGCTAATGTTGTACTAGGCAGTGAAAAGTGCTCCATCATTTCCAGCGTGGCAGAACAAGCTACTGGAGATACCGTGCCATTTTTGGAACATGTCAGGGACACAGATCATAGCCCTCCTCTTTTGTCTCTCTGGAATGGGGGCGATTATTGGTGCCATTGCCTCTAATGAATGGAAAATAACCAGCAGGGCATCTTCTGTGATCACAGCCACATGGGTCACCCAGGGGCTCTGGATGAACTGTGCAGGAAACGCTCTGGGTTCTTTCCACTGTAGACCTCATCTGACTATCTTCAAGATCGAGGGTAAGCAAGCTAAAGGACATAATATCTTCTCAGGTGGGCAACCAATATTTTTAAAACAGCACTAGGCATCAGAACTGCATGTTCATTTGGATCACTGGGATCTGAGTTTTGGAGGAGGGGCATTCTAGGAGATCAATATAAGCAAGAATCCCATCCCCTGCTAGGACTAATTCTTTTTCCCCATTTCTACTGTCATCAGTGTGATTGATTGATTGGTCGGTCGGTCGGTCGGTCGGTCGGCTGGCTGGTTTGTTGGTTGGTTGGTTGAATGGAGTTATCTCCTGCATCTCTACAGTAGGACTGAAAGGATTTGTTCCTGCTGCTCATACATTTTTGGCTTTCATATGTAGGAACTCAATGTGTTTTTAACAAAAACATAGGCAAGGGCATGTCTGTGCCAAACTGTATACATCTGCATATGTTTACTAATGCATATCAACATCCCAAACTGGGTGGTGATAATAGCAACATCAAGATAAAAAATGGTATATCTGGATCAAAAAGGGATACAGGTTATTGTCATGTCCCTCCATAAAATGCATACACAGTAATGCTATTGTTGTTACATATGACCTGTGTTGACCCTAGGAATGAGAGATCTCCAAAATGTTCTGTCCTCAACAACCCTTCTCAGCTCTTGTAAACTCAAGTCTGTAGCATTTCCTTTAACGAATCAATCCATTCCAAAATTGGTATTCCTCTTTTTTGGCTGTCTTTATCATTTCCCAGCAATATTGTCTTTTCCAGAGCATCTTGCCTTCTCATAATGTGTCCAAAACAAGACAGCCACACTTTTGTTGGTTTTGCCTCCAGAGATAGTTCAGGCTTGTTTTGCTCTAAATCTCATTTGTCTATCTTTCTCACAGTCCAAGATATCTGCAAAGCTCTCATCCAGCACCATATTTCAAACGAATCATTTTTTCTCTATCAGCTTTCTTTCACACCTGTACATAGTGGTTGGAATATAAGTGTATGGATAATCTTGCCCTTGGTCTCCAGTGACACATCATTACAATTTATGATGTTTTCTAATTCCTGCATTACTGCCCTTTCAAGTCTCAGCCTTCTTTTGATTGCTTGGCTATAGTATCCATTTGGATTGAGGATTGAACCAAGGTATACAAAATGTGTAACAATTTCAATTTCTTTATTGTCAACATTAAAGTTGTATAGTTCATCTGTAGTCATGACTTTTTTCTTCTTACTGTTCAATTGCAGTCTTGCTTTGGCACTTTCTTTTTTGATTTTCACTAAAACCCATTTCAGGTCACCACCACTTTCTGCCAGTAAGATGGTATCATTTACATATCTTAAATTATTCATGTTTCTTCCACCAGTTTTCACTCCTGCTTTCACCTGAATCTAGTCTGGCTTTCCATATGATATGTTTTTCATACAGATTGAACAAACAAGAAAATGAAATGCACCCTTATCTGACCCCTTTGCCGATAAGTCTATAATATGTGGACCATCCTTCTAGAACTCCACAAGTCATCATGATGGACAATTTGCTAACTGCTTCATTAGCTTACTAAAGATCTCTTTGCTTTTGCATTCAGTATAGAAAGAGTCAACAGGTTTGGCAATATCTTGTGACATTGAGTTCAATGTTTCCCTAACATATTTTTGTGAAGGAATCACTCTCCTTTGTGTCTTTGTAGCCTGCTGCCTAATCTCTTTTATGTTTGTTTGCTTTTATATTTTGACAGCTTGCACTCTAGTCACTTCTGGGATGGTGCTCTTTCTTGGCTTCTGTTTGCAGCATCATAATTTACTATTCTTATTCTTATGCTATTTCTCCCCACCACCACCACTCACAAACCCATAGAAGTCAGACACCGGGCTTCTCCATGCTACTTTTCCACATGTGAAATCAACACAGCTTGAAAATAGGCTGGAGTTGGTCACTTTCACTTTTTGGACCAATATCAGGAAAGGATTTTTAAAACCTAATCTACTAAAAATAAGACTAGAAAAATAGTGTTTTGTCCATTTAAAATGTTGGTTTTGATATGTTTTTTTCAGGATGCCCATATTAAATCTGCATTCTTTTTTTAAAAAAAATGGGAAATGCACCTACATCTCCCATTTGAAACTAGAGTTGTATTAGGTAGGCCAGCCTTGGTGCTGTAAATACAAGGCATCCCAAAAGTCACCATACATAAGCAAAATTGCAAAATAACAGATATCGTAGAACGTGTTCACCATGAGTAGGGGAGAAGACTTCATGTGTGTGTAAAAAGTGGTGGCCAATGCATATAGAATATTTTGTAAAAATTTGGGAAGAATATTTTGGACATAAAGGTAGATTTAGCTACCATTTCCTATTTTCCTTATGTATGGTGAATTTTGGGACACTCTGTAATTGGACAACCATACCCAGAAGCATTATGGTTAGAACAACCAGGAGTCTATGGTATTTCTCAAGATCTCAGTTTCTGGAAATATGGTTTAAGACAGGGATCTGCAAACTTGGCTCTCCAGGTGTTCTTGGACTTCAATTACCAGAAGCCCAAGTCAGTATGCCTGCTGATCAGGACTTCTGGGAATTGAAGTCCAAGAACATCTGGAGAGCCAAGTTTGCTGACCCCTAGTTTAAGATCATCAAGAGTCCCAAAACTAAGAATCATTGTGAGGCAATGATCTATTTCCAGTTATGCTTCTTTAGCATAACACTGTAAGAAGCTTTGATTGAAAATAAGTGTCTGGTTTGAAACTAGCTCAGAGACTTGCTACACCCTCCCAGGTGACTACTGCGATCATAGCCATCAATTCTTACTGGATCAGTTCAACAGGAATGTCCAATAGCTTTAAAAATACTGCACATGGGATTCAGTCTCCCCAAATAATGTTTAGAAATACTGTAATGTAATTTGGAGCAAAGCCAACAGTCTTTGTGCAAAATGCAGCTGGGATGATTCCCATGATTCTCCCTTAAAGGTCTCTGTACTCAGTGATGGGATGTTACTGGTTTGGACCGATTCGCCCAAATCGGTAGTACCTCATCAGGAGGGATCGCCTGGGGGGGGGGGTTTAAAACCCTGGGCAACCAATTCAGTCGCCTCTCTGCCCCCTCCAAAATGTATTTCCGGGCAGCCAGAATGGCTGCCCAGAACTGCGCATGCGTCAAACCTCCTTTTGACGCATGCACAGTTCTATTTATTTAGTGTGCATACGTCAAATAGAGGTTTGATGCATGTGCACTAAAAAAAAAGAACTGCGCATGCATCAAACGGAGGTTTGACGGATGCACAGACATTTTTAAATTTTTTCTTTGCTCCGCCCACGATGTCATAATGTCATGACATCGGCTACTCCCACGACGTCCATGACATCATGACGTTGGCTACTCCCACGACGTCCATGACGTCACGGTGGGGTAGCGGTGATTTTGACAACCCACCACTGTCTGTACTGTATGGTCGGGGGCAGGGGGAGCCCATCCTACTGTACTGCTGTAACAGTGCAGATCTAGTTGAACGCCCTTTTCCATAGGTGGCTACAAATCTGGTGTGTTTGAATGAAATAGAAAATGAAAGATTGGTTAATCAACATGAAAGAGCAAAAACCACCAAAGCTTCTGATGTTGCAAATAGAGGCTTTTTTCTTTCTTTCTATAACTGCAAATGAACTAACCTGGATTAGTTTCTCAGCTGCTTCCTCATCTCTCACCCCTTCCTCACCAATCAGGGATGGCTCTATATAAGCCATTTCTTTTGTCTATTCTCTTTCATTCTAATAATGTTCTTATTTTTATGCCTATGAGGCTGGGGCTAAATAGTGGGGGAGGACGGTCATGTTGTTGATGTTTTGCTGTGCTTTGTGTTGCTGTTTTTGTGTTCTGTTGTATTGAGGCAGCAGTTGTTTGGAGATAGCGTGTGTCTCTTGTGCCACAGGCCAACACCATTTATAGCATTCAGATTTCTGCCCACCCAACCACCCCAAAAAGGTAATGAAAAAGGAACTACAGTAGTAGTAACTACATTCTTTTAACAATTAGAGAAGCAAAGAATTTCTTTTTAGTAGTAACCTGTTCTTAAAAGTTGAATTTCTGTCTCCTTTGACTGAGCGGTGAAATTATCTACTTCAAAGCTTCCCAGCTCTGGCATGAGCACAATAATAATCCATGTAAAAATGCAGATGTGTTTGGATGGGATGGGAGTATGTGGCTTCTAGCATAATCATGTTTCCATTGTCAGGAACATCAATATGGTGGCTATATAATACACATGGCAAAACTCACAGTGTGGCCATTTACAACTGTTGTTATCGAAAGCAGACATAAATATGGCCATGTTGCCCATCTACAAATCTTTCCACAGCAGGTATTTGTCTTCAGGTAATAATTTATTGCATCAAAATGGTTTCTGCCTATAAGCATTCCAAAGGAAGCTACATTGTGCATCTTTTATCTGATTAACTATATTAACCAGTTGGGTATCTTTAGAGATAGAGAAGTTTGGTAAGTGGACTTTGTCTACTCTTCTTTCATCCAGTAATGAGATGCAACCTGTTCCTGGAATACATCATTACAAACTGCTCATTTGCTTAGCAAGATGAACCCTGATTCAGGTTTCCAAAGGAAATAAGGGTGCAGGAGTTTAATATTTCCTTTCCCAGATGGCAAGCTTCCAAATAGGCACAAACAATCAAAAGTTGCCTTCCAGTAATTTTATGCGTATATAGACAATTAAAATGAAACAGAATGGCTCCTTACATGTTGCTCCTCATTTAAATTGAAATGAATTATTTGTACTCCAAATGCTCTATTAATCCTAATTTAGCAGAAATGTGGCTTTTGGACTACAGGCTCCAGAATTCTTCAATTGCTTGTGTCTCATTGACAAATAACTAAAAAAAATAGTGGGAATTGTAATCCCAAAACCGGCATAATTCTATCTGAAAGGCTTTAAAATTCTGTCTACACTGTCATATAAAATATTTTTAAAAAAAACATGTGTTTTATATGTTATTTATACGTACTTGGTAAGGATGAACGTGGTCCAAATTTTGATATCTCCAGTTGAAATAGAAGCCTTGGTTTGTGTTGCTTGCAAAAGCTGTCACATATCCTAAAGATTTAACTGTTAGAGACCTAAGAGGAGCTGAATTCTTCAACACAGCAACTTACATTAACAAACTACAGTATTCCCAAAGAATCTTTGAATTTCTATTTCACACTAATGAAATTTTCAAAGATACTTTAAATTTCAGTTCAACCTAGTAACTGCAGAAACTGCAAGTCTTCCTGTACAGTTACATACTACAAATAGATGTGACCAACCCGGAGCCTTCTATGTGTTGTCCTAGTAATAAAGATGCACCGTAAGTTCATTTATAAGCAGTGCATAATGCATGCTGTGAACAAGGCATGTCAAAGTTTGTTGTATGACATGGCTTGAAGATAATAGGGATGCAAGGTTTGTTGCCAACCCTTCAACATCTCCCATGTCATAATTAACAACTTATCTTCACTGGAAAAGCATTTCTACAAAAAGGCAAATTAGTGACCAAACCAGAAAATTAAAGCTTTCCTTTGTAAACAGCAGCATGGGAGAAAGGCCTTCTCTAATCTGTTGCCCACCAGCTAGCCAAAATATTGAGGAAGACTGAAGAGCAAAATGGATGTTACAGATAATGTATCTTTAGAAGCTAAAATCAGGTTGTATTCTGGAGATGTGATTCAGGCGGACCTTTATCACTGAGCAATTTCGTTGCTATATGGGGTGATTGTTCTATGAGGTTCCACTGTAACTATTTTATTGCTTTTCAGAAATAGGAACTAAAAAGAAACTTTTGAAAAATCAAACTACTTTGGGCAACCTTAAAAGTTTAACAATACAGTAATTTAGTGCAATTTTTAAAGCAACTTTCCAAGTTCTGCAGGGGTACGTTGTTGACAGATAGACAAAACTTTTGTCCAGGAAGAAGTATAGCAACCCTAATAGAAAAGGGAGGCGTTTTGTTGTTGTTCAGTCGCACAGTCAATTCCGACCATTTGCGACCCCATGGACCATCGCCCGCCAGGCACCTCTGTCCTCCACCATCCTCCTCAGCCCGCTCACCTCTGTGCCCACTGCATCTACAATATCATCTAGCCATCTCATCTTGGGCCATCCCCTTCTTCTTTTGCCTTACACCTTTCCCAGTATCAAGGTTTTCTCAAGCGAATCCTCTCATTTGATGTCCAAAGTACTTTAGCTTCATCTATACTATTTGACCTTCTAAGGAGCAGTTAGAGTTGATTTCTTTTAGGATCGACTTATTTGTTCTCCTCGCTGTCTAGAGGACTCTCAAAATTCCCCTAAAACACCACATTTCAAAGGCATCTATTCTTCTGCGCTCAGCTTTCCTAATGGCCCATCTCTCACAAACATACATTACCACCAGGAATACTATTGCTTTGTCTCTGCAAATTTTTGTTTTCCTGGTGATGTCTCTACTTTTCACTATGCTCCCCGGGTTTCTCATTGCTTGCCTCCCAAGAATCAGTCGCCTTTTTTTTTTCATGGCTGCAATTTCCATCTGCAGTGAGCTTTGATCCTAGGAAAATAAAATCTGTCACTGCTTCTGCTTCTTCTCCATCTATTTTCCAGAGACTGATAGGGCCTGTTGCCATTATCTTGGTTTTCTTGATGTTGAGTCTCAAGCCAGCTTTTGCACTTTCTTCTTTCAACCTAAGCAGGAGCTTCTTTAGGTCTTTCTCACTTTCTGCCATTAGCTTGGTATCATCTGCGTATCTAAAGTTGTTGATGTTTCTCCCAGCAATTTTGATCCCAACTTGTGATTCGTCCAACCCTGCATTGCTCATTATGTGCTCTGTGTATAAGTTGAATAAGTAGGGTGATAAAATGCAGCCTTGTCTTACTCCTATTCCTATTCCAATCCACTCCATCATTCCGTATCCTCTCCTAACTGTTGCTTCTTGACTCTTGTACAGATTTCTCATGAGACATATAAGGTGTTCTGGTATTCCCATATCTTTAATTACTTGCCACATTTTATTGTGGTCCACACAGTCAAAGGCCTTGATGTAGTCAATGAAACAGAAGTAGACTTGTTTCTGATATTCCTTTGTTTTCTCCATGATACAACATATGTAGGCAATGTGGTCTCTAGTCCCCCTGCCTCTTCTGAACCCTGGCTGCACTTCTGGTAATTCTCTCTCCACGTGCTGCTGAAGTCTGTCCTGTATTATCTTGAGCATAACCTTGCTAGCGTGTGGGATGAGCGCAATTGTTCGATAATTTGAACATTCTTTGACATTACCCTTTTTGGGAATTGGAACATATACTGATCTTTTCCAATCCTGTGGCCAGAGTACCTTTTACTCTGCTTCTTCTCCCTCACAAATGCTCAAATAATCAAACTGGGACTTGCTTTTCACAGCATATCTGAAGACAAACAGCATGACTGGGTCATTTATTAAGGAATTAATTTCTGCAAAAACACATTCCAAACCTGATTTAAAAATTGTTTGGCAATATCATTTCAAATGAGATGATAAATGTATCATGTGGTACTTGTTATAATAATTTAAATCTGTTGAAAACCCAAATCATGTTAGTAGATTGGCAGAAAGTTGAAATTATTCAGAAACTGAATTCACACACTTTTGTGATACAGTGCTTAGAACCACTAACACAAAGAATACTTTTAATCACATTGAGACCTTTATTTCCCTTTCAAAATCCTTGCTACCTGCTTTGGAACTAAGAATGTAAGTATGATTAGGAATTTAATTAGGCATGTAAACACGGAGCTTTTACATAGAGGTGGAAATTCTGCTATTTCAAATAGGCCCACTCCAATTGTGACTTACTATGCAAATAAGTCACAAGAAGAGTAGGGACTTTTTTAAAATACATTTTTATTAGGTTGTTTATTGTCTTAGAGTAGGCACTTTTTAATCTTTCAAATCTATGGAGTAATTAATTTGCTAAATCCCCATTGGTTCAATGAATTTCCTCAAGTGGAACTTACTACATTAAGCAAGAGTATTTCCGCTAATGAGAGCTGGGTTGTCTATTACTTTTACTATGGGCAATTCATTTGTTGTTACCTATAATCACTGATGTCATTATATTCTTAACAATAAATATTTCCCCTCCCATAATAGTAAATCACTTGGAATTCAGTGAGACCCATCCAATATAGCAGTCGGGCGCTTCCTGTTTCTGTGGTGTGAGCCCAGGCACTGGAAGACCCCAAGTGCCACAGTTTAGCTACCAAAACACAGTGGAGAAGCGGAGAAAAAAATCCCAAAATGGAGCAAAAATTCTCCACAAAACCTCCCGCTACCTTGGGAAGTGGTGGCGGCTGTGCAACAATGGTATGATTACCATGGCGGTGGCAGTAAGTGATGTATTGGGACTTCCAGTGGTGGTGATAGCTTCTGGAGGTGTTGGGGTGGCCATTGTGGGCTGTATTAATGAGCTCCATGGGCCAAAATAGGCCCAGGGGCCATAGGTTGGGAACCCCTGCTATAATTTCTTTTTGGCGGAGAAACATGTGGAAGTCTGAGGTATAGGCTCCAAAAGATTTTACAGGAACAAACTAATATAAACAATCTCAGTGAGTGTTCTCAAACAGAATCATGTGCCAAGAGTCATTAACTGCTTCTTAGTTCCAGTTTAGAAACACATCCCTATTGAAATAACACATATTGTATTTCTTTATATCGTGACCTCCAAAGGTAAGCATATCCTCCATCCAAATATTTTGTCTTGTCATGGACTTGGCAATCTTTTTAATTCCAAGTGGGCGGCAAACTTTCCAAAGGCCCTGGTATGTGTTCACGTAGTTCTGATGAAGTGGTTTCCCTGTGAATCACAAATTATCCACTCTCAGAGTGCACAATTAGTCCTTTAGTTTAGCAACATGCTACGTTTCTCAGCAATAAAGTGGAAGAGTCTCGCTCTGTGGTGTGTAATAACCATGGCTGAAAATCAGAGATTTTCCAATGTAATATCAGAAAACAAAACAAAATAAACAAAACAAAATATAAATAAAATAAAATAACACTGTAACATTGTAGCCCTTTAAAGACTAACTGCTATATTTTTATTGTTAGCTTTCGTGGATCAAGTCCACTTCTTCAGACAGGTCTGAAGAACCACAGACCACAGACTAACACAGCTACTATTCCAAAAGATTTCCAATGTAATGAAAATGTATCTTTTTTGTTTACTCATTACAGTACTTTTCTAAGCATTAAAGGGGATGAGGAAAGGTCACACAGGAAGTTCATTTGCTATCACATACTGTACTGCCTTTCTTAATGGCAAAAGAGAAGGAGCAAAAAGGAAGCATTTTTAAAAGGAGAGAAGATAGCTCTAAATGAGATAAAAAGAGGGCAAGGATGAACTGCAGAGACTTAGGTTAGCTGAGGAACCAAACTTTTTAAAAGATAATGGTTTCCTTTAGAACCTGGCAAAGAGGAAGGACTCAGCAGAGTAGTGGAGGCAGCAAAAGGAGCAGAAATAATTAAAAGAGCTGATATATTTTAGATTTTGTAAAATGGAATGGGAAAAATGAAAGCAATAGCAAGTGAAAGAATTGTAAACATATGTACATTCTTCCTCAAGGGAGGAGGTAACATGAACTGAGGAGACTCCGGTTAGTCAGGAAATAAAATGTTTAAAAGAGGCTGATGTGTTTTGGAATTAGGAAGGTAACAGGTAAAAAATCCAAATACTCTTCTTCTGTGTTACTGTCCTGATGATCTTGAACATACACTGTTGAATATACTCAGGCAAGCAGCAAGTGGTGGCTGAAGTTCTACAACAGTTCAAGCTGTCCAATACATTAATACTTACAAGAACGCAGAATGTAAGGATTTCATCCAATCTGGGTCTATGTGTATTAGACTAAAAATCCCAATTGGATTTTGCACCTGGCCCCTGTAGTTTAAAGCATTTGCAA
Source organism: Furcifer pardalis (assembly GCA_030440675.1). Lineage (NCBI taxonomy): Eukaryota > Metazoa > Chordata > Lepidosauria > Squamata > Chamaeleonidae > Furcifer > Furcifer pardalis. The sequence continues at coordinate 189,431,090 of CP126890.1, read as the reverse complement.
AGAAAGTGCCAAGGAAAGTTTTACTTTTTGTTATACTTTTTTTAAAACAATTTATTATTTATTTAGATTTATATTGCCGCCCACTCACCGAGGCGACTCAGGGCGGCTTACAGTCAAAACAACAACAGTACAATAAAAATTATAAAATGGAACCACATAAAACAACCAAACCAGAACACAAAGTAACTCCCGTCAGGCCGTTGTTGTGGGCCCAGAAGAGAGGGCAAGGTCCCCAGCCACTGCTAGGCCTTGGCATCTTCTTCCTCAGGCCGTTGTTGTGGGCCCAGAGGAGGGGGCGATGTTTTGTGCAGTAAAGAAAACTGGATGCTTGAGGGAATTACTGAGCAATTTCATGCTTTTTCCCAATAGCTGCTTCAGTAAAGAGGGCTAGTAGCAAGGAACAGAATGAGAAGTCACTACATTTGCAAACCAGGTGAGGGTTGCTAAAGCACCCTTTTGCTGGCCCAGAAAAGTGTGTAACTAAATGAAATACAGTGAAATCCCTACTTACGTAAAAAGTCTGTTCTGTAGGCTTTTATGTAAATTGGTTTTTTATTGAACTCGAAGCAAACCCATAAAAACAATGAATTTTTACATAACTCGAAGCAAACACATAGGAAAATGATATTTATGTAAATTGAAGCAACTCCATAGGAAAAATGGATTTTTTACATAACTCAAAGCAAACCCACAGGAAATTACTACTACTAACTTTATTGTGCAATTTGTGTTATGTAAATAGGGACATTTGTGTAAATCAGGACATGGTTTTAGTGCAAAAATCATTATGTAAGTCGAATTTTATGTCACTCGAGCCATATGTAAGTCGGGGTTTTACTGTACTTTTTAAAAGCAGCTGGCGTTCCAAGTGTTTTTTCAGGCCTGCCATTCACTCAGTCTGTCCACTCTACCTCACACTATTGTATGTACTAAGAATGGACATTTTAATTTCTCACGGTCATGTTTTGTTGCAGAACCACAGAAAGAAACAGGCCCACAAGGCAAAGACTTTTCCTGTCCTGTCATCTGAACAGTTTGAAACAATGCCCCCCAATTTCAACAAATTGACACGTACCAGCTGTTTCCTAAAAGCAAGAGAAAAAAGAATGGTATAAAAATGGGCCAACAAGTCTATTTATTTTTACCAGGATGCATGTATTCTTTTGTCCCAGTCTGTGAAATGTATCGGGATAAAAATATGCCCTATGCCAAAAAATTTGCAAACTATTATATAATCAAAAGGTGTTATGTTCCAGTTCTTAGTAGGTTAGCTGAGTTCAGGGTGTATATGATTCCCCACCCCCATCCCAAATTGGAAATACTTCAGGATGTAAGAAACATGTGCTTTGCTTTGCTTTGCTTTTTGCTTTGCTTTTATTCCACTTTGTATTTTCTGGCTCTGGCGATCTGGATGGAAGACACTTGATTCCACACACATTAACATTTCTTCGGACTAAGGGCATTTTGATATCATCCAATGTATTGGAATTCTAACTGAAGATAGAAAAAGCTGCACAACTTACACAATGCAAACTTTTATGAAATCCTACTAATTGATGGTTAAATATATATTATTGTTGATATATGTGGCATTCTTTCCCCCCAATCCTCATCTTGTTGAGTCTAACTAGACACAGGGATACACTTCACACATATGCAGCTTGTTTTAAAGCATCATGCTGTGAAGTCTTAGCACTAAAACAATAGCTATGTACTTAACTTGCATGGGATGCTGCCGACCCACCAACCTTAGAAATATTCTCACCTGGTGGGCAACTTTCTGATGATGTATTTTTTAAAAATGTAGTTATATTTCAGCTAGCAAACATGAAGTCTGTCACAGAAGCAATAACTGAAGTTCTCAAAATCTGGTAAAACTACCAGTCCTTATACTCAACTGGCATAGCCTTTGAGAGCTAAGGCCATCTCTATGTCATGGTGAGATGACAGAGCAGACATTGTTAGAAGTATTTCCGTCATAAAATATACAAATATACAATATAACTAACTTTTAAAAAAATACAGCTGGCTGCAGCAAAAAAACAATTGACAGGATAGAGTTCTATTCATCTTAAAGTCCCTAGGAAAATTAAAATCTCTTATCTTGACAATGAAAAAAATGTAATATATTTCCTAAACAATGTATCTCTTTAGGAAAAGTATTCTACAGTTAGTCACCACAACCAAAAAGCTCCAATCTTTATTGCTGTACAACATGCTTATGAGGAGGAGGACACTTGGAAGAGAGGTTTAGCAAAGATCTCAAAACATGAGCAGGATAGTCGATGAAGAGGACCACTTATTATATTATGTATTTTGGTACAACCAGCAGAGTGACAGTACAGAATCACAGATGTGTAGCAAATCTGATTCTGTCACTTGAAAAACACTGGGCAGATGAGGCCTGGGATATTATCAAGCACATCAGAGCCTCAATGAAAGAAGTCTCAGAGAAGCTACTTTACAACACTGATTTCAACTGCTGAGTCACTTCCTGAAACAGACTATTGGCAAATGTTGGTTTCTTAACATTAAAGGGAAGCAGAGAGACATTTACCGAAAGGAAACATTTATGTCTTGGCTCCAGCTCTTGTTCTTTTGTTGTTTTGCTCCAAGTAATTATCTAATTACAGACTTGTATGGCTTTTATTGCAGCAATGCCTGACATTCAAAACACTGACATAATATGGATAGAATCCCAGGCTTTGGGACTATGGTATATAAACACTTTAAAATACAACACTAACAATACAATATTGTAAATTAAAAGAAAAGGTTAGGTGGATGAGAAACTACACAGCAAGGTGGGGAGTGGGGGGTTCAGATGCATACATTCTTGAACATAATGTGCTGTGTGTGTGTTTGTGTGTCTACACATTTCAAAACCTGATTGTCTTCTCTTGGCTGAAGCCAAGAGAGCACAGAAGTTCAGATGGAGAGAAAGATTAGGACTAGACCATCCTTTTCTCTACAATAACTGAACAAATAAAGCATACATGTATGTGCATGTATGTACAGTAATACCCCGTATAACGTGAGTACCGTATAGCGTGAAAACCGCATAACGTTACAAGATTTTCGGAAACATCTTGTATCGAATAACGTGATTTTTAACGTTATCCGATACAGTCGTTCTTAGCAGCAGGGCGGCTGGAAAGCTGAACGGGGTTCTCCGTTCAGCTTCCCAGCCACCCTGCAGCTACGGCGGCAGGGGTGGGGAGGCTGGAAAGCTGCCGGGGGGCTCCCCCATCGGCTTACCCAGCCACCCCACAGCTGCGGAGGCATGGGCGGGTGGCTAGGGAAGCCGACAGGGAGTCCCCGTCAGCTTCCCCAGCCACCCTGCAGCTGTAGATCGGGTCCTCTGAATTCTCTGGAGGTGTTTCTGGGCTTCCCCGACGTCCTGAGCCAGTGCGGCAAGCCAGAATGTCAGAGTTCGAATCCCGACATTCTGGCTTGCTGCACTGGCTCAGGATGTCGGGGAAGCCCAGAAACACCTTGGATCAGGTCTGCCCACCTCCCTGGACCCGGCGGGGGGGGGTCAGAAACCCCAAAATTGGTAAAAAAAAAACAGACGTTTTTTTTTTTTTACCAATTTTGGGGTCTCTGACCCCCCCGCCGGGTCCAGGGAGGTGGGGAAACCCGCTCCAAGCTGTTTCCAAAGTTCCTCCACCTCCCTGGAGGCAGCAGCAAGCCAAAATGTCAGGATTCAAATCCCGACGTTCTGGCTTCCTGCAGCCTCCAGGGAAACAGGGCTTTTTTTAACATTGTGTGATCAATGTATCGCACAACGTTAAAAACCGTATAACGACGGGACTTGTGGAACCAAGTCATAACGTTATTCGGGGTACTAGTGTATTTCAAAACTCCAACTACTCTCTCTTAGAGGGACACATTGTAATATTTTTGAATTGATATGAATAAGATCGTTAAGAAGTTTCTTTTTTGTATTTCTGATTGTCTTCACACAAAACTGGGGAAACAGAACCATAAAACGATTGGCAGATGCAGGAACAGGGGGGAAATGGGCAGAAATGGGACTAAAAGAAAGAAAGAAAGAAAGAAACTAAGGCTAAATTTGCCTGCTATTCCAGTTACCTTTTGACTTCCTGTTTTGCCATTCCAATCTCCTATAATGATAAGGTGTTGTAGGTCTTCATAGAAATGATTGACTACAGCCTCTTCTGCATCCATGGTTGGGGTATAGACTTGGATTACTGTAATGTTGAATGGTGTGCCTTGAATTCGGACTGAGATCATTCTGTCATTTTAAAGATTATATCCCATTACTGCTTTCCTAACTCTTTTATTGACTATAAGGCAATTGAATAAAATATGAGATATACTTTCAATATCTGGAGAACCACATATGTACATTCTTTCATGATATGGTAAGTGGTGAAAATGCCCATATTTATTTATGGAATTTGGTAACTCAAATCTGGCTATACAGTAAGCCCTTCTTAAAGAATGAAGGAGGCACATCAATAAATATTTTTCAGGTTGAAATGTAATTTTGTTAGAAGCCAGCCACCTTAAAGAACAATTTTTGGCCAGTAGTTCCGAGTCAGATTGCACGCTGATATCTAAGACTCTCTGTTTAAAAATTTCCTTGGCCTGAGTGGCCACTGAGAGCAAATACTGAACTGAAAACCCATAATGAAAAATTACTTTGCAGAGTTATCTAACCAAGAATTTAGGATGATCCCACTTTATCTGTTCAGTTAAGCATAATTTGGGAAGCCTATTAGAGTCCATTAATTGAATCCTCAACCAATATGAAAATGTTTTAAATACTAAATGGCTATACAAGGAGTGGAAGCCCAATTCTGCTCTCACTGCAGGGGCAGACATGTTGCTATCAGTTCCTAAAATACTTATTAGGAATCGGGACTGTATTTGTTCCAGAAGTGGAGCTATATTTAGACCCCTCAATTCTGCCCCATATGACAGCATTGCACAATTTTTGCCCCAAACACTTTTAAAATTGGGGAGAGGATGCCAGGATGATTATAATTAAGCAGTTTATATAGTCTATTTGTACTTACAGCAGCCCTTGATGAAATTCTCTTAAAATTATTTAACCATGCCCCTGTATTGGAGAAACCACTCCAAGATAGTTAAAAGAGTTAACTTGTTCAATAGGCTCACCATTTATCTGCCAATTATAAATCTTGCTTTTCTTACTAAAACCCAACACCGTCAATTGACTCAAAGGCTGCTCTAAGATCTATAAATGCAGCAAATAATTTCTCGCTATTTCTTAGTTGTTTTGTGAGAAGGTGATATAAAATAAAGCAATTATCTATTGTAGATCCTTCTTGTCTAAAACCAGCTTGTTTCTCCACTAAAATATTATTTTCCATAACCCAGTCTACTATTTTGCTCAGCAAATGCTTGGCATACATTTTGTCCACTATTCCAATGAGGCTTATCCATCTATAGTTTTAGGGTCACCTTTGTTTCCTTTTTTGTAAAGTGGCACTATAATGGCAACCTCTCATCCAACTGGAATAAAACCTGCATTATTTATAAACGTAAAAAATCCAGCTAGCAGAGGAGCCCACCAGTCACAATGAGTCTTAAAAAGCCCTGGAGGTAAAAAAAATCTTCCCGGGGAGCTTTATTAGACTTTAAAGATTGAATGATGATTTTTATTTCAGCCATGGAAACAGGAGGCCATTGTGGAAGCTTATCAATAGAAGAAAAATCTGCACGCAGATTGTAGGTATGGCCAGTGATGGGATGTTACCGGTTTGGACCGGTTCGCCCAAACTGGTAGCACCCCATCAGGAGGGGCCCCCAGGGTGGTGGTAAACCCCCGGGTGACCAGTTTGGTTGCCTCTCCGCCCCCTCCAGAAATGTATTTCCGGGCAGTTTGGCTGCCCGGAACTGCGCATGCGTCAAACCTCCGTTTGATGCATGCAAATTCTATTTTTTAGTGCACATGCATCAAATAGAGGTTTTACGCATGGACACTTAAAAAAGAACTGTGCATGCGTTAAACGGAGGTTTGATGCATGCGCAGACATTTAAAAAAAATTAATTTTTTTTCTCAGCCCATGACGTCATGATGTTGGCTACGCCCATGACGTCCATGACATCACGTTAGGGTAGTGAAGATTTTGACAACCCACCACTCGGTATGGCCCAGTTTTGAGTTAGAAAAAAATTGGCATAATAATTTTCCCAAACAGAGGCTGGAACTGGGATATCAAATTGGAATTTGTGTTCCTTTAACAGACCTGCTACATTGTTCTAAAAGAAAACCATTTTTTTGTCACCTGTCTCTCTAGCCCAAATTTGTCTCTCTAGCCCAGACTTCCACCTTGGACCATAATTTGGCTTTATATGCTGATTTGATTTTTTCTAGTAGGGTGTTCAAGAGCCTGATACATAGAGGCCCTCGGATGTTTTCTGCTATGCTTGCAGTCATAGTCATGCCAGTTTGATATTTTCCAGGAGGTTTATGCTTTAGAAAGTTCCTCAGGGTAAAGCATTAGTTAGCGTAAGAGGTCAGGATTTTTTCTGAGCCTAGTCTAGAGGAAGAAATCGAGTTTTTCCAAATCTGAGCCTGGTTCATAATCTCAAAAAGTTTTTACACTGATATTAGATTTAAATACCTTGCATCCCTGTTGGGAAAAAATAACTTTTGGGGACTCTAATCACAAACTGTCCTATCTCCTCCTGGGTTCTAACATGCACATTGTATGTAGAACTGCCAAGTTTTTAATTAAGGGAATGACTAAAAGAATCCGATATATCAATCAAATTAGAGTATTCTGCAAGGGAGATCACTTATCTAATTATGGATATGCATGTAATAATTGTATTAAGGCACCTTCTCCAGTTTACATTCCTTTTAAAAGTAGCTCATTATGTAAGTATTATATTTTTATTGTATTTTTATTGTATTTTATTGCACTCCATTGTATCGCACAGATTTTAATTCTTCTGCTATGTTATGGATAAGGTGATAAGACTAATCAATTAATAAACATATTGACTATAAGAGCCACTCCATTTCTTCTAAAGGATTCTTGCTCACAATAGTAAATTTTACCATCCCCAGTCCATTTTAGGTCACTGATTCCCAAGATATCAATGTTGAGTCTTTCCATCTCATTTTTGACCACGTCCAGCTTTCCTTGATTCATAGATCTTACATTCCAGGTTCCTATGCAATATTGTTATTTACAGCATCTAACTTTCCTTTCACCATCAGATCCATCCACAACTGACTGTCCTTTTGGCTCTGGTCCAACCATGTCACTCTTTCCGGGGCTACTTATACTTGTCTTCCAATCTTCCCCAGTAGCCTATTGGACACCTTCTGACCTGAAGCGCTCCTCTTCCAGCATCATATCATTTAGTCTGTTAGTACTGTCCATGGAGTTTTCTTGGCAAGGGCACTGGAGTGGGTTGCCAGTTCCTTCCCCAGTAGATTGTGTTTAGTCTGAGTTATCCGCTATGGCCTGTCCATCTTGAGTGGCTCTACATGGCATAGCCCATAACCTCATTGAACCACACAATCCCCCTCACCACGGCAAGGCAACAATCCTTAAAGGGGGTAGCATCAGCCACAGGCATTACTTTTAGTATGATAATCACATATGAATAAAATGGAAAGTTTCATTTAGAAAAAGATAGCTGAGCTGAAATTTTACCCTCTCCCTCTACAGTTGAGGAAAGACATCATACAACTAAGCCAACAGAACTAATGGTGTGGGATTATGATAGCCATTTGCTATCCAACAGTAAATGCAGACACAGTGGACTAACATTGCAGCCTATGAGCCACAGGGGTAAAAGATATGGTCCACTTATATGTATTACACTGTTACAGGGTTACAGGGTTTCTAAACCTACAGGCCAGGCAGGGACCAGATCTGGCCCACGGCACTAAATCATCCAGCCTGTGCCCTCATTCCAGACACCACTTCCACACCCACCACCTCAATCCTTGTCTCCTTCGCTTGGCTTGCCATGTTCCTAACAGCGCTCCGTAGCAGGGCACATGTTGTAAGGATTTCAACATCCACCCTGCTACAGAGTGCCATTAGGGACATGCCAAGCTAAGCGGAGGAGACAAGGATTGAGGAGGAGGAGGAAGCGGAGGCAGAAGCGGCGGCTGGAGCGAGGTCGCAGGCTGGATGATTTGGTGTCATGTGGCTCCTCCAGGCAGGGAAGTGGTAGGGGGGAGTGGTGGGTCGAGGTGGTCAGCAGCGGTGGCGGCGGCAGTGTGTGCAGAGTGGTGGGTAGCTGGGGGGGTTGGGGGTGGGCCTACTTGCAATGGGCAATGGGGGAGATTGGGGGGCAGGTGGTCCGGCCCAACAACAGTCTGAGGGGGGATGATCTGCCCCCCCCCCAGCTTTTAAAGATTGAGATCCCTGCATTAGAGTATTTAATGGTTCTGGAAAATATTGCTAAGTGCCATGCTATATGTTAGTTGGCAAAAGATGAGCCTAATTTTCTTTAATTCAACAGATTTTGGCAAGGGTAGGAGAGATAAAAGGAAATGAGCATCAACTAAGTTTTTTTTCTATATAGAAGCATTAAGACAACTACAGTTAACAGAGGTTTCCCTTCGTACTGTATTGAGACGGATAGTCCTGAAAAAAGTAAATTGTGGCAAAGCTAATCGTTTCCTTAGGCAAGGAGAGAGATTCTTTGGCTTTGCTGCCCTCTAATGGTTATGTGAGAACTTCACCCCCTCCCCAAAGAAGGTTCCTTGAAGGCACCATGAAAGGAAATACAGTACAGTACTGTACAGTGGAACTTCAGTTAACCTAATTAATGCGTTCTCTGGCACATTTATTACAGCGAAAATTACTTTAACCAAATTTCCCATAGGAATGCATTGAAAACTAAAATACTTTAAACAAGATGCGGTTTCCCATCAGAATCCATTGAAAACCAATTAATCTGTTCTGGGGGGAAATTCCATAAACTGAGCCAAAATTTCCTATGGATTTCCTTATGCAATTTTTATGTAGCCATTTGTTAACTCAGGTTTCACTGTAAGATGTTGCAATAGAATTTCAGGGAGAGGGACACACCAAAAACAAAAAAAACGTTGCAGGACTTTTTATTTTTTTGTTGTTTTTCTGGTATGTTTGAAACAGACTAACACAGCTACTATTCAAAAGAAGAAGAAGTTGTAAGATAAGTTAAGTACCGCAAGAAAAAATGAGAGTAAAGTAACAATGCCCAGTTAAATACACATAGGACAATGCTGGAGATGAGAAAAGTTACTTTTTGTGAATACCCATGATCAAGGGGCAATTCTGGAAATTGTAGTACAAAATTTCCATTTAAGTTATAGCCCATCATAACTGATCCATGAAACCATAAAGGGTGAGGGGGGAAATCAAAATTGCTAGGAAATTTTACTATGAGAGAACTACATTTAATGTAAAATCCTTCACCTAATCAAAGTTTTGGGCCGTTCAAATACCATGTGACAATTTTAGGGGGGGTCGACCAAAAGTCATGGAAAGTCACGGGGGGGGGGGGTTGGCACTGTCATGTGACTTCAAAATTGTAATTGCTTTTCCCATCCAGCTGGCCATAGATCTATCTTCAAACTATGTGATTTAGTGGGGCGCTCAAAGGTCATGGAAAGTCACAGGGGGTGTCAAAAAAGTGGCCTATTTTAGGTCACGTGGTATTTGAAAGAGCCCTTTTCTTGATTTAGCAGATATTATAAACTGGCCCAAATGAGAAATATTATTTATGTGCTTGCAAAATATGGCTACCTGTATTGTGCTGTTGCATTCCTTTACCAATGCATTACAGGATGTACTTCCTGTTATTTACTGAGCACTTGCTTATATTTGAAAATAAATCTGTAATCGATTAGATTCATTAAGGCAGGGACATGCAACATCAGTAAGATTGGGGATTTCACCAGCTTCAGAAATGGCTGGGTATGACCACTAAACAAACAAACAAATTTCTGATTACATGTTCTGAAAAAGTTGGGAGTAATTACAGTATTAATGCTAAACCAGGAATAGGGAGCATGCTGCCCCCAGAGCATCTGAGGACCCCAGAAGAAGAAGCAGTTACATTGGGTGCGTTACTGTACGTCAGTAGTCAATGACTAGGATCTGTCTGTAGAGCAATTCATCTTTACTGTCATCCTGAAAGGCATAAACTGAAGGAATAGCAAGATCAAAGTTGGTCTTCTTTCTTCAGCATCTCAGTTTTCAGTACTGAGATATTAATGCAATTAATCAGACCTGAAATGAAAAGAGAGAGCTGAAAGGATTGCTAGGCTCTAACCTGGAAATTATCCTGCTTTCTTAAATCTGCTGCTGAATTAATTAAAGAAGAGACAGCTGTAGCTTCTAAACAAGAGAAGGGACTCTAGTGGAAAGGCCTGGGAGAAGTTATGGCTCCCTCATCTGATGAGGTTTGAAAAGATTAGAAGGGAATTTTCAAAATGCAACCTGGAAAGTAAACTAGAAACATGGTGTGATTTCTGTCCCCAGGGTATGATCAGTCTTATAGGAGGCCTATGGTCAGCCCATGCAGCCCCTTGGAGCCACTCCTCCACTTATTTTCTGATCTTCTTTGGATCTACATCAGTGGTTCCCAACGTGGGACTTAAATTCCCAGAAGCCTATGTCAGTACATTGGCTGACTTTGTGGGCCACTGTTTCTTTTTGAAAGTGATGATGTGTCAAGAGCAGTGGACTTCAATTCCCAGGAGCCTAAGTCATTACATTGGCTGATCAGTGCTTTGGGGAATTGACTTAGGCATCTGGGAAGTGAAGTCCAAAAATCAAAAGTTAGGAAACACTGATCTACATGTTCCAAAAAAGTAGGTTATTTGGAACTACATGTTCCAAAATCTTCTCAGCTAGCTTTGCCATTTTTCTAAACCACTCTGCAAACTATGCCACCATCAATTTGGCCACTTTATCTAATTTCTCCCTCCTTTTAATTGTCTATCTTCCTTTCTCCAGTTGTGGTGAAACAGTCCACTCTCATTCGTCATTGGGTTTTTGGGGAAAGGTTGCCCCACTGGAGCAACAATCCTTAGGTTGCTCTGTTAAAAAAAAAAGTACTTCCAAGATTTCACAACCTCTCAAGCAAGCCAATACCTATTTTGGTCTCTTGGTGGCCCTGTTGAAGTTTTCTTCACATGTTTGCTATTAAAGGGAGGGATTTGCCAGTTAAGATTCAATGATGGGGAAAGCACTGGTAGATAAATTCTTTCCAGGCATCCAGCTGTTAACGATTCTAGGAGAGAAAACCTGTAATGATGATAAGTCTGCCTATTCTGTTCTATATTTATTCATGCCTACTATCCTCGTCTTGAACTTTTAATTACCACCCTTTGATCCCACTTTCTCCTGACTCCTTCTGGCTGTCATCTCTACCACCATTTCCCCTGATCTGCCTCCACCGCTTGCTCCAGTGCTTCCAAGTCTAAATTCAATCCAGACAGCAGCAATAACATGCTAGATTTAGCAGTGTTAACAGCAACAGTCAACAAATTCCAGGAATGAGATAAAATACAGTTTGAAACATGACTTGCTCACTCTGCGTTGTGTTGTTGGGTTTTTCCCCATAACATTTGTGTCTAGAATTAAGCATTAAACCATAAAACCATAATTTTATGGTAGGAGGCTCAGGAATAATATCAGCCCTGGGGACAAATTTTACCTCATCAAGTGAATGAAGTATTGTTTTATTTTGGAACCATGTTTTGCTCTACTACAATACTGCCTATGTAAAATAGTTGTCCCTGAGCATGTGCAGAGTGCCACAAAAAGTACAACTGATGGCTACATATTTGAGATTTTTCACAATCAAGGTCAGAGCATGTAAACTTCAAAGAGGTTTAAGGATTTTAAAAAGGGGTTGTGCCATAGTCAAGTAACTATGTATGTCTTAATTGCAAAACAAAGCATGTAGCGATGGATTGTGTGTATAGAGCCTCTTGATTTCTAATGTGGAGAGGTATCAGACAAAAGGTAGCTGAACCTGGTGATGCTAAAGATGCAATCACCTGTAGCAGGCTTCATAGTTGATGCAAAAATTGAGGTTTCTTCATGTTGTAGAAATAAAAGATTATTTTATATTTGAACCACATTTTGCTCTATTACAGTATTGCCCATAGTTCTATACAAGTCCACTCAATATTAAACCCCATTGGGTCTAAAGTAGTCTATTACTAAATAAGCAGCTGGAGGATTATAGTTTAAGTGCCTTTGCATTTATAGTCCCTCCAAACAAAGCATTTTAAGTACAGTCAAACTTCGCATAAAGAGTGCCTCGCTTAAAGAGTGCCTCGCTTAAAGAGCAGAATTTTCTCTGAGTGTTCGTTTCGCTTAACAAATAAAACCAACCCAAAACTTGCTTAACAAATAAATCGGGGTTCACAATCCCCCCCCCCCAGAAGTCAGAATTGGTCACTTACAATGGTGTTTTGCTTAAAGAGCAAACTCGCTTAAAGAGAAATCCTGTGGAACACATTATGCTCTTCAAGTGAGGTACAACTTGTAGTTATTTTAAGAAACGTAAATTTTGGCCAATTGCTGATGGTATTGGTCATGATTCATTGATTTGTAACTATTTCTACTCTTGTGTGGCTTTATTATTAGCCTTCCATTCAATAATAAGTCCTGAGGCCAGTCCCTTTTTTTGATTCTGCATGCCAATATTTAACCAAATTGGATTTTTTTCCTCAGCTCACTAACTGTTACAAAATTACCAGGTAGAATCTGCTAATGGCTGCCATCACCTCTTCTGGAATGTAGTATCCCATGACCTGTTGGAGCTCAAGGCTTGCAGATCTTCCTTAAGTAGTTTAGGTTGGGGCTGCTCAATCAAAATCATTTGTCAAGGCTGTAGTAATCCAATAGTAATTTAATAACTGTTAAAAACGTGTTTCCTTCAATTCAACCTGGGATATTAAAACCCACTAACAGTTGACCATCAGTGCAGCAAGGGCTTAGCAGTTAAGACACTGAGCTTGGTGACCGGGAGGTCAACAGGTCAGCAGTTTGAGACCCAAGTGTTGTGTGATGGAGTGAGCTCCCATTGTCTGTCCCAGCTCCTGTCAACCTAGCTGTTCAAAAGCAAGAAATTGCAAGTAGATAAATAGGCACAGCTTTGGCAGGAAAGGTAGCAGCATTCCATGTGCTCCAGCATCTAGTCATGCCTGCCACATGACCAGTGATGGGATGTCAAAAATTCTACTACCACGCCATGACGTCATGGACGTCATGGGCGTGGCCAATGTCATGACGTCATGACGTCATGGGCGGAGCCAACGTCATGACATCATGACGTTGTGGGCAAGGCCAAAAATAAAATAAAAATAAAAATAATAAACACACACACAGACCCGTAAATAACTTAAAGAAATAAAATAAAGAAATAAATAAAATAAAAATTAAATAAAAGTACAACCACCCACCCAAAACACAAATAAATCACCCACCCACCCTAAATATAAAAGCCTCACTTACCTTCCTTGGCGCCGACGAACCTCCATGTGGCCCGGGGCCACCCGGCAAGACACGCTGCCCCCGACTGCGGCCGTTTCCTCCTACGAAGGCCGCAGCCGGCCCTGCAGCCGCCGGCCACGGCTGCCACAGCCGCCTGCAGCCCCTGGCCGGCCACCGAGCTCCCACGGGCACGTTGGTGCCTGTGTGGGCCATCCGCCGCCGCCGCGCCCTCCTAGGGACTTGGGCCCAACAAACCCCCACCATGCCCTGGGTAAGCCCAGCGGGGCTCGCCACCACCGCATCCTCCTCCACCGGGCGCCTGCAGCTTCCTCGGGGCGGTGCCTTTTCGGCTCGGTTCTGGGTGCGGCCACGGGCGGCCAGGGCCTGCGGGGAGCAGTGGGTATGGTGGCGGCTCCAGCCGCGGCCAGGGGCTGGAGCCACTGCTCCCCGCAGGCCCTGGCCGCCCGTGGCCTCAGCCAGAGCCAGGCCGAAAAGGCACCGCCCCGAGGAAGCTGCAGGCGCCCGGCGGAGGAGGATGCGGCGGTGGCGAGCCCCGCCGGGCTTACCCAGGGCATGGTGGGGGCTTGTTGGGCCCAAGTCCCTAGGAGGGCGCGGCGTGGGCGGACGGACGGCCCGGGCAGGCACCAACGTGCCCGTGGGAGCTCGGTGGCCGGCTAGGGGAGGTGCCCTTCTCTTAGGGCTGCCGCTGCTGCTGCTGGAGCCACTCCAAAAAGGGGCGGCTCCAGCTTCGGAAGAATTTTTTTTTAAAAATTGGAGCCATTTGGCTCCAATTTAGTGTACATGACCAGAAACTCAATTTGACGCATGCGCAATGCGTCAGATTGAGTTTCTGCGCATGCGCAGTCAATTGGAGCCATTTTAGCTCCGATTTTTTTTTAAAAAAATTTCTTTCGGTGAGGCGTCCGGAACCGGACGCCTCAAAAGTGGACTCCCCTCCCGGAGAACCCTCCGGAATTGGTCCTACTGGTTCCAGGGAACCGTCTGGAACCGGGGACATCCCATCACTGCACATGACTATGGAAAAGTCTACAAGTGCAGATAACACTGGCTCTTTGGATGTAAATTGAGATGAACACCACAGCCCAGAGTCAGATACGACTAGTTTTTGAGCAAATGAGATCTTTGCTAACTGTTAACCGTTATACTGTATTAACCATTTCCTGCTAATTCACCCTTCTCTAAATAAACTATGTTGCTGTTTCTTTCTCTTAAATGGAAAAAAGGGAGAAATGCCTCATCTTTCTTCACATCTTTCCTTGCCTTTCATAGCACTCATCTTTTGTCCTCTATTGACACCTTCCACACATTGGTGCCTTTGCCCTTACCTGTGTTTTTTCCCTACCCACCAACTTGCTTGTTTAATATTTCCACAATGACAAATTTATCTGGGATTTGCTGGAATTACTTGAGGTTCTTTTCTTGGTCATGGACATATTTCCCTCTACACTATTCCCTAGACTAGAGACTAAGCAAACAATCTCATTACTTTCATGATGACGCTCAACAGTGTTTATTTTATTAACATCTATACCACTGTTGGCTCTCTAAATATTTGGGTGTGACTTTACATTTCCCCAAAGTATAATAAAACTTAGAACCATTAAGCCATAAAAATAAAATTCCTAACTGATAGTCATAGTCTAATACAATTTGCAAAGTTTAATTTGTGCAAGAACCAATAAAACATTGTTATCAACCTCTGTTATATACATACATATACCCAGAAATAAAGTCTTGCATTGATGCTGACAAGATTTAGAGAAATACATGATGACGACTCCAGACAGAAATCAATAACTTATCACTTCACATGCATTCCTACCTTCCATATTATGTTTACCTGAGGTGTCCACCTGTCTGACATTTCTTTTATGCGTAAGATTTTTTCCCCTCTCCCAAACCCACACCTGCATCAACCGTGACTTTTTTATTTTATTTTTTAAAAATGGGAATATAGAAAGAAAAATGGGATAGGCGGTATCATAAATTATTACATACAATGGGGCAACTATTGAGATATATAAATCATTTAAAAATATTGTATTATTCTGTATCATAACCATGCTGTTCAAAGGGGAAATAATCTTTCCTCTCTTTTATTCTTCTAGCTTTTCAACAATCTCAGTAATCAATGTAGATAAACATTGTAGTGACTGCTGTTGGTCTGTATTCATTTAATTTCTTACATTTCTGTCAATACCCAAAAGAATAATCAAAATATTTGTTAGTAAAAAAATAATAAAATGCCAATTATAACATCAAATAACATTTAACATACAGTATTCTGAGTCGTCATTTCTGTTAGCCTGGATTTAACCATAAGCAAGTTTATTTTGTAAATCTTAATTTATTAGGTTTTTTTAATGATAAAGTAATTAATGAATAAAACAGTCGATTTAATCTGGCTATTATCTAATTATATAGGGAGAATCAAAAGTCTTCATATGTTATGATCTATCAAATGTTTTAATTATTACCTGAATTGATTGGCTTGCCATTTCTGCTGGTACACTTTAAACAGCCTTTTAAAGACGTAACTGGTTAACTTTGCCATATACTCAGTTAATTTTACTTTTCAAATATCTGTAGCTGGACATTCCTCTCTTTCACTTTATTGCAAAAATTACACTGGTGGTTTCAAAAACATATCTTTAAAAGTTGTGTGAAGTTCTTTCTATATTATCTGACAGTTCTGACAGTAAGCTTTGGGTCCATTGGAAAAATTCATTCATTCATTCATTCATTTTGTACTCTGCAGGAATAGTTGTTCAATATCTCTTCTTCAGCACATACTGTATGGTAATATATACTATCTATAATGTTACACTTCCCACAGACCCCTTTGTAGCTTTTACCCATATTTTTGATATCTTTTTGTATGATATTCCACCAGTAGAACATTTTGTACTAGTTTTCCCTCAGTGTAAATTTAATTACCTTTGTACACATATATCCCAATATATGTAATATTAAAACTTCGCACCCATTTAATCATACAAATGTTTTACTTGGTCTTCCTCAGAACAAGTAAAAGCAATAATTTACAATGTTGTCCCAGTGGATGTTTTTTCTGCTACAGAACAATGTTTTTAAATTCTGTCAGAGTTTTTGTGCCTCTTCTTTTTAAACAAAGCTATTTCTTTAATCTAGAACAGTGGTTCCCAACATGGGCCCCATGCCCCACTGGGGGGGATTTTAATTCCTGGATCCCTAAGTCAGTACATTGGCTGATCAATGCTTTGGGAGATAAATTTAGACTTCTGGAAATTGAAGTCCAAAAGTCAAAGGTTGAGAAACACTGATACAGAGTCAATTTGAAAATAGATTAACTATTGGATCTTCGTTCCATCTTTAATTTCATGCCATGATTAATTTCTCCTTGTAGAGTTATCATATCTCCATAGATTACAAAATCAGTATTCCTCCTTATATGTTGATTCAATATGCATCTTTTGCTGACACTATTATTGGAATTGATGAACTAATTCTTCTTTTTAATATTTCCCACAGTTTGAACAAGCTGTCTCTAATTATATGTCTTTAATCTTGAGTTACATTTCTCTGGATGGATTTTAATCCAATTATATAATCATGCAATTACATAATTATGTAAACCATCATTTATGAAAATTCTAATTTTAACAATCAGTAATTTTTTTATCCAATCTGAGATCCATACTAGTCCAGTAGCTTGGTAATATCATTTTATATTAGACATTGCCAAACCACCCCTTTTCTTTTCCTCTTGCTAGATTTTAAATCTAATTCTTGGCTTCTTGGCATTAAAGAAAAACTTATTTATTTGTTTTTGCCAATCGTTCAAAGTCTTTTCAAAAATTGAAATTGGAACCATCGGAAACAGAAATTTCAATTTTGGTAGCACATTAATTTATATTATGAAAATCCTTCCTAACTAAGGTAGTTTTAATTTAGACTATATTTCAAATTCTTTTTTGACATTTGTCTTATAATTGTCCTTGAAAAATATATCATTCTGAGCAGTCAGATGTATCCCTACATATTTCACTGAGTTCATGTTTATATCACATCCTGAGATATTTTTGATCTTTTCCTCTTCTTGATATGTCAAAAGTTTTGATATAATTCTAGTTTTCTTTCTGTTAATTTTGTAACCAGAGAAAGATCTGAATGTTTCAATTTGGTCAATTACATACTGTGATGATAGCCAGGAGATTAGAATTATGAGAACCACATAAGGCAACAGGCAAAGTGACAACAACAATAGGTAGTAAACATACTAATTAAGGTCAGTTAAGAGACTAAACTAGGCTGAACAATAGAAATACTCAGAACAGACAGACTAAACTACACCCCACCCTCAAATAAGGATGGCATATATACAGAGTGGAAAGCAGTTACTTTTGTAGGGAAGAAATATTTAGCCTTCTGATTGGCTGTTTAGATTCAAAACAGGCAGTGACTATGTATCCCAGGGGTGCCCAAACTTTTCAGGCTGTGGGCCAGTCACATGGTTCAGAGAGACAGTCACTATGGCCTGGTGGCTGGATCTGGTCCCCGGCGCCAATTCATCTGCCTCATGAAGCCCTCGTCATTCCTGGAAATGGAAGTAAAACACACCCATATGGGGGTGTTTTACTTCTACTTCAAGGAGCATTGAGAGCTTCACAGGCCACATGAATTGGCATCGGGGCCCGGATCCGGGGTCCAGGTAATAGTTTGGGCACCCTTGATGTATCCCATCTCCATGTTAGTATGTAAAACAAACACAAAACATGATGGGATTGTCTGCCGTAAGATCCAAAGCAGAAAGCTGGATACTCAAATGTATGTGCTTAAGGTTGCAACCAAAATATTTTGGGTTATTTTCATATCATTTCTTCCAAAAGCAGGGAAATTCAACCTCTTTGTTCTCAGCTTGTTTTTGTACCATTAATATAAGCCATTACCTGGCACACAAAACCTAAGAAAGGGTGAAATTTTCCTTACACTTTCCCCTAGGATGGGTAAAATTTCAACTACATACCTCGGATAATGTTTACCTCGGATAACGCTAAAATCGCATAATGTTAAGTAATCTGGGGAGGAGAATTGGATCGAATAATGTTAAGGTCCTATGGGATGGATTGGATAACAACCGCTAAAGCCTGTGTGGTTACAATGTATCTCTATGGAGCTTTAACGTTATCCAATCCATCCCATAGGATTTTAACATGCATCGGATAACACTAAAAATCAGATAACACCAAGACTTGTGGAACCAAGTTTTAGCGTTATCCGAGGTATTACTGTACTTTATTTCTGCATGCCAGGTAGCCGTTAAATGGTGCACTAAGCAAAATCATGACAGTGAGTTGGCATCTCTCTTTTGAAGTCAAGGGGCAGGTTTGCCTTCTTCATACTGTGTGAAAGGTGTGATAGGTTTCATATCTTTGTGGTAAAGATGTATGAAATTGGCTTACAATGCAACAAAGCAATTCTCAAAGTATTCAATTATACAAATGTCACATTAAAGGATAAAAAATGAGTTCTTGGAATGTGGTATGAATCATCATTCCAATAAACATACTTACGGAGGTTTTTTTTTAAAAAAATCTTAAATGAGATCTCCACCCATTTTTATGATCTTATAGCATTTGAGGTTCATAAGTTCAAGTATAATTCTCATTAGAAAATTTTATATTTGTGAAGTAAAGAGATGGGGTTTCACAACTTCGTGTGGCACGCCAGTTACGCCCGCTCCTGGACCAGGACCCCTTGCTCATGATCACACACGTTTTGGTCACCTTCAGACTTGATTATAGTAATGCACTCTACATGGGGCTGCTCTTGGTGACCATTCGAAGGCTGCAGCTGGTCCAGAATGCAGCTGCTAGGGTGGTGATGGGGTGCGGGTGTTATGTTCATGCCTCACTGCTGCTTCGAAAGCTTCACTGGCTTCCAATTTGCCTCCAAGTGCAATTCAAGGTGCTGGTTTTACCTTTAAAGCCCTACATGGTAGTGGGCAAGGGTACTTAAGAGACCGCATTGTCCCGAGGACATCTGTCCATCCCACCAGAGTGTACCAGAGAGGCTCTCTGGTCGTGCCATCAGCTAGAGAGGTGAGCCTCTCTAGCACTAGGAGAGCCTTTTCTGTGTCCACCCCACCAGAGTGGACCAGAGAGGCTCTCTGGTTGTGCCGTCAGCTAGAGAGGTGAGCCTCTCTAGCACTAGGAGAGCCTTTTCTGTGTCAGCCCTGGCCTTATTGAACCTCCTACCAAGTGAACTGTGCCTCCAGACAGAGCTGAAAGACCTGCCTGGCGAGGCATGTGTGGGGTGTGGGCCGGTCAGTCAGTTCAGACGGCTGGCTCATTTGAATAATCCCTACCTCTCTCCCTGACATTTTTACTTTTAATTATTTTTTTTATTTTTAACTATTTACTTCTTAATCTTTTAAACTTTTAAATATTTTTTAAAAAAATGTAATGAAGATGTTTTTAATTGTGTTTTTAAATTTGTAAGCCGCCCTGAGTTTTCAGATGAGGGCTGGGTATAAATGCAATAAAATAAATAAATAAATAAATAAATAAATAAATTTTATTTACTTCTACATGCAGCAACTATAGCTACCTAAAAGGGAGGTGTAACCCTCCTTCACATCACACTTGCTTTTGTCCTGATACATCCCAATGGACTCCCAATCAATCAATCAATCAGTCAGTCGGACTGAGGAGATGAAAGTTCAAATTCCTATTGGCCACAGGGGTGTGCTGGGCACCATGGGATGGTGCTGGACAGGGGGGGGGGAAGGGGCAGCAACCAAGAGACAGGGGAGAAGGCTGCCCTTGGAAACTGCCCCTCACTTGCTCCACCCGACACATGGCACTTTAGAATAAACCATTGCTCCAAGCTCAAGAAGGGAGCTTGGAGCAATGGCTTAATCTAAAGTGCCGTGAGCCAGGCAGATCAAGCAAGGGGTGATGATCAAGGGACGGGGGAGAAGGCTGCTACCGGGAACCGCTTGGTCACCACCCCTTGCTTGCTCCGCCTGGAATGTGGCACTTTAGAATAAACCATTGCTCCAAACTGAAGGAGTGCACCAGGCAGATGAATTGATAATATAATTATTATTTGCGCTCCAGAGCACCAGAGGAAAGGGTGCATCGGAATGAATCCCCCTGTCCCAGTAGCTTAGCCCATGCCTGACTGGCCATGAAAATGCATGGGGTGGAGATTGATGAAACTACTGTAGTCCTAAAAACTAAACACAGACATAACTGTAAAACATAATAGCTCCAATAATAAGGAGCGGAAGTCTATCTTCTACCTATAGCTTTTTTTTTTATGTTTCAGGATTGGAAGATATATCTCAAGCAGAGTAGAACTCTTTGGTTATTCCATTTGCTGTCAAACTGACACTCCCCTAAACCTCCTTTCTATATGATTTGACAATTCTCCCTTTAAACACATTAAACCACTGCTACCACCACAGGCTATTTGACCTTTACACATTCTGCTGAGTTCATGACTGAAAGATCAGCTGTGAGTGAGGGACTTATAGTTGACACCTCTAAGCTATTTTGTTATGTTGTTCAGTCGCACAGTCAATAACAACTCTTTTCGACCCTATGGACCATTGCCCTCCAGGCACCTCTGTCCTCCACCATCCTCCTCAACCTTCTCAGCTCTGTGCTCTGCGTCTACAATAACATCTAGCTATCTCATTTTTGGCCGCCCCCTTCTTCTTTTGCCCTCCACCTGTCCCAGCATCAAGGCTTTCTCAAGTGAATCCTTTCTTCTCATTTGATGTCCAAAGTACTTTAGCTTCATTTTTCTATTTGACCTTCTAAGGAGCAGTTAGGGTTGATTTCTTCTAAGATTGACCTATTTGTTCTCTTCACTGTCCAGGGAACTCTCAAAACTCTCCTCCAACACCACATTTCAAAGGTGTCTATTCTTCTACGCTCAGTTTTCTTAATGGTCCAGCTCTCACAACCATACATTACCACCAGGAATACCATTGCTTTGACTATGCGAATTTTTGTTTTCAAGGTGATGTCTCTACTTTTCACTATGTTCCCCAGGTTTCTCATAGCTTGTCTCCCAAGAATCATTAACTTTTTTATTTCATGGCTTCAGTCCCCATCTGCAGTGCTCTTGGATCCTAAGAAAGTAAAATTTGTCACTGCTTCTACTTCTTCCCCATCTATTTTCCAGAGACTGATAGGGCCTGTTGCCATTATCTTGGTTTTCTTGATGTTGAGTCTCAAGCCAGCTTTTTCACTTTCTTCTTTCAACCTAATCAGGAGCTTCTTTAGGTCTTCCTCACTCTCTGTCATTAAGGTGGTATCATATGCGTATCTCAAATTGTTGATGTTTTGCCCATTAATTTTGATTCCAAATTGTGATTACTCCATCCCTGCACTGCACATTATGTGTTTTGTGTATACCATATATACTTGAGTATAAGCCGGCCCGAATATAAGCCAAGGTACCTAATTTTGACCTGAAAACCCAGGAAAATAGATTGAATTGAGTATAAGCCAAGGGTGGGAAATGTAGCAGCTGCTAGTGAACTTCAACAATCAAAATACATGAAAATATGGTAAAATTATTTAATTTTTTGGTGCATCTCAATCCAACACAGTCTTGAGACCCTCGTGTTCATTGACCCAAGTATAAACTGTTTTTCCTTTTGAGGGCTCATTTTTGGGACTGAAAAACTAGGCTTATACTTGACTATATACAGTAAGTTGAATAAGCAGGGTGATAAAATGCAGTCTTGTCTTACTCTTTTTCCTATTCCATACCACTCTGTCATTCCATATTCTGTCCTAACTGTTGCCTCTTGACTCATTTACAGATTTCTCATGAGGCATATAAGGTGTTATGGTATTCCCATCTCTTTAATTACTTGGCACATTTTGTTGTGGTCCACACAGTCAAAGGCATTGGTGTAGTCAATGAAACAGAAGTAGACTTGTTTCTGATATTCCTTTGTTTTCTCCATGATCCAACATATGTTGGCAATGTGGTCTCTAGTCCCCCTGCCTCTTTGGAACCCAGCCTGCACTTCTGGTAATTCTCTCTCCACATGCTGCTGCAGTCTATCCTGTATTATCTTGACCATAACTTTGCTAGCATGTGGAATGACCGCAATTGTTCGATAATTTGAACATTCTAATTACCTTATCTAGAATTCTGTATTCTTTTTTCAAATAACAAAGAAGAAACATTAAGCACAGGTGAATACTTTTACTAAAATCAAATTCAGAGTAAAGCATTTATTAAAATGGCACAGCAAGAAAGGTTGAAAGGTAGACCAATCTCTGCATGTAAACAAGCTTCTAAATTGTGTCTGTATTTGATTTTGCCTCATTACTTCTATGGTTATCACATAATCCTGCTGAACTCCAACTTCCTGCTTCGTCTTATGTAAGACAGATCCCTAGGTCTCTTTTGTTATTGCTGTTTCTGAGGAAACTTTCATTGATCTTATCAATCTTTTATTTTTCATTCTCAGATTACAGCCCTTAAGATTTAATGTCTAGCAATATCTATTATAAACTTCACTTGTATTAAAAGTTAGGTAGACAATAGAGAACTAAGGAGGAATCATTTCTCTCTCTCTCTCTCTCTCTCTCTCTCACACACACACACACACACACACACAAATCTAGAATCCTGGCTACACACACACTTTACCTTCCTGTTAAAATAATTCAAATGCCCTAAATCCTAAGTAGTCAGATGTAAAGTTCACCTAAGATATGCTCAGAGCAGGGGTTCACAACCTAAGGCCCATGGGCCAGATCCAGCCCACAATGTCAAATAACCTAGCCCCCAACCTTGCTCCAGCGGCCGCCACTGCTGCCACCACCAGAATCAGCTGTGGATTCATTCACATCTGAGTAAACATGTTTACTACAGCTGTAAACGAGTCCTTAGCCATCGTAAACACATTTACTACAGCCATAAATGAGTGTGTGGCATCGTAAATATGTTTACAACAGTCATGGACGTGTTTTACAGCACCAGTCTGGCCCACTCAGCTGTCTGAGGGGGCATGGTCTGGCCCATGGCTGAAAAACATTGAGAACCCTGGCTCAGAGGGTAACTCGTAATTAGGGATGTAAATTGTGATTATTATTATTTTTTTATCTGTTTCCAGTTCTTTTGAGGATGCCTCTGTTGTTTTTGTATTTTTCATGTCTCAGTCCTTTCATTTTATACAGTCCTTCTGGCAGAGGTTGGGAATTTAATTAGACAGTACTGTACTTTGAGTTGGGTGTGAAATAAAAATGATCCGGATCCATGAAGATCTCTACCTCACATCGATATTCTTACACCATTGCAAAACCATGCATTGAAGGGTCCATTATTTCTGTGTTGTATTCTGTGTGGACAAATGAAATCTGTGATCTGATATAGGCTTATGGGGGATTCCATCTAAATATTATATAAATCATAAGGATCTGTGCCTCAAATCCATCTTTCTGTGCCGCTACGAAGTCAAGGGTTTTATGATTCTTCTGCTGTGGTCAGGTATGGGTTCTATGATATGACGGTGGTTTGGCAAGGATCCCACACAAAAATTATATGAAATCATGAAGATCCATTTTTTTTTCAAGCTGCAGAAAATCCTGCAAAGTTTATGGGGCAAAGAGCCAAGATATGCTGAAGTGATGAAGTCTTAAGATCACACACCGTTTGAGAGGAGAAGGAAAGAGCATCAACCATCTCCTCCAACCATCTCCTCCCCCTTCATGTTGCTGCCAATCCCCTTTCCCCTGTCCTCCTGCTTGCTGGCCCCTTTCCCAACAGCTTGCCCCTACTGTGTCCCTTGGTGCTGCAGTGACCACTTTCACCAAGGCAGACCTAAGAGATACATGCCTGTGCACACATGAATAGAGCGAGTCAGAAATAATTGCAAAATAAACAAATCTTAGTGGTGGTTTAAAATAACCACCCATTCCAGCAAGATAATGCAGTCTTTAGCTTCTTCTTTTCTGTCCCAACCAAACCCTGGAATGCCACAATGAAGCCACTTTCTTGGCTTTGTAATTGCCCAAACTTAAGTCCTCACTGGCAGGCCAGTATATGAACCAGATTTGTACAGCGTGTTGTTGTCCAGCAGCAACCCCTACTTGAGCATGTTGGTCTTGCATTTAGGGACTCCAACCCTCAGCCTATTCAGGGCCCTCCAAGTGACATAGGGGAGGTTGAGTTCTTCATCTATATCCTCCTTTAATGTTGTTCCTTGTCCAGTGAGCTCCTTCCTCCATCTTCTAATTTGATCTTGCTCTTCCATACCCTCAAGAATGTTTGTTCTTGCCATAAATCAATTCCTGGATTTGAATCGGCGGACTTGAGGCTCATATCAATTCAGAAGATATCGAGGGTCATTCTCTTGCTTAGTTCTCTTAGTGTCCACTGCTACTTCTCTCTGATGTTTGGTGGAGCGATACCAACAAGAGGGTATATTTTCTCAACTCGTGTAGGTTTGAGACGTTCTGTCACCATACAAATGGCCATATTAACAGCGATATCAACTTGTTTTGCATGTGTAGATATACTCCCTGATCTTCAACTATGAGTCATATAATCTGGACTTTGAATCAATTTAGAACCTGGCAAAACCAATGCAAATGGAGGACTTTTTTTACTAATCAAATTTTTCTCCCATTTTCTGCATGAGGCAAAAGATCCCATGAGGCTGTCAGAGGAATTTTGCTAATGTTCATGTCCCTAGCAATAAGCCACTGTAACATGACTCTGCCAGGCACCTGAATAGCCAGTTCAAATAGTCCTGCAAACAAACAAACAAGCAAACAAACAAACAAAACAAAACAAACAATACCACTTTCATGCATTTTGATATAAACCACTTCATGCAATGAGATTTAACTGTTAATTATACTGCAGTGACTCAAGAGGCTAAGATCCTGACTGGAAGGCGGGAGGTAATCAGTTCGATACCCAAATACTGCAGGATGGAATGAGCTCCTGACTTTATCCCAGCTCCTGCCAACCTAGGAGTTCAAAAGCAAGAAATTGCAAGCAACTAAATAGGGACCACTTTGGTGGGAAAGTAAACAGCATTCCATGCGTTCCAGTGTTTAGTCATGCTTGCCACATGACCACGGAAACGTCTGCAGATGAGGACAATGCTAGCTCTTCAGCTATGAAACATAGATGAGCACTGAACCCTAGAGTCAGATATGACTGGCTTTCAAGCAAAGGTGACCTTTACCTTTATACAGCAGTTTTTGCAAGGCATAAACTAAAGTCTCCTCTCTGAAATCATTTCATCACTTACCGTTTATTCCTTTTGCTGCTGCTGAAAACAGACTGAAGAAGAAACTTTTCTTTGTCATAATGACCTTTTCTTGATACTTGCCATCCCACTTTCACTCAAGTCAAATATGCATAAAGAAATTGATCTGTTCCATGTTTTCCTTTAATGTGCCTGATTTCACATGATCAGTAACAATAACAGTGGAAGCCAGGAAATAAAAAAAAAAACCCCAGTCCTCAGGCAGTAATCTGCAAGATAACCTCACCTTCTTTGTGAAAAGGTCAAGAATCCAGGGCCCCAGTACAGCAGGATGATTGTGGATCTGTGAGGCCAGAATGGAAGAAGAGACCAGCAGAAGAAGAAGGGGATAGGCAGGTGCAGGAAGAAATAGTAGTTTTCTATACTACACATCCTTACCTTGCAAGATTTACAGTCAGAAAGCAAAATAGGTTGTTTCACAGCATTTTATAGTGTTTAGAAACCAGTCACAAAAGACTACAGGGCTAGAGTTGGCATAATTCTCTCCCACAAAACCAGGACAGAAGCATACTTGACAAAAATTGGCGGGTTAGCTACAAAATAGCCTTTTTTAAAAAAAAACATAAGATAATGACAGCTATAAAATACTTTCATATTAAATATATCAATACATAAATGAATTTATTTACAACAGTTAATTCTTACTGTAAGATGATCTGTTGTACTTCTGAGAAATCAAGTCACAGTCAACTCTTAACATCCTCAGTTCCAGGAAACATGTTGGTTGCCCTTATCGGGAGGTGGTGTGAGGGAAGGACATTAAGATTTGTCTCCAGGTATACTCCAACTCCAATGTGGCAGGAAACTGCTCGTTTGATGACGAGAGTTCAAATTTATTTGAATGGTGTGTTATAATACACAATCAGTAAGTTTTAAAAATCCAGGACTTTAACATGATTTTTATTGAACTGGCCAGGACAATTTTTCTGACCTTGAATCCGGGACAGTCCTGGTTTCCCAGGGCATATGGCAACCCTATACAGGGCAGATCAGAATAGTTATGGATTTGTTCCTTTCCTCTTTTGTGACTTCCCCTTCAGAGTTTACATTTGTATTTTCAATGTCCACTTCAGATCAAAGGGGGAAAACAATCAGAGAAGGCCAGTACACTTGGAAGCAAAATGGGAGGAAAATACAGCACAAAGCATGGTGATAGGAATTCTAATAAATCATAGTGGAATATATTAGAGTAAAGAACACTATTTGCATTCACCTCTCTTTAGTCTACAGCAGTGGTTCCCAACCTTTTTTTGGTCATGCCCCACCTAAGCATTTCTAAAATCCTGACACCCACCTACCCCGTGACATATAATTCTTTTTATTCAAAAAGTAAACTCCTATTCAGTCTGATATTCTAGACTGCTGATGTTAATTCATATTGGGTAAAACTCTATTGGTATGAAGTTACGCCATAGAGCCAGATAACATCGCCATCCAGTATTATCAATTTAGATGAACTGAAAGCTTCCTATCCCTTTGTTTCAGGTTCTGACCAAGACACTCTATGCCTCAGTCCAGATCTAAATGGCAGTGACTGAGTTGTGATTTTCCCCACCTACTTTATAGTAAAATTTATATTAACAAAACAGGTAATAAACGATCAGTGCCAGGAAGTGGTGGGTTGTCAAAGTATTTGCTACCCGATCGTGATGTCATCAACGTCGTGGGTGTAGCCGATGTCATGATGTCATGATGTCATGACATCATGGGTGGAGCAAAAAAATAAAAAAATGTCTGCGCATGCATCAAACCTCCGCATGTGCACTAAAAAATAGAACTATGCATCATACATCAAACAGAGGTTTGACGCATGCGCAGTTCCAGGCAGCCATTTTGTCTGCCTGGAAAAACATTTTTGGAGGGGGCCGGAGAGGCAACCAAACCGGTCACCCGGGGTTTTACCACCACTCCCGATGACCCCTCCTGATGGGGTGCTACCGGTTCAGGCGAATCGGTCCGAACCTATAACATCCGATCAATGGTGCCAGGCATAGCCAGTTTTTACTGCAAATTTGCAATATGATGATATGCAGTACTACAAATTCATTCATTCAACATTCATGGAGAGGAATGAACGTACTGGGTGTACTTTCAGGTTTTCCCTCTAGTTGTAAAATCTTTACAACTATCTTCACCTTAAGATTCAAGTTCTTAGCATACTAGACTGACATCCCTTTAAATAAACTGGGTTACTGTTGTGCTATAGCAAAACACCCAAACTGTTTTTCCTCATTCCAATCACTCCCTTGTCAACTGAGTATGTCACTCTATTGCTAGACACTGCCAATTAATTCATCACCAAGTCTTTCAATTATTGTGTTCCAGATTGTGTTCAGCTTGGCTAACATTTAACCTTTTACATTTGATACGTACAGAAAATGAAAAACAAAAAAGCCTAACATCACCCCATTATTTCCTAAGTCAACTCTTTTAAACTTTAGTATCAGAAAATCCAATTCAATGGATTGGATTCATGTATGCTCTAAGTTATATTAACAGCAATGGTCCAGTCCATTAATTATCTTGCATGTACTACTGACTTCAGTCTTCTCCCCCTCTTTTGCACAATACTACACATATCCTGGGACTGTGGTGGCTTAGTGATTAAGATATTGAACTTGACAACCAGAAGGTCAGCAGGTCAACAGTTCAAGACCTGAGTACTGCACAATGGAGTGAGCTCCTGTCTCTGTTCCAGTTCCTGCCAACCTAGCAGTTTGAAAGCAAGCGATTGCAAGTACTGTAGATAAATAAGGACCACTTCGGTGGGAAGGTAAACAGTGTTCCATGTATCTAGGCATGCCTGCCACGTGTCCGTGGAAATGTCTGCAGATGCAGACAGCACTGGATCCTTGGCTATAAACAGATATGAGCACTGAACCCTATGGTGGGATATGACCGGCTTTCAAACAACGGTGACCTTTACCTTTACCTTACACTAATCCTGCATTTTCTTCCATGAAACTGACATGAAGTGACATTATATAATAAAGAAAGAATTTCTGAGTGCCTATAGAATATACAGTCAAAACTCGCATAAAGAGTGCTCGCTTAAAGAGTAACTCACTTAAAGAGCAGAATTTTCTCTGAATATTCACTTCGCTTAAAAAATAAAACCAACCAAAAACTCACTTAACAAATAAATTGGGGTTCGCAATCCCCCCCACAATTGGTCACTTACAATGGTGTTTCACTTAAAGAGCAAACTCGCTTAAAGAGTAATCCTGTGGAACGCATTATGCTCTTTAAGCGAGGTACAACTGTATCACTAAAAACAGAAGGCTGTTCCAATCAGGGGTTTTTTATTGTTATTTAAAAATGTCTGAATAGCCCTTTGATTCAGAAATCCTTCAGCTGCTTACTGTAATTTACAAACATAGTGATATAGCAGTAATCAACAAAGGACTTTGCAACAAGGAAAAATGCAAATACTGCAGAGATTTAATATAGAGATTTAATATATACACATTAGAAATGATAGTTTAAAAGGCAAGGAGTTCAAAACACATAGATAACTGGTAAACAACTGGTAAACTACTCTGATTCCCCAGAAGTGGTTTTTCACTTCAGGAAAGGAGTTGCAGCTATCAGAGAGTTATTAATTATCCTTCCCTCACTATTATACTTCCTGCACATAGGATATTTGTGGACATGACATGGGAATGAAGCATGTTAATGGAATTCAAAAATGGCGACAATATGAAGAACTATGTTTTGTTAGGTTTTCAAAAACACCCTTGTGGCGTGGTGGTTAAACTGCTGTACTGCAGCCAAAAATGTGGTCAGGTCAATCCTGACCAGGTTCAAGGTTGACTCAGCCTTCCATCCTCCCAAGGTTGGTAAATATCTACCCAGCATGTTTGGGGCAAAATGCTAATTAACTTGTGTATCACCCAGAGAGTGCACTAAGCGCTATGGGATGGTATATACGTGTCATTGCTTTGCTTTGCTATGACCATGCTTCAAGTAAATTACCTGAATATTTTAGGCCCAAAAGCGAGAGCATGTTTTTGTTTGTTTACTTTTGCTCAGTATCTACTGAATTGTATGTCTTTTGGAAATAATAAATTGTAAAAGATAATGCTTAACATTCTATGACCAAATTAACAAATAACTCTAAACTATGAGCATGACAAGGACAAGTCATAGCAAGCCCTGGCCTAGTATATTCCTTTCTCTTCTCAACTGATATGAATGTGAGATCAGAAGCATCTATTTCTATTTAAGATTAACCACAGAGTAACATTTTGTCCAAATTCTCAATGGGTCTTTAATCTGTGGTTTAGTTTTCTAGCTCCAGAATTCAGTTCCCCACTATGATTCCTAGAAGAGCTAGCCTGTCTGGCCTTGGATAAGCTGTACAATCCCCAGGATGCCCTCAGAAGGGAACGACAAAACCACTTCTAAGTAGCCACTACTGAAGAAAATCCTGGAAAGGGTCACCATAAGCCAACATTATTATATTACAGTATTATGGTTTAGTCCATATGCATTATATACTCAATACAGCTTAAGTCCCTTTGCTTACTAGGTCATCTGAAAAATGTTGCTCACAATACATTTACAGTCTGAGTATGTATTCCAGCAGAGCAACTGTCAAACAACTAAAAATGTTTACATCCAGGACAAGGACTGATTAACTTTGGGTTTGCATACTCTACTCTATCATACCAGCACAGCTGTTCAGATGTTTTGTTTATATTTTATACTGTCACACTTTATGAACTTACTATGACACAGGAATCCAAGTAAACCATGGTTAATCTTGACTTCTTAAATTGTCTAGCTTTCAATAAAGTATAGTTAAGATTAACTTGAGTTTGGATTCAGATGGCATAGCAATCTTTGGTTAATCAAAATGGAAGCAAAAAGTGTCCAAACAGCTATTGGGAGGAGGGAAGCGAGTGACCTCAAGGTACATTTAAGTTTTATTTTTCTTGTGTTAAACTATTCCTTAGTATTACACCTGCAATAATACTTTGATATTTCATGGATGCAAAAGATTATAATATGCAAGAACACTGGAAGAGGAAATTGGGAGAGAAAGGAAATCCATTAGTATAAATCTGAGGAGGAGAGAGGGAACCAGCCAATTGTCAGTAAGTATTTGTGAAGTTATTTGTAGCAGCTGGACAGCAAAGTAGGGCAGGTTTTTGGGCAATTTTATGTTTGAATGCAAGTCTCCGGTAATAAACACACTTAGACAAGATACTTGAGAGAAAGAAAAATATTATTTACTCACAAAGTGAGGCCAGAAGATACATGTGCTCAGGAGTCTTGGTAAAGTTGGTTTAGAAAGAAGTGGTAATGTAAAGTCTCTCTTCCAGTCACATGGACTGGAAGATGGAAGAGCTCAAAAATACATATTTCCTCTTCCAAAGCAGAAAGCAAGAGAGAGAGTTCCAGAGCAAATCAAAGGCCTTAACACATGCAAATAATGTCAAGTGATCTGAGGCAAAAACCCTTTCTAATTGTAATTGCAGGCAAACAATGCAAAAACAACTTCCTTTAGATCAGGCTAGTCTTTCCTGTCTCTCTGGTTACTGCATGCTGAGATTGCACCAGAATACAGTAATCAATAGTTTTTAGGAAATGAAGTTTCTGAATAAGCATTTCAATGTTGAACAGAAATGTACAAAGCTGAACAGAAAAACTTGCAAACTTGTTTTAGTTAACAAATTCAAGAACCAAAAGTTAATTAGTGAAATAAAAAACTATGTAAGGAGGGGTGCTGTGAACAGCCAGTGATCTGTCACTGGAATTCCTCTTTCAGCCCTCCTATAGACATGAGCAGTCACCAGTAGGCAGAGTGAACCAAAGTAGCAGGGATGTTCTCCGATAGGGAGAACCAACCCATAGGGGACATAGGGACAGAAGTGGCAGCTTCTTGGGAGCTAAAAGATATAAAGAGGCGTCTTGAAGAAAAAAGTGGCCTCTTGAGGGAAGGGGAAAAATGGAGGGGCAGATGAAGGAAGTCAGGGAGAAGACTGAAGGACCCAAGGCAGGATGTGGCAGAAGAGGCATCCTTGGAGGAGTAACCACAGAGAAAGTGAGGAGCTGAAGGACAATCTGCCACCTCCTCCTGGTTGAATCTTTGTCTATAACAGTGATGGCAAACCTATGGCATGCCTGCCAGAGGTGGCACTTGGAGCCTTCTCTACGGGCACCCATGCAGTCACCCCAGCACAGAGTTTGTCCCACCCCTTGGCCCAGCAACCCAATGGGAGAGCTTCCTCCCTCCCCCAACACAGAGTTTGTCCCACCCCTCTGCCCAGTAGCCCAATGGGAGCACTTCCTCCCTCACCCCAGCACAGAGTTCACCCTGCCCCTCTGCCCAGCAGCCCAATGGAAGTGTTTCCTCCCTCTTTTGTTGCTGTGCTGGAACTTTGCAATAAATAAGTGGGTTTTGGGTTGCAGTTTGGGCACTTGGTCTCTAAAAGGTTTGCCATCACTGGTCTATAAGATTCTTGACATGGAGTCTGGCTACAGCTCTGATTGCTGGTGGAGGAGGCAGCTTGCCAGGTACAAGAGAGGAAGGTGTGAGAGGTGACATTGACAGTAAGGGCTGGTAGAACCTCCCAACATTCCTTGATATGGAGAAGGGACTGCCCAGGCTGATTCAAGCCATCAAGTATCCTTCCGCCACTGCCAGCAGGATATAATGTTGTCATAAAGAGACTGGGTGGGAATTTATCCCATAGTCCAAATTTGATATATTTGTCTGATACATTGCATATCTTCAGTGTTTTTCCCCACCCAGGAACAGTTCAGTAATTGTAACCGGTACCCTTGTGAACAGACAGGACTGCTGACCATTGTTTTAATCAAGTTGAGTTATTCTCAGCAAGAACCTCCTCAAATAATGTGATACAGTACTTCTGAACCACAATTGGGCATATCCTGGTAACAGCAACCTTGTGTTGCTGGCTAATCTTTCTCACACTAGGTCAGGTGAAAGGAACTGCAGAATGAACTCACCAAAAGGTGCCTTCATTTTGACAGTTTCACCCCTGGTCTAGACATGAAAGAAGAAGAAGTAGCAGTTATCTGAGGGTTTATGTCTTCGGAGGAGGGAGGGAGGTGGGCAGGCTTTCACATTTGAAAATACAGTCACAAAATTTAATCCAACATTCATGTTTCATTAGTACTAAGAATCCCTTCCCTAAAATATGACAATAAATAAAGAAGAAATCTACTCTAAGCATATGCAGAATGCTTCCCCCTAACAAAACAACAACAACAACTGGTAACCAAACATCTGTTATCAAAATTAATTGCCTCCAAAATGGAAAGTATTATTTCCTGGCAAGTTTGATCTTCAAGCCTTTTGTTCTTGAACCAGGAAACATTACTTTTTTCAAATGCTACGTCTGGGAATTTAACAATGAGCTTGCAGGGCAGAGGATTCTGACAGGTATCATCCAAAAAAGTAGCTTTTCTGATATGCCTGAACCACAGACTAACACAACTACTATTCCAAAAAATATTCCAAGCTTTGTTATTGTTACAACATAATCATTGTTTTGTACCAACTGCAGAGGAGAAGGGTTAGAGAGGAAGGTAATTTATCCTATAGCTGAAGTTTGATATATTTGTCTGATGCATTGTAAGTCTTCATTGTTTTTCCCCACTCAGAAACAGTGTGTTACTGGTCCCTAATAACATGACAAATCCAGAAAAGTGATAAACATTCTCATTTTCATAATTTGGGATTACAAACAAAATCAATTAGCTACACTAAGGTTAATGTTTCAGTCCTAAATTAATAATCTTTCTTTACCTTGGCCAATGCTCCCACACACTCTGAACCCATGTCGCTTCAGAGAGCAGGGGAGAGTTTGAAGTGGCCAACTTAAAGAGAGTAAACTAAAAAGAAACCCAATCTAGAACAACAGGCATGACGACCCTAATCTGTTTATACTGGCAAAGGAACAAGTAATGCTGTCATCCGTATTTAATTTATGAAAGTAGAAATGTTGCTTGCAGCTTTATTCCTACAAACGAAAAAGGCTATTGCAATAGATTGTCTTTCAGCCTTTGCAAAAGAGAACAGTTTCTGCTGAACCCTTGATGCTACAACGCAACAAATGGCTGATGAGCAGTACAATGCACCTTTGCACAATATACACAGCTGTCAAGTAATTTCATCGAGGAAGTGCTATTCTTCCCAGCTGAAAATGGGAAGCATCCTGTGTTCAAAAAGGCTTTCATAGCAGTTTTCTGAATCTGCAGCCAAAAGTGGTAGGATCCAGATGTTGTTTGGGCTTTCATTTTTGAAGCCTTATCGCTAAGATCTGAGATTTGGGCTGCAGTTTTCAATTGTCATTTGGTTTATGTCTGGTAAGATACAATGAGGATAAGGAGTGTGCAAAGGTTCCTTGACACACCAAACGAGGCCAGTAATCTATATTAATAATAATTTCGTGTCAGAGATTATTCTGGGTTGAAAGGATTTTTGCAGAAGAAATTCTGCTCAAGGAATGCCCAAATGAGGCTCCTTTCATGTCCCCCAAGAGCTGGAACAGAGACGGGTGCTCAATCCATCATGCAGTGCCCAGGTCTCGAACTGCCGACTTGCCAGCTTTCCAGCTAACAAGGCGAGCTTCTTAACCACTGAGCCGCCACAACCCCTAATAATCCATGAAACCTTATTTTGTTCAGCCTTTACTGTAGTTCTCTGGGATCTCAGAGAGAGGTCTTTCTGACTCTCTGACTCTCTTATTTTTCTTTCCTTTACTAAAAAAGTTGTCATGAATTTGAAACTTCTGTATACAGGGCCTTTTACATTTCTGGAAGGCCTAGAGGGGGAGGGGGAGGTCAGCTACCATATTTGTTCAGTCCTCCCCACCGCCAGCAGTACCTGGTTAAAAAAACCTACATATTCCTTGTGGTAAAATAAATACAACAGGGGAGGTGACTGTGTCCCTCCAGGTGAGAACAAAAGAACATGACTCTTGGGTTTATGGCAAGGCATTCACAGAGGGAGGCAGAAGGCCAGTATTTTTTTTTCTTCAATGACTCAATTCTCTTATTTTCCTCAGATGTTTCAGGAACATCTTAGCTGTAATATCAATCAGGCTTATTGGTCTGTAATATTGAGACGTTTCTTTGTTGCCTTTTTAAAATATATATGGGAACAAGAATAGAAAGTTCTCATCTGGCTGGAATATGACCTGAATTATCTATGTAGGCAAAGTGCCCAGGAGGCAGGTACACAAACTGACCTGGCCTTCAGAGCTCACCTATACATTTGATGCCCACCTCAGGTAGCAGATTTGGGGTGTCATGCAAAGGCACCCAACCCATTAAGGAATAATTCATTAATGATATTTTTGAAATTGTAACCATGTTAGTCTGTGTTTTAAGCATATCAGAGAGTAAACGAAACAAAACAAAAAAGACGAAACTGTTGTGACGCTTTAAAGACTAACTGCTGTTTTTTCATGTCAGCTTTTGTCTGACATTAGCTGCTCGAAAGCAAGAAATTGCAAGTAGATAAATAGGGACCACTTTGTTGGAGAGGTTAACAGTGTTCCATGCACTCCAGTGTCTAGGCATGCCTGCCACACGTCCATGGAAACATCTGCAGAAGCAGACAGTACTGGCTCTTCAGCTATGAAACAGAGATGAACACTATAATTATAATAGTTTTGTGTCAGAGATTATTCTGGGTTGAAAGGATTTTACAATGAGGATAAGGAGTGTGCAAAGATTCCTTGACACACCAAACGAGGCCAGTAACCTATATTAATAATAATTTCATGACAGAGATTATTCTGGGTTGAAAGGATTTTTGCAGAAGAAACTCCACTTAAGGAATGCCCAAATGAAGCTCCTTTCATGTCCCCAAGAGCTGAGACAGAGACGGGTGCTCAATCCATCATGTAGTACCCAGGTCTTGAACTGCAGACTTACCAGCCTTCCAGCTAACAAGGTGAGCTTCTTAACCACTGAGCCACCACAGACCTGATGAGCACTGAACCCTAGTGTTGGATACAACTGGCTTTCAAACAAGGGTGACCTTTGCCTTGACCTTTGTCTGATGAAGTGGACTTGGTCCAGGAAAGCTAACATTAAAATACAGCAGTTGTTCGTCATTAAAGTGCCATAATGTTTTTCGTCTTTTTATGTTTTGTTAAGGATACTAATCAAAGGATGGGGAAAGGGCTCTCATGTATCCAAATAGCTTTGCTGGGTTAAACCGCTACACATCTTCATACAGTGATGGAGAACGTTGGTACTCCAGGTGCTCTTGAACTTCAATTCCCAGAAGCCCTAGTCAGCAGGAGTGCTGATTTGGGCTTCTGGGAATTGAAGTCCAAGAACAAGTGGAGTGCCAAGGTTTACCATCACTGTCAGGGCCATAGCAGGTGGGCCACAGGGGCAAAAACCCTCCTGAACTAACAATCCACCCACCCGCACCCCACCCCATTATGCCAATGTTATATATGTGAGTGTAACATTATTGCCCCTCCTGAAAAACTTTTGTCCCTCCTGATCTCTGTTAGTAGAGTCTGAGATGAGATGAAGCGGAGATGCTCTGCTTCCGCTTGACCACCAAAATCTCTCCAGCTGCCCTTTCTCCTCCCTTGTCCTGCCTAACCTATCTAAACCTGTGAACAGGATTCAATCAATCAAACTTTATTGCGGTTGATGACAAGTGCAGTAAAAAGGGTTTAAGTGCATGAAATACTGTCAAAATGCACCTCCCCAAACACATTTATTTGAATTAAAATAAAATAGAATGAAATCAGTTTTTAAATATATGCTACATTTTGGACAGATATCTGGTTTTAAAAAGAATAAAACAGCACATAAAACAGTTTAAAAGTTGTATTTACCACACAGGATTCCAGATGTGTGTGGGCAAATAATTTTTCAGGATGGCCAATGTCATTTTTTTGTTGTTGTTCTGTCACACAGTCGATTCCGACCCTTTGCGACCCCATGGACCATTGCCCACCAGGCACCTCTGTCCTCCACCATCCTCCTCAGCCTGCCCAGCTCTGTGTCCATTGCATCTACAATACCATTCTAGCCATCTTATCGTTGGCCACCCCTTTCTTCTTTTGCCCTCCACCTTTCCCAGCATCAAGGCTTTCTCAAGATAATCCTCTCTTTTCATTTGATGTCAAAAGTACTTTAGCTTCATCTTTACTATTTGACCTTCTAAGGAGCAGTCAGGGTTGATTTCTTCTAAGATTGACCTATTTGTTTTCCTCGCTGTCCAACACCACATATACAATCAGTGATGGGATGTAACAGGTTCTCACCAGTTCTCCAGAACCGGTAGTAATTTTTCTCAGTGTCCCAGAGAACCTGTAGTAGCTTTTGGGGGGAACCACCTTCGGGGCTTACCTTTTCACTGGTTCCCCCACTGCGCATGCATGCCAAGCACTTGGTGTGCATGCACGCCTAGTGCTTGGCACATATGCACGGCCTCCTTGCT
The DNA here is from genome assembly GCA_030440675.1 of Furcifer pardalis. Taxonomy (NCBI): domain Eukaryota; kingdom Metazoa; phylum Chordata; class Lepidosauria; order Squamata; family Chamaeleonidae; genus Furcifer; species Furcifer pardalis. The sequence goes on along the minus strand of CP126890.1, from coordinate 189,393,862 downwards.
GTCCTCCCAAACGGGGAGGAGGAAGAGAAGCTGCTAGCCTGAAGCTCCCTATAGCCTGAAGCTTCCTATTTTTATTATTTTGTATTTTTTCTTTGGTCCTGCCCATGACATGACATCATGATGTTAGCTCCTCCCACACTGTGATGACATCACGGTGGGGTAGTAAAATTTTTGACATCCCACCACTGATATACATGTCTTATATATACAGTACATGCCATATATATAAGCAGCCGGGAGTTTGAGAGTGGGCAAACTGTTAACTCTGGGTGGGCGACGCCCATTCTGGCCCCCTCCGACGCGGACGCGGGGCTTTGGTAAGCTCTCGCCCTACGAGTCTGGTAACCAGATCTGGGGAACTGCCGGCGGACGAGGCGCCTGGGTTGGGTGGGGCGGGAAGCCCCCAACCCCGCCTCCTCCTCCTCCTCCCTCCTGGCCGCGGGGATGCCGCACGGGAGGCCACTCCGTCTGGCCCGCGTCTGCCTAGGCTCAGTCGCTCGAGACGGGGAGACAGGGCTGCTCAGCCCGCGCCATGGCCAGCGCCTCTGCGGAGATCCTCGCCTTCCTGCTGGGCGTCTCCGGCTGGGTGCTGGTCTCCTCCACGCTGCCCACCGACTACTGGAAGGTGTCCTCCATCGACGGCACGGTCATCACCACGGCCACCTTCTGGTCCAACCTCTGGAAGACCTGCGTGACCGACTCCACCGGCGTCTCCAACTGCAAGGATTTCCCTTCCATGCTCGCCCTGGACGGTCTGCAACGAATCTCCTGCTCTCTCCCTCCCTTCCACCTTTTCTACCTGTCCCATCGGGAGTCTCACCTGTCGAAGGAGACTCCAGCCCTCGGATCCCCCACTCAGGGGATGGGGAGGCGCGAGGAGAGAAGTGGACAGCTCCCCAGTCTTCCCAGGGCCAGGAAGGCGTGCAGTGCTTTACTTAGGAGTAAATCCCATTGCAGCCAGTGGGGCTGGGATTGTGCCTGCAGGGGATCAGGTGGCCAGAAGCAGGGCCATAGCCAGGATTCTAGATGTGGGTGGGTGAATATTTTTTCCAGGGTGGACAACAAAGCCTATTTTCAATGCATTCCTCCTGCTTTGCCAGGGTGGGCAAACTGATAACACTCTGGCCACCCTCCCACCCTGAGAAGGCAAGAAGCAGGGGCGTAGCTACCGCCGTATCTGCCGTATCAATTATACGGGGGCCCCGGGCCACGGGGGCCCCCAACGTGCGTAAGCAAAAATTAATAAAAACTTCCCAAATTTTAATTATGATGAATAAATATTTCTATTAATTTTATGCATTTTTTTTTCTTTTGTGAGAAATCTTTACCCTTCCTAAGGGCCCCCAAACAAATTTTTATACGGGGCCCCGCCAAGGCACGCTACGCTTCTGGCAAGAAGTAACAGAACTCTGGAGGTAGGAGAATAGTAACCAATTTTCCCATTTAGGAAATTTAGGTGGAACAGGAAAGCTTAAATTTAAATGGGTAGAAACAGCCTCAAAATACATTTTGAGATAGCATAGTAATTACACTTCTATATAGCCCCATAGCGCTTAGTGCACTCTTAGTGCGGTTTACAGGTAATTCACATTTTGCCCCCAACATGCTATTTCACTGACCTCAGGAGGATAGAAGGTTGAGTTAACCTTTCCTTTGTATACTTTTATCTTGCTTTGATTTCCTTGCTATTGTTCTTCCTTCTTTGGCTTTACATTCTTTTAAGATTTTGATTTTAGCTAATAGCGGAAACACTGGTTTGATAGACAAGTGTGTCCTCAAAAAGTGTGTCCTTTCAAGTGTGTACATAGGTACCAATTTTAAAATACTGATGGAAACATCTGAACAGTTGTGAATCATTTCCCTGATGTATTCTTCTAATCATATTTGCATTGGACTGCTCTGAATTTTGACTTTTTGGGAATAGGAGCCGTGAATTTTGCTTACTGACCAGGAGAATTCTGCATTTTGCTTTTAAATACTGATCTGCTTGCTGAGCAGTCTCTGTATATAGAAGATGAAATGTTTGCAGCCACCAATAGCAATACCTGGTCCTGTTATTGATTTGCATTTGACATTGTGTGTCCTTTTTAGCTATGCAATTGCACTTTATTCCAAATGGACCTTTAAAATTGATCAATAATAGATTTTTGAGTATCCTTTAATTCTTATACTGAGGCGAATAAATCAATACTGAAGTAGATACTCCCAAATGATATCTGCCACTTAAACATTTTCTTTCTCAACTTGTGAAACAAAATTATGCACTAGTTCCTCAGAACTGTCCACGTAATAAAAACTAATTCATGCCAGTACCACTAGGACAGAGTCCCGGATATGATCCTTGCCAGTTAGCTTTGTGTCTACCTCTTTATGCATATGCAGGGAGGGAGGGAGGGATCAGCAAATGGGTGAAAATCAGCAGATGAAATAGAACTTAGATGTTCTGCTACATGTTTCTCCATCAACACAAAAAAATAGGCTCCCCACTACCTCCAAACCCCACAAAAACTTACTTGTCAAGTGTGACTTATTGATCTGCAGTTAATCTGTAAAGGTAAAGGTTTCCTTTGCTCAAAAGCCAGTCGTATCCGCCTCTAGGGTTCAGGACTTATCTCTGTTTCAAAGCCAAAGAGTCAGCACTGCCTGCTTCTGCAGACATTTCCGCGGCCATGTGGCAGGCATGACTAGACACCGGAGCACACAGAACGCTGTTTACCTTCCCATCAAAGTGGTCCCTATTTGCAATTTCTTGCTTTCGAACTGCTAGGTTGGCAGGAGCTGGGACAAAGACGGGAGCTCATTCCATCTTGCAGTACCCGGGAATCGAACTCCGACCTTCCAGTCAGCAGGTTCAACATCTTAACCACTTGAGCCACCACAGTGACTTCTTATAAGATCTTAAAAATTGAGAAGGCTTATATGTAATGTTTCAAGAGTAGTAGATGAGGTGGTATATTAATTATTTCAAAGTTCAGATGGTTATTATACTGGCTGATTCCTTAGCTTTTGTAGTAACTTTGTAGGAAGTAGTGGAAGTTTACATCAGTTTCTAAAGGATCAAAGTACAAGTGTTTTGAAAGACCTTTCCCCTCCCTTTCTTTAATAGTGCTGAAATGGGTATTATACTGAATCTAAAATAAAAGTTTTAGTCCATCATTCAGAGTGAGCTGTTATCTAAAAGACATAGGTAGAGCTGGTGATAATAACAAGGAGGCAACTCACCCCCAAAATTTGTAATGAGGTGGTATTCTTGATTAAAGTAACAGAAAAATATCATTAATATTGTTTGTTAAAGGCATGATTGGTCCAAAGGTAGCCCTCTTGTTCTTTTTTTCCAGTTAAAGAAATTGAAGTACGACCTTAAATCCATAGTTGCAATCCATGGAAGTGAAGGGTGACTGTCTCTAGAGCAGGAATTCTCAACCTTTTAAAGCTGGGAGCCGGGTCATGCTCCCTCAGACAACTTCGGGGGGGGGGGGCAGATGGCCATTTTGCTCTTCCTCCACCACATGATAATTCCTGGTGTGGTGGAGGCAGTGGGAGGCCACATGAAATGGTGGCATGGGCCACATCTGGCTCACGGCTGCAGGTTCAGAATCCCTGCTCTCGGGTTTTAAAAAATCTCATCTTTGAGCAGTTTTCATAGAAGTTAATGGTGTTTGAAATTCAAAATCATTTACAAACATCTTAAATAAAAGTGGGTAAAAACCACACAAACATACCTCACTGTTAAATTGAAATAATAATCCTTCCCTTTTGGCCCAGTTTCAGCTGAAGTCCTGCAGTGATAATTTTGCTGCAATTGTAACTTCTCTGCCAAGGCTGAAGGGCATTGAACTGTTGGATAGCATTTATCTGAAAATGAATAGTATTCTTTACCACCCCTAGAATAACATAGAAGTGGGCATGTTCCAATAAAAAGCTGTGAAGCTGAAAGCAGAAAGCCTTGTCCCTTAACCTCTGGAACTACCTTAGACACAGTGAAGCCTCAAGCCATTTGAGTCCAGCATTCAGCATTGTGACTGCTAGCAGTCAAGCCCTGCAATGGAAGTTACATCCATTAGATTTATCAGGGACATTAAAGGTATGATCATTAATATTCAAAACAGGTGTTCTACCATGGAGCTGTGGTCCTTATGTTTAAGTACATTGAGGTCATTGGTTTAGAATAATGGTCCCCAAATTACAGCCTGTAGGCTGGATCCGGTCTGAGGCACCAAATCATCCAGCCCCCGTCCTCGCTCCAGCCGCCTCAATCCTTGTCCCTTCCACTTGGTTTGGCATGTCCCAGCTGGCACTCTGTAGCAGGGTGGCAACAGTCTTAGAGGTCATGAATTGGCCCCTGGCTTAAAAAGTTGGGGGGGCCCTGCTTTAGAGCACGAGGAGGTGACACATCATTAGCAAGCTGATATGTATGTTGTTGTGTGCAATCAATGTGCTTCCAACTTATGTCAACCCTGTGGATACTTCAAAAGACCCTATCATTCACAAAGCTGCTCATATCTTCAATAGAGGTGGGTACAATCTTGCAAATGAAAGATTGTGGCTTCCTTTATTAAATTAATTCTTCTTCTTTTTCTACCATCTTCCATTTTTCTTCACTGTCAGCCTTTCACACTTGTGCATAGTAATCTGGAATACCATAGGCGGGGGATGATTCTTGTGCTGGTGTCTAGCAACACATCCTTATTAAGTTTTTTTCCCTATCTCTCATAGATGGCATTCCAAGTCTTGGTCTTCCAAGATTTTTTTTTGCATGCTATCTCTGTTTGGACTGATGCTTAAACTGCGATATAAAAACCCTTACCTTAACCATATCAATTTTTAAATTGTCAATATTAAAGTTACATAAATCTTCTCTAGCAATTATTTTAATTTTCTTAAAGTTCATCTGTAATTCTGCTTTTGCATTTTGTTCTTTAACTTTCTTCAGGATGTTTCTACATCTGTGCATCTTAAACTACTGATATTTCCCCCACCAATTTTCACCCTCCTTTATTTGAATTTAGTTCAGGAGTTCATTTGGTATGTTCAACATATAAATTGAATGGATATGGAAAGGTGTCTGAACCATTATCAACTAGAAAACATTCTGTTTATTTGTATTGTTTTCTAAGGGCAGATCTTTTTCAGATTGTGGATTGCACACCATTTCATTCAGAATGAGGCATAGCTATTCACAAGCCTTACAATTAAAAGGTTTGTTGAGTTTGATCTGTCAAGCACAAATAGATTTTCTGCTGATTTTTTTTAAGTGCTCCAAAGACTTGCAACATGACCTCTAGTGGCCTTTTCTTTTTCTGAATCCAGCTTGAAGAGCTGGCATTTCATGCGCTCTCTATAGTAAATGTTTGAAAAATCTTGAGATCGCTTTGTTTTCATGAGAAATTTGTGCCACAGATTCAACAGTTACTACACAATTTGTCAAGTCTCTCTCTTTTTTCCGATAGGAAAATACATTAAATGTTTCCACTCTTTAGACCTTTTTTCTTTTCTTATGTGTTGCTATACAGTACTCTTGTTAGGATCTTGATAAATTCAATCTGCAGGTCAAAATAGTCTATTCCTGGTAATTTGTTTCTCAGTATTCTGATGAAATTGTACATTTTGAATTATGGAATTAAGTGGCACAAGATATGGTGTTAACCTTCACCATAGACAAAAATAACATTTATAAAGAAATTTATTCTTGAAGGATGCATGAATAATAATTGACTGGTCTAACTACATAGAATTTGTAGATGTAGTATGTACACACACTCTGTATTAGTAATAAAAAAAATGAAGCTATTGCTTTCATAGCACCACATTCATCTGTCTGAAAGTTAGCCATTTGTTTGAAAACAGAATACTGTACCAGACTAGAAATACCTTTTATTTGGCCTAGTACTGATCTGGGGTTGTTTTTGTTTTTTTATCGTAGGTAGTATACAACTGTGCAAACACCACCACCCCACCACCCCCGTGACAAGATCTTTCTGACTGTAGAAAATTAAATGCCAGACAAAGGCTTGGGGAAATTTGCTCCATGAATTGTTCATTGACTAGAAGTTCTAACCAGTGGTGGGTTGTCAAAATTGCTGCTACCCCACCGTGATGTCATTGATGTCGTGGGCATAGCCGACATCATCGTGGGCCGAGCAAAAATTTTTTTTTTAAAAAAATGTCTGCGCATGCATCAAACCTCCATTTGATGCATGCACACTAAAAAAATAGAACTGTGCATGTGTCAAATGGAGGTTTGATGCATGTGCAGTTCCGGGCAGCCATTTTGGCTGCCCGGAAATACATTTTTTAGGGGGCCGGAGAGGCAACTGAACCAGTCGCCCGGGGGTTTACCATCACCCTGGCGAGCCCTCCTGATGGGGCGCTACCAGTTTGGGTGAACCGGTCCGAACCGGTAACATCCCATCACTGGTTCCAACATATGAATGGTCACTTGCTCCCCTGTCTAGAACAGTATGGTCTTAAGAAGATTGTACCACTTGCTTCTTGGAAAGTTTAGCTGAGTCTTAGTAACTGCAATGACTACCCGCTGCTGTCAGATGAAGGAAAAGTACACCAGTATCAAAGTGGTTGACTTCCACACCTAGCACCAAGTAATGTCTTATACATTAACCCAACATTAGAAAAGGTAATTCTGTAAGAGCTGACATTCCATAAATATTTCACCTCCCATAATTTGCAAATTAGCTTACCTGGTTTTATGATTAGACTTGAGGTCATAAACATATTTTTCCTGTATAAGTCATATTTCCCAGGCATGAAAGGTTGCCGCAGACTGGCTCTATCATTAACATCAATGAAATTTTGTGATGCATATAGTCTAGCCCTGGGTCAATCCTCACAATGCTCTTTTTTAAAAATGCTATGTGGAAGACATGTATGAGAGCATAGTAAATAGGCTAAAGAAGGTGATGAATCATGTTGTTTAGCTTAATCAGACTGGGCATGTAATGTGCAAGAGAGCTGAGACTGGCCGTGGCTAATTAATGTATAATTGGCAGAAAAAATATTTTTTTGCAATGTAAAGGATAACAAGGTTGAAAGAACAGTCATTTTTATACAAGACATACGGTATTGAGGAAAGTACACTGATATTAAGCCATTATGATTTCTTTTATGGGCAAGAGGAGGCATCATATGTGAGTCCCATTTCTAAGACCTCATTTTCTATATAGGATTGCAATTCAAGGCCCATGATTATACCATCTTTTTCTTCTTCTTTGTCTAGGCCAGATGTGAAACTGCCAAAATGAAGCCATCTTTTGGTGAAGATGTTAAATGAAAGCAGTCATTTATACCACAAATCTATCAAAAAATCAACTTTATGCGAACGAACTGTTGCAACCACACTAAAAAGAGCAAACGGTCACATTTGAAATCCTACATACAATGTGTTCTCCTGAAATCCAATGATGAAATACTAATTCTAAATCTTGACTTGCTTTCCATAGCATATTTGTTTGGGTGCATGCATATTTGTGGCTTTTTCTCCTGCCTCTCTGTGGATGTATTAAGGCAGGAATTCTCAACCTGAGGCCCACAGACCAGGTGTGACCTGTGGCACCATTTAATGTGGCCCCCCGCTGCCTCCACCACACCAGGAAGTGCCATGAGGTGGAGGAAAGGCAAAATGGCCATCTGGCCCCCAAAGCTGTCTGAGGGAGCGTGACCTGCCCCCCAGCTTTAAAAGGTTGAGAACTCCTGTGTTAAGGGATCATGTGTAGGTTTAAAACAGACTGAAGCAAAGGTCTCTTTTAACCTTGCAATTGTATGAAGTTTTTTTTTCTCAGTGTGAAAAGCAAAATATAAAGGTCTTCACCTTGTCTTGGGGGTAGATTTATGAACTCAAGAAGAAGCTCTGCCTGTGAAATAGAATATTTCCTCAAATGTGAACTAGAGGGAGAGGGAAGGAGAGAGAGGGAGAGTAGCACCTAGTGAAATCTTCCTCTCTTTCACTTGAGGCAATCAAAGATACAGAAGGATTCTCTTAACAGTTCTGCCAAATGGAGAATTTCGGCAGCCTTGCGCGACAAGTTAAACTTTTATTTCCAGCCTTGCATGAAAACTTTAACTTTTGATAAACAGATGCGGAAATGTAGGAGTTTCACTTTCTCCAACATAAAATTGGTTTGACTGAAAAGATGCTTGCAAATGTTGGTGTAAACAATGAACTGGAATGATATTTTCACCCACCCCCACTTGCTGACTTTCCTCCTGGGAGTTTAACAGTTTCTTAGGTACAGAGATTAGCCATTGATACTGCTTTTCTGTCACTGTGGTTTCTGTAGGTCACTGTCGCAGTCAAAGGTCTGGTAACAGCCCAACTTTTATCCTCTGCTCCAGCAAAGTTAATCCAACGTTAACCACACATATGACAGATTCAGTACAAAGATCTACATAAATACAAAATACTGAATCAGCATCCCAGCTGATGTTCATATTATCAATGGTCAAATGTTTTAGGGTTGTCTTTTTCTTTCCCAAGCTTTTAATCGTTTAACAGTGCTGAACTGCAACTTTCACAGTTCTGGTTTTTTAATCTTCTGATTTATTTCCACATAAACTGCTTTAGAAGTTTAACTAAAACATTATATAAACACATCCTAACTTTATCAACAATTTTGTTTACAAACATCCATGCCCATCTTCCTCGGTGGTCATGAACTCTGTGTAGATTAGCAAAGTAGACAGAAAGAGCCTCCTAAAAGACTGTGTTCTTTCTAAACCACAATCAGGCATACCCTGGTAATGGCAACTTTGTGTTACCGGCTAATCTTTCTCACACTAGGTCAGGCAAAAGGAACTGCAGAATGAACTCGCCAAAAAGTGCCTTCATTTTGGCAGTTTCACATCTGGCCTAGACATGGAAGAAGAAGAATCAAGATAATTCCATAAGGATCTATTCTAAATTCTACTGAGGGAATGAAAGAATTGGACCAGGGGGCAGGACAAGTATGAAATCCTGGAATTTGCTGAACCTCTGATTATTTCACTAGAAACTCTTGGCTACTTTTGATAATTATTTTGCTGCTGTTGTTATTTTTTAAAAAATCTACTCCCCAGGTTTCTTATTGATTTGTTGCTGTCCTTATGTGCCTTCAAGTGATCTTGGACTTATAGTGCTCCTATGAATGAAAAATCTCCAAAATGTTCTGACCTCAAAAACAATGCTCAATTATTGCAAGTTACAGCCTGTGGTTCCCTTAATAGACAATCAATCCCCTTCACAGTTTGGTCTTTCTCTTTTCCTGCAGCCTTCCCCCTTGTCCAGCTTTTCCAGAGAGTCTTGCTTTCTTATGATGTGCCAGAAATAGGACAGCCTCAATTTCTCACTCTTTTTGCCCCCAGAGACAGCTCATACTTGGTTTGCTCTAGGATCTATTTACTGTATCTATCTTTCTCACTGTCCAAGGTATCTGTAGAGTTTGCCTCCAGCACCATAGGTCAAATGAATCCATTTTTTCCCTTTCAGCTTTCTTTACTGTCCAACATTCATACCTATGGTGATCGGGAATACAAGAGTGTGGATGATCTTAGTCTTGGTCTCCAGTGACGCATTCTTACACTTGATGATCTTTCCTAATTCCGTCATTGTTGGTCTACTGAGTCTCAGTCTTCTTCTAATTTCTTGACCGCAGTCTGTGTTTATATTGACGACTGAACTTGCTCTATCTTTGTTATCTCCTGCAGCTTACTGGAAGAGCTGCTACAAAGATAAAATGTGATAATTTAACCCATGTATACTGCCTTGGATCCCTTACCGGAAAAAAAGAAGGTTATAAAACATCTGTTCTCAGCTCGCCTCCATAGGAACTGTTAGCCATTTGAGCTGCACTGATGTTCTGCTTTGGGTGGGTGTCATAACTTAGAATCAGGGTCATTGCTGCTTGGTCCAGAATGGGATGGTTTTGCTGGTTGTTGTCATCAGAGCATTCCTTTCTGCTCTGTGATTCTTAAAGGAACAAAATAAAAATAAACTCATCTCCAAGTTGACAACTAGTAACCTCGATCTCACATTTGCTTTAATGCAGGGGTTCTCAATCTTTTTCAAGTCAGGGGCCAGGTCACAATCCCTCAAAGAGTTAGTGGGCTGGACTGGTGCTCCAGCTGCCACCATGCTGGAATCAACCGCAGACTCATTTACGGCTGTTGTAAAATCATTTATCTTGGCCGTAAATGAGTCTGCAGCTGATTCTGGCAGCAGCAGCAGGAGCAAGAGTAGGGCTGGATTATTTGGCACCATGGGCTGGATCCTAGGTTGAGAACCCCTACTTTAAGGTCTTTGTAGAAAGGAAATGTTATTTTGCTGTCCCTTCGTGCTGGGATGTAGGTCCTCCCATTCTTTCTGTGTTCTTTAAATATATGGAACATAGGGTGCATGGCACAGAGAATGAAAACAGTACTTGCTGGAGTACATCTCCCAGAATCCCTCAGTTATTGGGAAGGGAGCAAAATGGGTGCTGCTGACTTTTGATCTGTCCCCAGAAGAAGAGACTTTGCTAACCAAGATGGGTAGCATGGACTGCCAGGGCAGGGAAGGGGAACTCCTGCCATTAATTTTGGGTTAAGCAGCAAAGAGTTGTGAGCTGAAGAGGCAGTACATCATGGTGGTACTGATGAATTAAGAGGTTGTGTGCATATATTACTGGTTCCTTTCAACTCAGAATGAGTGGGTTTAGATCTGTGGTTCCCACATGGGGGCAATTTGATTTTTAAGATGAGTGATTCAAGAATGAGTTATTAACAGTTAATGGCCTTTTAGGCTTCCTGCTCATGGATAGTTCACTTTTTAAATAATAAGAATTATACTTCACAGGGAGGCATCAAGATTTTATAGATGCTTAGGTGGGGCATGGCCAAAAAATAGATTAGGAATCACTGGTTTAGATGTAAAGCTATGTATGTGGCTCCTTGCACTAGTGGTGTGGTGAGGTATTTATATTTAACACTCCACCCTCAGGGATGTTGAGGGAGGGCATGGATCCTTCTACAATTGTGAAAAACATCTGTACTTTGGCTAATGCTATGTTGGGCTGGAGAAAGGTTCACTCGCTAATACTCTGTCTTCCACAGAAGAATTAAAGTGGCTCCTATAGCCAATGAGAATGGATATTGCAGCCAAGCAATGAGGAGTGGTTTACATGTTCCCCATTCCTGAATTAAAGCAAAAAACTCACCCTAAGATGGACTGTCCTTATAGCCTGTTGGCGTGACTGTAGTTGCTGCTCAGCTTTCTCCTTTATCTCCTGTCTGTGAGTCTTTGTCTTGGTGTCCCTTTGTGCTTCCTCCTTGCCATGTCTTTTTTTATATAGTCAAAATATTAAACTTGTTGTAATAACTTGTGTTTGTATGATTTTGCCTGCACTAAGGAAGTTAGAGTGAATGGCCCTCACATTACTTATCCTAATAGTCTCTGACTCTGTGTCTCTTTAGTGAGTCAATTATATTTCTTCCTCTTCCCCATTCCTTTTCCCCCTTTTCCCTTTTTTGTTCACAGAAAGCACATGCCTGGCCTTTGACTGATGAATGGCAGCCATGTTGTCTTTAGCTGGTTCTAGTTGTTATGGTTGGAGTGAATGTTTACCCTTTTACCTAGGAGATTTCACCATAAATTAAACTTGAGAGGACCTCTGGGTAAATACCTTCATGCTTCAGCACGCTTAATGTGTTAATTAGCTACTAACAGTGCCAATAAATTGGGCCTGTCAGATAATAATGGCTTCCTTGGCCAGTTTTGATGTACAGGTGTACCTAAAGAATGTAGCACAGAATGAAGCCGCAGGAGAAGAGAACTGAAGGTGAGCAGAAACTTTGGAACAAATGTCCACATTTCATAACATTAAGTCAAGGCAGCACAGCTTGTGACCTCATCTCTCCAAAGCAAGCTAAGGGGCATACCTGGTGGTTCACAAGATGCTTTCAGGGTTTCCTATGTTGGCTGTGTTTGCCTAAAGACCTTCCATTTGCCCAGATTTTCCATTTTGGAATCCTTAACACAGAATTATGTCTACGACTAGACTGGAGAACTTTGAGTTTCCATAAGTTGATACTGATGAGAATTAGAGTTCAATAATATTTGGAAGGCCATTTCTCTGTTCTTAAAATGTTACAGAGAATTGATTCTGAAGTGGGCATTTTCCTACAGTGATATAGTTGCTAGTGGTCTCTTTGCTTTAATTTTCTGTCGTCATTTTAACATTATGCAACTCTTTTGAGTTAGTTTTACTAACAATAGGTAAAATCTAGTTGCCTAGCATTGTAAGTTACAAGTGGAGGTAGACCCTTTGAATGTGTGTGGATCTGGTGAACCATTTCCTCTGTTGAGTTCCACTGATTCATACGGGCCTGCTTTAGTTTCTAACTTACTACACAAAGCAACAGGAGTTCAGTCAATGGTTGCAAGCATTAAATCATTTGATTTAATGTCACCGTAGAGGTATTCATACAAACAGCTCTCTTGCATTGAAGAGGGAGTGAGATTGTCTGAGGCCACATGTCATCACAGAAACATGTGTTGTCCAGGAATTCTGTGAAACAGAGATTCAGCCAACATGTGCAGTTGTCTATGTGTATTGTATCATAGAGGTGCTCCAGTTAGGGGGGATTACAGCTCAAGTACAATCCCTTTCTTCTGTGGAGGATCTTTCCATGTGTTTATTAGTAGCCTTGTAGAGCTCCCTCTTTTATGCACCAAATGGAAATAGTAAGGGGCATAGTTATTCCATTCGTTTTTATCATACCTTAAATTAGTGTGTGTGTGTTTTTGTGTCAGAGATTACACTGGGTTGAAAGGATTTCTGTGCTTTAAATTAGTGGAGGGGACCAACTGAATCTGCTGAGGTTAAATAGGTTGGAATATTATTGCCACCCAAGGCCTGAATGCAAATTGCAGCTTCAAGTAGAGCATAGCGACTGAATCAATGGGATTTATATAAGCATAGGCTCACCGTTCAACCATTGGTTCTATAGTCTACTCTAGTTGGGACTAGAAGTTGGATCTAGGCCCATGTCTTTAATGACCACAAAACAAGCAGAATCAATTTAGCTAAGCTTGTCTGAAATTATAAGGTTGAGGAAGCAGACCTGTTCCAAGTTTTGTTTGGCATACAACAGTGAAAGGAACAGAAGGAACCCTGTCACGGGAAAAGGTCTATAAATGATCGTCTAATAACTGCTAACAAAATCCAGCTAACTACTGGGTTTTGAAATCTTTAATTAGCCAGGCTCCTGTCCCTTTATCTCCAGCTACAACAATTTCATTCTTGCCTTTCTGTTCTCCATTTGGTGGTGCATATTGGTGAGCTTCAAACTTGCCTTGCTTTATTAAAAGAAAGGTCACATATTTAATTTCAGGTATACTGTTTGCTAATTGGGTGTGAATTGGATTTTGGTCAGAATGGGCACAAGCACAAAATCCAGTCATGGGATGTAACAGGTTCTAACCAGTTCTCCAGAACCGGTAGTAACTTTTCACAGCGTCCTGGAGAACCGGTAGCAGCTGGGGGGGACCCCCATCTTCGGGGCTTACCTTTAAACTGGTTCCCCCACTACGCATGTGCGCTAAGCACTTTGTGTGCATGCACGCCTACAGTGATTGGCGTGTATGCACGGCCTCCTTGCTGTCCTCCCAAGCAGGGAGGAGGAAGAGAAGCTGTTAGCCTGAAGTTCCCTATAGCCTGCTCCCCAGGGTAAGTGACTCACCTTTGGATGTGGTGTGTCTGTGTATATTTTAATGTGTATTTAATACCTTTACCTATATTGACGTACTACCACAGTTCCTAAAAAGGCCTGGCAGCTGGCAGGCCTGGCAGCCTGGCTTGGGGTTTTTAAGCAAAGTCTTGGAGTTACCTCATCAATAAGCTACAGCTCTGCTGTTCCAATTGCTGTTCCAATTGGAGAACCCTTAAGGAGGTACAGCTGTTTTACATTTACATTAAGGCATATTATCCTAGAAAACCAGTACGATGACCATATCCATCTTGCAACAGGGTGCTGCCCAGGCACTTATACTAACAGATAAGTGACAGGTTTGTGTTTGGGTTGGGTGAGTGTATTTTAATGTAATTTTTAATTTAATTAATTTATTTAATTTATTTATTTATGGGTTTGTGTTGTGGGTGGGTTGAGGGGTGTGTGTGTGTGCTTATTTTTATTTTTATTTTTTTTCTTTGGCCCCGCTCATGACATCATGACATCATTATATTAGCTCCGCCCACACTGTGATGACATCACAGTGGGGTAGTAAAAAATTTGACATCCCACCATTGACAAAATCTGCAAGTAGATAAATGCAGAGATAACTTTGTTGCACTCCACTTATTGGCAATCAGTAAGGTGAAGCAATCAAAGAAACTATGCAAGATCCTCTGAAATTACAGACACAATTGATTTATTTTGCTGTTAAATTTATTTGAAATATTCAATTCATCTGATAATATAGAAGCAAATGCTTTTTTTCCCCAGTCTATAAACTGGAGTTTTTATTTTCTTCCTTTTCTAACCCACAGGAGCAGATACCTTCCCATTTTGGCAATACTGTGTTTCCATGCTAAACGAGGGCAGTGGGGCAGCCCAATCTAGACAGGGGGCTGAAGCTCTCCAGCAGTTTTGGCTCTATGGTCCTGGGCAGAGGACTAGAGTAGTCATGCTGGGTCAGACCACTGATCATGGACAAAGGGCTGAAGTCATCCTGTGGTGTTGGCCCAATGGTCCTGGGCAGTGGGCAGGAGGAACCAGCCTGTGTTGCCTGGTTCCCCCTGGGCAGTGGGCTGGCCTGGCCTTGCTGTGTCAGACTACTGATCATGGATGGGTTGAGGTCTACCTGCAGTGTTGACCCGATGGTCCTGGGCAGAGAGCTGAACTGGTCTTGCTGTGTCAGACTGCTGATCATGGACAATGGACTGATGTCTCCTGGCTGTTAAGATTTTTATACACAGCAGTAGGCAGGGCAGCTTTACAAATAGTTTTACTAATACAGTACAGTACTGTAAAACATCGGGTTATGACGGAGGTCCATTCCAACAACCTCGGTTGTAACCCAAAACAAATGCAACCCAAAGCATGTTTTCCCATATGGATGCACTGAAATTTTTTGAAAAGTCCCAAAAATATTTTTAAAATAAAAAACACCCAAAAATGCCAAATGTGATTGTCCCCCACCCCCACAAAAGCAACAGAGCAATCTCTCTAACTTTTCCATGCCGTTTGGGGACCTTATCCAACAACAATGACAGCACCTCCACAGCAGTAAGTACTGCATTGTAACTTCAGGTGGAGGGGGAGGTGGCCATTTTAAAATGGTGGTGGTGGCCATTTTGAACTCCAAAATGATTGCCAAGATTTCTGGGAGATGTAGTCCTGAACTCCAATATGGTCACCACAACTATTTCAGAATTTAAAATGGCCACCACCCCGCCACCCAAAGTCACAATGCAGTGCTTACTGCTGCAGAGGTGCTGTCATTGTCATTGGATAAGGTCCCCAAACAGCATGGAAAATGTAGGGAGATTGCTACCATCTTAAAGGTTAAAATACTGTAGCACAATTTTCGGTCATAAACCGAAAATCGGTCGTAACCAGGGGAATTTTTTAAATTAAATGTGAGGTTGTAGCCTGCAGCAAACGTCACCCAGGGCAGTCGTATGCTGGGGTTTTACTGTAGTTTGAATTTGAGTTTGCAAGTTCTCCAAACATTACATTCCCCACTCTAGCCCAGCAATTTAACTCTCCACACGTGTTTTGAAATATAACAAGATAGTTCTTTACTTACATTTGCTTTAGAAATATTAGTAAACAGTTGGTTTGCTTGATAAAAAGAATTCTTTACAATAAGTTTCATAGTAGACAAACATACTTTGCGTGTAAGTCAAAATAGGAGAGAGAGAGAGCAGCAGCAGCAGGAAAAATAACTAGAACATCACACATGACTGAAAAAACCAAATAGCAAGCAGCCTAATCATGTCAGGTGACCCTAGTGATGGGAAACTTGAAAACAGGTTATATACATAATTTACATTAACAACCTATTGCATGGTGGGGTTATTTAATATTCTCAACACTGGTGTGGTTGGCCCGATGGTCCTAGATAGCGAGCAGGAGAAACCAGTTTGTGTTGCCTGGTTCATCCTGGGCAGTGGGCTGACCTGCTATGTTGGACCACTGATGATGGACAATGGCCTAAGGTCTTCCTGCAGTGTTGGCCTGATGGTTCTGGGCAGAGGGCTGGGCTGGTTTTGCCATGTCAGACCACTGATAGTTGACAATGGGCAGAAGTGTTCTGCCATGGTAGACATGGACAAAGGGCTGAAATCATGTATGCCCGATGGTCCTGGGCAGTGGGCAGGAGGAACCAGACTATGTTGCTTGGTTCCCCTGGGCAGTGGGCCAGACTTGTCTTGCTTTTTCAGACTGCTGGTCATGGACAATGAGCTGAGGTCTTCCTGCAGTGTTGGCCCGAGGGTACTGGGAAGAGGGATGGACTATGAGCTTTTCTCTTCTTTGTTTTGCTAACAGACAGCCTCTGGAGGATTGATATGCCCAATTTGGCAACATAGCATTGCCACACTGCTCTAGGGTAGTGGGCCAGGCATTTCTTGCTGTGTTGGCCCGATGGACCTGGGGAGTGAGCAGGAGGAACCAGGCTGTGTTGCCTAGCTCCTCCTGGGCAGTAGGCTGGAATGGTCTTGCTGTCTCAGACTGCTGATTGTGGACAAAGGTCTGAAGTCATCCTGCAGGGCTGACACAGTCCATTCTAGGCAGTGGGCAAGACTTAGTTAACTTTCTGGAGTTACCATGTTGCTTTAACCAATATTTAGTCCATTTCTCCAATTTTGGTTTGACTGGTTTTATAATGTTAGCTGGCCAGAATAGGATGATATTTTCCCCTAGAGTGTAAATAAATAAATAAATAAATTAAATAAATAAATATAACCTATTGAACCATGACAGGTTAATTTCTTCATATATCTTCTCCCTATCATCTCTATTGGACATTTTATCCAACCAATCTCTTAGTCTTACTGCACCAGCTCGGTCTAATTCCTTTTCTGCTTCTTTTTAAAGATTATCTGGGAATCTCTAATTCTATTGTTTTGGTCAAAATCATTTTGGATTTTTTGCCACATATCTAGAGTTCACGTGCAAAATGTATTTTGCATTCCTTTTATTACTTTGTTATCTGCCCTCCTAAAGAACCACTCCATGTAGCCACTCTCCTCAACTCTACAGACTCATCTTTTCTCCATATTAATTCTTCTTCAGTTACAGTATTAATAATTCTTTTAATCTGGTTAGCCATGTAATAATTTTTTTTAAGATTTGGGATGCCTAATCCTCCCTTCCTCTGAGACTTGTACCATAACTTCTTATGCTTCCTAATGTCCCCAGATCTCTCTCCATTTAAGAACATGCTGTCTTGGGCTTAAGAAGGGTTAATGTTCATTGGCAAAACATGCTATGCAAGCAAATAGTCAAATGCAATAATTGTGTGTGTTTGCCCTTATTATGAAATTTTTATTTTGAGTCATTTCTGTGTATTGCAAAAGTTATGACATTGGTTGGTGACAGGCAGGGCAAGCAGCCAGAGGTCAAAGGAGGTGAGCAGAATGATTTAGGCCTTTAAAGATATTGACATAAAATATATTTTTATAGCATAATATAAATGTTATGCAACATTGGAAAGGAAATTGGCAGGTGTTAAAGAGCAGCTTTTCTCAACACGGGTGCTTCCTAGATGTTTTCAACTACAGTATAGCTTTTCTCGGCCCTATCCAGCGTAATCAATACTTGGGGTCCAAGTCTGAGAACCAAAGGTTGGGAAACACTGGCTTAGAAGGAGGAAACTTGAATCCCAAAGAATAATGAGAACATGTCCAGACTACTTCTTACAAGGTAGTCTGGGCTCTCTCATTTTTGGGTTGCTTGATTGGGTCAATCTCCCTAAGCAACCATTCCCATTTTTAGGTGGCAGCCAGTTCGCACCAGTTTGCCAGAACCACTAGTAGCTTTCCCCAGTGTCCCAGAGAACCGGTAGCAGCTTTTGGGGGCTTACCTTTTCGCCAGTTCCCCCAATGCACATGCACATCTACAGTGCTTGGCACGCATGCATGCCTACAGCACTTGGTGTACATGTGCACCTACAGCACTTGGTGCGGATGCGTGCCTACAGCGTTCTGCCTGCCGAGCCAAGCAGCCATTTGCTGTTTGGAGTGTGGCACTGCAGAGCATTGGGCTGCCATGCACAGCCACAGAGGAAACGGTGGCTGCTGCTGAGGCCCTCGGTAGCCTCCTTGCTCTCCTCCCAAGCTAGGAGATGGAAGAGCAGCTGCTAGCCTGAAGAGCAGCTGCTACAGCCTGCTCCCCAGGATAAGTGACTCGCCTTTGGGTGTGGGGTGGGTGGGTATATTTAATGTACATTTAATGTATATTTATTTTTAATGTGTATTTTTACGTTTTGTGTGTATTTAATTTGTATTTTATGTGTTTTTATGTCTATTTAATGTGTATTTATTTTTAATGTGTATTTTATGTGTTTTTATGTGTATTTTTATGTCTACTTAATTTGTATTTTTATGTGTACTTATTTTTATGTTTTTTTTTACGTTGGCTTCACCCACATTGTTGGCTCTGTCCATGATGTCATGACTTTGGCTCCACCCATGTTATCATGATGTCATGATGTTGGCTCCACCCACAATGTCAGCTCTGCCCACAGTGTGGTAGTAAAATTTTTGGCTGCCCATCACTACGGGGTGGGTGAGATGGGAACACACATTGTGTATAAACTGTACAGTAATACCTTGGATAACGACTGCATTGGATAACGCTAAAATTGGATAGTGATGCGATTGGATAGCGATCTGTTATCGTTATCCAATGCAGTTGTTGTAGCAGCAGGGTGGCTGGAAAGCTGAACGGGGTTCTCCATTCAGCTTCCCAGCCACCCTGCAGCTGCAGAGGCAGGGGTGGGGTGGCTGGAAAGCTGACAGGGGGTCTCCCGTCAGCTTCCCCAGCCACTCCACAGCTGCGGAGGCAGGGGTGGGTGGCTAGGGAACCCAATGGGAAGTCTCCGTCAGCTTCCCCAGCCACCCCGCAGCTGTGGTCAGGTACTCCGATCCCTCTGGAGCCGGCAGGGGAGTCAGGGAGCCCGAAATTGGCAAAAAAAATCCATTCCCCCCCCCCCCATTTCAGGCTTGCTACAGCCTCCAGGGAGGTGGGGAAACTTTGGAAATAGCGTGGGTCAGGTCCCCCAACCTCCCTGGAGCCAACAGGGGGGTCATGGAGCCCAAAATGGGCTAAAAATGGGCTTTTTTTCACCCCTTTCTGGCTCTCTTCCCTCCTGCTGGCTCGGGGGTGTGTGTGTTGGGGAACTCAATCCATGCTATTTCTGAAGTTTCCCCACCTCTCTGGCTGCTACAGGAAGCCAAAACATCAAGATTTGAATCCTGACATTTTGGCTTTCTAGAGCCTCCAGGGAGGTGGGGGAACTTTGGAATAGCGTGGATCGGGTCCCCTGACACCCCTCCCGAGCTGACCGGGGGGGGGGGGGTCAGGGAGTCCAAAGTGGGCAAAAAAAGTCCGGGATTTTTGGTCCATTTCAGGCTCTCTGACCCCCTTGGAAAGGGCAAGGGGATTCCACTCATGGAATCCCCACTGCCCTTTCCAAAGAGGCAGGCTGATCGCCCCCCTCTTCCCTTTCCACTTCGGAAAGAGAACAGGGCTTTTTTTTTTAACATTGTATGATCAATGCATCACACAACATTGAAAACCCGATAACGACGAGACGTGTGGATGAGGTATTACTGTATCTTGATTATTGTAATGACTTTAATGGTTTAGATCAGTGTTTTCCAACCTTTGGTTTTTGGAACTTCAATTCCCAGAAGCCTAAGTCAATTCCCCAAAGATCAGCCAATGTACCGACTTAGGCTTCTGGGAATTAAAGTCTCCCTGTGGTGTGTGTGCCCCATGTTTGGAACCACTGGTTTAGATTAAGGTGATATTTAAATGAGTTTCTTGTTCCATGTGTTTTTAATTTATTTTAATTGTTTTAAAGAACGTGAGCTGGTTGTGAAGTCCACTCAGCAGTTATTAAGAATACGACCTTTAGTGGGGTGCCACTCAGTATTAGATCTGCTCTAATCATTTTTAAGTATAGTAAAGCACACAGTAGAACCCCGCATAATGAAAAAACTCTGTTCCGCGGAGCTCTTCGCTATGCAGTTTTTTTCATTATGCGATTCCCTATGGGAGATACCCCGCATAAAGGAGGAAAATGTTCATTAACCGGGGTTCCCATTAAGTGGGTATACCCCAGTTACCAAAAAACCCCGCATTGCATAACGAATGCTTCGTTGTGCGAATTTTTCACTATACGATGAGTTCGATATGCGAGGTACCACTGTACTTTTATCTATTTACAGTCATACCTCGCATAACGAATTTAATTTGTTCTGCAAAGTTGCTTGCTATGTGAAAAATTTGCTATTGGAGTCTGACTCGCATTAGAAGCGTTTCTATGGGGAAAACTCGCATAGCAAAAAAAATTCATTATGCGAGTTTTCCCCATAGAAATGCTCATTATGCGAGTTTTTCCATAGGGAAAAGTCTGACTCGCATAGCAAAAAATTAGTTATGCGAGTCAGACCGCTTAGCGAAAAACTTGCTCGTTGTGTGAGTTTTTCGCTAAGCAAAATGCTCGTTATGCGAGGTTTGACTGTATATATGTTTCACAATAAATAAATTGCAAAGAGTAGTCACATGGAAGACTGAGGATGTAATATTTGCATGTTGACCCTATCATTAAAGAACCTTGAAAGGTGAAACGTATAATCAGTAACCAGCTTTTGCTGTTGTATTTTCAGGTTACATCCAAGCCTGCAGAGGACTCATGATCGCTGCTGTTTGTCTTGGATTTTTTGGCTCAGTGTTTGCGTTGGTTGGGATGAAGTGTACAAAAGTTGGAGGGTCAGACCGGACAAAATCTAAAATTGCTTGTTTAGCTGGGCTGATTTACATACTCTGTGGTAAATATGAAATTATATACATTGGGTGCTCTATAGTTCTCTGGGAGTGCATCATATCAAGATGATAGGGGAACTGTTGTTAACTTGATTGGTCAGCATGATCAAGTCTACAGGTACGTTGCAAGTTCTTTTACTGAAATATTATCCTTGATGCATTCCAGGGCTGAGCGCACTGACTGGCTGTTCTCTGTATGCACACCAAATCACATCTGAGTTCTTTGACCCCACATATATTGCACAAAAGTAAGTATCGTCAGAAAAGTTATAAAGTATAATTATATACAGTCAAACCTCACATAAAGAGTGCCTCGCTTAAAGAGTAACTCACTTAAAGAGCAGAATTTTCTCTGAATGTTCCCTTCGCTTAACAAATAAAACCAACCAAAAACTCACTTAACAAATAAATTGGGGTTCGCAATCCCCCCCACACACAATTGGTCACTTACAATGGTGTTTCGCTTAAAGAGCAATCCTGTGGAATGCATTATGCTCTTTAAGCGAGGTACAACTGTACATTATATTAAAATACCATAGCATTAAAAGCACATCATTATAAAAGAATAGGATCCACCCATTGAAGTTCTTCCTCAGCATCCAGTCAATCACCGACACCCACATGAAGGAAAAGGCCTTTACTTGCCCTAGGAAGAACAACAGGGCTTGTGGCAAGTCAGCTGCCCCACAGCCTGGAAGCAGCCACTGAGAAGCCCTTTCTCCCAGCCCCACTAAACACACCTCCAAGGGTAGTGGGGTGAAGAGAAAAGCCATTCCCACATATTATAAAAGCCAGATGTGTATATGTGAAAAAAGAGCCTTATGGAAACTCACTTGCTGGAAGCTAAAGTAAGCTTCTCTTGTAAATTCATTTATTGGGAATAAGCTGTAGTGGTAATTAGCACCTGGGTTTCCAGAATTAAATCAAGTCAAGGTCTTGCTCTCATGCTGGATTTGATTTCAATCAAATTGATTTAATCATGGTATTCTACATAACGGCTCATTCTTGCTGGGATAATATTTACAACCAGATGAAGGTATTATTTTCATTAGTTTTTACAGTTATACCAAAAAAGTACTGATTTGATTATACTATTAGGAACACATCAGACAGATAATTATGAAATTATTGCGAGGTGAACTATCCACACTTTAATAGGTTAATCATATTTGGACAACTTTCCTGTTGTACTTTATTGGAAGGGGGAAATAATCATTACCTTTATAATAAAAATCTAAGAAGTATTATTTAACTGAAACAATAACATTATAGCATATGCATTCTTGTACAGTTGTACCTCGCTTAAAGAGCACAATGCGTTCCACAGGATTGCTCTTTAAGCAAGTTTGCTCTTTAAGCGAAACACCATTGTAAGTGACCAATTGTGACTTCTGGGGGGGAGGGATTGCGAACCCCAATTTATTTGTTAAGTGAGTTTTTGGTTGGTTTTATTTGTTAAGCAAAGTGAACATTCAGAGAAAATTCTGCTCTTTAAGGAAGTTTCTCTTTAAGCGAGACACTCTTTATGCGAGGTTTGACTGTATTGCTCAAACATCCATGTTTGTTAATTGATGTAGTTAAAGAAAATAATTTCCCCATTCATAAAAAACTTTAATTTTTGTCTTTTGTAGCTCACTCGTTTTCATTTTCTCGTTGGTTCATAATCTGGAAAAGAAAGAATGTTCCTGCTTTATTGGGTTACAATTTCTCAGTTTAGAATGATGAAGCCAAAAGAAAATAATATTATTTATATGTTAGTAGTAGTTGTTACTCCTCTTAAAAGTGAAATCATTAAATCAGGGGCCTCTAAATCGAAGTTTTTAAGTGACCCACCAGTTCATTGGTGCAATTTTATTTAAAGCAGCAGCAACAAGATTCTTTAATGTTTTGCACTTAGCTATGAGCAGGCTGGACATGTGGTTTCCCCCCATTGTAAATGCTGCCCTAAATTATGGCAGGCACGTATGTGCAGACGTGTTTATGGCTGTCGTAAATGCATCTTCCACATCTGGGGTCATTGCCATGGGCCATAGGTTGTGAACCCCTAGTTTAAAGCTTCATAAATGGGTTTCAAGGTGCTCAGCATATGGTCAACATTTCTCTTAAGCCCAACGTTGAGTATGTTGACCTTTCTCTCAATTTTCTACACTAAGTATCATAAGAATTGACCAGTTCTTGCTATATGGTCAAGATGGTCCACTACATCTTGTTGGAGTGTTAGCTCTTTTCTACCCATACTTTTCAATGCTGATGCAGTAGAATGATTGCTATGGATATATTTAGCAATTGCAATAATGTTAAGTTGATCTTTATTTCTGGAATACGAGTCTTTGGCTAGGAGGTATAGCAAATTAGCTCTGTAACCGTATGTTATTGGATGTATATACCCTTCCACCTCTTCTAAATTTCTTCTCATTTTGGATACATTTGCAGCATTGTCTGTGACCAAACTGCATACAGTACTAGACATCTGAATTTTTGTTCACCTGTTATTATAGCTTTTGCTGTCACTTATTGTAGGTATATCTGCTGCATGCGCATTTCTTGACCTATCAATTGTGCATATACAGACATAACCACAGGATTTGTTTATTTGATTTATACAACCGTCCTTTTTGCCTAAGCAACCCAGGGCGGCTCACAATGTCAGTTAAAACCTATACCCAGTACTAATTAAAACTAAAGACTGTAAAACTATCTAAAAGCTTTTATGAAACCTCCCCAATACCCTTAAAAAGAAGGACACCCAGGGGGACTAAATAAGGACATCCAAGCTGGCTAAATAAGCCAACAGGGTTGGGTTGTGACACCAGTTGTACCCCACAGCTGCTGGCATAGCCACGTTTTTAAGGCCTTCCTGAAGGGAAGCAACTCTGCCTGGAGGCTCAATTCAAGTGGGAAGAGGTTCCATAGGTCCATAGCAGATACCGAGAAGGCTCTTCTCCTGGTCCCAGTGAGATGTGCCTCCCTGGCTGATGGGACCACTAGGGAGGCCCTAAGGTTTGCTCTTGTAGGACGGGTCAAAAACCTTGGGGTGACACAGTCTCTTAAGTATCCTGTCCCCCAGTGATGGGATGTAACAGGTTCTCACCAGTTCGCCAGAACCGGTAGTAACTTTTCCCAGTGTCCCGGAGAACCGGTAACAGCTTTTGGGGGGAACCACCTTCAGGGCTTACCTTTTAACTGGTTCCCCCACTGCACATGCGCGCCAAGCTTTTCGTGTGCATGCACGCCTACAGTGCTTGGCTCGTATGCACGGCCTCCTCGCTGTCCTCCCAAGTGGGGAGGAGGAAGAGAAGCTGCTAGGCTGAAGCTCCCTATAGCCTGCTCCCCAGGGTAAGTGACTCACCTTTGGATGTGGTGTCTGTGTGTATTTTAATGTGTACTTAATACCTCTACCTATATTGACGTACTACCACAGTTCCTAAAAAGGCCTGGTGGCCTGGCTTGGGGTTTTTAAGCAAAGTGTTGGCGTTACCTTATCAATAAGCTACACCTGTGCTGTTCCAATGGCTGTTCCAATTGGAGAACCCTTAAGGAGGTACAGCTGTTTTACATTTAGATCAAGGCATATTATCCTAGAGAACCGGTACAATGTGTTTGGGGAGGGTGGGTGGGTGGAGGTTGATTTATGTTTGGGGTAGGGTGTGTGGGGAGTGTATTTTAATGTAATTTATTTATTTATTTTATTTATTTACGGGTTTGTGTTACGGGTGGGCTGAGGTATGTGTGTTTATTTGTATTTTATTTTTTTCTTTGGCCCCGCTCACATCATGACATCATGATGTTAGCTCCGCCCACACTGTGATGACATCATGGTGGGGTAGTAAATTTTTTGACATCCCACCACTGCTGGCCCCCTACCATGAATGGCTTTAAAGGTCAAAATCAGCATGTACATGGAGGCACACTGGCAACCAGTGCAGCTCCTGTAGCAGTGGCAAGGCACAGGCATAACACCCGCACCCCATCACCATCCGGGCAGCCACATACTGAACCAGCTATAGCTTCCGAATGGTCATCAAGGGCAGCCCCATGTAGAGTGCATTACAATAACCCACTCTGGAGGTGACCAGAGCATGGATGACCGAAAGTAAGGAGTCCCAGTCCAGGAGTGGGCTTAATTGGCAGAGACACGAAGTTGCACAAAAGCCCTCTTGGCCATGACTGCCATCTGCTCTTTGAAAGTAGTCACAGGTCCAGGAAGAACCCCAAATTACGCACCAGGTCTGTCTGGGGCAAAAAAAACCCATCCAGAACCAAAGATGGTAGCTCCCAGGATAATATGCCCCCCCCAAACCCACAGCCACTCAGTTTTGCAGGATTCAGCTGAACCCCATTTCCCCCCATTCAGACCCTTACAGCCTCCAGGCGGACTTCAACTGCATCACTTGGGTTCCCACAGGCCGAGATGTACAGTTGGGTACAGATGATACTTCACCCCATGGGAATGGATTATCTCACCCAGCAACTTCATGTAGATGTTAAAGAGGAGAGGCAAGAGTACCAAGCCCTGTGACACCCCGTAATGGAGAGGCCTAGGGCTGGACATCTCACCCTCCAACAACACTGACTGGGTCCGGCCCCTCAGAAATGAGGAAAACCAGGACCACACAGTGCCCTGGGCCCCCAATCCTTGGAGCCATTCCAGGATACTGTGGTCATATCCGGGCCTCAATCCTGACTGAAAAGGGTCCAGATAATCATTGTGGGTCATTGTAGTCATTTCTCCTCCCATCAAGACTTATGTTTTCTATTTAATATACATTATAGTCTAAAGGTTACTCATCATGAACTATCTTTAGATAGATTTCCCCCAAAAAAGACTTTATTTTTTTAAAATTCAATTTTTAGAAATCTGATTTAAATAAAAATAAATTTTAAATTTTAAAATCCAAACTTTTGTTTTATTTTTTAAAAGCCCATTCATTTTTATTCACCCTGCTTGATCTTTTATTAATGTTTGCTGGAGACATTCTGTTCTGACATATTTAAAAACTTAGAGTGGAAGTCAATTAGACTTGTGCTTCTATACCTTTCATAATTGGTCACTAGAATGTCAAAAAAGAGCCTCTCAAAGGAGATGCCTTCCTGATGTGTTGGATTACAAGTCCAAACATTTCCTGACAGGACAGACAAGCAACAGGCTCAAGATGGCTGTTTTAAGTGAATGGGCAAAGGCAATTGTTCAGGAAAAGAGCAGAAGTTCTGATAACTTTGTTGTGCACTCTTATGTTATGGTGTATTCAACTCTTGCAGTGTTATTTAGTGAAATGTGTGTTAATAAGCTTGGTGGCTTTGTTTATCTTTTTCATACATATACACATACCCCAAATTGTTGGGTGGGGGAACTATTTGCTGATTAAAGTCTTTATGAAGCATGAATGTATCACTTTCTTGCAGGTATGAATTAGGCGCAGCTTTGTTCATTGGATGGGCTGGAGCATCACTTTGCATAATTGGTGGCAGTATATTCTGCTTCTCAATTGCTGAAAACAATAAAACTCCAAGGTAGAGAACACACCAGCTTTATTGAAATTAATGCATTAGCATATTTCTAATTATTAAATGTATAAGAAGGTAAGCTACACAGATCCAGTTTGCATATCTTTCTAAACCAACCTTTCAGTTAAGGTTTGGGAATGATTGGTTGAAAGAAAATAAGGGAGGGTTAAGGTTTTTAACTCCCCTTTCGAGGAAACCTCTTGTTTGATATTGCTTGTCTCTATAAGGTTTTAGCATAGTGTTAGAAGCCATGTGGCAGAAGCTGATAGCAAAAGCCTTCATCTGCAGCATGGCGACTCAACAACATTTTCCTTTTAAAGGAATATAATTTTGTGTTTTCAGTACTCTTAAGCATGAATTTTATGATTCAATAACCAGCAATAAGATCTTTGAGCGTGCCAGGCATTTTCTGCTTTCACAGGATGGTAAATTTTGGACTTCTAAACAGGGGTGCAAAAAGCACAGTATTTACTTTTAGCAGTACTAGTTGTCCTTCCTGTTCCATTCTTTCTCATATTTCTTACTCACCTTCCTTCTTTGCCTGTTTATTAAGTGGGATTTTAATTATAGGAGATAAGCAATGGGATCTGAAAGAGGTAGAAGATGAAGGCACACATTTTGCTGTAGTAGCAAAGATTAAAAGGGGGGATTATGTAGATTACAATATTTTATGCTGAAATGGTTTCAGTGGTGGGCATTAGCAGGTTCACACCAGTTCGTCAGAACCGGTAGCAGAAATTCTGGCTGGCCATACCCATCCAAGTTTTGAAATAAAGTAGTCCTTGTTCAGGTGAAATGCAGGGCTTTCCCTCTGGCCACACCCATCATGCCACGCCCACAGTGTAGTAGTAAATTTTTTTGAGCCCACTACTGGATGGATTGCAAAGAGGACACCTATTGAAAGCAAAAAGCCTTGGGTGATAACGCACTTGCTTCTAGATGGTAGAAATGGTGGCATGATATGTTAATGAGAGTCTCATTCCATTGGCCCAGCTTTTCTCATGGATGCCGTCTCAGTGTTTCAGACTTTGGGTTCCATAAGCCCAAGCCATCATGGCTAATGTTTAAGAAATTTCTAGTCTAAAACACCTGGAGGGAATCAGGCTGGGATATGCTGCTTTAACTGAAAGACCCATGGGATTCATGTGAAAGATTTTCTTCTCCTACATCTCCAGAAATACCACTTATCAGAAACCAAAGCTCAGCTTTAACGAGATGCTTACAAACCCACTAAAGACAACATGACTTACTTTTGAACACACATGCATTGAATGTGTTGCTAGGCTCAAATGCAGAGCTCTCATTAGTCCCGTGTTGTCATTATTTCATTGAGCAGAAGTCCCTCCCTTCATACCACATTTGAAACTCTCCTGGGTTTCAACAGCAGTTGGTTACATGGTGTGGAGAAGGACTACTTTGAGAGAGAGAGAAGTCCTTGGGGTTCAAAGGGCATTGGATTCTGGCTGGCTCAAATACAGGCAAAAAGTAACAACCACATTAGGTGAGAACGGCAGGATGTGGCTACAAAAGACAATTGGAATGCTTTTGAACAAGAGGTGAACAGTGCTCTGGGCCAGAGGTAATATTTCTGAAGTCTGCTGCTCCCATGCCCTCAGAGTAGAATGGTGACCCTTTTTTCTGACCTTGCTGCTGACACTGAATAATTAAGGAAGTAAACTCCTTTCAGGCATGAAGTACAGTTAAACCTCGCATAAAGAGCATTTCGCTTAAAGAGTAACTCGCTTAAAGAGCAGAATTTTCTCTGAATGGTTGCTTCGCTTAACAAATAAAACCAATCAAAAACTCGCTTAACAAATAAATCGGGGTTCTCAATCCCCCTCACAATTGGTCACTTTCAATGGTGTTTCACTTAAAGAGCAAACTCACTTAAAGAGCAATCCTGTGGAACGCATTATGGTCTTTAAGCGAGGTACAACTGTATTGGGTATTATATATTACCTGTTCAATTCCTCATAACATTTGCTGTTAAAAATGCAAAAGCCGGGCCAAAAAAATGCAGTAACGTCATTGCCTGACTACATTAGGAAACATTTTACAGAACCAATTCCATGGCCGCGAGAGACAAAGATTGACCATCATTAAATGGCTGCTCTCTCCCCCTTGGATTGGCCATTAACTAGACTTTCTAATTTCTGACTCTGCAAGCTTGTTGACTCTCCTACCAACCTCCATGTTTTGGTAACCTCTGGAAAGGAACTTTTGCTCCCCCGACTTATAATCCTTAGCCATGAGAATGTGCCAGCAGATCACTCCCTTCCTTTTTCCAGATATCGTTACAGTAGAATCCAGAAATGTGTTGGGACAATTTGTGTCTGCCTTCTGGGTAGCTGCCAGTGTCAATTCTTTCTACATTTTACAGTTTTAGTTACAGGATGATGCTTCAATGTGCATGTCTGAACAGGGTAACATATGTGCCTTAGAACACAATAGGATGTACCAGTGTGTAGCAGTTTGAACTGTTGTCCAAAAAATCATGGACATGTAGCTACATGAATTGCAGAAGGTCAGCCAAATGTGCCCCATTTCCCATGAATGTTGCAACATACTCGTGTTCTATGTTGAATGTACATAGAGGAACCTACAGTATTGGGTCCATAGTAGTTGTGCTATTATGCAGGGGTCAGCTACAGAATGCAACAGCTGGTTGGTTCCAGTGTTACAGCCAAGTCACCTCATTCTGTTGGCTGCTTTAGCAGTGCAAGCATCCATAGCCTAATCCAATCACAATACCAGAGAAAGTTGTGAGGAAGGTAACGTAAATGTCACATAAAAGCAAATAATTAGCCAGGCTTGAACTCTGGTATCAGGCTGTTATTGCAAGGCTTAATTAGTGGTCCCAAGCTGGTAGTGAGCAATTTTTCATGAGCATCAGACTCAGCAGGGTTTAGTTCCACAAATAGAAAACTTAGAACACTTACATCACAAGCCTTAAGAATATCTGCTCAGAAGTAATTTGCCCCCCCCCCGCCCTTGAAAGTGTTTCTTGCAGGCAGACTTATGAGTAAATGTATATAGGATTGCAGCTTTATGATGCAATCCTATACATCTATGGAACTTTATATACTTTCAGGCATGGATAGATATCCTTACATCTCATTTTGTATATTTCTATTTAGAAGCAGGACTAAGAACAACAGAGTATGTTTTCCCACTATAGTAAAAAAAAAAAAAATAAACCAAAATGTTTCAGTTTGCATTTTTAAATTATGTACCTCTTACCTCTGCTATGCAGTTATTAGGTGGATATTCTAGGGGAAAGAATGGATGTTTGCCTTTAAATATCGCCTTTTAATTTGGAGAATGAGCATGAACAACCTTCTCACTTTTTCAGGATGGGATATGTGTATAACAGAGCTGCTTCTGTGATTTCTGCTCGAACAAAGGCATACGATGGCTCAGCAGATTCGAAGATGCCCAAAGCCCCACCAAAACATTTTGATAAAAATGCCTATGTGTAGTTAGATGGTTCTGGAAATAAAGGTATTTTTTAAAAAAATCTTGTTTGTACTGTTCACTCACAGAATGATTTTTAGAAAGGTACTGTTAGCATAAAGAATGTGGATATTTTATAAATGAGCTATTGCCTACTGGATGTAAATTGTCCTTATGCCTTATTTTAAGATTTGTACTGATGTTTTACATAAATTATATGTGTAAATCATCTCTTGTTTTGCTTTCTGTTTTTAAAAAAGTATTTACAAATAAACTTACATCATATTCATTATGATGAATACTATCCAGGTTCTACACCTTGAAATGTTGCAAGAAATTAAAAAATGGACATTTTTAGATAAGTATGGTTTTGGGGTTTTTTTTGTAACCTGTTGTTAATGTTATTGGGCAGATTAACAAGATACAGTAATACCTCAGATAACAAGTGCATCGGATAACGCTAGAATCGGATAACGATGCCTTTTGGGGGGGGGAATGTGCATCGGATAACTATCTGTTAGCATTATCCGATGCAATCGTCTGCTGGGGCAGGGGGGGCTGGAAAGGCAGGGGGCTGAGGGCGATCACTGGGGGGGTGCTTCAGGGGACAAAACGTGCAGCCACACGGTTTGTCCCCGAAGCCAAGCTGCGCCCAGGCTAGCGATTGCTAGCCTGGACTCAGCTTGGCTTTGGGCACAAATTGCGTGGATTGTGCCCAAAGCGAAGCGGAGCCCAGGCTAGCTAGCCTGGGTTTTGCTTGGCTTCGGCCACAGCCCGGGCAGGTTGCAGATGAAGCCAAGAGGAGCCCAAGCTAGCTAGCCTGGGCTCCGCTTGGCTTTGGTTTTAATCTGCCAAGGCTGTGGCTGAAGCCAAGCAGAGCCCCAGCTAGCGATCGCTAGCTGGGGCTTAGCTTGACTTCGGGAAGAACCCGTGCGCCCGCGCGGGTTGTCCCCGAAGTCAAGCTCAGCCGGCTAGCGATCACAGGGGCTGAGCTTGACTTCGGGGACAAACCACGCAACTGCGCGGTTTGTCCCCTGAAGCCCCCCTGAGTCCCATGGATCCCCGGTTTGCTTGGGGAGGGAGGGTGCTTTCTCTCCCTAAGCCAACCTGATCTCCCCCTTGTTCACTTTCCTCTTTGGAAAGGGAACAGGGCTTTTTTAAAAAAAGTTGTTCGATGAATGCATCGGGACAATGCTAAAAATCGGATAACCTCATGACTTGTGGAACCAAGTCATAATGTTATCTGAGGTATTATTGTATACTGAAAAGATTAAGGGTGCAAAGTCCTAACTAGCCAAGATGACTGAAGGGTTGCTGAGCTAAGGTTAAGTTAGCTAAAGCCATGCTGAATTTAAACATCCTAGGGATGTTGGAAATTATTATTATTATTATTATTATTATTATTATTATTATTATTATTATTATTATTATTATTATTATTATTATTATTATTATTATTATTATTATTATATTAGATTTATATGCCCCTCTACTTATCTCACTGAGGCGACTCAGTGACTAACAGGAAATTAGCCTGACCCTGGCCTACTTTTGTGCCAGTATAGCAGCTATGATTTCCATATCTCTGCTCTCCCTTTCGCCCACCCTATGCAGGGAGGAAGATGGCGTATTCTTAGCCACTTCTAGGGATCATTGAAAGTGCTGGCTGTGAGCACCTCACATTGCTACCTGTCTTCTTTTGCATCCAAGGGAAAACAAGGGGAAAGCTTTGGCTTGAGTGCTAATAGAAAGAAAATCCTGGAAATGTTGGCTGAAACACAAAAAGCAGCCCCTCTCCTTAATTCCCCTTCCATCTTCCCTATGTAGGGATCATCTTTTCTCATGTAGAATTCCTTTGAACCAGCCGATCAGGACATGGACTTGGCTGACTCCTGGAAAAGCTGGTACAAGGGGACAAACAGCTATCCTCAATTTCTGTATGGAAAGTGAGGACTCCTCTCCTATTTTATGGAGGTGGGGTTTCTGGGAAGGCACAGGGAGAGTATCTCACAAGCTGGTTTCTTCAGATTTAGGTTCAGCAGGATTCACGTAGTCTCTGCATATCACATAATAATGCTTGCAAGACCCATTTTGACATGTATTCCAAAGGAAGTGGAAAGCCCAATCTCTTGGACATCAAAGCTGCTAGCATCTTAAGAACTATCCGCTAAAATGTGCTAATTTCCAAACTATGCAATTCTCTGAATGTTTGAGAAGGAAGGAAGGATCAATTTAAAGAAAATAATTTATTTAACATATTCACATTTTCTCTGAGGGTGGTTTTTTTTTTTAATGGAATTACTTAAAATACTGTACTGGGCATGTTAATACTGTTTATTAATGATCTATTCTTTCCTGAAAGCGTAGGGCTAACCATACATATTTAAACTGTCCTGTGTTAAATCGAAAGAAAACTGAAGACATCAGAGTTTGTAAACAAAACATTCCTTGTTAACACACAAGAACAGAACTCAGAGTGCTGTAGATAAAACTCTTCTTCCAAACACAATGATCAGATATCTGAAGTGTCACTCCAATCTGTGACTGTGACTAGACTGCTTTTTAATGTACTTTTATTTGCATCTTGAGGGCCTATTAAAAAAAATAAAGCAAGATTACTTGTATTAGGAAGCAAGAAATTCTGTCACACTCTTATGCAATTCATGCAGCATTTTACTATTCTTTAACAAATTATTCTTTAGGTCCAGCCTAAAAAATCTTTTGCAACAATTGTGATCCCCATTAACCAAAGCTGCCCAACAAGAGATCATTCCATGTTTCTGAGGCTGTGCCTTAATGCACAATTAGAATTCATCTGACCTGCGCCACCCTCATCACTCCCGGAAGTGGAAGTAAAATGCACCCATTCGGGTCTGTTTTACTTACACTTCTGGGAGCAACAAGGGTGGAATGGGCCAGATGCTCTATAGAGACCCTGAAGTAGCTTCTCTCAAACCTTTAGGCCAGCACCTCATCTGCTCAGTGTTGCAGGGCTAGAGAGGGCTATGTCGTTTCAAATGGCAACACATGATTTCAGTGAAAACAATCCATAGATGTGGGATTTTACATGAAAGAGGATTTCTGAAATGAATTTAACTTATGAGAGAAACTCAGTGACTTGGCTGCAGAGAATCTTTTGCACGAGTAGAAAGCACCTCCTCTCACCAAAACTCCCATCCCTGAATCTACACGCCTGACATCTGTTCTGGAGAGTCTTCAAACCTCATGAACAAACGGATGAGTACAGGGGAGTGTAATGACATGAAGGAGGGCAGAAAGCTTGATCTGGCTGTTCAAATTACAGGCAAGAACACAGGAAACCAAAACAGACCACAGGTTCATCTCATTCAGTTCTGACAGCAACATCCCAGCGTTTCAGGCAGGAGTATAGTAAAACCCTGATTTATGGAATTAATCAGTTCCAGGACTTTTTCCTTAAGTCAAAGCACATTTTCCCATAAGAATGCATTGAAAATTTTAAAAAGTTCCTGACCTTCCAAAATAATAATAATATTCAGACCACATAGTAAAAGTGAATGGAAAAGACACAGCTAAGCTCCATACCTTTTCCACCACTTGAGAAATGCTCCACCAGCACCACTTTCCTGGGCTCCAGCGCTTTTTCCTGAACATCAGTGTCAGGCACGCCTTCCTCACCAATGTCTTGGGAGGGGGGGCTGCCCATGTCCTGGGCTATCTTGCTGAAGAAGCCGCCGCCAGATGAGGGGAGCTACTCCTCCTCCTACTGGCTGAACATCGGGGCACAGAGCTGGACAGAAGTCTGGCCGCAATGCTGCAGTCCGTCTACCCCAAAGGCTGCCTGAAGACTCATGCCTTCTTCCGCTGAGTCATCATCGCCACAAGGCTGTTGATCCCGCTCATGTTGACCCGGCGATGATGACTCGGTGGAAGGATGGGTGAGTCTTCAGACTGCCTTCAGGGTAGATGGACTGCAGCATTGTGGCCAGACTTCTGTCTAGCTTCTGGACAGACTACCATAAAGCCTGGTGGAGAAGTTCACCCATCAGAAGGAGGAGTGGCTTCCCTGGTCCGCCAGTAGCTTCCTCACCAAAAACCTCTCTCAAATCTTCAAGAGACAACTCTTCATGCCATCCAGACTCTAAAATGGTGTGGGGCCAGCACTATAAACCCTCCCAGACGCAATGCGCTCTGGGAAAACCCGTTCTGTAACTCAAATTATTTCTGTAACTTGGGATGTAATTTCCTCAGAATTTCCTTCTGTAAATTGAGTTCTCCTTTACTCGAGGCTTCCGTAACTTGGGGTTTACTATATTTCTTAATCCTAATTGGAGATACTGGGGACTCAATCCAGGGCCTTCTACATGCAAAGAGCATGTTCTGCCACAGAACCTTGCCAGTGTGGCATCCAGGGTTTGCAAGTTTTTCCCCACCTAAAAGTCTAACCAGGAAATTATCTCGGTTTCATTCAGTCATTAGTTGAGACTTAGGCATGTTCAGAGTGCTTCTTTTTTCATCCCACATCATATTTTTGGAGGCAGTAAAAACATGTCAGAAGGTTCCCTTTAAAACGTTTAGGTCCTTTCAAAATTTTAAAGATTTGGAATACCACCCAAAAGGTGGTATGAAGATGAAACCAACCAACCAACAAATAATTACATTGTGAATATGATTCATAGCTGCCGTGAGGTATCCAGATATACTGCTGAAACATTAAATCTTATTTGCCTGTTTTACTATTTGGTAGGAAAGTGTGTTGAACTGTGTTTCTATACTTCTATAATTTATATTTTACCATTATTTTGTAACACGCCTGATGCCTTATGCCCTCTTCAGGTTCAGAAGCAGAGATAAGCATGATTCAGAATACAGTAATACCTCTGATAACGCTAAGACTTGGTTCCACAAGTCTTGGTGTTATCCACTTTTTAGTGTTATCCGATGCATGTTAAAATCCTATGGGATGGATCGGATAACGTTAAAACTCCACAGAGATACATTGTAACTGCACAGGCTTTAGCGGTTGTTATCCGATCCATCCCATAGGACCTTAACGTTATTCGATCCAATTCTCCTCCCCAGATTACTTAACGTTATGCGATTTTAGCGTTATCCGAGGTAAATGTTATCCGAGGTATTACTGTATTGTACTTCTGTGCCTCCAATGGTCTGAATAACCATGGCCCTCAGACCTGGACCCTGCAGAGACTAGGAGTGTCAGAAGTGCTAACCAGTTGTAAATACTGCCATTGATATACCTTCATCCTTTTTTGCTTTTCCTACTGGAACTCCCCATGCATGGACCATGGATGCAGTATCTGAAATGTCCTTCTCAACTGGAGTTACATTCTTCATTTTCTCATCTTTTGCTGGCAGCGGTTTTTCATCTTCCAGGTGTGACAAATCCCAATCATCATCATCCTCAGTATCGGTAAACTATCAAGAAGAGGAAAAAGCGGGGGTTTTTTTACAGGAAAGTTTCTCTATTACTATTATATTACTATTTTCATGCACAGATTGTATTATTATAATAATAATGTGTGCTTAATTTTTTATTTCTGGAAACTGTCATAACAATAAACGAAGAATTGATTTGATTGGTACTTTAAAATATGAATAAAGAGTTATGCTGAAAAAAATTGCAATTATGTGATTAAACCAAAAAGGGGGAAATTCAAGCAATAATTCTTAAGCTACTGCAGTGAAGAATTTTATTTATTTATTTATTTATTTTATTTTTCCAATTTGTATAGCCGCCTAACGCAAAATGACTCTGGGCGGCTCACATTATTAAAAACAGCAGTGTCCTCTACTGATCGGAGACTTCTATGTGCAAAGTGAAACCATACCCAATAGAATAATATTTCATACACTTTTTGGCATCACTTCCTTCCTTTTGAATGTTGAGAAACTCTCATACCCTCCCTTTACTGTCAGCATCGACGACTGAATTTTATATTTTATAAAGACAAAAATGTACTAAAATGATTTTAAACTGAATACACCACAAATAGGTTTCTTGTCACAAAACAATAATTCAAATGCAATGAGAATGACTGGCACAATACTGTCTCTATGTGTTATGGGCCCATGTAACACTACACAACTTCCTTAAAAATTGCTTGTAACAGAATTTAATGTTAGTATGCTTTAAGAAATGTATAAAAGAAGGCTGTATTTTCTCAACACAGAATATGGAAGGTTGAAGCTAAAAATGCCAGCTTTCCTAGGCTGGCCTTAAAGAGTTCATAGATGGGTCAGGATTTGAACGAAGAACTTCTCTGCTCACAATCATCTCCATACTTAGTCCATTAGATCTCTACTGTCAATAAGAGTTCATATTTCTTCTCTGGATTTAATCAGAACCAAAGCTGGAAGAGAATCCACATCCCTCTCCTACCTATCCCTGTGATGCCTCTCTGGTCCCAAGAGGCCTCTTTTCTGGTGTGCAAAGCATCCCCCATTTACTTGCCTTCCTTTTAGTACTTACTGCTTTCAAGCAGCTGTGCTGATGCCAGCTGAAGCAGTGGGGGGCCATGAAAAGAGGATACCTTCACTGCATGACTGCAAGATTCCTCTTTGCCTGACTGTTGTACCCTTGCAATGCATGAAGGTCTGGGAATCTGCTTTCAGAAAAGGCAGTACTGGGCTATGTAGACTAACAGGATGCCCTTACTTGCACGGCTTCTTGCTCCATGTGCCTTCACCCCACCTGAGCAGCTGCAGGCTTCTTCTTGCTACTGTCAGCCTCACTTGCATGACTGAATAGCTGCTGCTTGCTGACAATTCAGTGGCTGCTTCAGGGTGTCGTATCTGATTCTGGATATTGGCAATCCTCATGGCAATCAGCCATGAAGATTGTCCTGGAGACAATAAAAAGCAATGGCCTTCCATTTGCTTTCCACATCGCAGCATGACATCCATACCACTGATCCAGCTCAATGAGTCACTTTCTGATCCTGAACCTTTTTGGGACGCAAAGTCCTCTGTCCCAAGTGATGAAGCCACTGCAAGATGGGTTCAAGTGAGATTTAAGACCACTTGGGGACCATCACCCTTCCTTGGGGACTTCGCCACTCTGTCCTCAGGGTTGTCAGGTTAGTTAAGCACTGGCTGACCATCAGCATTGAGTCGCTAGCAGTATGAGTCGCTATTACCATAGGAGGATAACTTGGATAGACTGGTTACTATCTAATACTGTGATTTATTGTATTGTTAGCCACATTTGTCTTTTAAGTACAGTAAAACCTCATATAACACTAAAACCTGGTTCCACAAGTCTTGGTGTTATATGATTTTTAGTGTTATCTGATCCTCTATGGGATCCATAGAGATACATTGTAACCACACAGGCTTTAGCGGTTGTTATCTGAAGCATCCCATAGGATCTTAATGTTATCTGATGCAATTCTTCCCCCCAGATTCCTTAATGTTATGCGATTTTAGTGTTATTCGATACTAATGTTATATGAGGTATTACTGTATGTCATAAGCCACCATGAGTCTCCCTTTATTGGGAGTATATAAAGTGAGTGAATAAACGAATCATTTTGACATCTCAATTACAGCTCCCCGGAACAACTGCTACTAAGGTCCCGCCAACAGCTACAGAGTAGTTGGTAGAAAGTAATGAAATCTATTACTCAGTAAATAATCCACCAAATTTTCACTCACATGTAAGGGAAAGTTTTAGAGAGAAAACATGTCTTAATATAGATACAATCTTTAAACCATAAAATGTAATACCTTTATTTCATGAGGAGTACATTTCTGAGTGGGTTCTGGGCCAACAGTAATTCCTTCATGAAGTTTACTTTCCTTTCCTTGGCTCAAAGGAAACTTTTCCACTTGTTCAGTCCCTCTTTGGGTAAGGCAGTCTACAAGATCATGAAGATGGGATATACAGTCACCTTACGAACTAAACAATTTAAGTATACAGTGTAATCCTTCAAGTACTGTTACTGTAGCATCATCTATCTCACTGTATGCCCATGAGATTTAAACAAGTTATGTAGCAGTCTTACCGCCTAGAGTCAGGTTTGCCTGATTGGGGCGGGATAATAAATATAAATAAATAAAATAAAAAATAAATACTTGGGACACCATCTTTTGGAGATTTAGGTACATTCAAGCTCTACCCCAGGGGTGCTCAAACTATGGCCTGTGGGCCGGATCCAGCCCCTGACACCAATTCATCCAGCCCACGCCACCCTCGTCACTCCCAAAAGCAGAAGTAAAATATGCCTGTACAGGCATATGTGACCACCCCGCAGCCTGAAAAATTTGAGCATCCCTGCTCTACCCTGTTAAGGACAGGTGAACAGGCACTGCATGTAGGTGATTAAGTGGGCTGATG
Source organism: Furcifer pardalis (assembly GCA_030440675.1). Classification (NCBI taxonomy): domain Eukaryota; kingdom Metazoa; phylum Chordata; class Lepidosauria; order Squamata; family Chamaeleonidae; genus Furcifer; species Furcifer pardalis. The sequence goes on along the minus strand of CP126890.1, from coordinate 189,355,545 downwards.
AAACACACCATACCTTCTTTGTGCCAGAGCACAGAAAACAAATGGGCTGTCAAAGGAAGAAGCCCCATATTCCATGCCAAAGGCAAAGAATTGCTACTAATGGAACAGAATTCTCTTTCTCTGTACTTTGCAAACATCCAATGGACTATAAAGATCTCAGAGTGAATGTGGCAGCTACACCTCTTTGTAAGTTGCAGCATGCTTATACACCGATAACGACTGGCTCAGATAACGCTAAAATCGCATAACGTTAAGTAATCTGGGGGGGAGAATTGGATCAAATAACATTAAGGTCCTATGGGATGGATCGGATAACAACCGCTAAAGCCTGTGCGGTTACAATGTATCTCTATGGAGCTTTAACGTTATCCGATCCATCCCATAGGATTTTAACATGGATCAGATAGCACTAAAAATTGGATAACACCAAGACTTGTGTTACCAAGTCTTAGCGTTATCCGAGGTTTTATTGTAATTCTTCCGCAAGGTTGCCCACAAAATTAATCTGCATACTTTTTGAAGGCTGATGATTGACTTTGATTTCTTCCATCTCCTCTTCTTCAGATGAGCTCAAATCACTCTGGCTTGCAAATCTGAGCAGGGTACCTTTGCTGCTGTTCTTGGATGCTTTTGGCTGTGATAATTCTGGTGAGATGTAAGACTGCAAGATGCCGTCCTCTTCAATTTCCTCCTCTGGACTAAATGGTGGGGTTCTAAGTGGGGGGTGACAAATCTAGAGATTCATCCCATTCCAGTAATAGTAAATTAAAACAGACAAACACTGAAGCAAAAGTGTGATTCAGGCAAATATTCATCAGTCGTTATCACTTTAACCACTTTCCTTGGCTTCTCTAAATTTTTTCATCAAAGTGGGGGAAAGCATAAGAAAAGTCACCCTGCTCTTCTCTGATGAAGATCATCTCAAGGTCAAAGAATTATTTTGCTTTCTGCTCCATTGGATAAATGGAACCCAACTATCTACGTGAATGCAATTTCTTGCAGAGTAATGGGGGAGGCAGTGATGACTCTCCTCTCATCTTCTGTCTGGTGCCAGCAGAATATGGAGGCGGAGGAGATGAGAGATCCAAGACTGCCTCTGAGGGATCACAGGTTGCCTCCCTGGGTTAAAGGTGAGCCTTAGTGAGATGAACAATCCAGTTTTTAACCTGATTAATGGGTATCATCAATTATTCATTCTCACTTGTGATTCGTAGCTATCATTTTGTGTGTACACAGCTGTACATGTTAAGGATGTGGAGAACAGCCAGAGCTGCCGGCCTGTAATTCACAACAAATCATTATCAACATACAAAGAACCCAAGAGCTCATTGGCTAATCTGAACTGCTGGCCTCCTCGGAGAAGACAAATCTACTGAATCAATTGCCATTAAATAGAAAGTCAATCCTGGGATAAATCCAACAGATTCAATGGATGTAGTCTGGCTGGAACTAGGAATTGGATTTTGTTGTAGACATCTGAATAACATCTGGTTAAAGTTAAGGAAGAAGAATGCCAACAGACCTTCATTTTAGGAGCAGAGGGTCTTGCTCAACATCCTTTCTTCCCATAGTCCTTTGCTCTGTCTACATTAATAGACGGTCTGCCTCTTTACACAAAGCACGTGCACAATCTAGTCTTCCTTCCTTTCCTTTGTCAGTTAGTAAAGGTAAAGGTTTCCCTTGCTCGAAAGCGTCATATCTGACTCTAGGGTTCAGTGTTCATCTCTGTTTCAAAGCCAAAGTGGCAGCACTGTCTGCTTCTGCAGACGTTTCCATGGTCATGTGGCAGACATGAGTAGTCACCGGAGTGCATGGAACGCTGTTACCTTCCCACCAAAATGGTCCCTATTTATCTACTTGCAATTTCTTGCTTTCTAACTGCTAGGTTGGCAGAAGCTGGGACAAAGACGGGAGTGCATTCCGTCCTGCCAGTTAAAAGATTAGAATTTGGGGTGTTCTGTACAATCTGGATGTAAGGATATGAATATTCCAGCCTTTTCTTCTTAGAAACAATCTTTTATCCATGCAGTGAGACTTCTCTGCACAATATTGCTCCCACCACTCAAGAAATCTCACAGGACCTCTCGCAGGTTTCATGGTAATTTTTTTCTAAGAGAAATACCTATTGGCACAGGATTATAGCAATTCATAAGCAGAATGGCATATTTCCTGCACAGAATTCACCTCAAAGAGCATTGAGCTTCATAGAATCTGGCAGTCTTTCCTACAAATGACAATGGATGGAAATGGGAAAAAATAACAAAAAAGACAAGACTGGGGCCTTTTCCCCCCACAGCAAAATAGAAATCTCCATGATGTGGCTAGAGAAGTGTGAGTCTCAGAACAATAAGACAAAGAAAATAACTGAGAAACAGAAAATTTGCAAATACTTGTCACATTTCTGGTTTGGATTCACACCTAGTTCTATGAATAAAAACCAAAAAGTAAAATACATACGTAACACTTGGTGAATCCCTGGGATTTTCATCCCCCATGCTTCTGGAAGAAAAAACAACCATGATTTACAGCAAGGGTTCCCAACCTAAGGCACTATTTCATGTGCCCCCACCTCCAAGGGCATTTGAGAAACAAAATGACTATCCCTTTGAAGCTGTTGGGACAAAAAGGCCACTCCCATTGTGAAGGCAGGGCAACATGGCCATCTGGGAGAGCTATCTGAGAAAGTATGATCTGGCCCCCGGCTTGAAAACTTTGGGAGCCCTATTGACAGCTTTTGTTGCAAATTTGCTCAATACAATGTTTTATTCACTGCATATTTTTACTTCAAACGCTGCTGTGAACATAAATGACTTAAAGGTAGCACAAATAATTTGGCAAATATTTACTAAATTGATCAGTATTCTCTCTTCATGAACCTGCTACAGATCACATTTCAGATGTTAAAGGAAAACATGAAATAAATTTAGTCCCCTTTACTTTCTTCTTCTTTTCCTAGTACAAGTCAGTTTACAACATTAAAAATGACCACCAAAAAACCTCCCCAAACACTTTCATCTTAATGAAAAGTTTTTCACTTACTTTGGTGCGGATGTGTTCTCAACAGAGATTGCTCTTGGTTTGGACTGGCGTTTGGCAATGGAAGACCGCTTTACTGGCTTGGATAACACTGTGGATAAGGAACCTCCAACTTGAACTCTCTTCTGGTGAGCTGCAATGAAAGCCAAGTTAAGAAGTAAGCCAAACACAGGTAGTCCGAAGAGAAAGCCATATATTGCTACAAAATAAGGGACAGATTTTTTAAATTTGTAATAATAATTCTTTGAGTGGTCATCTGTGAATTAGCACTTGTAGATTGCGGCTCTGCAAGGATTCTGTCAGAAGCTAACAGAGCTTTTTTGGGGGGTGAGCACTTACATCATTAGCCCTCTGCCCCACTGCACATACTCTAGAGCAGAGCAGTTCCCCATTGTCTGTCACTTCATGCATGACAAACTGTGGAGAGGATGGGTAGGTTGTGCAAATTCATAGATGGCCACTAGAAAAGCTAGCTGCACGTAAGAAAACTGTCCTTCTTCGCGGTCTCTGTGAATCACACTTGTGGGTGACTAGCAAGTTCATCTTTTGGATGGTGGGATGTCATGCCAAGATTCATGGAGAGAGTACCACTCTACCAAAAACAGTGCCTCACTTGGCTCTGAAGTCTACCCTACAGTGCCTGCCAAATGTGGACCGTTGTGACCAGGTATCAGATCTATGTATGTCACCAAAGCCTATGTGAAAAAGCAGAGGAGGTTGATGTTGACCTTGTGGAGTAATTCCACATCTTTTCCAGAAGTGGTACTTTCACTGCTTGATAGTAAACATTAACTGTTTTTGAAATCCAGTTTGATAAACACTGAAGTGACACACACTCCATGCCTTGATTCTTGGTCAGAAACAAAAAAAGTGTTCTTGATATGTAGTAGGCAAGAGACCTCCTAACATCTAGACAATGTAGAGTTCTTTCTTTGAGAAACTTCTTCCACATCAGTTCTCTTTTCTGCCTGAAAAGCTGTGGGATGTTTTGATATAACTACAGAAAGGTAAACCTTGACCTTATAAACCATAAGGTTTATTAAAGACCTTCTCCTCATAAATTAATGTGGACTAATCCAGTTGCCTGCATTTTAGTAGACTTCTTCTGAAAGGGTAGCTATGAGATGCCACATCTCCAAATTCACCACTGTACCAGTGTCAGCTACCATAAAACATACTGGTATAAAGAGCATAATGTTTCATTAATATAATGTTTTACTTTAAAACTGGTTGTCAGCTTTTTAAAATTACCTAATTAACAAACCAGCATATGCCATACAATAGGTGTGCCCAAACTATGGCCCGGGGGCTGGATCTGGTATAAGCAGAGAAAATGGCAGCTTAAAATCTATCTCATCTTGTTGCAAAACAGATTGCAAGGCACATTTTACTTCCACTTCCGGTGGGAGGAACCATGTGTCTGACCCACTAAACCACGTGACCAACCCACAGCCCAAAAAGTTTGGGCACCCCTGCCATATACATACAATAGAACCCCGTATAATGAAAAAAAGTCCGTTCTGTGATGTGCTTTGCTATACGAATTTTTTCATTACACGAAGCACTAACCGTGATACCCTGCATTAATTTTTTTCATTATACAGGGTATACCTCACATAATGAAAACCCCTTTTAACAAAAATCTCTATGGGATGCATCACACAATGAAAATCTCTAACATTTTCGTTGTACAATGCATCCTGTAGAGATTTTCGTTCTATGGGGGTTTCGCTATGCAAGGTATACCCTGTATGACAAAAATTAAAAAATTTAAAAAAAACGTAATGCACAGTATCACGGTTAGAACAAAAACGCTTTGTTATACAATTTTGTCGTTATGCAGGGCATTCATTATATGGGGTTCCACTGTATAGAAATCCCATCATTTTGTTCTGTGGAATATTTCTACATGGGAGAGTTAGGGTTTGGAGACTGGTTAGATGGAGACCTACAAGTTCTCACACCTGGTGAAAGACGAGAGCTGGAAAGAAGCCTGCTGCAAGATGCTCTTTCTGCAACTTTAGAACTGACTTGCTGTTTAAGCTGTTCTCTAATATGTTGAATGTTGGGAACTAGTTTCTTTCTCTCTTCTCTAGCAGATTCAACAGACATTAAGACTCTAGTGAAATGATCACTCGGGATACCACGAACACCCTGTAGGCAGGGGGGGGGGGGGGAGAGATTGAATTCCAAAATACACTTTAGGGATGTACACATCATTTTTAAAGAATAATTCAGCTTTCCACTTTTAGACAATGTGCTTTTGCAAAGAACACAAACATGTTTTAGAAGAATGTCTATATTATGAAACATTTAACTCCATTACATGTGTTACCTTAATGGCTTTTTAGGGAGCAGAAACCTAAAGTCCTTTGCATTGAAAAGGCAGAAGAGGAAGGGAGAACAACTTGGACTGCATGAAAGAGTTAGCCTGCAACTAGACTCTTTAGGTCTGAGGTGTGATTAGCTCTAGGAGGCAACCACTTTAAAGTGTCCTGGCTGCAGAGATTAGTTTCACCTTCCATAGTTCCAAAAGCACATGGTGGGCTTCTCTCCCTGAGGAGGAGAGGAAGAAGGTGAATAACACACACACACACACACACACACACACACACACACACAGAGCCCATGTCCTTTATGACCTTGGAGATGGTAGAATCTAGGAGGATGATAGGCTGGGGCAGGATGGGGTGGACTGCCTCAGAGGGGTACCCTGGTGGGGAGGGAGGGAGTTATTCTTTGGAGCAATCTGCCTGCTCTCTGCAGCTGAAATGGCTTCCCCTGGTCCCCAATAAATAGAGTTTTATCCAGTCAATAAATTCAGGAATAATGGCAAGTGAAAGGAAACAGCATCTTTTTAATATCAAAATAGAGCAAGTACGGTATAAAACAAGAGGCAGAGTTCAAATACCTAGGAACACTTACTGAAGATGGCAAAATGGACAAAGAGATTAGTATATGGTGGAGTAAGGTAAACCCAAATATTGGAACAGTTAGCTCCACTCTTACAACATAAGGCAATACTGACCAGCACAAAGAAACACCACGTACAAAGCATATTCATTCCAACCTTATGTTGTCAGTGCCAAACATGGCCACTTACAACAAAACCTAAACAAAAGTTGGTCACCAAGGAAATGAGATGGCCAAGGAAGGCTGCTGGAGTGACTAGAAGGGATAAAATTAGGAATGAGATTATAAGGGAAAGAACTGGAATAGAACCAATCTTAAACCATATACAGAGACAACAAATAAAATGGTCCTCTGGAGAGAATATCTTGGAACTCCATACCATACAAGGCATATGTGAAAGAGGAGAAGGACATAGAGCTGGACTCATTGGAAGGTAGAGAGATAACATCAAAGAAACATTACAAGAACACCAAATAACGCCCGTGGAGGCCACAAGAGGTGCCAGAGGAAGAACCTTGTATTTTCCTCAACACCCAAGGGTAAAAGGAGAAAGAAAAGAAGAGACAAATAATATATTCTGAGTGAAGCACCTGACAATGTATGATGAGAGGAGGGAGGGGCTCTTTAGACTTAGATTCCTGGACACTAAACAGCTTGTTTAGATGGTCTCTGCTGGCAATTACTGTATCCCGGAGTGGTCAGGGGAAGAGAGCCTTTTGTAATTAGGATCTCTCCTGATCTGCTGTCCAGCTTCAGTTTCTTCAGTTTCCTCTATCACTCTCTTGAACATAAAAGGTGCCAAGAGTTGAAGGAATGTAATTGGATAAAGCAGAGGTACCTAAGCTTTACAGGGTGTGGGCCAGTCACGTGTTTGGGGGCCCCAATCACTATGACCCATGGCCCATTTCTGGCCCCTGACACCAATTCATCCGGCCCACAAAGCCCTCATCGCTCCTGGAAGTGGAAATAAAACCTGCCCAGACTGGGCACGTTTTTACTTTTGCTTTGGGGAGTGACGAGTGCTTCATGGGCCAGATGAATTGGCATTGGGGCCAAATCTGGTCCATGGGCCATAGTTTGGGCACCCCTGGGGTAAAGACTCAGAACCTAAAGAGATGCTTGAGCTTGCCAGCATCCTTCCTGTCTCTGACACAGTAGGGGTCTGGTGGACAGAATCCAAAAGTTTCAGCCAATGGAGAAATGCAGTATAAAGAAGAGGAATCATTAAAGAGAAAGGTGGCGAGCTGAAGAAGAGGTCCAAGGTAAGCCTGTGTGAAGCAGAGAAATTGAACTGAAATTGAACCTGGTTCATCCAGGGATGGTCCTTCTCTCTTTAAGGGAGCCCTAGTGTCACCTGACTGGCTGACTGGTTCTGCCTGCGGAACCAAGAAGGAAAGACAATCTATCTCTCGAGGGTGTCCTTTTTCCACTCCAGGAAAATCTGAAAAAGGGTGGGTGGGGGAGTTTAGTCTAACATAGCTGGAGGGCACCAAGCTGGGGGATAAGATATCAAAGTGAAACAGAGTAGCATCTTTACTCTCCTTTTGAAATAATTTAAAGAAATCTTACTGATTTGATCCCCAAGGATTCCAACTTCTCTGCTAAGGTCTGCTCCAAAAAGGGTCTCAGTTCTTTTATTGAAGAAGGACTACTCTTTAGACTGCCACCATTTATAATTTGGTGCTTGCTTCTCCCTACTCTGGGCGTCTGTTTCTCCACGTCTAAAACAGAATAGAGGTTCTTTTTTAAATATCACTATACATCTGCAATCAAACACACAATACTTTAAAAAAAAGCAAAACTGACCTCAAAAACCACCTCATTAAAATATTTCCATGGTATCTTCTTGTTACTTGTTTTGGTTTCTTGGCTGATTAAATCCAACTTTTTAACTCAAAATAAAACAAAAACCCAAGCTTGGCTAGAATTCAGGTTGGCTGTAGTTCATTAAAGTTCAAATCTTAGCTTGACAACAAAGGTCACTGAACAATTCTAAAATCTAACAGGTTCTATGAGGATAAGGATTATCCAGAAAGTGCTATTGGGGCAGGTGCAGTTTATTAGAGATCTTTTGGCTGTTTGCCTAAAGTGTCAGATCCGTTCACCTTACTTCTTGTGAACCACAAACAGAAGTGGCACCTTAAGAAATCCAAGAGATATAGAAATATAATTTTTTTTAGGGAAGATCAGAACTTTCTTTCATTATTTGGGAAGAGGTGTGACAATTATGTTCTAAATGCAGAGCAAAGGACAAATATTATATAATCAGCCAACAAATGAGTAGCACAAACCTATGAACTGGATCGAAACTTAATCACCCTACTGAAAATGATCACTATATTATAAAATATATTCAAACTTATTCATGCTTTACATAGTAATACTAAAACAAATGGGTTAACCACACACACACAAAGCACGCACACACATGCACACACAACATTCCCCAACCTGGTATTTCCCAGATTTCAGTTGGTCTATCTTACATATGACAAAATCTGGATTTAAATTCATGTATCTCGCACCTTAAAGCTACAGGAGAAAACAGACAACCCCAAATATTCAGTCCACTTTACTGCTCATCTTTTCATTTTCTGGAAATCTCTGTATTATAAATTTATAACAGTTACTAGATTGGGATATTCACAATGAAATATCATGCATGACTTCTGGATGTTCTACCTACATGCACGTTACCCACACATGACAATATTGCCAGAGTATGCAGTAATCTTTACAAATTATATTTGTGATATATAAAAGTGACTGAACTTGTGCAATAATATAAACATGTCTTTCAATTTTATTCTCTCAGATTAACATACAGTAAAACACCGGATAACGATTGGATCGGATAACGCTAAAATCGCATAACGTTAAGTAATCTGGGGAGGAGAATTGGATTGAATAATGTTAAGGTCCTATGGGATAATTAGACAACAACTGCTAAAGCCTGTGTGGTTACAATGTATTTCTATGGAGCTTTAACTTTATCCGATCCATCCCATAGGATTTTAACATGCATCGGATAACACTAAAAATTGAATAACACCAAGACTTGTGGAACCAAGTTTTAGCGTTATCCGGTGTTTTACTGTAATATGAATCCTGTAACATATTTATATGCAAAACTTGCACGCAATTCTAAGAAAGAAAGATAATATTCCAAAATGATGCTATATAAAGTTGAAACTACTTCTTACCAAGGAGACAGTCTGGTTAATGGTATGGTTTTTAATAACAAACTGGGTTAGTAAATATTTACAGTAAAACCCCGTACAACAAGGGCTCTTATAATGAAAAACTGGTGTAATGAAAGGAATTAGAAGAAAATTTTTGCCTCATATAGTGAAATTTTTGTTATACAAAGTAACGTTTCTCCCAGAGTGGTTTTCAATGCATCCCTATGGAGATTTTCATTATATGAAGGATCCCATAGGAAATTTTGTTATACGAAGCATGCTTTGTAAAACGGAAAAAAAGATCGCATAGGGAGAAGCCTCGCAGAACAAATTATTTTCATTATGCCAGGTACCACTGTATATAGTTAATTCTTAAAAAAGTAAATAAACCTTCCTATGATCTCCTTAATGTGCACTGATTGTCTAACAGCAACTGTGTAAACACTGCAATCCCATAAATTACAGAGCAGAAGTAATCAAACTGTGCCTTGGGAGTCATACACAACTTGCAAGAAAATTAAAATGCAATGCCTGGAACTTCTTCCCCAAAAGAAATCTCTTATTTTATTTAAAAAGTAAGATATTCCTTTTCCAAGGAATCCAAGAAAAATGAAGACAATATCAAATTGCCTCCAAAGAAGGGAAGAAGACAACAATTAGATGGATCTATGAGAGGGGAAGTGATTGGATGTTTAAGAAGAGTTAAAGGCAGGAAGAAAGACCAGGAGAAGGAAAAGTTCTGGATACTTTTGAGTACTTACATAGCACTACTGAACATTTCTGTACATAGTTTTCTAGCTACGGTATGTTCTACTGAAAGACAAGCTGAAAGTCATTATGACAATGCCTTGGAACCCCACCCCCTCCCCATGTGTGTAAACTTGTATCCCCAGTAAAGCATGACCATTGCAGGACCATAATAATTCTGACTGGTCCTATCATTACCTTTTTCCTCCTCTGGAAGCTCCTGTATGGGCTCCAGCATGTGCACCAAGAGGGGCTGTTCTAATAATGAGGAAAACACAGGAAGAACATAGACAGAAAAACATATAGACAGGACAGAAGCAGGTCAAGGCAAGGTCCAGAGGGTGAAAATTATGCAGAAGAAAATATGGAAATGCGATCCTTGATTGTTTCACTCCTAGTCCACTAATTTCAAAGCCTTCGTAAATGCAGAGACCCTACAATGAAGTGTCATGAATGCTTGTAGTCACATGGACTGTCATCCACTAATATATGAAGGAGCTAAATATCTATCACCATTACCATTCACTCTGGTGCTATTCACATCTGGAAGCAGATTGGGCAGGACTCTGCAATAACAACGTAGAACCTTGAGATTAGACTCAGGATCTCCTTGTATTTTCTCCTCTAGCTGTCATGTGTTTTGGAATCGTGGGTGTCTTTTCCACTC